>FR997850.1:7724122-8933874 GCA_905475405.1 Schrankia costaestrigalis
ACAAATCTATAAGACAAGAATGACGTCACATCAGAGATACAAATGATCTGCACAAATTAAACGCATTTGATCCGAATAGTTTTGGATATTGATAACATTCAGCTATTTATTAATAACGTTATATCAATGTTCATTAGATAAGATCTATACTATTGACGTTCAGGTTAATGACCTGCTTTTATTTTTTTTTAGGCTACTTCCCCACTACGGTACTGTTTCGCGGGGACTTTAACTAAAGCCCGATTTACACATCGACAAGTACAGTAGCGAGTTAAGTAGTAAGTTGTTGATTAAGTTGATTTTAATATATCTCCATACTATTTTTTGGCGAGTTAACTTGGCGAGACGCGAGAGAGGGGGCTACTTCGTACTTAACTCGCCAAAAAGTAGGATGGAGATCTATACAAATCAACTTAGTTAACAACTTACTACTTAACTCGCTACTGTACTTGTCGATGTGTAAATCCGGTTTTAAATGATGTACACTTCTTGTTGAAGAGGCTTTATCACCTGGAAAAAAGGCTTTGGACATCAATGGAACAAAAAGTGGTATAACTGAACTCTAACATTAGCACGATATTGAGGTTCTTTTGCTGTGAGCTGACTACCCGGTAAGAGCATCGAAAACCCGATCTTGTAAGTACCGACAACCTAGTTAGGACGGCGGGAAGCCAAGGGATGAGGGAGGCACAGGACCGCACAAGGTGGCAATTTTTGGAGGAGGCCCATGTCCAATAGTGGACGTCGATTGTCTGATGTGATGATGATGATGATAATGTGTAAGAATACACGGTGCCAGCAACCTAACTCATGCCGCGATTGTCTTAAGAGGCGACAAATGCAATTTACTATGACAAACTTAGCTTCAAAAACAATATTTTTAAATATTTATAAATAAATAAATTTTAAATATCCCTCACACATTCACACAACGCCATCTAGTCCCAAACTAAGCAGCAAAGCTAGTACTATGGGTACTAGACAACGGATAAACATACATAAATACTTTTTTTTGTAAATACATACATGTTATACATAGAAAACACCCAGACAAATGCAAACAATCATGTTCATGCACACAAAGATTTGCATTGAGCGGAAATCGAACCCGAAACCTCTGTGTAGCAGTCATGTTAACCACTACGCCACAGAGGTCGTCTATCAAATAGAAGGAATACTGAACGAAATCCACTACCAATCGGTCAGGCAAGCATGTTACAAGTACACCGTCCCTTTGTAGAGACCCGTCTTTGTAGAGTCCCGTCTTTGTAGGGTCCCGTCTTTGTAGAGTCCCGTCTTTGTAGAGACCCGTCTTTGTAGAGTCCCGTCTTTGTAGAGTCCCGTCTTTGTAGAGTCCCGTCTTTGTAGAGTCCCGTTTTTGTAGAGTCCCGTCTTTGTAGAGTCCCGTCTTTGTAGAGTCCCGTCTTTGTAGAGTCCCGTCTTTGTAGAGTCCCGTCTTTGTAGAGTCCCGTCTTTGCAGTGGGATATTAATAAGAGTACTTCAAATAACTCATACTACAACAATAAAATTCGTACAAAATAATTGGTACCAATGTAATACCACCTACGCAAAGAAAAAACGTTAATGAAAATTATAAAATCGTGTCTAAACTACGTATATCAAAAAATAAACTCGAAATGATACTAACAATGTATAAACCATAAGATTATAAATCACGAATACACAATAATTAAGTCTACTACAATGCTTAATGATATCAGCAAAAAATATACTGAATTCTATTCGTTGATACAAAAAATTTGGTCGTTGTAACAAAGATTAATAAGACGAGAAGGAAACACGGTTAAATATTTGTTTATTGCCTACACGCATTTACAAAGCCGCTTTAAATCACACACACAGACATTCAGCCAGCAAATTCAAAAGATTTGATAGTAATAATATTTGTTTACAAAATAATATAACATTTCACAACGTCATCTAGTCCCAAAACAAGCAGAACTTGTAGCTATAAGAACTAGACAACAGATAAACATAGTTCTATCGTTCTTTCCTATAAGTGAGGACTTGTAATTGGCTTAATGTTAAACCAAATTGTTAATTATACTGTACTAATAGCTGTAAGTCTTCCATAGAAAATAAATAAATAAATAAATAAATAAAAAATCTCTTGTTCTTTTGTAAACGCATAAATATTATGCACAGAATCTTCCATCTTATCCCAAGCCCTAAAATAGCCGTTTAGGGAATAAGTGGCTTTACGGAGTGTAACGCCTGTTTTCTCGTCGTCCTGGCTCTTATGGGTGATAGAGGAACACCGTGGTTTGAGGGTCATCATCATCATATCAGCCAATTAACGTCCACTGCTGGACAAAGGCCTCCTTCTAATATTGCTACTTTGTGCGGTCCTTTGCCTTCCTTAACATTGTTTTCCCAACGTCCTAAGTAGGTCGTCGGTCCACGTTGTCGCTGCTTTTTCCGGTACGCGGTCTCCATTCTAAAACCTTTCTGCCCCAACGTCTATTGGTTCTCCGCGCTATGTGCCCTGTCCACCACTTTAACAAGGTAATCCTGACTCCTGAGCCCTTAGTAGGTTACTTTGGTTCTCCTTTGGATCTCTTAATTTCTGATTCGATCACGCAGGGAAACTTCCAAAATAGTTCATAGTTTTAGGGTCAATGTTTGCAAAGCAATAATGGAGGTAAACTTAGGTTTATATATGTTTAACAAAACATTATATTCTGCAAACTTTTAATATTACCTAGATATTAAATTTTCTCAATATACAATATTCAAAAGATTTTACTACCGCGCACATATTATTTTAAAAGCAATCTATTTTCTATTTTAAATTTATTATATTTCAAAGCAAAACCTTTCATGTTCCCTTCTCATAAGTTACTGTTAGACACAGCCTTCTCCACGTAACTTCCGGTCTTTTGGTTCAACATCCGTTTTAAACACAACCTGAAGGCTACGTGCATATAACTAGTTTATAGTCTATTAAAAATAATAAAATTAATCTTGATACTTTATAGTCTGGATGTCGGTTATTGATTTTATTGTCGGTGCTTGCGTTTTGATACTTTGCGTAACTTGTTATGATGCAACATCTATAGGTAACAATTGCATAAAATACTTTTTTATGTACTGAATCCGACATAACTCATCTGGTCTTAAACTAAGCAGCACGTGTACTATAAAAAGGATTAACAAAGTAAATACTTTTTTTGCTATCATAACAGCCCATTAATGTCCCACTGCAGGGACGGGCCTCCTCCCGTGTCGGAGGGATACTTGGCCTACTAAGACCACGCTGGCCAAACGGATTGGTACAGGGTTTAATTTCAAGTTTTCCTTCTTTCTATTACGTAAAAAAAATATATTTACGGATAGTCCCTTAGTCGGTTTTTACGACACCCATGGGCTGAGATGGAGTGGTGACACACTATATTCTTACTCCGTCACCACACGGAACAACTTTTTTGCTAATACAACCTACAATTTTACTGAGCCCAATGCAAACAATCATGTTCATGAACACGATTAGTATTAAGCAGGAATCGAACCTGAAACTTCTGGGTCAGTTATTGTACCTACTATAACCTTTACGCCATAGAGTTTGTCAATTGAGTATATTTATGCACAGGACCGCGTAGAGTGGAAATATTTGGAGAAGGCTTATGTCTAGCTGCGGATGTCAATTCTCTGATATGATAGTGATAATGATGATGTGTGACGTCCGTGTGGTGACGGAGTAAGAATACAATATGTCACCACCCCATCTCATCCCATGGGTATCGTAAAAACCGACTGAGGGACTATCCGTCAATATTATCTTTCCGTAATGAAAAGAAGGAAAACTTGAAATTAAACCCTATACCAATCCATTTGGCCAGCGTTTAGTAGCCAAGTATGCCTTCGTCACATGAGGAGGCCCGTCCCTGCAGTCGGACATTAATGGGCTGTTATGATGATGATGATAATGTGCTTTAAATTAAAATGGTCTGTGTTTAAGTTTATTTATTTTTATAATCTATGACCAATTCCACAAAAACACAACAATATTAAGTGGAGGCGATGTCTAGTGTAGTAAGTAAATCTTATAGTCATCTACTATAAAATTTTAAACAACCTGTATAAGATTCATACAAAGTAATATCCTTACGAAATTAACTCTTATTTTAACACTTCTACCGCACTAGGGTTCGTGCCCTGTGTCACGGAGACTTCATCATACCAGACTAATATCCGTCCCACTGCAGGGACGGACCTCCTCCCGTAACGGAGGGATACTTGGCCTACTAATACCACGCTGACCAGACGGATTGGTATAGGGTTTAATATCAAGTTTTCCTTGTTTTTATTACGAAAGATAATATTCACGGATAGTCCCTTAGTCGGTTTTTAGGACACCCATGGGATGAGGTAGGGTGGTGACACGCTGTATTCTTACTCCGTCACCACACAGAGATCAATGAAAATGTCAAGATATATTTTCTTAACATCTTTGAGTTTTCCGTTTGTTGTATTTTACAATAACTTTTCACATATTTTCTTAATCTATAAAAGAGTTCAAACAAATAATAATGATACCAAAATAAATACATATATTAATAATTACATTTAACCAACGCATCACAAAATTCTTTAACAAAACTTTCTTCTCGACATGACAGTTGAAATACTTTCATAAAGTTTATAATAAAGTATACGTATTATAAATTATGCACATTACGTTATAAGTCGCGCGAGAGCCAAGGTATATTAATTAATTTATAGTCTATTACATTATGTAAATAATGGCGTCGACTTTTGTAATTAAAATCTTGGTAGACGTATTAAAACATCGTGAGGAACAGGTTTTGTATACAACCTTTTACCTTTGGTGAGCGGAGTAAATTATAATATAACACATTTTTTTATTAATTTTGATTAATTATTAAAAAAATATTTTTCTTGCATATGGTGAATTTTTATTGGGGTTTTTTTCATCCGGATACCTACATTCTCCGTGTGGTTACGGAGTAAGAATACAATATGTCACCACCCCATCTCATCCCATGGGTGTCGTAAAAACCGACTAAGGGACTATCCGTGAATATTATCTTTACGAAATAAAAAGTAGGAAAACTTGAAATTAAACCCTATACTAATCCGTCTGGCCAGTTTGGTATTAGTAGGCCAAGTATCCCTCCGTCACGGGAGGAGGCCCGTCCCTGCAGTGGGACATTAATGGGCTGTTATGATGACCTACATTAACCCCATCACAACTTAAGTCTTTTCTAAAAAGTATTAATTTAATTTATAAATGACACTACGTACTGATCTTTTATTATTTACAAAAACACTGCAATATGACCATATTGAAACACTTTAAAGTGTAAGTACAGTCCAGAACTTATTTCATGTTTTTGCAATTTATAGCTAAAACAAATCGCTTTTAAAAGTTATACCTGTATATACTGTTAGATACTTAAATAAACTAAGTAATTGCGATGTCGCGGTCACATAAAATCCAATGTACACGATCCACGATTTTTTTTTACATATTTATTTGCTAAAACTGTAAGCTCAAAGTCACGAACTTAATAATTAACCGCCAACGCATCTGTCACCACATAAACTACTCAAGACATATTATTAATAAATAACTTATTTATTTAATTATCCGTGTGATGACGAAGTCATAATACAATATGTCACCACCCCATCTCATCCCACGGGTGTCGTAAAAAACGACTAAATGGCTATCTGTGAATATTATCTTTACGAAATAAAAATAAGGAAAACTTGAAATTAAACCCTATACCAATCCGTCTGGCTAGCGTGGTATTATTAGGCCAAGTATCCCTCCGTCACGGGAGGAGGCCCGTCCTTGCAGTGGGACATTAATGGGCTGTTATGATGAACTTATTTATTTATATCTTAAATACTTGATTGAAATATAAACACATCGACATAACCCATTTGTTATCATTTATTGACAAATAGTTTGGACAACTCGTGGGAATGGATGACAATGAATGGTTTTATTAAACTGATAAGCTGATAAATAGATAAGATAGGGTTTGATATGACAGTTGTGATTTTATTTCAATTGCTGAGTTGGTATAGTAGTTGTGTATGTAGCTGCTTTGTATGAGGTTCCGGGTTCAAACCTTACGCAAGACAATAATGAGTATCATAATATGAAAGATAATAAAAAGATCATTTTAAAGATATTATTATGTGTTAATTTTCTTGTTTTACTAATTGACACGGTGGACCGACGACCTAGTTAGGGCGGCGGGAAGCTGATGGATGGGGGAGGCACAGGACCGCACGAGGTGGCAATACTTGAAGGAAGGTCTATGTCCAGCAGTGGACGTCGATTGGCTGATATGATGATGATGACTAATTGACAAATAAATCAAGGTATGAGCTATACCTATGTAGTTCCTTTTAGTATTCAGTTAACAAAAACCTTTTTTTAACCGAAATTAAAAAGCGGAGAAGATTTTCAACACGGTAGTATTTTTATAATATAATTATTGAAGTTCTATTACCTACTAAGTTGATCTCGTAATTTGTGTGTTTACTGTTTTATATGAGTAAACGAAATTGGGTGTTATCTGTATCAACAGTCAGGAGTTAGATTTTATTTTATTTAATTTCTTTAATAAAGGCTTGGACCACTTAGTGATCATGTCGCCTGAGTTAGATTTTCATCTAGAACATCTTATTTTGTTAATCTGAATACATCATAACATATTTATTTAAACACATCAACATTGACACCATAGGGGTGTCGTAATAAAGCACAATTTCCTATAAACATATAATCTTGATATTTAGTACATTATAAACCTTGACAAACGGTATAAAGTACTTAATATCAGGTTCCCATCATTCCTAGAATAGAACACAGACAAACAAACAGGCATGCAAAATGACTGTATCTTATTGCAAAATGGAATTTTATGTAGGTACATGTGTTATTAAAATACTTGTAAATGGAGTCTTGAGACCTCACAGACAGTTTTGCTTAATGAAAAAGACTGTATAAACGTTTAAGTACTTAGGTCTTAGGTATTTACATGGTAGTTTAGTATTCTTTTGAGAAATAAAGTTATTCTTAAACCGTAGTTAATTGTATATTTATTAACGGCATTTACAAGTTATTTCTTGATATAAGCTTCACCCTAACTCTACTAACAGTAGTTGTTTTGTTAACCGACTTTAAAAAAAAAGGAATTCGTCAACTCAGTTATATATTTTTTTAACATTAGTTGTCGCAGAGCTCAGTAAATAAATAAATAAATAATTCTCACACATTTACACATCGCCACCTAGTCCCAAACTAAGCAAAGCTTGTACTATGGGTCCTAGACAACGGATAAACATACTTAAATACTTTTTTTTTGTAAATACATACATATTATACATAGAAAACACTCAGACTAATGCAAACAATCATGTTCATGCACACAAAGATTTGCATTGAGCGGGAATCGAACCCGAGACCTCTGCGTAGCAGCCATGTAATATACCGACTGCGCCACAGAGGTCGTAACTTATTAATTAATTTGTCAAATCCTTTGTTTGTTAGATTCTTTACAATTTTATCAAAATAATTTAGTAGTTTTTATCTAATAATCTATCTATCTGATATGCATCTAACATCTGGTTTTAAAAGTCGGCAATTAAAAAATTATATTGTTCCACTTACTATGACTACAAAAACAAATCTTTATACTTAGATTAGATTTTATAGATAGGCCACCATTAATTAATTAATTTAATTCGTTGATCTAGATCTTATCATTACTTAAAACTGATATATCAAAATACCAGAACATCGAGTCATACGGCTTCGTCGCTACCGCAGGAAGAAACCAGAAACCGTACAAAGCATTTCGTTGACATTATGAAAAAACTTGTCTGTTTCAGATTTTATGCAGTATCTATAGTAATAGCGATTAAAAGACATTTATCATCATCATCATAACTGCCCACAAATGCTCCACGGCAGGGACGGGCCTCCTCCCGTGACGGAGGGATACTTGGCCTACTAATACCACGCTGGCCAGACGGATTGGTATAGGGTTTTCCTTCTTTTTACTTCGTAATAATTTACGGTTAGTCCCTTAGTCGGTTTTTACGACACTCATGGGATGAGATGGGGTGGTGACATATTGTATTCTTACTCCGTCACCCTCACCACACGGAGAAACTATTGCTTGGAGATCCAAAATTTTTAAGTTATAACTTTGCTATACTTGTTCATCAAATCCTAAGCAAACAGTTTGTAACTTAACAATTAGTTAAATATAATCACACCCTAAACATTAAATACCGCTTAAAATAAAATAGGTAATGCGTTTTAACGATGCATTTAGAATTTAATTTATGTGAAATAAACTAACACGTAGCGAGACAATAAATAGATCTCTGTCGACTGTTGAGCTGTGGGTACTGTCATGAGAGGAAGAGGGAGCGATTACATAAAGTTTAGAATTTGTCTATTAGGTTTTATTTTTATTAAACTAATAGATAAGTTAGGGTGATTGTTAGGGCACATGCAAATCACTCATCTACCACTTAGCTAATTGTACGTAGAAACTATCTATATAGGGTAAATAAGCATCACTTTATATCAATGGTAGCTCCGTGTGTTGACGGAGTAAGAATACAATATGTGACCACCCCATCTCATCCCATGGGTGTCGTAAAAACCGACTAAGGGACTATCCGTGAATATTATCTTTACATAATAAGAAGGAAAACTGAAACAAAACCCTGTGCCAATCCGTCTGGCCAGCGTGGTATTAGTAGGCCAAGTGTCCCTCCACGGAAGGAGGCCCGTCCCTGCAGTGGGACATTCATGGGCTGTTATGATGATGATGATATCAATGGTTCATTATAATATGGTTACAAAAGATGTAGACGGTTTTTGAATGCAATTTGTATGGGATCCTTATCTGTAAAGTTAGTTTGAGACGATTCAGAGATTTTGAGCTTGATAATAACTCAACTATTGGCCGTCTGGGTTGCAACCATCGTACACTCGAGCGAAAAGACGGTATATTTCCAGTTTCCCCCGATTATGAAATTTGGGGGAAGATGCGACAAAATGTTTTCAAATTCCCAGTTTCCCCCGATCGCTCGGGGGAAAGTATTCGGAGGAAACTGAGAATAGACGAAAAAGAGGCAGCTTAATTCTTCAGACTTGTATATCGTATTCGGGGTATAACCGGTATATATTCAACGCACATGTTAATTTAAAGAGACTGGCATAAATCAATATTCCTCACACATTCACACATTGCCACCTAGCCCCAAACTAAGCAAAGCTTGTACTATGGGTACTAGACAACGGCAAAACATACTTACTTAAATACTTTTTTTTTGTAAATACATACATAATATACATAGAAAACACTCAGACCAATGCAAACAATCGTGTTCATGCACACAAAGATTTGCATTGAGCCGGAATAGAATCCGAGACCTCTGCGTAGCAGCCATGTAATATACCGACTGCGTCACAGAGGTCGTCAAATGATCATGATCTACTCATGGAGTGAAAACTTGGTCTAATAAGCCACGTTGGCCTTTGATTTGTTTTTAATCAATGACTGTGTTGCAGATTTAATTTCCCTTTGTCCTTTAATGCTAATAGCTGTTGATAAAATTTAACCTTCAGAAGCTAGTTTTACTTATGTTTTCAATTCACATTCAATAACATCAATTATTTATTTATAATTGTAAATTATTAAAAGGACATAACTCTTTGCCAACACCACTGTGATCACAACCTAAGCGTGCCAGCGATTACTAGCTGCCTCTACGAATGGATTAAAACTATTGATTAATTCAAGAACTACTACTGAATGAGATGCTGGACGTCTTCCAGATATCTTCTATGCATGTTTCAGTGTGACTCTTGAAGCTATACATATAAATAAAATTGGAGTGTCTGCTTGTAACATGAAATCTATAGTTTCTTTACTAATTGCATATGCATGAATACAGGCCACCAATGTCAAAAAACGTATTTGAAAATTGTTGTCTGTCTGTCTACTTGTTTTTAGGGTAATCTTTGAAACTGCTGGATCGATTTGAACGGGACTTTATTAGACACATTGCTGATTTTACTGCGCGTAATATTGGCTACTTTATCTTATTCTTAAAAAGCATTGGTTAGTAGAATTGATGTTCACCTACGTACAAAAACCTAATTACTGTTATAGTATGCAGGTATTATATGTTTATAATAACAATTTGGTCCTAGAATTTTTTTCAAAATTTGTTAAGTTAGTGATTTAGTTTTTATGCCGAAAACTAAAAAGCTTTTGTGAAAAATAAATTTTCTGAATATTTTTTTTTTTTAATTTATACTTCCGGTTGTAATATATCTAAGTCACCAGCCAGATGAATAGAAACAAATAAAATAACTAACATTTTTGACAAAAACCTCTAACACTAAATTCCAAAACACAACAGATTTAACAAAAACCTTCCCATACCAAATATTTAGAGGGATACCACTTATACATAAGTGGGCAATTTATACCCAAAGATGATAAATGGGGGTAGGCATCAGTTTGTCTAGGCATGTCGACTTACTAGGGATGTCTGTCTCTATAACAAGATTAGGGACATGAACATAATACATACTACTTGGTTTTCTAAGTTGATGGATGTTTACAAGGATATGACCAGCTTGTTTTCTAGCTAAAAGTACAAGATTTTGCAATGTTTTATCTAGGTACTAAGTATTTCAACTCTATATTGTAGTAAAATATCTTTGTCCGTGTGGTGACGGAGTAAGAACACAATATGTCACCACCCCATCTCATCCCATGGGTGTCGTAAAAACCGACTAAGGAACTATCCGTGAATATTATCTTTACTAAGTAAAAATTAATTTTCACAAAAAAAAGAACCGACTTCAAAGACAAAAATTGCACTAAAAAGTAATAAATAATTACTTGTATTTTGATTTTACAACATTAAATCAGCCATTCTTTCTACTTAATTTTAATCTAAAGAATAGGTTCTTTTCATTATTGTAAAAGTATTGTTAAGGATATTTCTTGAAGAGTCTGTAAATATATTTATTTGTAGATTCTTTAAAAGATAATCAAATTATTACAAATAATGTAATATTATTGTTATTTTTGGAGTCGGTGTCAGCCACGATAGTTATTATTATACTATTTTTTATTTCTGACTGAAAACTTAAACAAATATTATGGCCTCGTGTGATACACAGACTAACAATTACTAAAAATTCACTTTCGAAAATGAAACGGCCGTTTTTGTTTTAAATGCAATATTTATCTAATTAGAAACCATTTAAAGTGATGAGAGTGTGTTATACAAAACTTTATTGCCTATTCTAACGACGTTGTAGACAACATTTTGCATTATTGATCCTATTCGCGAACTATTCTATAAATCTAATCTATTTTAAGTTCTGGAAAGCTTTAATCAGTTATTAAATATAATATTAAAACGTTTAAATGTGATACGGGTATTTTAAAATATATTTATTTAAATATGATAAGAATATTTGTTTAATTTTTAAACTAATCCATAAACAATCAACAACTATAATGTCGAAGTAGTATATAAGTATAATCTGTAATTCATGGCCGTCATTCCGTTTGCTTAGGTATTATAGTACTTATTTCGTTGGCTGACACCGACTCCAAAAATAACAATAATATTACATTATTTGTAATAATTTGATTATCTTTTAAAGAATCTACAAATAAATATATTTACAGACTCTTCAAGAAATATCCTTAACAATACTTTTACAATAATGAAAAGAACCTATTCTTTAGATTAAAATTAAGTAGAAAGAATGGCTGATTTAATGTTGTAAAATCAAAATACAAGTAATTATTTATTACTTTTTAGTGCAATTTTTGTCTTTGAAGTCGGTTCTTTTTTTTGTGAAAATTAATTTTATTTCTTTAGTGAATACCAATTCTATAAATCCGTATGGTGACGGAGTAAGAACACAATATGTCACCACCTCATCTCATCCCATGGGTGTCGTAAAAACCGCCTAAGGGACTATCCGTGAATATTATCTTTGAGATATAAAAAGAAGGAAAACTTGAAATTAAACCCTATACCAATCCGCCTGGCCAGCGTGGTATTAGTAGGCCAAGTATCTCTCCGTCACAGGAGGAGGCCCGTCCCTGCAGTGGGACATTACTTTGTCTGAATATGGATAGACCTACGAAACGCGCTGCTTATATGAGACAGCGGCGATTGAATGAAACAAACGATGAAAGGGAGAAACGCCTTTTAATGTAGGAAATATATCTACAATGTCATTTCAAAAGAGACTAGTAAACAACGTATAAATCAAGTTTCACAAAAAAGGACCTACATGCAAAAAGTTTTAAATAGGGAGAACATCGAAAAGCGTAGCCACCGTCTCGGCGTGGTTAATTGGTAATAATAATTAAGTAAATTAAAATAAAAATAAATCAAATAAATATAATAATTGTTATTATCAATTTGTTATATCTAAAGAATAAGTTTAAAATAAATTAAACGCAATTCAACAATTTGTTTGTCTATTTATAATCCGTTATTAATTCCTATTTTAATTTAAAATAAGAACTTCGTTCAAGTCTTAAACCATACCTGCGATTACATTCATAATGTTAGTGTTAAGTTTTTATCAATTTAATAAAATAAGCGAATTATACAAGGTAGCTGCTATATACCGTTGAGGAGTTCCCTCGACCCTCAATCTTCCTTATCATCAGATCATGTTTGTGTAAAGTTTTCATCAATACAATTAAAATAAGCCCAAACACAAGGTAGCTGCCGTTGAGGAGTTCCCTCGACCCTCAGTCTTCTTCATCATGAGATCATGTTTGTGTAAAGTTGTGTACAGTTTTCATCAATACGAATAAAATAAGCCCAAACACTTGGTAGTTGCTATATGCCGTTGAGGAGTTGCCTCGACCCTCAATCTTCTTCATCATCAGATCATGTTTGTGTAAAGTTTAGTAAAGTTTTCATCAATACAATTAAAATAAGCTCAAACACAAGGTAGCTGCTATATACCGTTGATGAGTTCCCTCGACCCTCAGTCTTCTTCATCATGAGATCATGTTTGTGTAAAGTTGTGTACAGTTTTCATCAATACAAATAAAATAAGCCCAAACACTAGGTAGCTGCTATATACCGTTGAGGAGTTGCCTCGACCCTCAATCTTCTTCATCATCAGATCATGTTTGTGTAAAGTTTTGCAAAGTTTTCATCAATACCATCAAAATAAGCCCAAACACAAGGTAGCTGCTATATGCCATTGAAGTGTTCCCTCGACTCTCTCTGGTCTCCAGGATCTGACCAGTTCTAACTCTTGACTATTTGGTAGTGACGTCAGAGATGCACATGTATGACAAGATTTTACACAATGCGTCCCTACAATTTTCAAGAGATGCCCTCGATTTCTCTAGGATCCCGTCATCCAGATCCAGATCTGGCGACAATGGGACCAAATGGGAAGCATACCCATACGAACAAAAAAAAATTTTCAAATCGGTCTAGCCGTTTTCGAGAAATCAGGTAACAAACACAAAAAATAAAAAAAATACAACCGAATTGAGAACCTCCTCCGTTTTTTGAAGTCGGTTGAAAAGAAGGAAAACTTGAAATTAAGCCCTATACCAATCCGTCTGGCCAGCGTGGTATTAGTAGGCCAAGTATCCCTATGTCACGGGAGGAGGCCAGTCCCTGCAGTGGGACTTTAATGGGATGTTATGATTGTCGTAAAAACTGACTAAGGGAAAGTTCGCAGGTAGTTTCTCTACGAAAGCAAAAGAGAAAAGATCGATACTAGATAGCCAATTCTCTTTCCCTCTCTGGAGAGTAGAGAGTTAATAAATAAAATAATAATAACAAATATTCCTCACACATTCACACTACGCCATCTAGTCCCAAACTAAGCAAAGCTTGTACTATAGGTACTAGACAACGGATAAACATACTTAAATACTTTTTTATTTTAAATACATACATATTATACATAGAAAACACCCAGACCAATGCAAACAACGATTTACATTAATCATTCATGCACACAAAGATTTGGATTGAGCGGGAATCGAACACGAGACCTCTGTGTAGCAGTCATGTTCTATAACATTTAAAAAAAAAAGTTAAAACTTGAAAGAATCCTTTAGCATCAAGGATTCAAAACATATTCCGTCCAAGGATCATACTTATATACAGAAACTTGACATTCAATCCCTTACAGAGGGGGCAGTAAAAGTTGCAGTAACTCATATTTACTGCATTTTATGTGCCAAAAACATGGATATGTTCTTTCTTAGTGCGACTTATCTGTTCAAGGCCAGATAGCAACGAAAATACATAGTAACTTGCCAACTTTCATTGTGAGACATTTTTGTAAGGATGTCGATGGATTAGGGTTAAAATTTGTAGCTGATTTTTAGCTTTTTTATATTTAAATACTTTTATATGCTATAGAATCATACTTTAATCCTTTTGTGATACGAGTACATAAAGGGGTTTCTTATGAACCCTTTAGAGTTCAATTGCTAGGATAGACTAAAAATGATAAAATATAGAAGGATCATTTCGATACATTATGTGTCTTTCAAATAAATGTTGCGCTCATCGAGATTCACTCATTAATTTATTTTTATTTGTTATTTTTAAATAGTATTTAATCAATTTATTGTAAACATATAATTTTAATGAAACAGTCATGGACTCTAACCACAGCGTCACAGAATTCGCCGTAATTATACAAAATATTACTAAAACAAAAGAAATATAAGTATAAGAAAAAGTAAATTCGTAAGGTCTCATAATATGTTATACAATATTATCTGTAACAACATAACACGGTGCGGCTCGCCAGTTTAGAAACTTGAACTTGGCTTGACACGCTACCGTGTATCTGGATATAAACAAAAAAATATAAATAAACACAATAATATATTCGACTAAAAATAGAAACTATTTTTATAAGTAAAAATTAATTATAAACCCTGTAATTAAACTGTGACATTATTGGAAAGTTCCGAAACAACGTAAAACTTATGGATTAAATTAATAATGTAAAGCGTACCTAATCGCTAAGTACAGTATTATAAAATGTATACTATTTTTAAACATGGTAATTATAGAATTAAAAACTCCTTGTACGCTTATAGCCGGAGGTAAAATGTTTTGTTATAAAAGTAATTAAATAAATGTTCGTCTTATAAATGAAAATACACACATCAAAAAAGTCTAAGCAACATGCATGATATTACAAATTTACCATTTATATTAATTTATTTTACCATTTATTTTAATTATAACGTTGTATTTTATTTTTAAAATAATATTTTTAGGGTTCTATGATGTAAAAATAACAGCTGTTTTCTTTATAAGTTCTTTTAATAACAGAAATTAACAATATTAGAATATACAGGTACATAAGAAACTAAACTTTTTTTTTACAAATTGAAATTTCTTAAGAAAATGAATTTATTGTGAAAGAATAGGACAATTTAATACAAAGTATGGCCTCCTCTGCTATTCAGAACTTGTCGGCAACGATTATTCATTGAATTAATGAGACTGTTTATGTCATCTTGCGGTATTCGCTCCCAATGGAATTGTAGCAAATCCTTCAGCTGTTGGGTTGTTGTCACTCCGTCCAAGTCCTTCAAAACACGTCTCTGGAGCATGTCCCATGCGTGCTCGATGGGGTTGAGGTCTGGCGATTGTGCAGGCCAGGGCAATACCTGGATGTTCTCCGTTGCCAAGTATTCACTGGTTCGCCGAGCTGTATGTGAACGCGCATTGTCATGCATTAACGTAAAATCGGAGCCAAAGGTTTGTGCAAATGGATGGACATAAGGTCTGAGAATATCCTCAACGTAATTTTCAGCGTTCATGTTTCCATTTACAAAAACGAGCTCAGTTCGCCTGTTCTTCATAATACCCGCCCATACCATAACTGTTGAGCCGCTGTATGGATGAACTTCCTGAACGCACCTGAGTCTTTCAGTATTTCCGGGTCGACGGTACACTCGCACCCTTCTTGTATCAGGCCTAAACCCGAATCGCGACTCATCGGAAAACATAATTTTATCCCATTGTTCCTGGGTCCATGTTATGCGTTCTCTACACCATTCATTTCGACGAGCGCGATTCCCGTGACGTATCGGTGGGCACCTGATAGGGCGTCGAGCTCGTAGGCCGTACTCATGCAGTCGATTTCGCACAGTTTGGGGACTTACATCAACACCACTTGAATTTTGTAGCCTCAAACTTATCTCTCGAGCGGTTAACATCGGCTGGCGTCTTGCAGTCAGTTGTATGTACCGGTCTTGCCGAGTGGTTGTACTCCTTTTACGGCCTGGATGCTGTTCAGCGGGTTCCCCTGTATTATTGTAGCGCTGCCAAAGACGACAAATAACACTTCTATGAATACCAAAATGTCGAGATACCTGAGATTGATTACTTCCCGCTTGCAACATCCCTACAGCTCTTTGCATTTCATCTGCCGTCAAATGACGTCGCTCCATGACGTAAAGAATATCTAACAATTCAATTTTCTCACTCAAATTCAAACAAATTCGCAGTCATTTGAATTTTATGAAAAAAAACAAAACATAATCGAAATTTTTTTACCTATACACTTGAAGTTTACTTACCTATACACTTTGAGTGAGTAAATACTTAGAAATTAATTAATATAAATGGTAAATTTGTAATATCATGCATGTTGCTTAGACTTTTTTGATGTGTGTAGTAACAAAAAAATATTTTTACTTTGTGACGTTGTTTCTTATTGTATTCTTAATCAACGTTTTTATTTGAACATGTAAATAAAATAGAAAATGTCGTTTTTAACATTAATTTTCCAACTATCTAGTTTGTAGGGTTTCGTACAATAAATAATTAATATTTTATATTTGACTTTTATTATCAGCGAATTTTACTCCCTTGTCTGATTTTATGACACCCATAAAATCACATGCGATGGTGATGCTTTATATTTTTACTCCATTAGCAAACAGAGAACTGTCATGATACTATTCTATTTTTAAAAATACGACATGCAAAAACTACGCCGCATATTATTCGCCAAATGGTGCGGGTTCGAACCCCAAGAGATGCAAGGGCACAGTAGTTAGTGTCACTTAATCTTAACAACTTTTGTCTAGAGTAGGCAGTGCACTGCTTATGCTCTGGCATTACTGACGTCGTCGTTAAATAGGTTCACTCTCCATTGGTTCGGTGTTAATCTTTTCTAACTAAGTGCATATCGTTCATCATAAAGTTCACCAGTCGCTTGTTAATCTATACTATTATTATAAAGAGGTAAAGTTTGTGTGTTTGTGACGTTGTAGGGGGTAATCTCTGTATTTACTGAACCGATTTTAAAAATTCCTTCTAGTTGAATAGTCAATTTATCGGGAAGTTTCATAGGCTATATAGTATAACGCTATAACTAATAGGAGTGGAGCAGTAATGAAATATGTTTAAAAAAGTAACGCGTTGTTTTCGCCGCCTAACAAAGTGGGCACGGGTCATGTATGTGTGACCTGAGGGCCCATTTTTTTCAGCTATTCTTTAATAAAACAAACACATTTTTTATCAATTAAAACGTCTTTTTTTCTCAGAACAAGTTGTATCAATATAAACATAGGTGAATACTTGATCCTTATGACCTAACATTTGATAAACTTTGCTATTGTCGTACGAACCGATAAGAAAGGTTGTCTGAAGGACTAATGGGTGTTTCTCCGAAATTCGATTCTTTGTCTTTACTTTAAAAAAAAAAAAAAATTGTCTGATTCATATGGGCTAATTTTTTTTTCACATTTTGGCTTATAAAACATGTTTTTGTCAAAGATGATAACCTAATATACAATGTCTGAAAAAGGCACACTTTTTTATGAAATGGTTTTCGAGATAATTAACTTAAAATTTTTGAGGTCATATAAATCAGAATTAGGAACAAAAATGAAATTCTAGTTATAAAAATCAGTCATTTATTTATTAAAATCACAGTTGATAATCACAATGATTATCACCACACCTAAATCTAGTTATTAGAGGCATTGAAAACTTGACAATATCAATCATTATTCGTGCCGCCATATTAACAATATGTGTGAAATTCTGATTAATATAGTATTTTTACCGTATGAATCAGGCACATATAAATCAAAATGTTGCCTTTTAACATCGGTAAATCACTACACGTATACAATTAGGGATTGCTATTTATACATAGGTTTTCAGTCTCTATTTGAATTATATTTCCAACAGATTCAAGTTTGAAAACCATTTAAGTTAATTATAACAGCCAACATAGTAATCAGAAACACAGGTGAACCAAAGTAATATGAATCAGATATTTACATTTATATCTCCGCAACAAAACGAACTAGCCACATGTATCGTCGTGACCACGTCAGCAGAGTCCCTGGCTACCACCAGCACTAGAAGGGATCTCCTGATGTTTCGTACTTAGCTAGGTACGTTCGAGTAAAGCGCGCGAATATGAATCAGACTTTTTGTGCCGGACACTCACAATTTATTTTTTTATTAAAAAACTATCGCAAATATTAGTACCATTTTTTTTTTTTGTGTAAAGAAACAACTAATATTCTATCGTAATATTTATAACGCACATCGATTCGTTAATAAGAAAAAATGGTACTGTTACTAACGTTCAAGAAACTGGGGTACGGACACACCATATTAATCAGAAGAACGCTTTTTAATATTTTTTTTTAAATATATAATAAACTATTATTAAAAAACAATAACGTGTGCAAGATAGGTAATTGTCTAAACTATGTTTAAAAAATAATTGCAGTTTGGTTGGTCTGTTAGTTACAAAGAAAAACCTCCAGACATCGAAAATGTTGGGCTCGAAGAATCACCCTAATATTTAATGATACGGTTTAAAAATAAACTTAATTATTACGTATTAGTTTAAAGATATATGTGTGATGTAGTGCGTAGCTGAGACTTATTGCCGTCGAAACGATGAAGAAGAAGTGTGTAGCTGCTGCTTGTAGAGGTTTTAGGTTCAATTGCCGGTGATACCAAATCTCTAGCTATCGTGGTATTTGTGAGGTATTGTTTATATTGCTGTGGGGTGGTGAACGGGGGACCAGCACAAAAGATCCGATGGGGTCGAAGTGCACCCGGGAGGGTCCCCGAAAAGGAGGAGAAGAAGATAAGAAGAGGTATTGTTTCAGTTCAAAATATTCCTCACTTTTTCACACAACGCCGTCTAGTCCCAAACTAACAGAGCTTGTACTATGGGTACTAGACAACAGATAAACATACTTAAATACTCTTTTTTTTTTGTGAATAATAATACTCATACTTAATATACATAGAAAACAACCAGACCAATGCAAACAATTAAACCAGTTCATGCAGACAAAGATTTGCATTGAGCGGGAATCGAACCCGAGACCTCTGCGTAGCAGTCATGTTATATAACCACTACGCCACCGAGGTCGTCAACTGGCTTAAAGTCTCTGGTTTGATCCCCGTTAGATGTAAATCTATGTATTCAAATGTTGTCATTTGTCGTTAAAACAGTTTGGTGGTGTTTTTAAGACTATGCTGCTATTACTTTTCGAAGTTTAACTTCTTACAAAAAATACACTCTGCCAATCTCTGGCCAATCTTGGTAAAAATAGGCCAAGTTTCTCTCCGTCCCATGAGGAGGACGTCCTTGCAGTAAGACATTAACGGAATATCAGGAAATGACCTATATTCCTTTTACATTTAGCGTAAACAATACAGATATACATATTTTTCATCCATTGGCTCCCCCAAGCTATAAAAACTATTAAAAAATAAATGCCTACTGACAGATTTCCAGGAAGCCATAGGCAAATAGTAACATAACTATAGTTTATCAGTTTTCCGTGTCACTGACCTAAAGTTCAAATTCGCGATATTTCGGAGTTATACGCTTTTTATGATATTGTGTTTATAGACGATTTACTGTGTTATTTTTTCATTGGATAGTTTTAAAAGATTGCAAAACGAGGGAAATATTCTTGATTCGGATGTCGTCAACGACGACCACATACTATCGACGGTATTTATTCAGACTAAGGAATTCCTCACAAAAATGAATCCTTTGAAGGTTCTTCATGTTCAGCAGCGGAGATTCTTTAGAATATCGTTCTCACTGTCTCCCATAATACAGGCCACCGCTTAGTTTGGGATATAGCTAACAGTAATGTTTGTGTCTTCTGCAATCATGTCTCTTAGATTAAGCTTAAGTTTTATGTACTTAATTTGTATGCGTTTTGTGACAAATAAACCTTTCCTTTTTTTTTTTATTACTTATATAATAAGATGATAACGATTGAGTGCATGTATCCATGAGCCGACGTAGCTTAACGGCAAGACAATGATTAAATGTACTAACTACAAATACTTGCCAACCAAGATGATGTCATCATAACAGCCCATTAATGTCCCACTGCAGGGATGGGCCTCCTCCCGTGACGGAGGCATACTTGGCCTACTAATACCACGCTGGCCAGACGGATTGGTATATGGTTTAATTTCAAGTTTTCCTTCTTTTTCCAACAAGATGTGTGACAACAACAACCAAGATGGTGTGTTTACGTAAATTTCAAATATGACAGCTTGACTGACGGTTAGATCCTTCAGATTAGTTTTTTTAAACAAACACACAAATCTACTTAAATCACAAATCTGCTCAAAACTCAAATTAAACTAATATCGATGATATTTTATAAGAATCATCATCATATCAAACCACAGACGTCCACAACTGGACATAACTACTCCAAATTTCTCTCGATCGGTCCACCGCATCATTTATCTGCCCACTCTCCGTATAACAATGGTATTAGACTACAAAAATGGTATTAGATTACATGGATATGAAAATCATATTTCGTAACTAAAAATGGCTGACATCTACCATAGACAAGTATGACAAAATGTTTGTAGATATTTTCTTTGTTGTCAAATTTCATTGTATGAGTATATTTTTTTACGATATTTTACTTACCACAGAGTGAACTTTACGATGAACGAAATGCACCAAGTTTTTAATTTTACTGTATAAAGAATAATCTTTTACATTAAAATTGTTATTCTTGGTACTTTTATAACTGAAATTATATTCTTATTTTATGAGTACTAAATGAAAATTTGAGGCAACTTCGCTACCGGTAGTTATGGAAAGGAGAATAGGAGTTCTTGTAATACTAGAATATTGCTGCTTTCGTACAATGACATCTAGCTATATGAGTAATAAACATACTAAATATTGTACTAGCTAACCCGTGCCCACTTCGTTGGGCGGCAAAAAACGCGTACCTTTTTTTAAACATATTACATTACTGCTACACTCCTATTAGTCATAGCGTGATACTGTATAGCCTATGACACTCCCCGATAAATGGACTATTTAACACAGAAAGAATTTTTAAAATCGGTTCAGTAGATCCAGAGATTACCCCCTACAACGTTACAAACACACAAACTTTACCTCTTTATAATATTAGTATAGATACATAGAACCAACCAGACCAATCAAACAGCTGTGTTCATTCACTCAAATGTTTGGTTTGTGCGGGGATCAAACTCAAAACCTACGTAGATACAGCAACCACGGGGCCATCTTACGCATAAGCAATGCGTCATAATCTGCTAAGCATAAGACGGGAAAATGTCCAGAACCCTTAATATCAATCTGTAAGGAGAGCATGGTCGAAACCTATAATCATTAATTTTATAGACTGACAGATAGATATTACTATTTAAACAGCGTTCATTCAGCCATACTATGTACTTAAAAAAAACTAACCTCACATGTAATAATAACGTACAAAACTAATAACGAACGAACCAATTCGATTTTCGAATTTTTGACGACTACTCGATGTCGTCTCGACGCGCCGAACGTCACTCGAACCTCACCGAACGTAATTACAAGCGCGTCCGAGCGGCGGCGCTAGTGGCGAGACAACACCCTACAACCAACTTAACTTGACCTCCACAACCTTTCACTTTAATCTAAAACAGAGTTCAACCAAATCCAGCCGAGAAAGTACGCTTAAATTGTTCAGGGTAAACATTTACATACAAACAGTGAACGCGGGGATGTATCTCCTATAACGGTGAACCCAAATCCAGGGATTAACTTCAAAGGACCACACGGCGATTCAGAAATATCTTTTTTATAGAAATACCGGCTTTGACTACAAAGATTTTGTCAGCGGATTCTGAATCTGTAGGGATCAGTCGATCTTGTTTCGCAAGGTAGATCAATTTGATAAAAAATTTCATGAGATAAACGATTTAATATGGCTGAAGTCATGTCATTATTGAAAATTGCTTTATGCGATTTTGTCTGTTGCCATTTTGAAACATTGTAATTGTCTTTTATTTTGTTCTAAATTTTACAAAATCTTTACCTACAGTCCGTGTGGTGATGGTGACGGAGTAAGAATACAACATGTCACCACCCCATCTCATCCCATAGGTGTCGTAAAAACCGACTAAGGGACTAACCGTAAATATTATCTTTACGAAGTAAAAAGAAGGAAAACTTGAAATTAAACCCTATACCAATCCGTCTGCCCAGCGTGATATTAGAAGGCCAAGTATCCCATCGTCACGGGAGGAGGCCCGTCCCTGCAGTGGGACATTATGGGCTGTTATGACGATTACCTACAGGAAGATCTGTTGCAGAGACGCACCTTTCTTAACGTAGGTAAACTTCATAACAGACTATTAATGTCCCATTGCAAGGAC
This sequence comes from Schrankia costaestrigalis, assembly GCA_905475405.1. Lineage (NCBI taxonomy): Eukaryota > Metazoa > Arthropoda > Insecta > Lepidoptera > Erebidae > Schrankia > Schrankia costaestrigalis. The sequence continues at coordinate 7,746,909 of FR997850.1, forward strand.
GGACCTACTTAAGCTGTGGGACTTTCCGTACTAACATGGTGAGTAGACTGGTTGATACAGGGTTTTTGTCTGCTGCCACGATACCTAAAGGTTGTGAGAGATGGTTTATTTATTTATTTATTTAAAGTATGGCACACTTACAGCAATACACACAAATTTACACAATAAAACTTACATAAACACAATATTAGGTATGTTTGCCTATTAAACACAAAATCCAGATACAACGTATGTGACATAATACAATACTAAAATATAAAGCTAACATTAAATAAAATAGAATAAAATAAAATAAAATAAGTAGAATAAACTTAATGAACACATTTTTTAATCGAGCAGTTTCAGCAATTCTGATTGAAACTTGGTTTCCGAGGTGTTAAATATATCCAAATCATACTTCGCATTATGACAGTTGTAAGTATTACAAATTCTGGCCAGGGGATAATGAAGACCTAGGTTGGTGCGAGCAGTAGGCGGAACAAAAGTTTTAGTTATTGCCTTCCTAGGGTATCGACTTGGTACGTTCAAGCTAATAGAAGAAAGAAGGTCAGGACATGTAATTTTGTGGCTAAGAATTTTATGTAAGAATTGCAAATCTATGATTGTCCGACGTTTCTTTAAAGAGGACATCTCAAAGAACGACAGTCGCATATCGTAAGGCACTTTGTGATAAATTCCCGAGGAGATATATGCTAGATGTCTTGTAAATGCACGCTGTATACCCTCAACCCTCTGGGAAGAATTACTGTACGAGGGGTTCCAAGCAACCGAAGCAAATTCAAGTCTGCTGCGTACAAGACTATTATATAGAATTATACGTGTTCGTGTATGCTGAAATCCCTGCAAATTCCGTTTAAGAAACCCCAGCATTTGAGCTGCTTTTTTTACAATGGTATCCACGTGAGATGTAAATTTAAGTTGAGGATCCATGGATACTCCCAGGTCTTTAATCTCGTTAACCCTAGACAAAACTGCACCATCCAAAACATAACTCGAGTCTATGGCGTTGATTTTTTTAGTGAAACGCATGTGGAAGCATTTTTTGGGGTTCAACGTCATGCCATTAGTATCACACCAGAGTTTAATACTATTGAGATCCCTTTGCAACAGTTCTACATCAGATGCGTCGTTTATAATTCTGAATATTTTGAGGTCGTCAGCGAAAAGAGAGGCAGTGCTGTACTTTAAGTTATTGGTAATATCATTTATAAAAACTAAGAACAAAATTGGTCCTAAGTGCGATCCTTGAGGAACTCCCGATTGCGCAAAATACACCCTAGATTCGTATCCAGCTACTACCACTATTTGAGGTCTCTCTGCTAAATAAGAACTGAACCAATCCAGTAATGATGTATTGATACTGAAGCTTTTAAGTTTTGTTATGAGAATGGCATGATTGACCTTATCAAATGCGCTAGTAAAGTCAGTATAAATTGTATCCACTTGCCTTCCTGCATCAACATCGATAGAAATTTTAGAAATCATTGTCGCTAGATTTATGTCTACTGAGCGTCCCCTCCTGAATCCGTGTTGGAAATTAGATAGACTATCGCTTACCATGTCACGTAAGTGTGGATACACGAAAGAAAAGCAAGAAAGAATGGAAATGGGCCGATAGTTTACTACATCGTTCTGATCTCCTTTTTTGTGAATGGGTACTATTCTAGCCTTTTTCCATTCGTCAGGGAAAATGCCTGTCCTTAAAGAAGTGTCAAAAATAATTAATAAAGGTGTAACAAGATCTTTGCCACAGCGTTTTACAAATAATGGCGGGATATTATCAGGACCTGACCCCTTTTGAACATTAAGACGTTTAATAACACTCACTACGTCTTTTTCGGTGAGTTTGATATCTGTACTAAAACTTCCTGTACATGTATTTAATATGACTGGATTAGAATTGTCGTTATTGTATACTGACGAAAATTGTTGAGCAAATAGGTTTGCTATGTCGAGACCAGAGGAAGCAGTGCAGGCGCCTCTATTAATTACGGCTGGAATAGATGATTTACCATTTCGCTTATCCTTGATGTACTTCCAAAAGTGCTTAGGATCCTTGCAGATGTTTAACTCCATGTCCCGTTTATAGCTAGTCTCGCATATGTTCGTCAATTTGTGACAACGAGTACGAAGGAGGTCGTATTCAATTTTATCTCTAGGATTTTTGAATTTACGAAGTCGTTCCCTAGCCCTGCCCTTCTCCTTAAGGAGTCTAATAATAAGAATAATAAGATAATAATAAGATGGTGACACAATATATTCGTATTTCATTACAGTTACTACAATGATCGAAGTCAATGAAAGTAAAATACGTATTAACAATACCTATACTTAAATCCATAACTAAAATTGCAAATGGAATAACGATACAAAAACACACCTTAAATACATAATCCGAAATCAAACCCCTTATTTTATTTTAAATACAGGTATGAGCGCACCTGTCTATAGTGTCACTAAACAGAGATAAGTGCAGAAGTCAATATAGACGTATTTATGCTAAAGTAAGTCTAAGTGCGAGTATCTCAATATTGCCTATGCTATTAACACAAATCGTTTTTATTTTTCTATACTTAATATTATAAAGAGGTAAAGTTTGTGTGTTTGTGAGTTGGTGACGTTGTAGGGAGTAATCTCTGGATAGACTAAACCGATTTCAAAAATTCTTTCTGTGTTGAATAGTCCATTTATCGGGGAGTGTCATTGGCTATATAGTATCACGCTATGCCTAATAGGAGAAGAGCAGTAATGAAATGTGTTTAAAAAACGGACGCGTTTTTTTCGCCGCCCAACGAAGTGGGCACGGGTCAGGTAGTCGTATATAAAATTACTTCCACTTCAAGAATTTATCTTTGTGTTACTTACTGGAACTTTTACAGACATGAATTTAATCTATAGTTTTGGATTAGAATTAGTATTTGGTCTATAGATATAGTATGTAATTCAATCCCGCGACCTAGCACATGGTGCATAAGCTCATAGATGCAGACACACCCGTTTTGCCTCCGAAAAAGTTAAAGATAAAATGTAATTAATTTGTAATTGTTTCACATTAAAAATCTAATAAGATTTGTTTTTTTATTTATGTTCCTAATTTCTTATTGTGAACAATCTACCAAACAATAAATATAGGTGCACTTTATTTTTAGGCCAAAACCAAAGTTGACAACATCACCGCGACTGCAGATCGTAGGTAAGTATGCTTCCCCGTATAATCGCAGCTTGTTCTGTGGTTACTAGATTACACACTTATATAACTTATTCTTCTATAAATGCATACAAGTTATACATACAGCAAACATTCATGTTCACTACAACAATCAATAGACAAACAAGACTTGAACTTCTACACATATCTGTTTAGTGACACCTGTCAGCAAAGCGTTAAACAGCATACATGTGCATTGTGCATTACTCAAATTCCATACATACAAAACTGAACCGCTACAAAGGTTCATACATGTAATAATAAGTCATAGCTGAACATTCATGACTATCATTTATAGAAATGTTTCATATTTCAATCATGTAACAACGTTATTATTGTTTTTATATTGTGTTAGCAAATTTTAATGTTGCATTATTCATTTAATTTTTTAATTCCTGAACTAGGTTAGAAACCTGTGTTTCAGGGTGTCATAAATAGCATGAAGTAAAAGTATCTAATAGTACATATAATATCAATGGTAACATACTTAACCATTAGGTAAACTATTTCCATGGTAAACGTAAGGCTGATGTTAATCAATTTGTCATAAACGCCTCTTAAATTTTAGTCAATCGATTAGCTTAAGTTCTTACGGTTTTGTTTGGCATAAGGTTGGTTTTGCTAATAATAATCTCGGTAAGCAGTGACTTAATTTAAGAGGCGTTTATGAGTAAGGGGGTAAATTATCATGTTATTTAGAGGATGCAGAATACTGTCTAAAACTGTGCATAGATCATATTATAGACTAGCTGGAAACGCGACTTTGTCCGCGATTAAATTTGAAATGAATTTAAAAATAAACTTGTATAATTCATTCAAAGTTTATTCATCATCATCATATCAGCCAATCGACGTCAACTGCTGTACATATGCCTTCTCCAAGTATTGTCACCTTGTGCGGTCCTGTGCCTCCCTCATCCATCGGCTTCCAGCCGTCCACACCAGCGCTTTTCGGTACGCGGTCGCCATTCCAGAATCTTTCTGCCCAAACATCTGTCGGTTCTGCGCGCTATGTGCCCTGCTTGTCGCTGTTATGTCGGTTACTTTGGTTCTCTTGCGAATCTTCTCATTTTTGATTCGATCACGCAGGGAAACTCCCAACATAGCTCTCTCCACCTACTCCGAAGGCTCATGGTCACTCGACCATGAGCCTTCTGAGTAGGCCCTTAGGTCCCCTAAATTTGAATTTTTTTTTGTCATAGCTTGATGTTATATAGCCTATAGCCTTCCTCGATCAATGGTCTATCCAAAACTGAAAACTAAATTCAAGTCGAAGAAGTAGTTCCTGAGATTAACGCGTTCAAACAAACAAACAAACTCTTCAGCTTTATATAATAGGATAGATAAAGCCTCTAAAGGAGACCGAAAGGTTCGCTTCCAACTACGCTTAGGTGGATCGAGCTTTTCTTGCACGTCACACAACACCATCCAGTGATAAACTAAGCAGAGGTTGTACTGTGAGTACTAGACAACTGAAAAAATGCTTATACTTACAGATATTTTATCTATACTTATATTATAAAGAGGTAAAGTTTGTGTGTTTGTGACGTTGTAGGTGGTAATCTCTGGATCTACTTAACCGATTTTAAAAATTAATAATATAATAGCACGCTATGACAAATAGGAGTGGAGCAATAATGAATATGTTTAAGGGACGCGTTTTTTTTTGGCGCCCAATGAAGTGGGCACGGGTCAGCTAGTAATGCAATAAAAACATACCTATCTTATTTAGTTCTCCAGCAAAAAGAATTAAATGCACCTATTAGATCCTCATTCACAGCATTTTTTTACGAAGGCACAAGCAAAAGCTTAAACCCTATACATTGGACGTTAATTTAAAAGTAAAAAGGCACGCTTAAGAGGCAAGCCAGGAGTTTTACGATATTAATAAACCTATATTAGTAGCGAAGATGGCTTGCCGGTAATTCTGAATTATGTACCCGTACAGCCGACATTTTAAATTGCTGCCAATAGGTTCGCATTGAAAAAAAAAAAACAAGCTAGGGCTGTACCGGATCAAATCCTTCAAATGGATGCATAAATGCAAAAGCTGTTTGCATACAATAACTCCATCGGTTTATTCGTAGATATACACGTTTCGTTGTCGATTAATGGATGTTGGAATAAACTACATATATTGGATAGTATTATAAATACTTTAATATATAATAATAATAGTATACTACCCCAATTTTTAGAATTAAAGCTAATCAATTGACTAAAATTTAAGAGGGGTTTTTTAGTAAGGGGGTAAAAGTGTACACAGTATTAGTTTTTATATAAGGCAACTAAAAATAATTAAATGCACCTATTAAATGTTATTATATAAACGTAACAAACACAAATTAACTGTCGCGGGTTCGATTCCCACGCAACACAATTATTTGTGCGATCCACAAATTATTGTCCTGAGTCTGGATGTTCTTTGTGTCCGTTAAATTGATGTTTGTAAAAGTCCCCGCGACAAAAGGCATAATCATTAGCGCAGGAGTTGCCTTTAAAAAAAACGGTAATTATTTACAACAAATAATACGTTGATTGTTTTTAGGGTTCCGTACCAGTTTTGAAAAAACGGAACCCTTATAGGATCACTTTGTTGTCCGTCTGTCCGTCTGTCCGTCTGTCCGTCTGTCTGTCAAGACCATTTATCTCAGAAACGCGTGAAGGTATCAAGCTGAAATTTTCACCAAACACTAAGGCTTGTTGCCTCTTAGTGCCGTACAAAAATCAAACTGCTAATCCAACGCAGTCAAGAGATATAGCCGTTTTTGTCGCAAAATTTAGAGGGGTAAGAGCAAAAACCTACAGGGTACTTCCAGTCTACCTACAAACTTGAAATTTGGCATGAAGCAAGGTAGTCTTGTAGTACATGTAATGGGAAAATTCCGAAAACCTTAAATTTTTACTTCAATCACATTATATTTTGATTTCATAGAATTTTGGCGGGAAAGCTGAGTCACGTGACCAGTGACGTCATAGAATTTTGACAGCTGTCAAAGTGACAGCTGTCACTTTTGACAGATGGGACGTGACGTCATAGAATTTTGACAGATGAGTTGTGACGTCACAGAATTTTGGCGGGAAAACATTTTTTGACAGTTGTGTCGTGACGTCATTGAATTTTTGACAGATAAATCGTGACGTCACTGAATTTTTGACAGATGAGTTGTGACGTCATATTATTTTGGAGGGAAAATATTTTAGACAACAGTCACTTTGACAGCTGTCACTTTTGACATCTGTCATAGATGGGACGTGACGTCATATAATTTTTGACAGATGAGTCGTGACGTCACAGAATTTTGGCGGGAAAACATTTTTTGACAGTTGTGTCGTGACGTCATTGAATTTTTGACAGATAAGTCATGACGTCACAGAATTTTTGACAGATGAGTTGTGACGTCATATTATTTTGGCGGGAAAATATTTTAGTCACCAGTCACTTTGACAGCTGTCACTTTGACAGATGTGCGTGACGTCATATAATTTTTGACAGATGAGTCGTGACGTCACATAATGTTTGACAGATGAGTTGTGACGTCATAGTATTTTGGCTGGAAAATATTTTTAATAGAGCTGAGTCGTGTCGTCATTGAATTTTGGCGGGAAAAATAGTATTTAAACAGCTGAGTCCTGACGTTATTACAATTTGGCAAATAGGTTTGTACGGAACCCTCGGTGCGCGAGTCAGACTCGCACTTGACCGATTTTTTTGTAAATAGAACACCCTCTACTACCCACTCTCCACAATTTTAAATCAGTCTCCAAAGGTAATATATCAATCATAACAGCCCATTAATGTTTCACTGCAGGGACGGGCCTCCTCCCGTGTCGGGGGGATATTTGGCCTACTAATACCACGCTGGCCAAACGGATTGGTATAGGGTTTAATTTCAAATTTGCCTTCTTTTTATTACGTAAAGATAATTCTCACGGATAGTCCATTAGTCGGTTTTTACGACACCCATGGGATGAGATGGGGTGGTGACAAATTGTATTCTGACTCAGTCACCACACGGAGAAAAGGCAATATTTAATTAAACATAATATAAAAACAATGGTAACGTTGGTACAAGATTGAAACATTTCACAAATGATATTCGTTGAATGTTCCGCTATGACTTATTATTACATGTATGAACCTTTGTAGCGCACATTGCAAATGTATGCTGTTTAATTAAGTATTTAATAATAATAATAATTGATTATCACTTACTGATTATCACGACAGGTATCCGATAGTCTCCTTCCATAGCCCAATCACCTATCCACCGAACATACTCATCCATAGACTATTATTTAAATTTCTATTGCATCCTTAGAGATGCACTACAATAGTTTTTGCACTCGGCAGGGACCATCTCTGGGTGTATCATATTATGCGTTCAGAGATGGTATCTGCCTTGTGTATCCATTACCAGATTAAATATCTCTTAAAGGGCCTCTTCGTCTTGGCTTCGGCCCGATGTATGCCTTCAAAAGAACCGGGTCTCCAATAGACCCGAGTATTATGGACAAGAGAAACATAATAATTGAGTCTCTATCAACATCTACGGAGAATCTCGCTTGACAGTTGGATCATAGGTCTGATGCATAAGGCAGTACTGCTTGACACGGCACGCATTGTGAGGAGGTTCCTATCTCTGGAGCCCTAACCACCGGTAGCTTGGTCCCTGTACCCGATGCTCGTGGGTCTACCTTTTTTTTATATTTTTAAATGTTTTTATTTTTTATATCTATATTTAAAAATGTAACTAAATGTGATTAATGTAAATAAAGAGAAATAATAATTGACATCCACGTGTACAGAAAAAAACTAAAGTAAACTTTAAGTATTAAATAATCAACTAATTAAATTAAATCAACCTTTTTTCCATTGTCAAGACTTACACACTACAAGACTTATACACTTACTTTTTTTCCTGATTATTTTACATTAGTTGTTTTTACCCTTAGTATGAAGAATAAAATAAAATAAATAAATATTCCTCACACATAGAATAGTATGAAGATAGCTTTAGTGTGAAGAATATACTTGTTACAGATAAATGGTCTAGGACTAATTAATTGTTACCTCTAATATTAATTCATTGACGATGATAGATACAATAATCAAAATAATACAATATAGTAAGCCAATTTCCCCAATAATTTCCTACCCCTGTAATCTAAATGAAGATATAAATCATTTATTTATGCATTATGACAGGCCTAAGTAATAAAAAAGGACTTACTGTGCATATAAAATAAACGAATACTAACCATAAATTCTGAAACGATTGACATTATTCTATATTTAAAATAATAGTCTTTATAATATTATTGTTGGTTTGAAATTCGAAGACGGAAACAACAAGGACGGCTGAATCCATTATGTCCATTAAAGAACAATTACGATGACAATTTCTGAACGGCTGTCGACTACCACAATAAAACGGAATTGTAAATAGTCTTACAAACAAGGCCTAAACCGACATGCCGACCTAGGACAATGCTCTCTAAACTGAATTATAGATGCAATATTCTACGAAAGATACGAACAATAATAATAGAAATGTAATATCGAACAAGTAGCAATTCGTTGTAAATTTGATTGTAGATAGAAATGCATGAACTAAAACGCGGCTATATCGAAAGCTCGATAGACAAAGAGTCAGTAGGTAGGTGTATCGGTGTCCGATATGACACGTCGCGACCGGTCATCTTTACCAGATAGGATATACCTTAATCTACACGGTGCACTTCAATCAAAGAGCCGAGGCCGTCCCTAGGCCGACGCACTCACCGACATAACACGTGCATGTGGCATTACTCACGAAATATTTTCATAAAAGCGAACCAAACGCACCCGTCCACTTCCCCCCGCGACCCCGCCCGCATACCCAGTAAAACCAGTTCAGTCCGTGCCCGGCCACCGTGCGCGTCGGTTGCTTCTTGAAGGGAGTGTTTCGCCGCGCTGTGTTACGAAAAAAACATCTTTTGTACCAAAACCAAACGTGTGCTGTGGATTAATATTATAATAGTGATCGTGTGAGATTGTGCTATTTCATAAAGTGATGTTGTTACGAGATGTTTTAGTGAAGGATTTCTCTTGTGAACGGGTTCCGCCTGGTGCCGCCGGACGCCTTTTCTCTCCGATCTCGGGATATCATTAAGGTATTTATTGTTACACCGGCTCATTGTTGTAAGGAATTCTTTCTACGACCCTTGTGTAAGTTAAATCGATAGTCCTGATTCGTTTTCGTATACGAGCGATCCTCGGTGGCATGTAACGCGTCGCTATTCAATGCTTCAATCCCATATTGTGGATGGTGTTTGTGAATTTGCATTCTAGATGCGCGCGGCGTGCAATGTGCAGTAAACATTGTAGCCCTGGGAACGGGTTCGAATCCGACAGAGGCGCGAGTGGGCGAGTATTAATTAGGCGAGTTGATGTAACGGTACCGCTGATGGTACGGGTCCATATAACGATCGCTTGATAACTTTTGTTGTTGCCTTTATGTAGATTCGATTATAATTGTGTTCATTTACTGTAGAATGGGTATTACGAGTAATAAACTGTCAAGATCGCTTAGAAATTACCTTTTATTGACATTCATGTAGCTTTTTAAATGAAATCTATTAATGAATAAAGACTTAAATGGCTATCTTTTTCAAAAGTACCGATTTCACACACTTTAACTTTAATACAATTTTAAAAGATGAAGTCATAATAATAAGATAAGCCGTTATCTGTGTAAACACAGCTGTTAAGATAAAAAACACTTAAACTTATTTACTTACTTGAAAAAACACTGAACAAATACAATAAAGTTAAAATAACTTCAAAAATATTATTTGCAGTGAAAATTCTTACTCGCCCCGCCCGCTAGATGGCGAGACTAGTCTCAAAACAATAAGCTTTCTCTATTGTAAGTGCTATGTAACGCTTTGGGAAGAATCTTTACTGCTAATTTTAACGAAACAATTTCATAGTTATCTTTATTAACACAATATCATCGAAGTACCATTACAAACAATTTCTAGGTACATTCATTTTATTTCAAAACGTTACAATTCCAACGAATTTACGTCACAAATAAACCATTAAACCTGAAAAAGCTATAAAAAACTTCAATTAATATCGCTATTATTAATAAAGAGTGATTAATATAATGCAATTATTTTTTTCTTGGCAAAAACCAATCGAAATTCAATAGTTTCACTATTTCGTTTCACAATAATATTCGCGGCAAATTGTCATTGACACAGATAATTAATTTTAGTATGTACCTATCTACTTTTTTAGAGATGTGCCATGTTATTAATATAAAACGGGAAACGAAATGTATATTTTATAATGGGTCAGGGAGTCCAGTAACATCAATGTAATTATACAAACAACGTTGGTTTCAGATTCAGTTTTATTGTCCAAATTTGAATACCTACATCGGATAACATAATTTTATATACAATTTAAGGGTTACTTTTACAAGATGAAACCGTTGATTTAGTCGTAAAGCCAGTCGTAAAGGCTGTATTGATGGCGGGCGTGTGTTAGATAAAGTTGTGGATTTTGAGTTATGTCTTAAAATAAAGTTATTCAGAGAAACAGAAATTTTAAGTAAAATATATTTATGAAGGAGTTTTAATTTATGTTTTAAGTTTAGTTGTACATTTTGGTCGTTTCTTTATTATGAGTTCATTTTTTATGTACTAAATCATTAAAAACATTATAATATAGTGAGTTTTAAACTAAACAACAATAAATAGTAAGTGTCTCATTTAGTCCAGGTTATAATTTATTTATGTTAATGTTATACCTACGTGTCTAGTCAACCAAAATAATCGATGCCTTTGAACACTAATTGTCATTTTTATACCCTGTACTGACATTGAATAAACTTAGCTTGGCTTTGCTTAAATTACTTAATTGTTCTAATATTTGTAATGGAAAAAGGTGAGATCCAAAATAGGTATGATATCATACATTTTCACAAAGCCACCTAGTTCCATACTAAGCAGAGCTTGTACTTTTCATTTATGTTCAGAAACACAAAGTTGTTATTGACTAAATATAGAGAATAATAAATACCTTTACGCAGTTGTCATTAATAATTTGAATATTTTACAATCGACTAGAAATTGTAAAAAAAAACCGTAAAAGAAAAGCTAACCATAAAAAATAATTTTAAAATATCTAGCCGAATGGTTAAACAGTAAACACAAGAGACATGATCATTACAGAATAAAAAATTACTGTACCTACGTAAACTTTGATGAAGGCATGCATAAATGAGCTTTAAGGCTTGTAATAAACTTTGTTACAACATTAAGTTTTATTAATACCATAAAAATTACATCATGCCATAAAAAAAGAAGGTTGGGCCATTGATTCTGAATATCTAAAACACGCTGTGTAAAATGTATATGGTACAGAGACACTATATCAAATTGGTAAAGACATTAAACTAGATAATAATATCTATTGTATAGTTTTAAGACTTACCTTAACTACAGGATACTGCAACCACTACCATCAGGTGGACAGTATGTCTGTTTGTCGAAAAAGTGGTATAAAAAACTGCTACGTCAAAAACTATTTAATTTAAAAACAATACATCTCAAATATATTCCATGTCATATGCTACTTAACTGCACGTGTCGTTGTGTTACGAATAAGTGTGCCTGGAAGCATTAATTTACCACTAAAAAATCCGGAAACGAGCGTGTCGCATCACTAGTTGCAGAGTGTAGAACAGATGTTGACATGTGTCGCCTGGCTGTATGGTGCACTGCCGTGAGCTAATTGACTAGGGAAAAAAACGTGAGTTTCGTTCCGTACTGGCTGGCCCTATGGTTGTCGTTTACGCGGGAAACGAAATGTACGATTGATGCGTTTTGGGAGTAGACTGTTTTTGTGTTGGCGCTTTGATTTATATGGATTTATTTTTGGAAAAGATTTTAAAGAATGCTTGGGTTTTGAATTGTGGAGATATAATGTCATCCCTATTTAGGTACTATTGTGTCTCATTATATTACCAGAACATTTATTTTTTGCTGAATAGCGCAAATGCGTAATGCTTCACTTAGCGATTTTAGAGTTACAACTAAATTTAGACATATTCATACTATTTGAAGTCTTGTAATATACTACTTACTATTACTTATGTACCTACTTATTTAATTTTCAATGTTTATTACAATAGAGATGCCAACACGAATAATAACAAATATTTCGAAACGTTGCGATGTATATAAACATTCAATACCTAATCCAAATCTGTAATAAAATCTTCGTAGGAAAAGTATTACTAATAATTCATCTACCCTCCATCAAACCGTGTCTGTTTCTTAGTACCGAGGCGAGAGAAAATAATCCCTACATTTTTCTCAAAATCTGGTATTGTTCTTTTAATCCAATAACACGATGGTGTTAAAATTTATAGTCGTTCAATAATTCGGGTACGATTTTGATTTATTAGATTTTGTAATTTCGTAAGAGTTGAATGCTTAGCTGTTTCACAATCAAACGTGTATTTTTTTTACAAGAAGCCATGTTTTTGCTCTTTTAGTCTGTAAAACTATACCTATAAGAGATTTAAACAAAGACTTAAATCATGATTAAATAACAGCTATAAGTACACTTATTTTGGTAGATGTGTGTAGGAAACGTTGTTGCTACTTAATAAAGTACTATATTGAACGAATGAAATTAAAAACTAGTCTATTTATTCGTTCAAATAAAGCCTGTTTAAATTCTTCCCTTTAAAAAAATCGATTAAAGCCGAGTCCCTTTTTTACCTGCATTTGGGTTATTAAGAACCATCGCATTAGTTATCTAGCATAGACATACATATAGTTTTAAAAACTATACACCCACCATAAACAATATAATGCACACAACCACTTACATAATCTAAATACACCATCGACTTATCTTCGAATTTTAACAGTAAAAAAATACTGGACCATAGATTACCGTTAGTCGTCGGTCAGTAAGTGTGGCCACAGATAAAACACGGTGTGTCTTCGACGCCATGTTAAATCTTGAACGGATTAATTAAATTTGACAAGGCATTGTGACATTGTAACTAAATATTACTGTTCTATGGGCACATGCGTGGTGAGTTTTAATTTAATTTTAATATTGGTTGATATTTGTTTTTTTGTTGAAGTGCAATATAATTTGTTTATAATATCTTGTTAATGATTCACTACAGGGACATTATGTCCTTCAATAATTAGGGAATTTGACCTGTTAATACCATGATGGTTTACAGATCGGCATAGGATTTTGTGTCATAATTTTCTTTTTATCTAGTTTAGTTAACCTATGAATGAGATGAATTAGTGACACCGAGTATTCTTTCCTACACCACACAGATTGTAATACATAAAGGAGTATACACATCATCATAACAGCCCATTAATGTTCTACTGCAGGGACGGGCCTCCTCCCGTGACGGAGGGATACTTGGCCTACTAATACCACGCTAGCCAGACGAATTGGTATAGGGTTTAATTTCAAGTTTTCCTTCTTTTTACTTCGTAAAGATAATATTTACGGTTAGTCCCTTAGTCGGTTTTTACGACATTGACATTGTATTCTTACTCCGTCACCACACGTATACCTACACATCATATATTATAAATTACTCCAATAGTATAGACACGTAAGTAAGCAACATGAACTTATTATTCCGTTATTTTTTTAATAACAACCAGTTGAAAACTATAGCTTTAATTGGGTATGACTTTTTACTTAAAAAAACGTGTATTTTGTATGATACTAGAATTATTCTACAAACAGACATGAGTTAATATTTCCTTGTAATAATATATGTAATTATAATTGTAGTTGGTCTGCCAAGTTTGTATATAGATGTGTAAGCTTTACTTTCAAGCCTTAAGCGCCGATTACACTAGACTACATGTAGTCAACTACATCTTGTAGGAGAAATTCAAACAACGAATATTAAACGAGACTAGTATTTCTATACTAGTACCTAGTCTCCTACAAGATGTAGTTGACTACATGTAGTCTAGTGTAATCGGCGCTTTAGTTAGCGAATGTAACTGTGTTTAGATGAAAAGGCACAGTAGCTAGTGAAATTACCTAGTCTAATTAATAAGTGACGAGCGCAATGCAGATGCACTCAGAACTTACATTACTTGTAATGTTTAAACACGCTTAACTTTAGGTGTGCGATTAGTCTTATAAAAATAATTGTATACATTAAGTTAGCTGGATGAACCAGCTGTAACATCTGTCAATTTACCGATCCATATCAATTGACAGTACCGGTATATTCTTTACCAATCAAATCGGTATCTCGATCATTGGAATGACAAGTATATAATTTAACGGTTATTAACATTATAGACGTTTAATAACTATGCTAACTAATTTAATACTCTATCTTCTTAAAAATAAAGTACATTTAGGAATCATACCGTCTCCAATTTGCACTATAGAACGTTACGCTTACGAACCTTTACTAAGGTTTTAGTGGAATGTGATCGGAATGTAGTCCAATGCAACTCAAAGCTGGTGATATTATGACCTATAGATAAGTTTATTGCAGCCCTTTGTATCTGTGGACAACAAGGCTACTTAAGTCTAACCTAAGGACCATTTTATTATCCCATGACACTGGCATAATTGTGTGTCTTAAGCCTAAAAACGCTTTAAAGAAAATACGAGATGTATAAAACTTCCTAAATGCTTCACATAAATAAATAGCATACTTTCCCAAGAGTCTGAATACGCCATTATTTAACTATCACATAAAACCCGTCACTATTATTTAACTCACTCGTAAAAACATTTATTTTCGGTACAAGCGTATAATATTAATAATTATTTCAATAGATTTTCAATAGAAACAACATGCTATTTTATTTAAACAGTTAAAATTATAACAGAGAAGTTTCGTTATAGCAGTTGTTATCTATGCTATTAACTTATCCTCTTTTTAAAACGTGTTCTAAATATGAAAGCTTTTAAATCTAAACAAAAGTTAAAACGGTCATAACTTCGAGTCGGGTCAAAAGAATCGTTAAGCTCAGAATGGTCGGACTAATAGAGTTCTATTATTGGAGTGAAAATCTGTTTTTTCAATACAGTTTTACTGTCACAATGTTTAGTGCAGTATTGACTAGGTTTTGTTAATGTAAGTGGACTTAAATTATTTATGGAAATTGGAAATTAGATTGTAAAAGTTTTTAGATTTAGCATAGCCGTATTATGGAAGATAATTTTGAACTATATCGAAGCTTTTTGTAGGCTATCGTTTTGTAGTGATGTCATTAGGTATTATTTATCCGCTTATATTCTTGCATTTTTGATCAAATTCAGTGAACCTTGTACGTAGCTGTTATTATTTTTTTAAGTTTTGTTGCCCTCAGTCCTAACTAATTATTTAACTAGCTTGGTGATTGGTAAGATCTATTTAAAATAAAAATTAATAGTAAAAAAAAACACGCTTTTATCCTATGTACCACTACCATAACCCACTTAAAACACCTTGAAAGTTAGACTTGCAATCAAACCATCTTATATACTATTAGACTCATCCATATCAAAATACCATATAGCCAACATTAAATAATCTATACTCATTACTTTAGTCTATGGTAGCCATTTTCTCCTGTCTACTATTACATTATAGCATCCTTTATGATATTGCTCTCGATTACAACAAATCAATAATAATAATATAGGCATTAAATCACTTGGCTGTCGCTTAGAGCGATAGAGATAACCAATAACTATACTGGATTATCAGGACTTGATTTGACGCCATAGCTAGCTATCCAACGGTTTTTTCTCCACCTTAAGAAGTTAACAACAGTAATTCTAAGTTTTGCAAAATTTTATTGTTTTATTACGCTAAGGTTCTGTGGGAGTGCGTAAGGAAGTTACATTACTGGATAGCCCCTAGGCGGTATGGTTATAAGAAAGCTATTTTATTGTCTCGAAGGCTCGCTTCGGAAATAATTTCGGTTGCCGTTAGAATTTCAAGTTGAAACTTTATTGTGGATGGAAATTGTTTCGATATAGACTACTGTATATTGTCAATCATTTTCAAACTAGATAGTACCGTAAGATTGTATTTGTACGTAATATAAGTACACCATTGAACAAAGGAAAGATACTTTTCAATCTACCAATCAGCTACGCAAATAAACGATTTATATAACATTCGTTTACGAGATCCTCCATACCAAAAATCTATACTAACAAGCCGACTATTTCGCTTCCACCAAAATCTGCAACGTACTGACTTTTCCCTTTATAAATTCGGCCGGATTTGCGTGTAGAAGGAGAAATGTAACGATAACAGCTACAGGATCGTTCATTTATGTTAGATTACAGAATGATGGTGAGTCAAGTCTCGCGAGGGTTTTACGAGTTTCGTATGACTCTGAAATCGGCACTGAGCCCGTTTTCCAGAACTCATTTGAGAAGTTTGGTGTCATCAAAAGTGGAAATCCGTGCGTCATACGGCTCTGATTCCTTTGCTTCTAGTCGTATTAAAACCTATAAAAGCTCAATATATAATCTATTCTTGTTAGTCGTCAAAGCCAAATTGTAGCTACGAATTGTAATTTGATATAATAAAAGTCTAAATATTGACGGCATTTTATTTTATAGAATTACGACCCCATATTTTCACATGTGAAAGTATTTGACGCCATTCATAAAATCCTATTAAGCGCCATCCCAGCATAATAACATTAGGATATTTCAAAAGTGTCGTACACATTTGCGACCCTTGTAATACCACTGTCAACGCTAGTAATAACATCAGGTAAAAATTGAAGCCGAAACTTGTCGTCCAATCGAAAAAGGTATATCGGCCCTCTCTTTCATTAATAGGTTTGATAGGACAGAATACCTCGGACCCGAGAAAGCCGAAACAGATGGATCACGCAGCATTTGTCATTTAAAAACGTTCGAGTGGAATCCAAACGTTCGGTCCAACGATAAAAATTAGGCGCGCCTAAAATAATTGAACTCTTTTATTTGTGCCGTAACTCGGAACGTTTCGGATACTTTGAACGCAATCAAGTTCGCATCCACTGGTTCGGAGTTAAATTGAGACATTGAATGTTTTCTATTTTCTTTTCCCTTCCAATTTCGCGCCAATAGCAAAAGTAAAAAGGCTCTCCGATACCACCAACATGGAAAGCGATATACGACCTTGCCGGAGAGGACCATTTCCTTTAATGTTTTCATGAGTCTCGTGAACTAAAGAGCGTGTAACAACGTATCTGTTCGTTGCCTTTTAATAGCCCAAGAGCGAACAAACTGCCAAGTATTAAGTTTTATCAACCATCTGCACGAATGTCACGTCTTTATTACTACTTATTCTTTGTCCTCATGAATGCAGCGGCCGTGTAAGCGAGAGAGTGCGATGCGTGTATCCCGCTCTGGTCTTGTGGTTTTTGCCGCGCATGAAAAGGTAGGGAAGCGAGCGTCCCTTTCGGGCATAGGTGTTCAATTCAATAAAAAATGGCGTACCTGAACCAGTCCCCTGACATGTTTATACATTTTTCTTACTGTTGTACACTGGATTTTTTTTGTTACGTATTTTCGATTGAGATTGAATCCAGTGCGTTATTAAAAAAGTTTTTGGCGTAATTCTCGCGGTGATTTTTGCAGTGTACCCGCGTAATTTAGCGAATTTTCATTTTATTTTATACCCTTATCGCGTAGTACAGACGTTGATTTATTAGGAGTGTTTACGTTTAGAACACACGCATGACTGAATTTCAAATGTACAGTAATTAATATTCAAATTAAATATTAAAACAAAAACGTTGGAAAAAAGGTTATTTTAACATGAAAAGTTTCGTTGTTATTATTATCAAACACAGGTAGTGAAACTTATATTTAAGCGGCTTCAGTTATACAAGTTGTTTTGACGTAAACATAATTTTAATTTGTGCCACCATTCAATTTTAACCTACATTACTATGTGGCTTTGTTATTGAATAATTACTTTGTGAATAGTGTAGTCATGTTGAATCGTAATTAAGGCTGTTACTATTCCAACTGTGAATGACGAGACATGGTATGGTTGAGAATTTGTTATTAGAAATATAACTAGTATTGATTTTTATTCCTTAGTCGTTCGTGTGTGTTAATAAGTTCTTAGTTACGTATAAAGTTAAGTATACTAAAAGTAAAAGTTTGTTTACTATAAATAGTAGGTATACTTAGCTTGTTAGCTTGACTCCTATTCACATTTTATGATTTGACAAATTACAACCTTGAACAAAGTGATTACATTCGTACATAACCTCACGCCTATTTCCCATGAGGGGTAGGCAGAGCATCTGAGAGCTTAGATCCTTACAAACTAGCCTTTTGCAACCCACTAAAGTAAATATTAAATTACAAAAAATCTCTGCATAAAACATTACGAACTAAACGTTTTATTACACAAACGGACTAAATAAATTACCGTAAACGTTATTCACATTGCAATCAAGCATCCCATTATGACTAGGTATTTTGCGCCGAAAATCTAAAGAGCATTCGAAATACAAACATTGCAAACAAAAGCAATAAAAACAAATTGTATTCAAACTCAATAGAATCGTTTGTCTATGATGTTCGCTGTTTAAAAAAAATCCAATATGGCGGATGCCGGCACTCACAGCTGACTCAGCACCACCTTACGATGGCGGAGCGTCGCTTTGTCCCAATACCTTTTTACTAAACGTTATGTTTGTTACGGACATTTTATCGTTTGGAAAGTACCGGTATGGCGCCGATGTATTACTTCGTACCTAGTTGGTATTTTAGTTAACATTATCGAGATAATGAAAGGTGTAAAACTATTAGGTAACTTAGTCTTTTAACATAGTATTTTTAAAACTTATAAAATAATGGAAGATACTGACTTTTAAAATGTCTCTTGCTTGATCATAGTGATTTGACTTACCGTATTTATTATTTGTCAACAGCGTTTATTAGAAATTTATTTATAAACACACAATATTCAACAAAAAAGCCCATAAGCATAGACAAGACCATAGACAATCAGTTACAAGTTTTAAATAGGCTTCCGATCGTATGCTGCATACGATCTGTAACAATTGCACAACAGAATGCATTCTTCAACTTACACAAAAGATCCAGGTTCGATTTTAGATAAGATGTTGACTGTTCTATTATTATCTACTTTCGTAACAGTATTGAGCAATTTTTGTATAGAGCATCTTTATTATTTAAGGCGTTCGATGTTTCTCAAGCAGTTTAGAAGATATATGGCTTGTAATTATTAGTGTGCTTTCCAATTTGTTTCTAGACACGTTTAAATACTATCTTAAAGTACATACGTAACCTCAGTTCTCACGAAATAAACATTTTTAGAAAAACACAACTCCCTCAACAGGGTTCATGTCCTAAGTCGTGGGGGCTTTTACATACATGGAATTAACATAGACTTAGAATATCTGGATATTAAAATTAAAATTATCGTCTTGAGCCTAGGCTTAGGACAAAAATTTTCATATCACACACAAATTTCCTTGCATGGGATACGAATCTATATCCTCGTGCGCACAATACAAAAATATTGTTGACTAAATAGTTCAATGAACTGATTTAAGTAATACTACTGTGGAAATAGGCGGGGCACATAACACGCAGAACCAACGGCTGTTGGGGTGGAAATGTTCTGCAATGGCGACCTACCCGAAGAAACAGTAGACAATCGATGAATGAGGATGGCATAGTTCAGGTACTAAGGTAGCGACGTTTGAAAAAGGCATGTTGTACCGCAGTTGATGTCATTTCGCTGAGATGGTGATGAAGTAAATAAATTATGTCAACACTAGCTGGTCTGCCCAGGCTTAGTATTTCGAGTAGCTTTATATACCTACGATATCTTTTTAAATTGTAGTCTATGTGTTATTCTAATGTTTAAGCTATATATTATTGTTAATTTTTATGATAATTAATTTAGTACTTTTTAAGTAAAAGAGTACCAAACATCTATAAATACTTTCAAACTTTCGCGTTTATAATACCGTAGAATGGATATGCGTTTATAATAAGCAGGGGCTACATTGATCACTCATTTTTCACTGAATGTGCTCAGAGAAGGATGACAGTTTTGTAGTATAAGCCCTTATCAGGATTGTCTCATGTATGGCGTGCTTCATTTGCTCGAAAATAACACGTCTATAATAAAGAAAATTGAGCGATCAATGTTACCCCACGACATCAAAGTAACCCCAGTTTACCGGTATTTGTGTATTAGGTAGTAGGGGTAGGTCACTTAAAACTCATATTATTGCTAGTTGTAGCACATTTTAATTAAACGATTGCAAGTTGTAATTTATTTCATGTGTACAATTACTTGATAAATGTTAAAGTACATGTTTCATTTGAGAACAGAAAGATTTAAACTTATTGTGAAAAACATGACACTGAACGTATTCTCGAGAATTAAAAATGTTGTAATTGAACTCGGGTTACGAATTTAATCAGAAAAGAGTGCTGGCTTGCAGTTGCTTGCTTTTATTTTATTCGAGAGACAAAATGGATACAAACAATATAATATTACGTTAAATTATTGTCTTTTTCTTTGTTAATGAAAGATGTTTGTGTAATAGATTTTAAATTATCGCGATTTGTATACATAATACTATTTTTACGGGTCTTACTCGCGGTGTTACTAATTATCCTAGATACTAGTTATATAAATATATATATCCCTCCGCGACCACGGCCCTTGCAAGTCGGCCGAAACGTCGGAGAAAAACCTAGGTATTTATATAACTAGTATCTAGGATAATTAGTAACACCGCGAGTAAGACCCGTAAAAATAGTATTATGTTTGTGTAGTTGTATTGCAAATTATATGATAGAGAATTAAGAATACTGCGTATACTCTTTATACATTCACACACAACGCCATCTAGTCCTCAAACTAAGCAGATCTTGTATGTGTACTAAAAATGAGTACTACAGAACTAATAAATACATACACATCTATATCGAATACACCCAGACCAATGCAAATATTTGTATGTAAAATAATCACTAAAATGTAATATGTAAATAATATGGTCTAATCTTTAGTGACGAAGGAAGATTTGGCTAATGCCATCAGGGATGGTATTATTAAGGAAGGAGAGGAACCTTTTTAATATCTCTCTATTATAGAGTTTAATCTTAAGTATTCCTTCTTTCGTTTTTGTAGAGATCATGTCTGCGAAGTTTTCTTTGTATAGGAAAGGTTAGCGACATTATGTAGTCTAATTCTGTCACTAAATGAAATACTACAATAGTATTGAATAAAAACCATATTTAATTTATTTCTAGATGTAATTTATTCAATAGAATCAATCTTTTTATATTTAATATTTTTGTCTGATATTAAATATCATAGTGGAATTATTTAATATTTGATTAGGTTGACCTGTGACCGTTAATAGGATTTATATAAATTAAAACAAAGACGCTAATAAATATTTAGATTTTATAAGCTGATATCCGATTAATGTTACAATATTTTAACAATATTACCTTTACGATAATTTAAGATGAAAAAACAAAAACTATTCTACCTAGCCTGTTTGCTATAATAGTATAAGTAAACCAAGTTTGTCATCATTCTTCGTGTGGTGACGGAGTAAGAATACAATATGTCACCACCCCATCTCATCCCATGGGTGTCGCAAAAAACCGACTAAGGTCTTATCTACTAACATCTTAACGAAATAAAAAGAAGGAAAACTTGAAATTAAACCCTGCACCAATCCGTCTGGCCAGCGTGGTATTAGTAGGCCAAATATCCCTCCGTCACGGGAGAAGGCCCGTCCCTGCAGTGGGACATTGATGGGCCGTTATGATGATGATTATGATGATTTTAACAATTTTATGCTACTTCTATCCCCTGTGGTGGATACAAAATGCTAAATAGTATATTAGGTATATTATTTTCCTAATGGGCTGCCATGAATATTTTATTGTGCCTCCTCAACCATCGGTTGCCCGCAACCTTCATCAGATCGACGGTCCACCTTTTAACGGTTGTGCCCTCAACCATCGGTCGCAACCTTCATCAGATCATCAGTCCACCTTTCAACGGGCCTGCCCACCCTACGTTTTCCTGTAAAAAGCAATGTTTATAATTTATATTCTATAACTTTATTAATTTACCTACTAAGTTTTGTAAAGTTTAACATCGTAGTGTAAGTACCTATAATATTATGCGGGGTCCTACTTAAGCAAAGTTTTATGAATAATAAATACCCTTTTATGAAGATGCAGAAACCGTTATATATCCTAAACTATAACATAAAATAGTTTAATGGTATAGAGTAACAACAGGTTGTAAAATAGCGTAGTAAGTCGTAGGTTCGAATATCTAGCAAGACAGTTATTTTTATGTATTCAACCTCACAAAATGTCAACACCCTATCTCATCCCATGGGTGTCGTAGAAACCGACTAAGGGACTATCTATGAATATTACCTTTACATATATAAATAAGAAAAACTTGAAATTAAACCCTATACCAATCCGTCCGGCCAGCGTGGTATTAGTCGGAGAAGTATCCCTCCGTTACGGGAGGTGTCCCGTCCCTGCAGTGGGACATTAATGGGCTGTTATGATGATTCAACCTCAAAAGGTTAAAGTAATATGTTAAGTTAATCCCTGGGAATCCCTTTTAACATTAAAAATAGTATCATATCACTTTCATATAGGTATGTGTAAGTAAATTATGCCTAGTACTATTTTGTAATGTGTCACTATGGTGGGGAATAATCCTGATTTGTGGTTAAGTGACTCAAGTTGTGTGTCATTTTATTACGCCATAATTGTGTTATGTGTTACATAAGGACTTTTAAGTAGCTGCAAATAAGGAGTAAATGAATCTTTTCTCGGTGTGGTGACGGAGTAAGAATACAGTGCGTCACCACCGCATCTCATCCCATGGGTGCGTAAAAATCGACTAAGGGACTATCCGTGAATATTACCTTTACGTAATAAAAAGAAGGAAAACTTGAAATTAAACCCTTTACCAATCCGTTTTTTTTTTTTTTTTTGAACGCCACGAATGACGTCGCCTGGGCTGAATATGCCCAGACTACCTCCGGTCTATACTTGGGAGGGGGTGGAAAACTCTCATGAGTACACCGAGGGAGGCCCTATGTCCCTGCGGGTTATGCCGAGACTCTTACCGGCTAAAAACTACCAGACCTACTACTCGGTTGCCCTATGGGCTACTAAGCGAATCGGAACGTCCCCCCCAGACTGGGGTCCGGGGAAGCGTTTCTTAGATAAGCGTCGCCCCGTTGAAGGGACGCCCGCTTGATTTTCCCTAATAGAACCCTACTTAGAGAATCATGATTGGCCAGCGTGGTATTAGCAGGCCAAGTATCCCTCCGTCAGTGGAGGGACATTAATGGGCTGTTGTGATGAATCTTTTCACTACTCACTAACTACTATGACACATAGGTTCTATCGTGTGTTATAACACACGATGAAATAACTAACCTAACATAATAATTCCATTTACTCAAGGAAAAGACGTGAAGAAAATATAAAATTATAGCAAATATTAAACTATCGTGCAATTAACTTTAAAAATAAAGTCTAAGGAGTTCAAAAGTAATTAGTTTTATACATTTAAGGGAAGATTTAATTCAAGCGCATGTTAATATCGACCACCAAAATGACTCTTAACTATTTATTACTAAGAAAGGCACCGATTACTATTCCACGCTCCGTCAAATTCTTTAACCTTTCAAGAGGTTCAACTTACACTCTATCTCGCTCTCGCATAACGTGTAAGCAAGAGAAAGAAACATACAGACATAATTCACACAGCTTTTAGTGGAGGTGCCGTAAATCTTTTGTAGTCGATTCGCATTGCCTGCGCCCGCGCAACAAAATACCGCCAGTCCCTTAGATCATGTTGAAGAATTTCGTTTAACTCCATGTAGGAAACTGTACGTAAATTTAAAGCACACTTTTATATGTAATATACGTAGTTTACTTGAATTTAAAGGTGTTTATGAAGATAGGTTTTGTTAAAGGAGTTTGATAGCTTATCTTAATAAGGGATATGTTTTAAGGTAGGAATTTCTATATATTACCTATTTTAGAGTACAATTGTATGCATTTTTATTTGGTAACCTGTCATCGTTCCTCCGTTCAGTTTTAATAGACTGATAGCCTAATACGGACCACGCGGTTTGATGTTTTGGTACAGGTAACTTTAATGTTTTTTTATTATTTTATCTGTAAGTATAACACGTGACAAATATACACTCATTTAGTTAAGCAGTAATGTGGTTTATAGCGGTTCTTCTCTTTTACCTAGAAAGCAGTGGCAGTGGTAAATTTTAGTTAGCTTTAAAGTATGTAAACTTTGGTTAAGTGGAATTAAATTGACGTCAGAGATACTTGGCCTACTTATATATATAATACCACGGTGGCCAAACGGATTGGTATAGGGTTTAATTTCAAGTTTTTCTTCTTTTTATTTCGTAAAGATAATATTCACGAATAGTCCCTTAGTCGGTTTTTACGACACCCATGGCATGAGATGGGGTGGTGACATATTGTATTCTTACTCCGTCACCACACGGAGATTAGATATTATCCTAAAATAATAGAAATACTAATCTGTCTAGCCTAGGCCCTTTTTCCGTATACGTGTCGCAATATTTCTATAAATTTTATAAGCTTAAAACTTGTAGCCTCCATACTGTAATGGCTTTGTTTTTAATTTTGTAAAATGAATATATATTTTGATCTCCAATAATCTGTTATGAAAACATTCAGCTTTATGTTGCCATACTGAAATAACTCGGTTTTAATTTTTTTTTACATGGATTTGGCTGTTTCATTTTCGTTGATGGCAGCTTTTAACGAACAACAACTTTATTATAAAAAAATATCCATAATGTGATCCTGTAAAATTATTATACAGTATTTTTTTTTTGGTATTCCATTTCAATATGAGTTTTTTCATCTACTATGTTATTTGCTAGTTTCTATCGCCTTTGTTCAAAGCCCACTAAAATGAATGATATATTGTATTGTATTCGGCCTTGCCTTAAACAATTATTTGTGCCATCCATAAAGAATTGTCATCGGCCTGGTAGTACTGTGTGAAAGTCTCAACGACACATAGCTTGATATCTACTGCAGTGGTTGACATTTTAGAAATATTATTAAGATGGCGTTATCATCACATCATCATAACTGCCCATTAATGTCCCACTGCAGGGACGGGCCTCCTCCCGTGACGGAGGTAGACTTGGCCTACTAAACCACACTGGTTAGATGAATTCGTATAGGTTTAATTTCAAGTTTTCCTTCTTTCTATGTAAAGGTAATATTCACAGATAGTCCCTTAGTCGGTTTCTACGACACCCATGGGATGAGATTGTGTGGTGACTTATTGTATTCTTACTCCGTCTCCACACGGATATCATCACATAGCAACGCAAAAAGCCACCCACTGTAAGGATCGGTCTTATTTGGTGTCCTTTACGCCTATTTTATCAATTTTTTTATTGTGTATAGTTTAATTCCTTACTAAAAGATCCCGTGTGACAATGGGTATTGAGAGTTATTGACGCGGTCGCTAATAGGGTCGTTCTCCGAAAGTTCGTTTAGGTACCTACATGTGTCTGTTTTATTAATGGTATAGTACAAGTTTAGGATTCGTTGGAATAGTAGGTTTTAGTAAGGTTTTTCAAACTATATTTGGACTACAGTGAATTCTGAAAGCGATCATGAATAGCACCTTCAATTATGAAATAAATAAACAAATACTGTGTTTAGAATTTGTAATAAATAAAATAAATACAGTGAACAGAGATATAACCAGAAGTGAACTTCTTTTGTCGCTACGAAGGTTACAATATTTGAATCCCACAAATAAAAAATAAATAAAATAAGTTTTTATTTTTGTTCCTTACATGTCTTATAACTATACATACATTTAAACATACAAAGAAAGTGTAACAGAAGTAGGTGCATAAGTCACGTGGGGTTCAAAAACTAGGACCAGTCTCTGCATCATGCTGCAGCTAATGCGGTAGCTTACAGCGCTGTCGCTGTTATTCTGACTGAAGATCAAGCTTTATTCCGTACAGATTTTTTACATACACATTTGACACTAATACGACCAAGCCCACGTAAATCATTTAAGGATCACACCAAAAACATTTCTAACAAATAATGTTACCTTAAAACACAATAGTATAATCACATAATACAAGTTACTTTGACCTCGTCTTACTGACGTTATACGTCGCAACCGGGTCAGCCGGAACAGTTTATCCATTTAAATCTCAAAATTGCATTCACACGAATTCCTTGAACGTACGACTAAGATTAATGATTGTGGAGTTAATTATGCAACTGAATAACAACATGTTACTTAGTTAGGAGATGTGCATAATACAAGATTATGTATAGATATTTAGTTGCATAATTAAACTTGTGTCTAAGTTGAGGTTTCTAATTTCACGTGAAATACAGTTGCTTGTGTGATTTGGAAATTGTTGGCCAGCGTTTGTTTGCTCTTTGTGTCTGTTAAATGAATGTTTTGAAAAACTTTCAAAACATACTTTTAACAGACATACTTTGTCGCGACATAGGTTATGTATATTCCGTGTAGTGACGGAGTAAGAATACAATATGTCACCACCCCATCTCATCCCATGGGTGTCGTCAAAACCGACTAAGGGACTATCCGTGAATATTACGAAATAAAAAGAAGGAAAACTTGAAATTAAACCCTATAGCAATCCGTCTGGCCAGCGTGGTATTAGTAGGCCAAGTATCCCTCCGTCATGGGAGGAGGCCCGTCTCTGCGGTGAGACATTAATGGGCTGTTATGATGATGATGTTGATTTATATGGTATCAGAGAGCTCAACACCAAATATTATCCAAATCGCTTCAGCCGTTCAATCTTACAAGAGCTACAAACCTACACACATCCAAAAACTTTCGCCGCCACAGTATTAGAACTATTCATACATTACAATACATACAAAACATTCAGTTGCCAACTTCTCTCTCATACAAACGCTTCAAATGTTTCGGATCATTAATTTGACACTTGGAATATCTCGTGAAGTGTTACAATGGCCGTACGGACACGCCCACAAAGCATTTACGGGTTAAAGGTTGCTTATTTTTAAATGTGGCTCGGGTTAGGCATTCCCTGCTTTTGTTAATGGTATTGTAATGAGTACTTTGGTCGAATAGGCCCCTTCTAATTTGTTCAATTGTGTATTTTATTATATATTTTCTTCGTCATTATTTTAACTTTGTTTATTATATATTTAAACAATCAAGTCTAGCTAGTGTTGGGAAAGGCATATCTCCATCAGTGGACAGCGCCTAATTGATTGATTTAATTGAAAAACTTATACAAACATAAGCTAGATGTTTGTGTAAGTTTATGCTAAGTTTTTAGTATCATTACAATATTAGTCAAATAATGTGTTATTTAATTTAAGATTCACAGAACATAGTCGCAAAGGCAGAGTTTGTACTACTGGTACTCGACAATGGATAAATATACTTTATTTTTTTTTTGTAAATACATACGTAGGTTTAGTACACAGAACCCAGACCAGAATGTTCTTGTATACTCATATTTGCATTGAGCAGGAATCGAAGTCAAAACATTTAATACTTGGGATTCAAAGAGAGTCACGCTGGTTGTTATTGCGGGGTCACGCTTTTGATCTTAGATTATAGGAGTCACCCTTGTGAGAAAGTGGGTAGGGCGATTCCCAATAGAGCGAGAACCGGGAACCACTGACCGTGACCAAATATAAAACCTTACTTCCAAGATGTTTTAATTACGACCTAATATAATAGAATTATATTTTATTTGTCTTAAAAAGTAACGTAACGTTGTAAAAATTAGAACCAATAAAATGATATAAATAAAATTCAAATTTCGAAATACAGTCGGATTAGTCAAATTTAGAATGTACATTCTTTTGTTTAAAACGTCATATAAATTAGGATACGAAACTACAGGCTGGTATTAGGTCGGATTTGTTTTTTTATTACTACTTACGTATTTATATTCTATTGTTGAAATTTGACGGTTAAGCTCTTTAAAAATACCAAAATAAAATACCATAGCTATTTAGACATTTTTTTTGTAACAGAAAAGAAGTTTACTGTTGCCTAACTCGGTCAGAGCTTTAAAGTACATACTTAGTATTATTATTTTATTTGAAAAAATAAAAACTTGTAATTTTCAATTATTTTTTTAAAGTTATTATTATGGAATAGTCGCAGCCATTGACTATAAACACTACGCCACTGAGGTCATCTTAGGCTGTAAGTGGTTTTATCACACACTGATATCTTCCAAACTCTTACGTCAAAAAACACTTCCACTAGAGCACGAAAACATAATAGTGACATCGTCTAATTGTGTCAACAAATGATGATATAAACAAATGACATACGCCAGACTTGGGACAAATATTTGCTGACTAAACAAACATTTGTTCCAACTGGAACGATCCTTTAGCACCAAAGGGGAATCACAGGGGTATTTAACTCCTTAAATAATTACTAGTTATGCTTCAGTTAGTCTCCGTGTGTGGATGGAGTATGAATACCTATGTATGTAAAATACTTATTCTTATTACCCTAACCTATTACCCCCAGTAATGGATGGAAATTAGGATTACTGATACCAAACTGGGTAGAAAGATTAGTTTTTTTAATTGAAGATTCTTTCTTCTGCTTTTGTAAAGATATCTGTGACGTTTAATTTCATCGGCTTTTAGCATGCTCACGGGATGAGATGGGGTGGTTAAGCGTGTGTGTAGGTATGGTAAATAAAATATTTTGTGTTAAAATAAACAATTATCACCACTAGGCGTAGCTACATAATATGGCAGCTTTGCTCTTTGTGGTTGATGTGTGATGTAATTGTGATGACAATGTTTAACTTGTGTCTGGATGTTCCTTGTACCCGTTAATATGTTATGATATGTTGTACCCATAGTACAAGCTCTGCTTAGTTTGGGAGTAGATAGCGTTGTGTGAAAGTGTAAGAAAAAAATATTCAATGCATAATTTTACTTTTTAATTTTATGTTTTAATGCATATTTTTGCCGTGTTCTGTGGCGCATGTGTCCTGGCCGATGTCCAGCAGTGGACTGCAATTTGCTAGTTAATTGATAATTTTACTTTGTTCTTCAAAATCACTTTATAACGCTTCTGTACTAAATCCCTTCTGCTACTTTCACAAAGATAGTACTTAGAAATAGTAACACTACAACGTTATCGTCATAATCCTCTATACGTGCTTGGATTACTTTCTCAAATCTATTGATATCTAAAATAGTACGACCATTTTCTTTATAGAACAATAAAGTTCCATATAAAAACTAAATTTAGAACATCGTCGTAACTCGAAATATAACAACAGGTTACTGTTTTTTAGGATGTCCCTCCGCTTTTATTGAATTTCTGGCATCTATGTAATAGGAATTACATTCTATTGCGTGATGAACAAGTTGAAGACTGATTATGTATGTTGATCGAAGTAAATGTTTACATAGAAACCTAAATAAATGTCATAAACCCAGATTACATAAAATATTTGCTGTAATTTATTTTTCTTCAAATCCAAGTTTTTGTTTCCACCGTATGCCGGCTCCATCCCTTACTATAATACTTTGACCATCCTAACTTATTGATCACATTTTTACATAAAAAGACACAACGTCACATAAGACGTTATTCACTTCGAAATCTTTGTAATGAAAGGTCGTTCTACTATAAATGTACGTAACATAGCAAAACTAAGGGTATAGCATCAAGGACTTGAGAAGTCGATCAAACTGGGATTTGCGTTGAGATCCGACTCGCACACAGAGGGTTGTTTCACAAATTGAAATTTTATTTTTGTTTATTTAAATAGTCAGGTAAGCTTTGAGGGTCCGTTTTGTATTATATGAAACTTGTATACATGTAAGTTATTCAAAATAGAGCGTGGATTCGATGACGTTTATTTAAAGGCTCAATATAGGAGCATTTTTTTCCTCGTTTTTGCCAGTTTTTTTACTGCTGCTCCGCTCCTACTAACGTAGTGTTTTTTAGCCTATAGTCATAATCGATAAATGTAATATCTGATTTAAAGAGAATATGACTCGCTTAATGAATGTGGACGAGGCCGAATCTGTTTGCCAGGATCTGCCTACCCCGGCCGGGATAAGGTGTGAGTTTATGTATGTATGTATGAGCATAACACCATGCTAAGTAGTACTTTTTGGTATAGCTTTAAGAAAGTCAGCATCAAAGGAAGAGTCTATCTCTGCTAAGCTAGTAAAGAGTATAATCACGAATTGCAACCATACCTTATCTGTTTTCCTTCATAACCATTACTCTATAACCTCTATAAATAAATATTTCGACATCCGACTATTTAATTCTCATGTCAACAATATACAAACATGTGTAAATCACCATTCACTATAATTAAATACTATGTTTCTATCAATTACTAATTAATCTGTGTGGGTAGTTAATAATACGTTGATACGTCATCTTGATGTGTCAAATGACGTCATCGGGTTATGTCAGTTTGAATAAATAGAACGTTTCAAAAAATTTACGTTACGCAAATGTTGACGGCCATTCTTTATGTTCCATTTCTAGTACGGCCTTTCTGCTCTGCTTTGTATTACCAATACCACGCTGGCCAGATGGATTGGTTGTATGCAAATTTTTCCTTTTTTTGTTTTCATGGGTATAAAATCTACAAACTAGCTTTGAGTCGGTTTTAAAAACACTAATAGGAACAGATGGGATGACACCGGAAAGTATGGTAGGTGGTATAAACAATTTTATATCGCTTTATAAAATAAGATCTATTCTTCAATTTATTAGACTAACAAAAGTTTCTTTGGAAGAAAATGGGATGTGTTTGTTTCCAAAATGCATCAAAAAACTTTAAAGCCAAGTGTTAGTTAAATCTTTCAGCAGTTGGAATCCTCCGACCGCGAAATTATAATACCTTACTTTGTAAGAACAAGTTCAAGCGGGAACCCTGTCAGTTTAATACACCTCATCTTAGAACTAAAATCCTTGAGTTTCAACCCTAATCTTACCTAATAGGGTTGTCAAATTTTTTAAGTTATATTCTTCACAAATTTATATAAGGACATCTAGCTCCAAATAAGGCAGAGCTTGTTCTTTAATCGATTGTAGTTTTATTTGTTACCTTGACCAATTAAGGTATCAAGGTCCGATATACAGTAAGAAAATTATATATTTTAGTGAGATGATAAAGGCCGACATTTATGATCCCACTCCTGGGCAAAAGCCTCTATCATCCTACTACTGGGGGGCTTTCCTTACACTGTTCACAACATGTTCCATTCCCAAGTAAAATGAAGGCGCCCTTTGCAGCTTACCTTAGACTTCCGCGAATAAAAATATATTAATAAAATTTGAAGTACATTACTTTTCATATTGATTTATTTAGTGGCAACCCTAACAACAACGATGTCTCTACTGGGGACTGTAAAGCATTTTGCTAGTGTTGCCAATTTACATAAGTATTTCGTCCAACTAGAAGCCCGGTTCACGAAACTGCTTAGTGTTTCAAATGCATTGTAATTATATGTTTTTTTTATTATTTGTTTTAAGTGTAGAAAGGTTCAAATGTTTACGTTGTAAGAATAGATGGTGTCACCACGTCATCTTGCTAGGTAGCTTAAGTAGACTAATTGAAATTTCACAAATATTGTCATGGCATAGTATAAGGAGGGAAACCTATATCAATATGTCTGGCCAGCGTGGTTTCTCGCTATCGTCTTTTAAGACATCCACGGAATGAGTTCGGTTAGTATTAGCGGACGACATAATACACTATTTAATACACTCAATTTTATAACCAAACTTAAACTAACAAGAATAATGTTTAAAGCCAACATAGTCATGAGATTAAAAGTATTAAAACAACTTAGGGTACACTTGACGAGTCCCGGAAAGAGCTTCTATCCAAAAACATGTCGGGAATTTAATTAGAAGTAAAGTAGAAACTTCAAACAATGCGGGACGACACAAAACAAAATAAAGTAGGCTATTCCATTAAGGATAGAGGTAATGAGGCTTCTATTATTTTATTATTTACTAGCTGATGCCCGCGGCTTCGTCCACGTTGCTGGTATTTTCGGGATAGAAGGTAGCCTAAGTAATATAGGATGCCAACTACCCCACATACGAAATTTCATCCAAATCCGTCCAGCTCTTCCAATTAATCCAGCAGTTTTAGCGTGATTTTAGTAATAAATATTCATCGATACTTACAAACTTTCGCGATTATAATATAAGGAAGGATGTACCATGTTCGCTGACCCGGTGAATTTCGTCCTGATTTAAATTTGACTTCTATAAGTCACTAGTTGGCTTACCCAAAATCTGAAAATTATGATCTTAAGATCAAGCCTAAAACGTTTGTAAAAGTCCTAAGGACACATCGTAGAGACTTCAACAAATACATATTCGAAGGACGTAGAGCACAACCAGGCTTGGTGCATGCATGAGATGGGATTCGAAATAGCGAGCTTGTGTTCAGCAACCATCGCTTACTCGGCCGATATGGTACCGAGGCAGTAAATAAGTATCAAATCACTAGTTCTTCCATTTTAACAAATATGGGTTTAATGATACAAAGAAAATCCAGGCTATGAAATAAATGGCGCGCAAATGATCACTGCACAACCGAAGCAGTTATGGCAGTCATTCACCATACCGACCGAGGCATACCAAAATAATTACTCCGGTTCATTTAAGCTTGAGAATTTTCGCCGTGTTAGCTAATTAATTTTAATATTCATAGCATGATGTTTAAATAGTTATTAACCTTTCTCGATAAATCGGCTATTCAATCCTAAAATAATTTAGAAATACAAGTAAACCGGTGAAGCGTATTTCCCTTTCCGTGTTCAGTTGGCGACTAAAACCAGCACGGTTTTGTATTACTAACCAACTCGACAAACCCGTGCTGAATTGGCGTCAACTGAGCACGCTTTTGCGATCAAGCAACATTATAAACGTTTTACAAAACAGCGTACGGCTGAATCAAACACGGTTTTTTATTAAGTATGGAATTCAACTACTCCGTGTTCAATTCGCATCAACTGTCTTTGTAACGAGTGGCGCTAGGTGATGTTTTACAAATTAGTGTGTAGTTGAACTGAATACAGCAAGGGTAAGTGTAAAGGGTAAGGAATGATTTTTTTTTGTTTATTTATAAATATGTACTCTATCCTAATTTGTATATCTATATAAGTATTTATACCTTCTTATCTATACCAATATTATAAAGAGGTAAAGTTTGTGTTTGTGTGATAGTGTGTTTGTGACGTTGTAGGGGGTGATCTCTGGATCTACTGAACCGATTTTAAAAATTCTTGCTGTGTTTGATAGTCTATTTATCGGGGAGTGTCATAGGCTATATAGTATCACGCTATGCCTAATAGGAGTAGAGCAGTAATGAAATATGTTTATAAAAGGGACGCTTAAAAACGTTTATTTTGCTTCTGCTGCTTAAACTTCTGGAGATATACTGAAATGATGTATGAGAGAATTGTATCTTTAAAAAAGTTTTACAATTAAGTCAAAGATAGCATATATCTATCTTCTAAGGTTAACTCACTACGACCTTTTTTATAATAATCAAATTTTATTTAAAGAAATGCATTGTTTGGAAAGGTATTTTGTGTACATGGTATCGACCCTTATCAAAATAAATAATATAATTTTAAACATAATTGACCTTTACAGCGATGAGATCCGATTATTAGTTTGAAAGATATCTCAGTTTTAAAATAATGCGCGAATAACGTAAAATATCTGTCTAACGCGATGTTAGTATAGATGAATTTTCTTAGTATCAACATTTTGGTTGGAGTAAGATTTTTATTTTAATTTTAAATACCTGTCATCATCATAACAGCCCATTAATGTCCCACTGCAGGGACGGGCCTCCTCCCGTGAAGGCCTCCTCCCGTGAAGGAGGGATACTTGGCCTACTAATACGTATAACTATCACTAGACTTCCCATCATAGCTAAGTATTTCAAAATCTTTGGTAATTTCGCTAAAAATCCTTTTAAACTCTTCCATTAAGCACTACCAATGAAAACAATATCAAACACGTAAGCTGCGTTGACAAACGGGTTCATACGCGATGCGCGCCAAATGCCGGCTAGCCTAAGTACCTACTTCGCGTGCCGCGATTTATTGCGAACATTTCCGAACATTCTCTTCGGATTGTTCGGAAATGTTCGCACACGATTTTGTAAAACGTTTGGTAACGTTGCTTGATCGCAAAATCGTGTTCAGTTGGCGCCAATTCAGCACGGGTTTGTCGAGTTGGTTAGTAATACAAAACCGTGCTGGTTTTAGTCGCCAACTGAACACGGAAAGGGAAATACGCACCGGTGAAGGAGTATAATTTTTGTGTGCTTGATTGTAATGTTTGCATTGGTCTAGGTGTTTTCTACGTATGTATTTACAAATCTCTTTATGTATGTAATCGTCATTCGTCAATCGCCTCTGGAACTCACTAGTTACTTTAGTAGATAATCTTTCAATAAAAATATCCGTGACACAAAAACAAAAAAAAGTAATTTAAACACCAGGCTAACTGGCCAAACACTCTTCACAAAAGGTAAAATAAAAGAACATTTATGGTCTAAAATCGTATCTGATAGCAGCCTTATTTATCGAGAAAAAGATACGTAACCAGCTTAAAAGATAATTGGGTATCAACCCGCTTAATTGGGATACAAGTGTCGAAACAGCAGTTGTTTATTTACAAGCATTGTCCAATTCGTGCGAGCTAAATATGCAGTAATTTCTGCATAATGCCTCTTGCTAATTTGACAGTGAATTAAGCTCATGCCAGACTGCAGTGCTTGTATGCTATCATGAAATCAGTGAATTTGGGTAAAATGCTCGCGATAAATAGATATGCGGGGAACTAGCGTTGATTTTAATGGCTAATATCGTCCTTCTTTCTATTTTAAGGTTGTGTGTTTGCGGACAGCGATTTTCGATTTTGAGGTTTTGTTTTTATTATTCGAATGATCGAAAAGTGGCGGCGTTTTTAGTATACTACTCGTCTCTCATTCCATACTCGTAGCTTCATCTTTCGACTTTAGTGGTGGGCCTGCTGATAGCCGCTTGGTTAGTGACCTCCAAGCACTCAAAGGTTTAATGGAAGATTTTCCAAGTCTTCCAATTTTGTTGCTATTATTTTCAAAACATTGCAGCATTTTCTCAGGAATTTACAAAATGTGCCCTTTGCAAAGGCTAGCTATAGAACCTGGCTAACAGCACTAACATTTCTTCAAAATTGGATACTATAAGTCCTATTGAAACTGACACAGGCTACGTAAACAGCAATCTAAAAATGACAAGTGCTTTGACTAATTTTATTATAGCATTAAATCATCTGAAATATAAAATAACCGTACCCACGGTTGTTTAACGGTTACTTAAGTTAAGCCTCAGTTTAATATTCCACTATTTAACTTAACTAAGGAACTCGTGAATTATCTTTAACGTCCCTGCGGCTATTAGATCTATAATTAATGCGTAGTACGCTAATAGAAAATTAACACTGTTCCACTTATGGATAAGCCTTGAAATAGGCTAAACAACTCTTACTGTTGATTTTTTTCCAAGGTTTTTGGCTGTGCTTTGGCATTGCTGATGTCCATATCCGTGTGGTGACGGAGTAAGAATACAATATGTTACCACCCCATCTCATCCCATGGGTGTCGTAAATACCGACTAAGGGACTAAGCGTAAATATTATCTTTACGAAGTAATAAGACGGAAAACTTGAAATTAAACCCTATACCAATCCGTCTGGCCAGCGTGGTATTAGTAGGCCAAGTATCTCTCCGTCACGGGAGGAGGCCCGTTCCTGCAGTGGGACAATAATGGGATGTTATGATATTTGACGGTTGTAACAAACCATCAAGTTGCTGTTTGCTCGATTGGCACTTTAAAGCAATAAATAAATGGTTTAAATAATCGTGTTATTTTAATTATTTAACTGTATACAACTTAAATGACCGCTGACAGATGTAATACAGTAAAAATAACTGGTACAGGTGCCAAAGTAACAACCTACTCTGAGTTTCTCTGAATCATTGTTATAATAATTGTATCCTTTTTTCGTTAAATGGCAGATTCTGAAAACGGCAGATTCTATGTGTACCCAAAAATTTGCGAGAATAAATTAATGATAATAAAGACATAAAATGCACCACTACAAAATGATTGTCTTCAGCCTATAGGTAATTTGGGTCCGTTATTTCATGTCTATATTAGCCCTTGACTCACGCCTTGATCCCTTGTGCACCAATGTCTTTGAAAAAACATAAAAACGTCAATAATCTTGGGTTTATCATAACAGCCCATTGAAGTCCCACTGCAGTGAGGGGCCTCCTCTCGTGACGTAGGTATACTTGGCCTACTAATACCACGCTGGCCAGACGGATTGGTATAGGGTTTAATTTCAAGTTTTTATTTTATTACGTAAAGATAATATTCACGGATAGTCCCTTAGTCGGTTTTTACAACACTTATGGGATGAGATGACATATTGTATTCTTACTTCATCACTTCACCTATTTTGTGTGTGATGATGTTGATTTATGAAAATTATATCTTTATACGTTATCTAGTACGCATAGTAAAAACTCTGCTTAGTTTAGTTCTAAATAGCGTTGTATAAATGAGTACGGAATGCTATTATTAATATACAGACTTTCAACACACGGACCTTAATATATTACAGCCGAATTTGGAAAGCAATTTAAGTACAATAGCCTGTCCTTTCTCTAAATAAGGCACAATATTTCCTCGATCAAGATATCAAGGCACCGCATAAATTGTACTGATTTTATACTTCCACTAAGCATTTTGGGTCCCAAATTAGCGAGCTCGCACAAAATTGTTTTTTCCTGTTCCGAAAAAAAAGTTAAAGCTAATATTCTTAATTAGAATTGGCGTTAGACAATTTGATAATAAAGATTTTTCCTATGCCATGGTCTCTTACGAAATGGGAATAAGAATTTAGCCAGGAGATATTTTTTTAATGAGATGTAACTTAAATAGAAATAAGGACCCATTTATTCAACATCTATTTTGGGACGACGAAATGTTAAATTTTGTAGATTTAACAACGCGAAAGCAAATTAGAGGATTATTCGGATTGTATGTTACAGAAAGTTAAGTAAATTGTGGTTAACCGTAAGCTTAACTTTAAATCATGTTTGTTTTTGAAGAATTAAATTCTTAATTAGTACAAGTATTTTTGTATGATTCTGTTTTTTATTTGAGACAAGAATAATCTACTAATATTATAAAGAGGTAAAGTTTGTGTGATTATGTGTTTGGGACGTTGTAGAGGGGGGGGGGGGGGGGGTGATCTACTGAACCGATTTTAAAAATTCTTTCTGTGTTGAATAGTCCATTTATCGGGGAGTATCATAGGCTATATAGTATCAAGCTATGACTAATACGAGTGGAGCAGTAATGAAATATGTTTAAATAAAGATATTATTTTATTTATCAGTTTAAGCAACCATGTGTTATTTGACATTATTGTATTGATTTCTGCTTCGGCTGTCCAAAATGTACTACTACAAAGATAGGTTAATAATAATATTATCCTATCCTACAGTTGACGAAGCAAAACTTTGCCTAATAATACCACGTTAGACATAATGTGAAATTTCCTCTCAATTGTATTTGTTTAACCTTAACATATTAGCCGTGCAATCATAATTGACCGGTAACAATTGATTTTCTATTGTGTTTGCGAACTAGCATGGTTAAACGGCTTACGCTATAATATAAATAGCATGTCTGACAATAATATGTCAGGAAATTAACAACAAACAGTTTTAAAAACAATCTCATTATTTTTCCTTATAGATCACTGTATTTGTTATGGTAACATCCCTTTTTGAGTCAAAACTCTTAATATCCTT
This sequence comes from Schrankia costaestrigalis, assembly GCA_905475405.1. NCBI lineage: Eukaryota > Metazoa > Arthropoda > Insecta > Lepidoptera > Erebidae > Schrankia > Schrankia costaestrigalis. The sequence continues at coordinate 7,785,157 of FR997850.1, forward strand.
CAACAGGATGCGATAAACAATTCTCTTCATATATTTAGTTAACTAAACTACCATGTGGTCACCATCTTAAACATTAACAATCAACATTGACATTTATCACTAAAACAATAAAGTTCCAAATTGTGTGTTCGTCTATTTCAAATTGAATTGTGCTATTCGACAATATTAGGATAATCATTTGAAGTTTGATTTTAGATCTTATTGCTTTAGTAATAAGGTTTATTTATAGTATATGGGATGGTGTTCGTAAGTTTGTATAGGGACTTTTGTTTGCATACTGACAGACAAGCAACAACTGAACGAAATAGTTGGGATAAAGCTGTTTTTTAAATCTTCGTTGATCCGACCTTGTTTGTGTAACAAGTTATATGACAGTTGTTTAGAATGTTTTTGAACTTTAAAATGACAGCTTCGTTGGTATAGGTCCGTTGTTTACGATTGGTTGAAGAAATTAACAAAGAGTTTGTACTCGGTGTGGTGTATAACGTTTTAGTGAATTTAAAAAGTTATCGTAGCACCTAGGTTAGAAACACTAGGTTAGAAATTATCTAGCAGGCGTGTTTATGAAGAAAATCCCTATTAATGTCCCACTGCAAGGACGGACTTCGTTCAGTAATGGTATTACAATACCACCCAGCCCAGTTTGTGTTTGCTGTCAAGATTTCTATTGCTTCAAGTAACTACAAGCTTTCTCTTAGTCGTCTTCAACGACACCCATTGAATGAGATAAGGTGGTGACACCATGAATTCTTTATCCATCACCACATACCATTTTAAAAAACCATTTCTAAAATACATTTTTAAGAGCCGACTCAATATTGTATCGTCGCCGAGCTGACAAAATCCTATGTATACGAGTGCTATAGGTATTTATGTAAAAGTGTTCGGTCCCTATGGATAGAACCGGGCTTATCACAATCTACCGGTTACATTCGCAACTCAGACTGATTTATTCCTACTGGAGACAAATTTATTATATTTCTAACATATGTATTTAACAAGGAAATCTATATTTTATATATTATTTCTGCGGGAAAAGATGGCATCTTTACTAGTTAAATGAAACTTGGGTGAAAAACACCATGTCAACGACCAAAGCGGTTGTGTTCGCAGTCCATATCCGGTCGCGGGTTCCATATTAGTCGTAAGTAAGCCTGAAAATTCTTGTGTCTGTTAGCTTCATGCCTGTAAAAGTCTATGCGATACAGGGCTCGATCTCTAGTGCAGAAGTTGGGCTCCAGTCCCTGCAGTAGGACATTGAGGACCCATGAGGAACGCACACCTATATCAATCAGTCGGTTTGGGTACCTTGTTAACCTATTTATTTCATCGTGTGCACGTCTATTCAAAACATTCTATATTTGTATTTTGCTCCTTTCCATAAATAAGAAACCTTCATAAAATACTTTACGTAATATAAACACGTTTTTAAAAGCATTCGTGTTTTACTTTTGGAAAAAAAAAAAGTTAATTTCTCGACACAAAAAAAACGTGGGTACTTGGAAAAAAAGTACGAAAACGCGCGGTATCCTACCGGATGCCGGGCGGCGGAAGTCGCTAGGCTTCCCGGAAGCGCTAGAGGGCACTCGGGCAGCCCCCAAATTGTATTTAATCACAGAATATTACTTACACAGTCGGTTAAACCGACCACGTACATTACAGTACGTCAATTTATTTATAATTTAAGTGCTATTTTTATTTTGCAAATTTTCAACAATAAGGGTTGGACTTGACTTATTAAACTTTTTCAACCAAAAAAAAGAAAGCTGCATTTAACTTTTTAATCATACTCGTAATGTAAGCATAGAGGCATTTTTGCGTCTCTGTGCCGCTCGCTTTGGAATGGTATACATTTACAAATCAGTTTCATTTTACACAGTACTTTATCTAAGAATACCTAAAAAAAAAGCCGCCGCCTCATAGATAACAACTATATCCTATTCGCGTTTAGAATTCAGTGAGTTGTCAGTTCACTAACCAATCAAATCTTTTAAAATTCAAATTTATCGAATTTTAAAAGATTTGATTGGTAAGACGGCGAGGCTAGTTCGGCGAAAAATGACAACTCACTGCATTCTAAACGCGAATAGGATATAGTCTTCTTTTTTGGCGAGTATACCTAAGTAGTTCTAAAAAAAAAATCAGTTGACTTGCAAAAAAAAACAACACAAAAGATTTTTGAAAAAAGAATATAGAATACATTTTGAAAAAGATTTACTTTCAAAATTAAAATGCTCATCAAAAAGTATCACAAACGCAAGATACCCTCGCGTACATAAAAGAGGCGAAAAGTTTTGAAATTTACAACTTTAGTTAAGACAAGTACTTATGAAAGACTGAGTATACATACACTGCGTTTTATTTGACAGCTTATTTATAGACCCTCTTTACTATGTACATAATTTGTCTAACAAATGGTGACGGAGAGAATCCGTGTGGTGACGGAGTAAGAATACAATATGTCACCACCCCATCTTATTCCATGGGTGTCGTAAAAACCGACTAAGGGACCAACCGTAAATATTTGCTTTACGAAGTAGAAAGAAGGAAAACTTGAAATTAAACCCTATACCAATCCGTTTGGCCAGCGTGGTATTAGTAGGCCAAGTATCCCTCCGTCACCGGAGGAGGCCCGTCCCTGCAGTGGGACATTAATGGGCTGTTATGATGACTGGATTCATCAGTGGAGTAGGATATTAATAGGGTGGAGATCTCGTTACGATTCTCTTCAAAAGATAATGCAATAGTAATAGGAACCTTTTTGTTTTAGAGGTTCATTTTGAAGGAAGGGGGAATAGAAGTTTGCTCCCACCAGGAATACGACTTTGGCTTATATCGATCATGTTAATCAAGCTTAGATTAACAATATCTAATTTAAGACTAGACTTTGTTAATATTATGCATTTCATATCACCGAAAAAAAACATTTTACCTATAAAATTATAGTATATTTCTAATCATTTGCGTATTTTACTCCTGCTAACCCACAGTTACTCTTTCATGGTTTTTTGTATAAGTATAAATCATTTGAGCTCATCACTCTGAGCGGTATATTATGCGTGCAAACGTTCGCTTAGCTATCCTGGATCACTGAGAACGCGCGATTAAGTGACCGTATAAAGGAAGCTATTGACTTAATTAATCCTAACTATTAATAATACTAATTTTTAAAAATATCCGTGTGGTGACGGAGTAAGAATACAATGTGTCACCACCCCATCTCATCCCATGGGTGTCGTAGAAACAGACTAAGAGACTATCTGTAAATATATATCTTGTCATAAAAAGAAGGAAAACTTGAAATTAAACCCTATACTAATCCGTCTGGCCAGCGTGGTATTAGTAGGCCGGGTATCCCTCTGTCACGGGAGGAAGCCCGTCCCTGCAGTGGGACATGAATGGGCTGTTATAATGATAAAAATATCTATCGAATATAGCTGTAGCTATTACTTTGCATTCAAGTCTACTTCGTTGCCCAACTTTCCTATTTCCAACGGCGCCGCCGGAATTCACTAAGAGTCACGCTTTGTGGTTTTGCAAGTAGTTGGTCCTATCCTATAGCTTAAAGTCTCCTGTGACTTTGAAGCAGGAAATCCGGAAGGATACTAACAAAACCCCAATTTGATAATTACACCATCAATCCCCCGGGATTGCCAGAAAAAATATTAGGCCAGAAATTGGCAATCAACATAAACGTCAACCCCGTCACCCATAAAACAGTCATTTCTAATCTTACGTGAAACCAATAAAACTCACTGAACGATATAAACCAAAACGAAATACACATATATCAAAACATGTTACTCCATGTTCTTATTTATTATTTTTGTTTACAACCATGTCAAATGCAAGGCGACTCGATCTATCACTACGAATGGCTGGCTGTACGCCAAGGAAACTATTTCCAACTATTCGGACAAACCCGTTAATAGTTTTACAGTTGTTCGGCCATATGTGTGTGTGCTAAGCTTTGTAATTAATACCCCGGCTACGGTATGAAATTCATTTTACGAATGACAGATTCTAATTTTGAAAATTTGACGTCTCATTTCAAAGGTGATGTTTTTTTTTTTTTTAATATCGCTTGGTTTAGATATGTTTGTTTAGTTCTGCTTTTGATTAAATTAATTTGTGTCTGCTTAATGTAAACATAAAGGTTTTGGGTTAGAACATGAGCTACATATTGCCGGAAAAAGTCTGTCCGTCCCTATATATGCTTGTATCTTGGAAAATATGCAACGAATTTTCTAGCGGTTTTTTTTAAAAGATAGAGTGATTCAAGAGAAAGATATATGTGTGTGAAGTGTATGTATAATATTGTAGAGCATTGCATCCGTGCGAATCCGGGGCATGTCGCTAGTATATAATACATATTTACCAAATAGAATAATAATAACATTGTAGCTGGCAGCACCAGCTCGCCATTCCCATATTTGTTATGTAGCATAAAGTACTTATTAGTTATTATATAATTTATTATGTCGAACTTAACACATATAGACTGTAAAATCTAAAATGTAGAAACAGGTACCCACAGGACAGGCTTGCCTAGTGTGGGGCCAAAGGTAATGTTTAAATTATGTAGGTACAACTTTTTGTAAATAAATGCTTTTTATTATTTTTATTTATTTATTATTCTTGGACTCTATTGGATGCTAAACATCAGTCACTGTAGTCATTCTGGTAGGCCAATAAAAAATAAAAAGAATATCCGTTATAGTTTAAAATACGACTATAGTCTCTTTCTAACTCTATGGTTTTAACTAAATGATTTAAACGTTTTGTCTGCTCCATAATTTATGATTTAGTGATTTTAAAACGGTTAAATTAATTTATGACTATTAAGTTGAGTTGAGGAAATGTACGTATGTAATAATATGTTACTTGAAGTTGTAATCTGTTGTGAAACAATTTATTTACTTATTAAGGTTTTGTTATTGCAAGCTTTTTACTTGTGGTTATGGATTGAGAATACATAATTTTATCATTTATTTGCAGCGTGTGAATATAGTAATAGTTAGCAAAGTAGTATTTATATCCCTCCGTCACGGGAGGAGGCCCGTCCCTGCAGTGGGACATTAATGGGCTGTTATGATGATGATGAAGTATTTATTTGTATTAGGACGATTTTACAGGTATACTTAGTATAATAACGGGAGATAGATAATACGTAACAAAGTCATTTTCAATATTTTACATAATATTCTTTTGTTTATTAAATTATATTTTTCCCAAAAAAATCGTAAAAACCGACTAAGGGACTATCCGTGAATATTATCTTTCCGAAATAAAAAGAAGGAAAACTTGAAATTAAACCCTATACCAATCCGTCTGGCCAGCGTGGTATTAGTAGGCCAAGTATCCCTCCGTCATAGGAGGAGGCCCGTTCCTGCAGTGGAACATTAATGGGCTGTTATGATATTTTTACTAGATTAGAAAATCCGAAGTTTACAAACTTAACGGACCTGTAAGACTAGCTGTCCTCCATTCTACGAGTACTAATTATCAAAATAAAAATAACGTTAACACTATTATCTCAAAAAAAACTATCCGCTATTAAAAAAAAAACAAAGTGTTTTTTATAAACTTGTTATAAAAATGACGTCATTGTATTATCGTCTAATGAGTGAAGGTTCAATGAACTTTGGGAGAGAGAGAATTTTTGCAACCGCAGAGAGTGCCCGCTTACGGGAGGGCTGGCAAACTATATAATCTTTTAATGAACAATAGAATCCTACTAATATTATAAATGTGAAAGTTTGTATGTTTGTTACACTTTAATGTTAAAACTACTAAATGGATTTTGACGAAACTTTGCAATAAAATAGCTTATACATAAGAATAAAACAGGCTATACTTTATAAAGATATTGTATTTATAACTTCGACGACCTATGTGGCGTAGTGGTTATATTACATGACTGCTACGCGAAGGTCTCGGGTTCGACTCCCGTTTCTTGCAAGTCTTTGTGTTCATGACCATGATTGTTTGCATTGGTTTGGGTTTTTCTATGTAGTAATATGTATATATTTACAATAAAACAAAGTATTTAAGTATGTCTATCCGTTGTCTAGTACCCATAGTACAAGCTCTGCTAAGTTTGGGACTAGATGGCGTTGTGTGTAATAAAAAAGCTACTTATATAAGTTATTTGAACTACTAATCAGACGAAGTCGCGGCTACTAGCGAGTATTTTATAATAATAGGTGTAAGCCGGAAGAGGCAGCCTACTATAAAGGTATTTATACTATGGCAGATACTTTGCCTGTGGGAAATCACTAGTAGTGGCTCTGTTTGAGAATTTTATAATAGATATTTTTATTCTTTGTGTGTATGAATTTCTACTACTTAACTTGATAACTAATCTCTAGTGGTTTAAGTAGAAAAACGGACAGTTGATAAGCTGTTGAAATAACAAATTCAAGTTTGTTACAATTAACTGCTTCGGTCAAAAGGCTGGCTAGTACGAGATTGAGGATTTGAGTCCTAAACAGGACTATTGTTTGTGCGGTCTACTAGTAATAGTCCTGAGTCTGGGTATTTTTTGCCTTCGGAGAGGTTCGCAAATGACAGGAACAAATATAACACACCTTATCCACCCATTTACGACGATTATTGTTTGACGACCTATGTGGCGTAGTGGTTATATAGCATGACTGCTACGCAGAGGTCTCGGGTTCGAATTCCGCTCAATGCAAATCCTTGCATGAACGTGGTCTGGGTGTTTTCTATGTATGTATGTATTTACAAAAAACAGAAGTATTCATGTGTCTATTTCCGTTGTCTAGTACCCGTAGTACAGCTCAGCTTAGTTTGGGACTAGAGGGCGTTGTGTGAATATGTGAGGAATATTTATATTAATATCTATAGATATCGCATTATTATCTGAGTCTTAAAGCCATATCATTTCGCTATATCTATCTCGCTTGCGCTTACGGATCTTCTATTCTTATAAAACATCTTCTATCTCTTTTTGGACTACTCAGATGGTAACGTGTTTTCTATACTAAGGTACGAAAGATTGATTAGTTGATACGTTTCTACCTTGACCCAAATATTCATTTGGTAATGTTGGTACCATGACAGCTCGTGAATCCATTCAGTCGGCGTTAATTGTGTAAACTGTATTAAAATTAGAACTGAATTGTTATTATTTTGGTATAACATACATTTACATTACATCTCCGTGTGATGACGGAGTAAGAATACAATATGTCATCACCCCATCTCATCCCATGGGTGTCGTAAAAACCGACTAAGAGACTATTCGTGAATATTATCGTCACGAAATAAAAAGAAGGAAAACTTGATGTGAAACCTTATACCAATTCGTCTGGCCAGCGTGGTATTAGTAGGCCAAGTATCCCTCAGTTACGAGAGGAGGCCCGTCCCTGCAGTGAGACATTAATGGACTATTATGATGAATCATAAGGGAGTTGATACAGAAAACTGTTATCCGACGCGAAAGTGCTCCACAAATTATATTGAATATTATTACCAAAACTAATTTTAATAGTTCAAAAGTGCTGTTGTTATGTGCAAAACTCATATGTGCGGCTTGGATATTGTTTTTTACTGACCTTTGACCGGATTACAGTGATAAAACTATGTATTATGGTGAAAAACTTCAAGTTGATAAATTTTTTATGAAGGTAAACAAACAAACACTCGTGAACTTCTATGTCAATCGTTTCTCTTGTCAGCAGTAAAGTGTCACTACCTGCCATAACGTCAGATTAGATGTGTTTGGATACGTGTCTTTTTATCCAGTGTTGCCAATAAACGAAAATATTTATTTACGAATTATATATAAAATAACTGTTGTTGTGTAGTAACTGTTTGGTGTCACTCAATATGCCTAAGTGTGGAGGGTGTCGTGGGAATGCTACGAAGGTGGAGGCTACGAAATGTGATAAGTGTGGTTCTACTTACCATAAAGCATGTGTTGGCTTACCTGTTAAGGGTCCTATTAATTCTCCATGGCACTGCCCAGAGTGCAAGAAGAATCAAACAAGGGACAATCAAGCTGAAACACCAGTGAGAGGGGCGGCGCAGGCTTGTTCTGCATCTATGAGCCTAGCTGAACTTACAGGATCAGAAGGATCAAACGTCGTGAGGGACTTGAATGATCCTGATTTTTTATCCGTAATAAGAAGAGAAATTCAATCAACATTTAACAGCTCCCTAAAAACAACGTTGGAGGCTGTTATAAAAAAAGAACTAGCACCTATCAAAGAAGAATTATCCATTCTTCAAGATTTAAAAACGGGTTTAGAATTTCTCAGCAATGAATATGATCGCATAAAAGCTGAACTCAAGGAATCTCAGGATAAAATGTCACATATGGCCAAAGAAAACTCAACGATGCACGGAAAACTGGATGAGCTTACTTTGCGGCTTAATTTACTGGAACAACATTCACGTGAAACGAATATAGAGATCAACGGTATCCCGGAAAGCAATTCTGAAAACCTGATAACAGTTGTGAATCAGCTTTGTACTGCAGTCTCGACACCTATAAAAGAGGTATCAATTCTTTCTTGTACCCGCGTGAGAAAAATGGATGCGTCTACTAATAGACCTCGAGCTATTATTGTAAGACTCCCGACGGTGAAGAGCAGGGATGATATTCTGGCAGCAGTTGTTAAATTCAATAAAAGTAATCCTACTTGTAAACTAAATACTGCCCATTTGGGTTATGGTGGGACCAAATCACCAGTTTTTGTATCTGAACATCTTGCTCCTTATTATAAAGCACTCCACGCTCGAACAAGACTAGTAGCTCGTGAAAAAGAATACAAATATACATGGATAAGAAATGGTCGCATTTATGTTAGAAAAGACGATCAATCACCTGCCAAACAGATTAAATGTTACGAATCCCTTAATAATTTGTAGATTGTAGTCGTTTACCAAACTAGACCTAAAGTTCAGGTGTTAAAATTCAAGATCTATTATCAAAATTTTAGAGGTCTCAAAACCAAAACCAAGCAAATTACACTGGCTACGCTCACTGCGGATTACGATGTCATCGTGGGTACAGAGACGTGGCTTGATGATGGAGTTTACGATGGCGAGATTTTTGCCAATAAATATACCGTGTACAGAAGAGATCGGTGCACTTCTTCTTTAGGAAAAAAGACTGGCGGCGGTGTAGTTATAGCAGTTGCAAAAAAATTACACTCTAGAAGAATCCACCACTTTGAAAGCGTCCATGAAGATTTGTGGGTTTCAGTAAAGTATTGTTTGGACAACGAAGGTACGAAGGATTTATTGATTTGTGCAGTTTATATACCTCCCCCAGTAATAACCGCCAAGTTGAACTCTTTACTAGATAACTGTAATATGGTGATGCAATCTTACTCTGGAGATGTGGCGATCTTCGGAGATTTTAACTTAGGTTTTATTGATTGGTCTAGAAATACCACTACCTCATATTATATGACTCCTAAAAATTATGAATGTAACTTGGGATATAGTTTGATTGATTTTATGTCGTTAAATTCTCTCTACCAGTTTAACCATGTGAAAAATTGTAACAGTCGTATTCTCGATTTAGTTTTATGTAATTTTGAAAATGTATCTACAGAAATGTGTGAGAATCCATTAGTTAAAATAGACACAAATCACCCTGCATTGGATATTAATATAATACAGAAAAATAATAATTATCTCTCTAAACGTAAATTTGCTACACATAACTTTAAGAAGGCTAATTATGATAATGTAATTGAAGAGCTTAAAAAAATTGATTGGTCTTCTGAGTTAATGCCGATAGAAAATGTCAACACCATTGTTTCTAAATTCTATGAACTGATTTATTCTGTTATTGATGCTACCATTCCCAAAACCAAACAGCGTAATAAAAAACATCCTTCTTGGTTTAACCAAAACGTTATTAAACTAATTAAAGAAAGAGAGAGAATTCGAAAAAAATTCAAACAGTATAAAAATCCAAGAGACTTAATAGAGTTGAACTTATGCAATAAACGTGTCGATTCAGCTGTGCGTTCCTGCTATTCCAGGTATGTAGAGGATACAGAACAATCCATTATCAAAAATTCCAAAAGGTTTTGGTCCTACATTAAGCATCAGCGAGGTGGGAATTCTGATCTGCCAGGTGAAATGTATTTGAACGATACTAGGGCTCAAAATGGGGAAGAAATATGTAATCTTTTTGCTAATCATTTTTCATCGGTTTACTGTTCTGCTGATGGTAATACGTTCTCCAAGCTAAGTAACGACTATCCTCAGTTATCACTTGGCAAAATTGTAATCACAGAAACTATGCTGGCAAGAGCCTTAAAGTCGGTTGATATTTCTAAGGGAGCTGGACCTGATGGGATTCCTCCGTTTTTTATAAAAATGACCTACAAACAATTGACATTTCCATTAAAAATTATTTTTAACAAATCAATGGAAACTGCTACTTTTCCTTACAAATGGAAGATATCAAATATTGTGCCTATTTTTAAAAAGGGAGATAAATCGAATGTAAAAGACTATCGCCCTGTGGCAATATTAAGTCAATTCCCCAAGATATTTGAGAAGATTATTTGTCCATTTATAACAAATCATTTAAACGCAGTTATTACAAGTTCTCAGCATGGCTTTCGCAAAGGTCAATCTACTCTCAGTAATCTTCTAGATTACGTTTCAGGCGTTGCTTCAAGTGTCGATAATCGTATCCAGACAGACAGTATTTATACCGATTTTAGCAGTGCATTTGACAATGTAAATCATAAAATACTGTTATCAAAACTAGAACATTACGGTATTCATGGCTCCTTGTTGGAATGGTTAGCTTCTTATTTGAGAGATAGAAGCCTGAAGGTTGTTGTGAACGGACTTACATCAAACTCTTTCACGCCTTCTTCAGGAGTCCCGCAGGGGTCGCATCTGGGCCCAATACTTTTTTTGGCATTTATTAATGACATTTTACCCCATATTAAAAACAGCCGCTGTTCTTTGTTCGCAGACGATTTAAAGATTTATAAAAGCATAAAATCCCCCAATGACACTATCCTCTTGCAGCGTGACCTGGAGGCGATAAATGACTGGTGTCGGACTAACAAAATGTTTTTAAATCCTGCTAAGTGTCATTATATATCATTTACAAGAAACAAAAATGTAATTCCATCCTCTTACAGTATCTGCAACGAGTCATTGCAAAAATCTACATTGGTGCGGGACCTTGGTGTGTTCGTGGATGGTGGCCTGTGTTTTGTTCACCATATTGACAAAATAGTTGCTAAATCCTGGAAAATGCTTGGTTTCATAAAGCGTACTTGTAAGGATTTTAAAAGTCCGCTATGCATCCTTACTTTGTATAATGCTTTGGTCCGCAGTGTACTTGAATATAACTCTCCAATTTGGAATCCTCAGTATAGAATACATTGTGAGAGAATAGAACAGATCCAGCGCAACTTTACTCGTTTTCTGGCTTTCAAGGATCCCCAGTGCCCATATCGTGCCGACTATTCTGAAAGGCTAAAACACTTTAAAATGGACTCTTTGGAAATCAGGCGCAAGACTAGTGATGTGTTGGCATTGCACAGGTTAATACATGGAAGTCTAATTTGTCCAGAGTCCCTCGCACAAATTAAATTGGCTGTTCCCCATTCCATACCTAGACACCCCATAATAAAAACCTTTCACCCTAACAATAGCAAAACAAATTTGGGGAAAAATGCTCCATTAAATAGATTAATGAGTACCTATAACGAATTATTGTCGTACGACATCGGAGTTGACATTTTCCACACGAGTGATATGTTAAAGTTTAAAACCTTATCCCAAAATATTTTTCAACATATCCACACTGTGAACTAATAGTATAAGTTAATCAGTGGCTTTTGTCGTTGTATGATATATTTTGTTATCTAATATTATTACTTGTATGTTATATATGTAGCTGTATGCACCTGTAAAGGCAGATCACACAGAATAGGTCCGTATTATTTTAATGTTAAGTGTATTGTGAAATGTCGATGGTGTATCATAAATAAATAAATAAATAAATAAATAAATAAATCATTAGAAAGACCAGGTGTTTTCTTAGTAGGTATTAACAAGTAGTGTTTAAGTACGTCCAAAAGATTAAGCTATGCTTTTCTTGGGACTGCATACCGTAGCGTGAATGTGTAAAGCATATTTTATTTTATTGAAATAAAAACATTACAGTTTTTCTTTACATGAATTTTATATTGCAGTTATGGTATGGTAGTTTCATGTTCACTGTAATTGATTTCTCATAGTTTATGCTCGTTTTACTGTCTCACTTGCCATAATATAAGTTTTATAGCTTTTAAATTAAATCATCATAACAGCCCCTTTACAGGTTTCCTGTCTCGCTAGTAGACTTACTACATAATGTATCGTATATGATACAAGAGAGTGGGTAAGGGTTAATGTCCTGCTGCAGCGACGGACTGCATTTAGTCTGGACTGGCTGGACAGATTGGGATGGATTTTTTGTAAATATAAAATTATCGAACTATCTTTTAGTTGGCTTTTATGACACCTATATAAATATCATAACAGCCTATCAATGTCCCACTGCAGGGACGCCCCTCCTCCCGTGACGGAGGGATATTTTGGCCTACTAATACCACGCTGGCCCGACGGATTGGTACAGGGTTTAATTTCAAGTTTTCCTTCTTTTTATTTCATTAAGATGATAGGTCCCTTGTTGGTTTTTACGACACCCATGGGATTAGATGGGGTGGTGACATATCGTATTATTACTCCGTCTCCACACGGACCTATATAAATATATGAGGTACTTAAACAATGTATTCTTACTCCAAAACAAGGAAAATCTAAATTTCGATTCAATAAACTAAAGCAAAAACAAAACGTGTTTTCAACACACATCATCCCTAATCCAATGCGATTAACTCTAACCCAGGCACTCCTTACAAAATGTAAAATAATCTCTTGTTTAGATTTGATCTACGAACTGTCCTCCTGAGCCATCAAACAGGATCAAGTAACAATCAACACGATGGAATCAATTATCCGCTTTGATCCAAAACAAACTGGTTTGCACACGCACCCTGTAAACGAAAAATGTTTCTAATCCCACACTCTGAAACTAAGCGTTCAGGTGGTATCGGTTTTTTGGTTTATTTTTTGTGGTTTTTATTACTCAAATTAGGTAAATGTCATTAAAAAATCTAACAATGAAACTCGAACACTATCAGATACAATATTAACCCTTCTGTAAATTCTTAAAGAACAAAGATACTGTTATACTAAGGTGAACTTCGTTTATGCCGTCGCTTTGGTTTTTACCGGGAAATCAAGATATATGAATAATAATAATAAGACGAAAACGTAATTTTGTGTCTTATTAACTATTTTTTTTAATTTCTGATAAAATAAACATAGTACAGATTTAGCAAGCACTTAACAGACTGAACCATATTTCATTATGTTTACGAAAAATATAATGTACTTAATCATAAATCTAAAAAGTAAATAATGTAAAAAATAGCAAGTGATCTTAACGCGCCATTTAAAGGACGACATCTTTATAAAATGTCATCATAAAAACGTCCATTTTACAAAAACTTTAATTTCGGGAAAAACTTTTTAAAAGCTCAGGAAATGTTCAGTTTAATTACGTCCACATTGAAACTAAAAATAAAACACTGTTCTATCCATTAGTCGCGTTGACAGCCCTGTCGTCCAATATCTGGAGAGCTTTCATCGGTTCTTACAAATCGCTTACGCCCCTTCGTCTCTTCACCCCTCCTTGCCACCCCTTCATGTTGAGAACCGCTGCCAACGCGCTCCTTGTTTTAAAGCAAAAATTATGGCTTGTAGTGTCGTCCCGGCCGCTTTTTTACTTGGCATCCTGTACACCAGTTTTTAACGTCAGTATTTTCCTGACACCTTGTATTGCTCAATTCAATTCGGAAACTTTTTTAGCGGAGTGTTTATTGTAATGCATTGAGGTGAGCTTGCGAATGATAAATCTTATTTTTTTAATGCTTAAAATTTGCAGAAACTTGTAAGCGTTTTGGTGTAGAGAAGTAATTGGGTGGTTATTTATAAATGATTCTTAAATTGCATTAAAACAATTGCGTTACATCATTTTATACACCAGGAACAGAAAAAATTATGTACTTAAGTGGTTGGTAGCCACTCCAATCGCACCACAAATAAAAAACGAAAACAAACTATTTTAGATGGATGTTTATTGTAGCATGTATTTTGGATTATTGTTCATCAATCCGTGTGGTGACGTAGTAAGGAAACAATATGTCACCACCCCATCTCATTCCATGGGTGTCGTAAAAACCGACTAAGGGACTATCCGTGAATATTATCTTTACGTAATAATAAAAAGAAGAAAAACTTGAAATTAAACCCTATACCAATCCGTCTGGCCAGTGTGGTATTAGTAGGCCATGTATCCCTTCGTTACGGGAGGAGGCCCGTTCCTGCAGTGGGACATTGATGGGCTGTTATAATGTACATCAGTCGGCTTCGCTGCATCAGAATCAGACCCGTTGCAAGGCTACTTGACTTGGTCAATCTTTTAGGACAATAATGATATTATGTTCCTACATGGACATATTTTTTTGCCTTGGGAATCACTTATGATAATTATATACCTATTATTTTTCTTTTCACCTCAATAAAAGTAAAGAGGTGTGGTGTTTTATTTTTTACAACGAAGATATATTTTGTTTAGGTGAGAATTTTTCTTTGATGAAATCGAATTCCCAACAAAGCTGGGTATTCTATAGGGACGAAGTAATTTGCTAAAGTGGTGATATTTCTCTCTCGTTCGCACTTATTGATTGGCGTATGTTCCCTTTCGACAAGGCTTAGGTGCTTAGCTGGTATGTTTTTCCTATCTTTTCATTTTTCCAATTTCATATTTTATGTAAGGATTATTATTTTTTCATTGTTCTCGTTGCGATTTGTTAAGTGTTTATTTGTTATTGAATGGAATATACGTATGTGTTTTGATGTACTGCTGACTATAAGGTATGGTCTTAATAAAAAAATCTGTTTTATTTATGTCATAACAGCCCATTAATGTCCCACTGTAGGGACGGGCCTCCTCCCGTGACGGAGGGATACTTGGCCTACTAATACCACGCTGGCCAAACGGATTGGTACAGGGTTTCTTTTAATTACGTAAAGATAATATTCACGGATAGCCCCTTAGTCGGTTTTTACGACACCCATGGGGTTAGATGGGGTGGTAAAATACTGTATTCTTACTTCGTCACCACACGGAGTTATTATATTTATGTAGACTTTACTTATTACATTATTGTTTATGTGGTCACTGATTTCTTCTACACTACAATTATCCCGATCTACTAGACTAGACTCAAGACAGAGTGAAATGTGCAATCCAGGAATTGTTCTTTTCAGCCTAGATCTACTTTACAGACCTAATATACCATCGTAAGAGCTAAAGCAATAAAATCCCCAGAATTGACCTCAGAATAAGCCTAGACTTACTTATATGTCACTAAATATATAAAATACTTACTGTAAGGCTGCCTTTTCAAAAATCCCCTGACTTGTTAAAAGGAAATTTTAAAAAGTTGAATCTCACCTACTTTTACTTACGAAATGGCCTTGAGAATTTTGTGTCATAATATTGGACTATAATCTTTATTGTAAAGTATTTAGAAGTTATATTGCCTTATTGAATGTTGATGTTTAAGACAGCCAAATAAGACTTAAGGCTTTATCTGTATGATATCTATCATCACCATAGTCATCATGAAGGACTTCTTTGACGACCTCTTTAGCGTAGTAGTTATATAACATGACTGCTACGCAGAGGTCTCGGGTTGGATTCCAGCTTAATGCAAATATTTGTGTGCTTGAACATTATTGTTTGCATTCGTCTGGGTGTTTTCTACGTAAAATATGTATGTATGTATTTACAAAAAAAAAGTATTTAAGTATGTTTTTCCGTTGCCTAGTATCCATAAAACAAGCTCTGCTTAGTTTGGGATTAGATGGAGTTGTGTGAATGTGTGAGGAATATTTATATAATATTGAACAATATAATAGACTACTAAATCAAAACTCATTTAATACATTACTTTCCCATTATTGCATTTTCTAAGTAACAGGTGCTTTCACCCTTTGTAGGCATAAGTCGTTAGTTCCAATCCCACAAGGAATAGAATGGGAGTATACACTCTTGTAAGCAAAAGGGATTTTTCCCTTTCCGCCTTTCTCGTTAATTTATTGGCAATAAAAAGTGAGTTACATGTTTAGTTTTAAAAGCATTTAATTGCATGTTTAAGACGAAGTTTGACTGTTTAAGATGGTGAATTTACTTTGCTGTTGTGGTTCATAAAATGTTTCTTTGAATGTTAGGTTGCTTGTGTTCTAAAAAGAGTATTTAGCTAATCTTATAGCGTCAGGTTGTGGAACATAACACACCTGACAATAATGTTCACATTTTTGTGTTAGTCAAAAGTCCTACCTTTTTTGTGTAAATTATAGTTCTTTATTTAACTATTGTGACTTGTATTTCTTTTCAAAAGTAAACGATTTTGCTTCCTCTTTAAAACTACGTTGCCAAAATCAAATTTTGCTTTTTATTTGCCTATACATATTTACTATTACTTAATATGTATAGATTTTCGTTAAGTTTTAACAACAAGTAGACTGATATTTTTCCGTTATATTAATCACAGTACCTGACAGTTGTGTTTTATCCGTTTAACATCCTTCCATGTGAGTATTAACCCAAATGACCAAATGATCGACACATAACCCTAAGTTCGAGATACTTCGAGATGCAGTAAATTTAAATGAAACAATAAACCTAGCTTCTGATGTTAAAAACATTTCCACTGACCACATATACTCTTCAACAAACAAACGGACAATTTTATTATGTTTTTAAACCATTTGTTAGTAAATCGTAGAAACCGTAAAACCGAAATTGTATCGGCCGTGACCGATATTTACTTACGTTTTATTTCTTGTCTTTGTTGTAAATACTTTAATGGAATTTATTACGACAATTATATAGTATTACTTACCGTTTTTAATACATATAAGTGATTTTAAGGTATCTGTCATTTATGTTTGAATGATTAATTAACATTTGTCTTTGATATATTATTTACTTATTTGTTTAAAATTCACATACTACGTTTAACTAAATACTGTTAAAATAATTAAATTTAGAAGAAAATATTGTATATTTATAACGTCCATGTAAATATTAACTAATACCAAGGTAACAGAATACGAAGCGGTATATATAGAATTTGTGTCAATATTATTCTTCAAGCAAAAATTCAAAAATTACGTCCAAAATATTTTAAAAAAGTGGTCACCACATCCTCAGTCTGCTAACATGCATAGAACCTGAACAAATAGAAAGACAAGTAACCCTCGCAACCAAAACCTATTCACCATTCGTCACATTTAAAACACATCATAACAGCCCATTAATGTCCCACTGCAGGGGCGGGCCTCCTCTCTTGACTAAGGGATACTTGCCCTACTAATACCACGCTGGCCAGACAGATTGGTATAGGGTTTAATTTCAAGTTTTCCTTCTTTTTATTTCGTAAAGTTAATATTCACGGATAGTCCCCTAGACGGTTTTTACGACACCCATGGGATGAGATGGGGTGGTGACATATTATATTCTTACTTCGTCACCACACGGAGAATTTGCTGATTTAAAACACAAAACGTTAAAATCGATGTAACCCAAAAACTTTGCAAAGTCCAGTAAATATTTGAGTATTGTTAAGTTTACGATTAATCAGAGAAAAGATAAGGTCCAACCTACTCTCTTTGTCTCCCTTCACTTCAAAGATTTAAGATTGGCTATTAAAACAAAGTCAACTTATAGCCGGTGGGCTATCTCAAAGTCAAATAATAGTTTATTAGTTTATAACAACAATTGTATTTCAAGAATATCAAATTCGTAACGTAAGGAACAAAGGGTAGACATTTCAAATTATTATTATAATAAATACAAACTTAATCATAGTCCAATTTCAAAGTTCATTTAGTTATTGCGTTAGGTCAGAACCTTTGTTGGGTAATGTCACCATGATTTACGGATGACAGGTTCCTTATCTCTATTATTAAAAATGTTGTCTTTTAAAAAAAGATTTTGAGAAAATGTTATTTATTTATAATTTATGAACATAATAAAATTAATGTACAATGGTAAGTTTAATGCCTTAAGGCATTCTCTTCCGGCTAACCTTTGGGTGATGCAGAGAAAAGTAAGATAGTAGGTGCAATAACTACAACGTTATTGATATCAGAAAAGATGTACCTACGGACTGAGAATACAATATTTCTGAACCTCATCACATACTGAAAACATCAAATTAAATTGTGACTAGTACCTACCTTTCCCAGCTGATGTTTGCCGTAGTATTTGACGGTTAAGTTTTACTCTATCTATTGAAGAAGCATGTCCATGCTATAGCACGGTCTATAGCTTCTATGAAAAAAGCCTCTATAGTTCTGAAAGTAGGTACCTTTAAAAATGTATACAATGTGAGCATTATAAGACCTAATCTTAGCATTCCGTGGATTCTCCGTGCGGGTACCGGGTCCATCGCGTGATAGAGGACGGAACACTTGCATAACAGCGTCTGGGACTTACGACCCAGATCTAGGTTTAAGGAGGCCCGGCCCCCTTACCTACAACGCGAGTAACTTATTATACATTTCCGTTAAAATAAAAATAAATCAAAGTTAAATATACGCGTGTAATAAGGTCATTTCCTACAAAATCTGGACGTATGGTCACAAGGACTCATTCCTCAAAATTGGGTTAAGACTTTCTACCGAAATTCCGTTATAAATTCTTCACATTTCGAGTGCCTCTTAAGTGAGGACGATGAATAATAATTACGAAAATTTAGTAATACCTTTATAATTACGTTTCAAATCTCTATGTATATCGATTCGACATCTTTTTATGGTATATAATAATTTTTTTAAGTCTGAATGTACCGTGGTAGTAAGTGACTAGATGTAGATTTTCCAAACCTTTGCAATAAGATTAGACTTCACTTTTTAGTTCGTAACCACAGGAACATTGAATATCATAAGTTCTACTAGAATGTGTTTCTTCCAGTCAAAGAAATCCTTCGAGGGAATTTGTAAAGACGTTCACTTAACATATTTATTGCCTGTATCACGGATAGGACCCTGAAAAAGGTTTTATTTTCTTCGTTGTCATACTCAAAAAGTTCTCTCGCACTTATAGTTAGTAAGTTATAAGCAGCAATATTAAAAAGAAACATCAGAAAATAAAACAAATTTATTATTACCGAAAAATTAAAACGGCAAACATTGGTTTACAATCTCAATCACCGATTGCTTCGATCGACCGTAAATATACGGTACTCCGGTAAACTAAATTAGACCTCCTCATAAAGTTATCGTAGTAAAAATAAAGGGGGAATTAGGGGAGTTCCTCGGGTCAGGTAAAGCGTTGAGTGCTTTGTAAACAGTCATGTTTGCGCAGTAAATTGAAAGATTATGAACAGAACAAGTGCTTTTGAGGAAAATGTTTCTTGCGTGTGTACGCTGAAGTCATGTTATGAAATTTTGCGTGTGTTATTAATTTTTTTTTATTGATATTTTAAACTACAGTGTTTTTTTATCCCTAATTCACATTATTATAGAGAGAAAAAAAGAATTTTTAAGCGAAGAATAAGGGTTTAAGAATTGATAAATTCCAAGTAAAAAAAAAAACAAAATTAAAAATCTTAAAAGGCGTAAATCTTTATTTTAGCTAGGAATACTCAATTTTATCATTATCTATCATAGCAACTCATAAGTTCTAGTAGCATCAACTTCTGCCTTACTTTATCCTTACCAACATATATATTTTATTTCCCTTAAATTATTATTTATATTTATAGCGGATATAAGAGTTATTATTGATGACATTTATTGGTACAGTGCTTACTGTTGATGATAACCTATTCTGCTGACATAACCTATATGTAAATAGCACTTGTCAATAAAACTTAACTATGGACTTTATTGTACTCTATGAATAAAAAGCGTTTTATTGTCTTGTATGAACTCGTTATAACGGATACAATAACGCTATTTAGCATTATTCTGTTGCTATTTTTGTTTATGCTTGTTTATTCTTAAGTTTTATGTACAGTAGATGCGTGCTTGTTTATTTTGTTCAAAAGTGGTTATATTTCATTTGGAATGCCTTTAAAAGATTACCGACTTGAATTCTAAAAATATTAGAGTAAAGGCTAATTTGGAAAAATGTTACCTCCTCTTTCGTCTTGTAGTGTAGTAACTGTAGCATAGTACTCGCATCATTCCAAATTAAAAAAAAAAATTCAAACTAATTCTCTACCCACATCGCCAGCGTATTAGTAGACAATTTTCCCTTCATCTTTGTCCTTACTTAATATTTAAAAAAATGTCGTCAAACCAAAAAGGTCAAAAATAATTTTGTATTAATTTTAGTACTGAAATAACATGCTGTAAAAATACCAAACCTCAGGTCTTATCTGACGTCAAACGGGTTTTATTTTAAGTTAACTTTCTATTTTGGAGACACCCATTTTCTTAACGTAATTTTCTTATAGAGCGATTTTCGTGACCTTTAAAATGTGTCATTATGGGTCATTAATGTTCTATAATTGGCCTTGGATTTAGTAGACTATTATAGCAACTTAAAAGAGTGTAATAGTATGTTGATCTAACTGCTTAGTTATCTCTGTCTTTCTGATAGCCATAACAGGTCTGCTGCTAAACATAGACTTTTCCAATTTAGCACCACTTTCAGTTCTACATTCCATCCAAGTATTTTTAGCAACCTTTAGCAGGTCGGCTTGTATAGGTTGTAAATATAATATCTGCTAACTTAACTTTAATCGGCTTTAAAGACGCCCTTAGGAAGAAATGGTATGGTGACTCCTCTCATTCTAACTCTGTCACAACACGGAGTAAGTTATAAAATTTTGTATAGACCGTCCTCTGTCCTTACATTTTATTAAAGAATACATATTTTTAGTTCCGTCTATTCCGGTTGGGGTTTGATATATTTTTTGATACTAAACACAAAAGGTTCGTTGTATTTGGTCTCAACAAAGTTTTCTGTAACCTATTTTTATTCTAGAATGGAAATTCTTTTGTGGTAACCACAATAAATCAAATGAAAGTGCCTTGTCAGAGATTTTGGGGGGCCACTATAAAGTATTTTGATATGCTATGTGTGTGCTCACATTTTAATCCTGTGTTGGACATCCTTATCTTTATTCTTAGGGTCCTAGTGATAGTGGAATAATTTTTTATCACAAATTTTGTTTTAAGTGTGAGGATACGGAGAAATTTTCGAGACATTTTTCAGTCTGTCTTGTACTGTTAAAATTTTTAACTTAAAAATAGGACTCTGTAGTATTTTTTTGTTGTTGTTATATTTATTCTTTAGTATTCATCAATTTTAAGGTTGTATTAAAATACTTTTTAAATTTACTAATATAACAATCTTTAAGTGCGAACTTTGACTGCAAGGTCGGGAACAAGTGGTGCTGTTTTTACAACAGATGACTTTTTCAGGCCTACATCAACAGCGTGACCTTATAAGCACCTGAACATGGCAATCAAAGAATCATAGCTGAGTTGTCTTGTAGTAGAAACGGGTAGACGAGCAATACTAAAGCATATTTGCTACTTATTCCCTATAAAAAGTCTAACTAATTGAATGTCTCTTAATCATAAGACAGGACACCTAAACCATATGTCTGGATCACTTATGAACCGAT
The DNA here is from genome assembly GCA_905475405.1 of Schrankia costaestrigalis. Classification (NCBI taxonomy): domain Eukaryota; kingdom Metazoa; phylum Arthropoda; class Insecta; order Lepidoptera; family Erebidae; genus Schrankia; species Schrankia costaestrigalis. The sequence goes on from FR997850.1 coordinate 7,806,939, forward strand.
TGAATTGCAATATACTCTCCATGTAGTCAATTGATAGTTAATTCAAGTGTATACATACTTAGTTACAATCAAGCGATTATGATACATAATTGCTTTGTGCACATGGTCGAACTTTCTATTGATATTATGTAATTGAATTAGTATTATGTATTTGGAGCTCAGAAACGAGGCTATAATATGGGAAATAAAGAAAAAAGGACTACGTTTTTCAAAAGACAAATGTGGAACCTTCGGTCATGCACTGCGTCATGGGGTTTATTGGGCAGAAAAGCAATCTAGGTTCAGGACAATAATTTGTGGATAGGTTATGGAACAGCTAAAGAAATGTTATAGGAACATCCTTAAATGTTCTTCTCATCATCATCATAACAGCCTATTAATGTCCCACTGCAGGGACGGGCCTCCTCCCGTGACAGAGGGATACTTGGCCTACTAATACCACGCTGGCCAGACGGATTGGTATAGGGTCTAATTTCAAGTTTTCCTTCTTTTAACCTTGTAAAGATAATATTTACGGTTAGTTCCTTAGTCGGTTTTTACGACACACATGGGATGAGATGGGGTGGTGACATATTGTATTTTTACTCCGTCACCACACGGACATGTTATTCTGTTTACATTGAATACTTGTTTTATATTAGTCTAAAATATACTTAAATTGACTTTAAATGGACTTACAAGACTTATATATATTCTGTGTCCTAAGTTTTAGACCATAGACAATCAGCCTTAAAGCTCTACAAATAGCTCATCTATTAGATGAGACGGTAGACTTATTTTCATCCTACGTTCAAAAACGGTTTCTTTATTGTGTAACCTAGATTCTCAACGTCTGGAAACTGAAAATTGCTAAGCCTTTAAAAGTATTATTCTGAAGTTATATTTGAAGGTGTATCTTATTTGTTGCTAAATATAACATTGTAGTGAGTTTAGACTAACGGTATTGTTTTCTCAGACTTATTGCCTTATATAATAGGTAATACTGGAAGTGGCTAATGATCAGGTGAAGGTGGCAGGATATAGATGGATGGGATAGGCACAAGGTCTCGGTTACTGAAATCAGATGTGTTTGACAGAATACGAGAAAGTTACAAGTTAATCAATGAATGGACATCTCAAATTAAAAAGGTTGCATTTTGGCATCAGATATATTGGATCGTAGACTAATACATCACATGTCACTAGTTCTCCGTTACTTAAATGGTACTGGTAAACAGGGGTTACTTTGATGTCGTTGGGGTACCATTGATCTCTCAATTTATTAATTTACGCATACATATGACAGTCCTGATAAGGGCTAATACTATAAATCGGTCATCCTGCTCTTAGCACATTCAGAGATAAATGTAGCCCCTGCTTATTCTACGGTACTTACTTTAAAAAAAGGGATTTGTCCTATTTTAAGTTCTCAAGGCTTTAAGTCTTTCTACTTACGTTTGTTTCAAAATGTTCCTCTCAAATATTTATAAGGGGTAGAATCTTTAACTTTTGTTTAAATGGAAATAAATTTGAATGTATTTTGTATTAAAAGACTTTTCTTTTTGTTTACAGGTACGTTTTAAATATATTTGCTGTGATTTGAGGTGATGGTAGAATGGGGTAAGGTAATCCATACATATTAAATACTGTGCGATTTTTAAGCAAAGTTAGCTATCGAGTGGGAATCGAAGCAGAGACCTCTGCGCAGTAGCCAGTATTTTATAACTAACAGATACCTACAGTTGATTAAGAAGGGTTGCATCTCAGTATGGTGACGGAGTAATAATATGTTACCACCCCATCTCATCCCATGGGTGTCGTAAAAAGCTACTAAGGGACTATCCGTGAATATTATCTTTACGAAGTAAAAAGAAGGAAAACTTGATAGTAAACCCTATACCAATCCGTCTGGCCAGCGTGGTATTAGTAGGCCAAGTATCCCTCCGTCACGGGAGGAGGCCCGTCCCTGCAGTGGGACATTAATGGGCTCTATTATGATAATTCTGCTCAGTGAACTTTTAACTACCCTTCGCCCCAGATGAAAGCCTGATCCAATCGTGTGCTAATTGTACTATTAGGACTATTAAAAAAAAATCAAACAAAAACCCCTATACAATTAACTACCAATACTTACCCACTTAAACCCTTCCAAGCAGTAATTAAAACATACGATGCGCGTACGCGCATGTTATAATAACCCATTAAAACAAGTGTGACAGTCATAACGCGTAAATAAATACATGTACCAATCATAGTAATGTGTCTATTAGTGCGCAGGAGTTCACACGAAAGCCGAATTAAAAACACATCAGAAACATATTATACTAAGACAAGCCGCCCGGGCAGTTTTACCACCACTCATTTACATACAAAAATCACCTTTACTACCCTCAGAATAAGACTCAAGGAATCAACAGACAATCCTGACCACTAATTTACATACAAAAATCACCCTTACTCTTCTTAAAATAAGACTCAACGAAAAAGCAGACAATGAAATTAAAAGTTCATTCAAAATTAGACTGTAATAGTATAGTGTAAGGTTGCTATTTAAATGAAAGGTTGTTCCCGGAAATATAGGGATAGAGCCTTCGAAGAACAGGTTTGGACGTTTTGTTTTTTTTTCTAGAGAGTTCAAAAAGTAGAATTAAGGTTGCGACGACACCAACGTTCCGGGAAGGGCCGTGAACTGATAAAAATTAACCATTGAAAGAAATTTTGTTTTTTTCTATTATTCGTTTACTTTCCATAGAGACCGCGTTGTTTGTGCTTAGTTGCTTTTTAAGGATTTGTTTGTTTATAATTTTTGTTTTGGTGTTTTTTTTATTAAAAAAGTAGGGTTGACATTTTTCTACGTGAAGTAGGAATACATACTGCCCTCTCTCATCCCATATGCACTCTTAACTTTTTTCTACGTCTTTATTTGTAAGGATTAAAGCTATTAAGCTAAATTAATGAAAACCTCAAAAAAGATGAGAATTTAACTACATTCCTGCTATTATCGCCACATAGATGATCACTTACTTATTATAAATTAAATTATTCTTGAAATGACATAATAATACTTTAAAACTTACATATTCAATAATAAAAATAACAGCTACGTATAAAAGCCAACACGAAAAGGTCTGAACATAATACCGGGCACAGTACAATATTCCGGTATGAAAAGAAATCGTATGTAATTCCCCGACCTATAGGATACCTTTGTTCACCTCCATGTTATCTATTCGACCTCACACCTTTTGTGCAAATTTCTACAGAATTGCTAATACAAATACATACATACATAGTTTCAACAAAAGCGTATGAAACTTACTACATATTGTATGATATATTGTAATAATAAAACACTAGTAAAGAAGGTTTATTTGAGAAATAAACCTACAGCTTAAGAAACGAAACCAAATCGGAAGCCCCTTCTTTCTAAATTCGTCATACTAGTTAAACTCATAATATATCTTTATTAAGTACAGGGGTCATTCTAAGTTAAGAGGTAATTCGTTGTATGAAATGGCGGCACGGGTTTTTTTTATATATTTTTACTTAAGTATACATTTTTTTAATGTAAACTGCTATGTTTAAAACGTTTACAAAGTGGCCAGACAATTTATTGGTTTTATTACGTTTTATAAGTGACCAGGGGAAATACACCATACAGGGGAGAGACAAGGTGTACAGGGGAGGATACTTTATGAACAGGGAAGAGATAATCATAATAAACATGGTTATTTTTAAGTATCATCTTTATTTATTATAATATGAATTATTTATAATCAGGCTTTTCATTTGTTTACAATCTTTTTTGTCTATAAAATTAAATGTTTCCTATGAAAATCAATAACAAAAAGAAAAATTTTCTTTTGAGTAACATTATAAACTTAAAAAATATTTATTTTTCTTGTCTATCAAAACAAAACTACCTAAGTATAGGTGTATATAACTTTAATACCCGTGTAGATATTAATAATAAGTGATAATGAAACACGAAAGTTTTAAAGTTATATAACTTTACTATTAATAGGAAATAATTAAATAAAAAGAAACAAAAACTAAAAATACTCTTTTAAATACTCTTACGACTTCAGGGGATATTAAAGGCGACCAACACCTATGAGTTTTATTAGTTGACCGTAAAATGTCAACAGGTACACGTCCCCAGAATATTCAAGCAATAAAACTTCCCAGAAATGGACACAAGATCAGAAGTAGCGGCTCAAGCAGTTACACTGTTGGAACAAGGCATGAGTAAACGACAAGTGGCTCGTACTCTGAATATAAGCCAGTCAATGGAGTAAGAACAAGCCAAAGGTACCAAGAGACTGGTGGCTTTGATCAAAGAAGAGGTCCAGGTAGAAAAGGATCCACTTCAAAAAGAGACGATCTTTTCATCGTTAGTACTTCACTGCGAAATTGTTCACTCGACGGGGTTCAAATCCAACGGGAGCCCCAACGCGTAGACTAACTGTCAGTTCTCGCACTGTGAGTAGAAGACTCAAGGTAGCTGGTAACCCTGATTCCAAACAAAAAGACCAGCAACAGGTTCCAAATCGACTACAGACTACAGCGCATCGAGCAGCTCGTATTCGTTTTGCGAGAGAACACGTCGATTGGACGGAAGATCAGTGGCGCTCTGTTTTCTTCTCCGATGAAAACAGAGTATGTCTGCATGGTAGTGACAGAAGAAGAAGAGTGTATAGAAGGCCAGGAGAGTGATACGCACAATGCTGTTGCGTATGGAGGTGGCTCCTGCATGGTGCGGGCTAGTATTTTTTTGATAGAAAAAATCTTGGTTTTCATTGAAACCGGCCGCCATGTAAGGGGATTGACTGCAGATCGGTACATTGAAGAAATCCTGGGGGGCACGTCGTTCCATATTTATGCTGGTTTTGTTGGTTACAACTTTGTCCTAATTCAAGATAATGCCTTTTATGTTAGCATGTTTTTGTGGATAACCCAAAGTACCCAATTGAAAATGACGAGAGTCACAGAAGCAGCTCAAACTTTTCAATATTAGGCAATACGCAACCGGTAACTTGGTGAACCTTTAGTATTCCTGAAAAAGTCTCTAAATCTTTAGTAGATCCCAATTTTTTCGTTATGTCGGTATTATTTTCTGTAAAAAAAAACTTAATATTGTATTTTAAAGCTATGATAAGCATAACGCCAAGTAAAGGCGTAGAGAAAACTAGAAGTATTAATGGAAACGCGTAAAAATGTATCTCCCCTGGATATTAAGTATCTCCCCTGCCATCAAAAGAGCCAGGGGAAATACGCCAGGGGAGATATATTTTCGATAGAAATCTAAATTAGCCGTAAAAGTATTTCACGCACGTGATTCACACACAAACGTAACAATGTATACACTATTTGTAATAAATATTTAAGTATATGTTGGTATTTTAACAAAAAATGGCAATGGAAAACTTACCAGGGGAAAGACTGCATTCACTAAACATTTCTGCACCCAGCGAGTGGCGTGATCGAAATGGCCAGCAATAAGGCGGCGCAGTTGCTTATGCGCCGCTTGCTGGTAACTTTACGTTACACACTATGCATTCATGGTCACAACTTCTGCAGACTAGGAAAGCAGAACTGATTTTTGAACGAAAACAAAAGACCAGGGGACGAGACACGAAACACGGTGGACAAATTTCGGTGTTCATATTTTTTTTAAAGAATTGGAATAAAAGCACTTTTACTTGTAGGATACTATTACTAAGTTTACTGTCCTTGTAAAATTAAATAATTTAAAATAATTATTGAATTTTAATACATTCATAATTACTGATTTACAAATAAAATCGGTTATGGGACAGACCAGGGGAGAGACATTTTTCACATATTAGAGCTTATTGTGACTAAATTACGTACATTTCTGCAATAAATTTTAGTGACCACGTAGGAAGCATTTAGTTTTAAGTAATAAATAAGTTATTTATAAAGTTTATTGAAAAAAATATATATTTTTTGTCTTTGCCGTCGAAAGTACTTCTTAACTTAGAATAACCCACAGGTTAAGTAGGTGTCAGTGTATGATAAACGTGTCCAATTTATAATTTTATGATGTCTCTAGAAATGGGGAACAAGTGGTGGGAAATTATAATAAAGGCTTTGTCTCAAATCAAGATAAGACAGTGTGAACAGTTATATTATACTTCTTTAGTTCAGTTAACAAGGTCTTAAATCAAAATAATACTTTTAAATGTTAATAATTTTTGTTTTTATTTATTGTTTTTCTAGTTTCCGCTATGGAATTGTTGGCGTGGAATATATTAGAGAAACGTTTTTATTATATACACACGACATATTTGTAAACGACATAGGACCACAATCCCTGGCATGTCAACATTCCTGTGGCACTGACAGTCCTCAGTGAAGTGTCCGTTCGGGTTTTCCATACGTATAAACAAAGGTCAGTTTGTTGTCTAGTACCCATAGTACAAGCTTTGCTTAGTTTGGGACTAGATGGCGTTGTGTGAATGTGTGAGGAGTATTTATTTATTACAATCAACTTGTTTACACAGAGTAAAGAATGCTTTATCGTAATACATCCATAAGGAACTAAAAAATTAACCAAATAAAAGCAGTAATTAGCTTAATTTGTACTTTTGTTCTCTATCTCAATGACACCGCATTTGCCACATGTCACTAAGATTTTATTGCCCTACAGGATAGTAGTTTTACTCATGTACACTTAAAAGCAAACACTGTTATACTCTACGGACTTGAAATCTTAAAGAATAACTATTAAGTATTTATTCTTCATCTATACTAATATTATAAAGAGGTAAAGTTTGTGTGTTTGTATGTTTGTGTGTTTGTGACGTTGTAGGGGGGTAATCTCTGGATCTATTAAACCGATTTTTAAAATTCTTTCTGTGTTGAATAGTCCATTTATCGGGGAGTGTCATAGGCTATATAGTATCATGCTATGACTAATAGGAGTGGAGCAGTAATGAAATATGTTTACAAAACGGACGCGTTTTTTTCGCCGTCCTACGAAGTGGGCACGGGTCAGCTAGTAGAATATAAATACACACTTATAAAAGTCGAGTTCCTGCTTTTATGTCTTTATGTGTGACAATTTGAATTTTATGACACAGTAAAATAAGTAATGTTTTATTAATCATTTGCCTAGGATAGCGCAGTAAATTAACTAATTATGTAATGCAAAGCAAATTACACCTTAAATGACAAGCTTATAAAGAACAGTTTGCATTAATAATCCTCACCAGTAAGCTTCCATACAAAGTTGAAGATGAAGTGTTCTAACCGAATATATGTTTTTCGTATATCAACTAGTTCGATGGGCCGAATCCGAAATACATCAGCAAGTTCCTTCATCACGTACTATCTTACTTCTCCTTTATAATACAGTGACCATGATTTCTAGTGGAAATAGAACTAGACCTGATAAAAGGTTTATTAATAAGAAAGTGCGATGACATTGCATTACCTGTTCACATGTTTGTATACTGATTGGTGCCTAACTAGTTAAAGACCCTATATATTCGTTAAATAAAATACATAAATAGCACATTATTGCTGAAGAATATCTCTTAGTGGACTATTATGACCCCTACAGGAGAGAGAAGAAGGCTACAATTTGTATTCTTAGTCCGTCTGCATTCGGGCTCATATTATTATGTTATGTCCGTTTAACTAACAGTATTTGTTTTTACCTCACAATCCAAAAACTTGACAAGTAAAAGTCGCAAAATTTACGAAAATAGAAAATAAAAGTTGCCAATAATCCTTATGCTACTTAAACATCCCTATATAGATAAAGGAGATATGATTTATTATATAACTGCTTATGAAATCTATCTGGTTCTCTCCTAATCTTTACGAATAACTAAGTTTGATTTAATAGGTGTTTGTGCTTACGTAAATAGTCTGTAGAAATCGACAGATAACCAACGGTTCAAAGGTCGTGTTAAGCTCACCCTACTCTTTATCGCTGCTTATCTTAATTTTGTGAATGACTAAAAAGATTAATGTTTATTTCTAATGGTCTTGTAAAAGATAAAAATGGCTTCGGAATTTCGTTTATTTCTCATGATAAATGAGTTAAAAACTAGTCCTGTTAATTTGGTTTCCAAAAAGCGATTGCGCGAGTTTTCAAGTCGGCAAAGCGTAATATTTTTGGAAATATAGTTCAAACTTTATGAATAAAAGTAGTTCGGATTTATTAGAACTTTTCCGTTTACGCTTTCAGAGGTCTACGACCTTTGGTGCATTTCATTTTAGCTCCCAACTTTCAATGACATATCGTACCCAATAAATATTCAGTGGTAATTTTATTTTCTTTGATTTAGTCTCTATTAAATCTCTTCCCACATAATGTAGTTCTGACCAGCAAGAACTACATTATGTGGGAAGAGATTTATTAAAAGTGACCTAGTGGTTTTTTATTGACCTAGAGATTTATTACATGATAATGATTGGCGAATTGATTCATACATTGCAGGGCAGTTCAAGTAAAGTATGAAAGGAATCTCAATTTATTTTTTCTTGACTTTAAGCAGAGGTGATCGCCATTTGAGTATTTGATTTATATATGTAGCTGACAATGAAAATACCGTGATAGTTTGATCAATGAAATCCCAAACCCTAAAAATTCATAATCTCCGCGAAATAAGTAAGAAAAATGACTGAAGATTCTGTTCCGTTTCTTAAGCTAGCTTGGTTTATTACCCTGATGAGTCTGAGTTAAACTATTTAATGAGTTTTTTTAAATATTTATATTATTTTTTGCCCATTCGCATAACGTCATATAGTCCGAAACTAAGCTTAGCTTGTGATAAGGTTACTAGAAAACAGTCAATCATATTAACATGTCATGTGGCATGTCACCCAAAAGACGTCAACTGTAGGACATAGGTCTTTTCCAAATATTTCGATCTTGCGCGTTCCTGTCCCTTCCTCTTTACTCCTTATCATCAAATTTATTCTAAATATTAAACTGGCACTGACTACATTATCACCGATATCAACGTCACCCTATTGTCCAGATCGACAAGAGTACAGAGTTTGAATTTATACGACCTACTTAAACATAGTTTACTTTGTATTGTCAACTGTTGTCGCTTGTCGTCTTCGGGATTCGGTCGAGTTATGTTCATCATTATTTTGTGTTTTATGTCGGATATGTTATAGATTGCTTGGCGTGTGAAACTTTGTAGTTTTCTGTCACCATTCTCTCGTGGTAAAATCTTGATTGTAGTATAAGGAATGCTTTACTCTGCTACTGAATGGTTTTGATACTTGGCGTTTTTAGTAATATTACTACCTGTTTGTGTCCAACTACTGTGATAGACTTTCTCCTGAAGACTGCCTACCATGTTGACTGAAATTATTGTTAATAGGGTTTTCCGTCAAGAAGTTTCGTTCTTTTCTTTTCGTAGACATTATATGAATATTCCCTTAGTTTGGCTTTTACTACCCCTGTGAGAAAAGATGGGTTGGTGACACCATGTATTCTTTCTTCGAATATGACAAAATGGTTTTCATTAAAAAAACTTAGCAGCCTATATGTATCTTTATCAAGGTTGTGTTTTAAAAATAAACACCCAAATTATAACATAAATTAACATATATACGCCATATATTATTATTCTTTACCGATATAAAAACGTGCAGATTCTCAAACAAACTGATTATTATGTATGCTAAATTATTGACGACAAATACCATGCATGCGTGTGTTATTTAATATCTTATTTTGTATGAATTGGTAGTCGATACGATTCCTAACACGCAATTCCTGTCATGATGCAGATTTGATAACTTCCTTGGCATTTTACATAATATGATATAATATTTTTGTTTCTTTTTAAATAAGCCTGCAACAACGCTCCTCCGTGTGGTAACGGAGTAAGAATACAATATGTCACCACCCCATCTCAATCCATGGGTGTCGTAAAAGCCGACGAAATAAAAAGAAGGGAAACTTGAAATTAAACCCTATACCAATCTGTCTGGCCAGCGTGGTATTAGTAGGGTAAGTATCCCTCCTTTATGAGAGGAGGCCCGTCCCTGCAGTAATATAATTGGCTTTTGCTGGCCTATGGTAACAAGGCGTGAGTTTATGTATGTACGTATGTACTTTATCAGTATATATAAAGGCCTACCTATTTATTACATGAGTTATACTGACCCAAGTCACAAGGGTCACCTTAAGTATACTAACTGACAAAGGAGGCCCTGGCCTTTGTCGCCCGGGATAAATAAAAGGGAGACAGGAAGGGTCCCAAAAGGAAAACGTGGGAAGTAGAGTTTCCGGCCTTATTTTATATGTCACAAATATAGTGAAAATGTTGTTATATACATAGTAACAATCAAGACTAAATCGCGCAGTAACTTGTTTGAGAGGCGGGTTCGAGACGAACCACAAACTATTGTTCTGGGCCTCCAAATATACATTAATGAAGTAAGAATAAACAATGTCACTGACCCATTACATCTTGTAAAACAACTTAAAAAAAAAAATCGACCTGCTGTTTTAGTAGAAAAAGTTCCATTCGGTGTCCAATGGGATATTTTAAAATGCTTTTATAATTAATAGAAATGTGTTAATCACTATATAAGTCGATAATTTGCTACAAATAAATACATTACTTTACACATTACAATTAAAGGCGTAATAAATACAATTTAAGGCATAATAAATACCTGTTATGCCTTTAATTGTAAAATAAAAACTACCTACAAAGATTCCAAATTTAGTATAAAGTAATTTGGAACGAATTTGCTAATCGATACAAGATATTGATACATTTAAATCAACCACGTTTTATCTAATATATGATTATTGAATTTTAACGTATTCATGATATTTTTGGCTAAGAGCTTATAAAGGTAGGCGTGTATTAAGAACTATTATAGGTAATCATGGTATCAAGTCTCCATTTCTTGCTATTGGATTAATTTACATTTACACAAGGCTATCTATGCTAAAGTAAGTAAAGTATGTATACTATAGCGTTTTAGATATTGCAGAAGAAGATGTTAAATCAAATAGTCATGTTCATACATGTATGTAGAGCAGTATGACATGTGGGGTAATCACCTAAGTTTATAAAAGAGATTTATACTGTTGTAAAGACAAGTCAGGAACTTTTAAATTTATATCCAGTAAACCTCGCAAAGAAAGAAAAACTTGTCAAAAATATTTTTCTAACCTATTCTGACAGAGAGGTGTTTGTAGACTAAGTGTCTCTTTATACATCATTGCAGAGGGACGTCTATGAATTGCGATAACAAAGAACATTATCAACCAATCCTAACTACTCGTTAAAATAAATAATAGTTTAAAGTATCTAAGGTGTCAAGGAAGGAGTTCGTAAAGAAAGGATTTCCTGCGTCATTGCGCGATCCGTCGCGCAGATTATGCCCGAGTTATGCCTGTTATGCCTCGCCTCGCACCGTTGCGTCGCGTCTAAGTGTGCGCGCACCTTTATACTAAATGATTCTTGTTTCTTCCCACACACGTTTATATTTATTTCAATTTTAATTCTTTTGAGCTAAGTGCTCGCTAATCTGGTTTTATAATGTTGTGTTAAGTTTATTCTGCATGTCAATTCTCGTACCTTAAATTCGGTTAAGTTAACTTTTAGTTGTCAAATTGTCTTGTTTTTTTGCTATTGCAATTGTAACCTTTTGTGGTCGTGTTAAAGTTTTATTTAGAGTGTGTCAATTTGACAACTAAAGTTAACTTAACCGAATTTTAAAGAACGAGAATTGACATGGTGGGTAAAGGATTTTAGTACTAAATCTACCTGATTTGAAGTCATATTTATGTTATAAACATCTATGCCCTTGGCTTTGGACTCTGCGTTAATACTTTTTTTGTTAAAACGCACTAATTTTAAAAGCTGTGCTTATTTGGGTATGACGTTATGTAATTGTCTACAGAATATTAACAATATGAAACAAAATAATAATATCCTATTTATTTAAGTTTTTAAAGGTAATTTTCAATGAAATATCTTGTTATTTATGAATAAAATGTCAATAACTTTTAAAACATACCTCATGTAAAATATAGCACCACACGCAAAGAAAAGCTAGTTTAAAATAATTCCTACTTCATTTTGTAGCTATAGTCTTAGAATTTTTGTAAACAAGTCGATGTTTTAAAAGAATGTAAACCAAAAAAAGTTGGTACTTAATTAATTTAAAACTCGCGAAGTAGAAAGACTGTGCATTGTCTTTTTATTTGTATCTTAGATTACCTTTGTTACTTCGCGTTAAAATGTTTTCTTTACCTTTATAAAGGAAATATAGTTTAGAATACGTTGTTTATTTATCTACTATTTTTTGTTAAATTTGTTCATTAATACACGAAATAGCTAGGTGGACCGACGACCTCATAAAGGTCTCTGGGTCGGACTGGATGCGAAAGGCGCAGGACCGAGTTCTGTGGCGCGTATTGGGGGAGGCCTCTGTCCAGCAGTGGACTGCAATAGGCTAGTTGATTGATTGATTGATTGATTGATTGATTGATTGATTGATTGATTGACACTAAATATAGTTATTTAAAAGATAGCGATAAAACAAAATGATTTATGATAAAACTACTAAATGTATTCTAATGAAACTTTTTATTAAAGTAGCTTATAAGTACGGGTATATCAGAATAACGCCTATTCTACAATGTGTAAAAATATTATGTAAATTGTTCTAAATAAGCAGATGAAGTCGCAGCTAGTATTATATAAAAACAAGCAAAAAAGTAAAAAAAGCTAAATTTGAAAAAAAAAAACAAAAAAAAATTGGTTGAAATAAAGACAAAGAGCCATTATTTTGCGAATTAATAATAATAGTCATCACAAATTTACACAACACCATATCAATCATAACAATAAGTCGTAGGTATACTAAAATAATACTTTTAAGTTTTTATTATTTATACTTAACCAAAAACATGCAATACCTACTTAATGGAAAGATTTTTAAGTGTTTTGCGCGGAAGCTGTAAGCTTGTAAGTGGGGCTATAAATTTTGTGAGTAGAAAAACATTTCGAGCTAATTCCACTTCTATTTTATTTGTTATGGAACTTTTAGGATATTTTGTAGTTCTTTGTTTATACATATATAGTAATATATAGACGGCCTCTGTGGCGAAGTCGTTATAGAGGATGACTGCTACGCAGAGGTCTCGGGTTCGATTCCCGCTAAATGCAAATATTTGTGGGCATGAACATGATTATTTGCATTGGTCTGAGTGTTTCTATGTATAATATGTATGTATTTACAAAAATAAAGTATGTAAGTTTTAATATCCGTCGTTCTGTTACCCATGACACAAGCAGGTTACGGATATAATTATAATATATATACGAGCCAAGTATAGTAGTATAGTAATAATAAATAATAGTAGTAAAGTAATTTAAAAAAAAATGTCCGCTAACTGCTCCAAGGGTCTATATAATAAACCGACTCATAAACCCACCTCGTAAGCTCGGTAGTCAATAAGAATTGTTATAAACGTCCAACCGACCCTTTACTTGATTGAATTCAATTTATGAGCATCGGACGTCACACGGTTAAAAATAGTCTTATGACGTGTTTAACTTTTATCTAGTACGGTGGTGACAGGTTAAAGTGCCATTTAGTCACTTCCTTGCTAAAAGTAAAACGAAAGTAGCTAAAGATTGACTTTACTTAGCTCTATGGTAAGCATTCAGGAAATGACATCATAACAGCCCATTAATGTCCCACTGCAGGGCCGGGCCTCCTCCCGTGACGGATGGATACTTGGCCTACTAATACCACGCTGGCCAGACGGATCGGTATAGGGTTTTATTTCAAGTTTCCTTTTTTTTATTTCGTAAAGATAATATTCACGAATAGTCCCTTAGTCGGTTTTTACGACACCCATGGGATGAGATGGGGGTGACATATTGTATTCTTACTCCGTCACCACACGGAGCATAAAACTTGCTAATAGTAAAAGTGAAATAGCTAAAGATTGACTTTACTTACTTATCTCCATGGTAAACATTCAGGAAATGCCAGTTGCTGGATTTTTTAACCTATGCCTATGACATTGAGTCAACTTTCCCTCATGGTCAGCAATCAGTAAAGTCCATGAATGGTGACTACCATCGAATATTCCACTTCGAAAGAATCAGGACCAACAATGCTATGGTTTTCGTGTAGGTCAAAGACCGAAAACTTGTTTTAAGAACGCGACAGACTAGCATGTTATTAGTAGACCGAACTTTCACTCAAGGATTTGCGTTTAGCTGGAATCGAACTTGAGACCTTTGCATAGCCACGTTTCACAATAACCACTGCACTAAAGATTTCATGTTAATCAGTAATATCCTTTTAGCATTGCAATATAAATAATCTCTTATTGTTCGTTCATTATATTATATTGTTATGTGTTGGTGCCTATCTTCACGCCCGCGGTACATACCACCGTTGTATACGAGTATTAAGTTGATGTTATTAAATAAAATCAGTACAAATTAAACAGACAAAGTGTGAACACGTATATTATTTTAACAAACCAGCTAAACCGATTACAACAGAGGCCCAAATGGTTGACTACCAGAAAAGAATTTCAAGTCGGAGATATAGTTCTTCTCAAGGATAACCATGTACCTCCTGGGAAATGGCCGTTGGGTCGGATTACTGCAAAACATCCTGGTAGTGACCAAATATGTCGAGTGTATAGTCTGAAATGCCTTGGAAAAATAATTAAACGCCCCGTAAATCTGATATGTGAACTTCCTATTAATGATGAAAAATAATGATTTCCATATTATTGTATAAAATGATAAGTTTAAAGAGTTTATATTTTTTTTAATGTAACTTCCAAATTTAAATAAGTAAGTTAAATTTGTGATATGATAGTAAACTACTTAATATTTATTGTAATGCATTTTTGAGCCGAAGAAATTAAATTCATGAATTAAAGTAGTTAAAGTTCGTAAGAAATTCTCAGTGTATCACTAACTTTATTTTATTAGAAATATTTTTTGCTTGTTTACAACTAAGTCGTATGAATTCTATGATTCACAATGTACTTGCTAGATCCAACATAAATGTTATTTACCCTTCTTTATAAAATTGTTAATTTTAGTTTTTGTGAAATAGGATTGAATTAACTTGAACATTATAACATGATATATTAATGTAATTAAGTAGCTATTTGATTAGTAATTCTGTGAAAAGTGTAAAGTGTGTATTTAAAATGTTGTAAAAACTTCGTTTTTGGCGGGCGGTATGTTCGTTCATTATATTATATTGTTATGTGTTGGTGCCTATCTTCACGCCCGCGGTACATACCACCGTTGTATACGAGTATTAAGTTGATGTTATTAAATAAAATCAGTACAAATTAAACAGACAAAGTGTGAACACGTATATTATTTTAACAAACCAGCCAAACAATTAACGACCTTATTACATCGTACACTTATAATAAAAAACAGTTATAAGTTTATGTGAATCTTAAACAGGATCATTCAATTCTTGTTTTATTACTGCAGTTATGTTATGTCTGACTCTTATTTGATTTGAATTGATTATTACGATGATATCAAATGTCACTCTGTATTAAGTTAGTTCATAGGCTTGGTACACAATTCCCTTTATTTCCCGTTTTACTACCAATCGTACTACTAGTAGTCCTTGTACATTTTTTTGACAACAAACAAGACAAAAGTTAAATCTACTATATAAAAATAAGTTGGGTTTTCCTTCCTGACGCTATAACTTCAGAATGCACGAACCGATTTCCACGGTTTAGCATTCGTTGGAAAGGTCTCGGGCTCCGTGAGGTGTATAGCAAAGAAAATTTAGGAAAAATTTCAACAGAAAAGCGGGAAAATAATGCTCGTGCGAAGCCGGGACAGCCCGCTAGTAACTAATAAAAATGGTAATAAACAAGTACTTATTACTCTACTAATTATCTAAAAATACAATGTAAACATTAAGTCAAAAATTAACAATAAAATTTGACTATTCAACTGTGTAATATCGTCGTAATAATGAAACAATGGCGTCATTAACATTTTTATGACATTAATTTATCAAATTCAATATAAAATTATGAATCCGATTTGTCGTATACCGATTTAATTGCTATTTAATATCGGTACGATCTCGCGGGAAATCAGAGTTATTATAACAGGAATATATTACGGGATAAAATATAATATTTATTATGGACAATTTTGTACGTTATTGTACATTTGTATAATACTAATTGCTTTGCGAAATTTTATTACGGCAGGATGTTAAAAATCACATCTCGTTTTTATGGTTTACAATGGCCATTTTAAACGTAACTACTTATGCATTATTTATTTCCTTTCTGTATAATATGTAAATACTTAGTCTGGCCATAAATACTGTTATTTAAAAAATAAAGCATAATGTCACATTTGAATTTGGAATCTGTCATTCTTGTATGAATATTCATAGCATTTTTTTGATAATTTCGCGCCAATTGTTGATCAATATTTTTGTGGTATTAAAATGGCTATATATTTCGAATGTTATTATATTATTGCATTAACCAATAATATTAAAGTAATAAAATAAATGTTTTATGTAAAAGGAAAAATTAGTTTTTTCCTTAAAGCATCATCTATGACTGGCCTAGGTACTTACTATATAAACAAATGCTTATAATAAAATGGTTCTTTATACCAATGATTAAAATAACAAGACTAACTAGTTTGCCTAATGATAAGCAATCTCTTGTGCGTGTGGTGACGGAGTAAGAAAACAATATGTCACCACCCCATCTCATTCCATGGGTGTCGTAAAAACCGACTACAGTACCGTAAATATTATCTTTACGAAGCAAAAAGAAGGAAAACTTGAAATTAAACCCTATACCAATCCGTCTGGCCAGCGTGGTATTAGTAGGCCAAGTAACCCTCCGTCACGGGAGAAGGTCCGTCCCTGCAGTGGGACATCAATGGTCTGTTATGATGAAGCAATCTTTAGAGTCTATGAATGGTGACCACATTAAAATACAGATTAAGAGAAAGGCCAAAATTTCGATTCAAACTTGTCGCAAAACATAGTAAGTATAAAATACCTACGGAATTGATTGAATAGTAAAAAGAAAAGTAGCCGTTTGCAGGATTCGCTTATCCACAAAAAAGTCTTTTATTGGAAAACTTTTAGTCAAGGAATAATAGTCGCTAGTGCTATTTGGGGCCATTGAAACAGCGAATATAAAAAAAAATGTGTCTTTTGTATCAGTCCGATTGATGTCCTACTACAAGGACGGGCTTCCTCCTGTGACTCATTGGTCAAACCGAATGGTTTTTTTTTTTGCATCAAAGAAAATTTCCTAATTCGCCTTTTTCGATGACTACAGGATGTGTTGGTGTGGTGACATCGTGTTTTTTTAATTTAAAATATTTATAACATACTTTTAATTATTTATTAGGTATAATAACATTGTTTATAAATATGATGACTATTGTTATAATGTTTCAATATATATGGCTTTGATGAGATCATACAATAAAAAGAATTCTCATTACACAGAAAATGCAGTAGTCGAGCTTACCTATGTACTTTCTTATAAGTAATACCAAATTAATTAACGTCAATAAGGGCCAGATTCAGAGACCGCACTTTGACTTTACTTTAGCAAAGTCTAGTTATTATCTCTAAATTTGAACAACATTAAAGTAATTTTTCGCATGAAAAAGTTTACTTTCATTATTTATTACTACAAAGTAAACTTTTCATGCGAAAAGATTACTTTAATGTTGTTCAAATTCAGAGATAATAACTAGACTTTGCTAAAGTAAAGTCAAAGTGCGGTCTCTGAATCTGGCCCTTAATCTCGGGCTGTCTTTATGATGTCTATAGGTTGTCAGGTCTACTTAGTAGAATCAATCAATCAACTAGCCTATCGCAGTCCACTGCTGGACATAGGCATCTCCCAAGACGCGCCACAGAAATCTGTCCTACGCCTTCCGCATCCAGTCCGACCTAGAGACATTTTTGAGGTCGTCACCTTTTTTTCACTTAGTAGAATATCAAAGAGTAAATAAACTTAATTCGTCAGTTTTAGATGTTCATGCCTATGACCCTGACAGCCATTTCAACACGATAAAATAAATAGTAATTTGAGGTTTTGCACTTCTAAAAGTATTACAAAACATGCGGGAATAGCAATCAATAGTATTACTGATCCTAATTTACTGGAGATTTTAAATAAGTACCTAATTTGTTCGTAAATGAGCTCTTTTTGTGACATAAACTTCTGCATCTTTTTTGGTGTGTGGTATGTATTGTGCTAATGAAATCGGATACTATATGCATATTGTTTGCGTAGCCAAATACAGAACAATATTTATATTAATAGTCGTCAAAATAATATGTTTTGTATGTAGTCGTACATAAAGGATATAATAATAATTCCTTAACAGAACGCCTTCTTGTCACAATCTCTAAACAAAGGGTTGTCTATACTAATATTATAAAGAGGTAAAGTTAGTGTGTTTGTGATGTTGTAGGGGTTAATCTCTGTATCTACTGAACCGATTTGAAAAATTATTTCTGTGTTGAATAGTCCATATATCGGGAAGTGTCATAGGCTATATAGTATCATGCTATGACTAATAGGAGTGGAGCAGTAATGAAATAAGTTTAAAAAAGGAACGCTTAATAACGTTTTTTACGCCGCCCAACGAAGTGGGCACGGGTCAGCTAGTAGATATTAAAGCAACTTCTAAGTTCTAACTTAGGTTATTTTTCGACCATTGTTTTCAATGTTTTAAAATTGTTCAAATAATTAAGTTTTTCATCACTGATTTTGGAGTTTAATATTTAATTGGGAACTCGTTAACAGGGATTCGATTGTCAACTATGGCTTATTCACAAAATAAACCATCGTAGTACTTAGCAGGACAAGAATATAAGGTACTTGGCTTTGGTTCGGAATTCCCTGTTTTTAACGCTGTTTTCATAGCCCACAAAATTTCAGGGCTATTCCCAGTAGGTGATGTCTTTGGCCTACATTCTATATCCGCTTCCGGACATTCGGGTAATCGTTTACTGTCAACATAATGTTTTTGTCATAAATACATAAAGGTATGTAAGGAAATAGCTGTTGTGGTCAAAGGTGCATTAAAAGCATTTCTTAAACCCCTACTGTATAAGAAATAATGTTGTATACCAGTGGCGAAGGGTGGATTTTCATAAAAGGGAAGCCGAGGATTCCGCGGACTACTTTATATTTAGGTACGTTCTACTTTATATTACTACTAGCTGACCAGTGCCCACTTCGTTGGACGGCGAGAAAAACGCGTCCCTTTTTAAACTTATTTAATTACTGCTCCACTCCTATTAGTTATAGCGTGATTATATATATAGCCTATGACACTCCCCGATATATGGACTATTCAACACAGAAAGAATTATTAAAATCGGTTTAGTAGATCCAGAGTTACCCCCTACAACGTCACAAACACACAAACTTTACCTCTTTAGAATAGTAGTATAGATTATGTTGTATGCGTGTCATGTATGTGCCGAATCTATTGTTATGCAGTTTTATCTTTAATAGTTAACATGATCGTGATGGTTCTTGGCTTTGTGTCTGTTTGTAGACAAATCGGTGGTACCATTGATTAAAATAGCATGTCTAAACCCAAAGCAAAATAAAAGTAAATAAAAAAAAAATATTATAAACTACCCTCTATAACTTCTAAAAAATAAAAATCCACTCAAAATCTTTTTACTGTTATTCATCATCAAAAATCCTACCATACATACAAAAACTGTGTACATTCAATACACACTAGTGGAAAACTGTATGCAGTGGCTTACAACACGAAATGCAACAACTAATCGAACAAAACTTTAGTCGAATACTCCCTCGTGTGTAACGGCTAGTACTTGTTTAAACTTTCATGTTTACTATCGATCTATGCAATAAGTAATGGCTTACCTATAGCTTCCAAATATCTATTTCCTATATTAAAGACATACTGCTAAGTCCTTCTTATGTCAGGGATTTTTTTATCTTTTTTTGGATATTTTTATGGGTATTTTTTTTTTTGTATAGTCGAAAACTAAATGCCCTTATCACCTCTAGAGTTAATGTTAGTTGCATGTCATAAAACTATTAGGTTCAATATCGCACAACAAAACATCAGCTAAATCATGACGCTACTTTGACATATCAGTTCTCTTGTATTAGCAAATAGTTGTTAGGTATTTATAAAAACAAATAGTAAAGTCAACGTTATTGACTGTTACTAGAGCATATTTTCGGTAAAACGTTTTATTCTAATGAATTTCTCTCTTTTTTACTTCTATGTCCATCCCTATCATTTCTTGCATGACGTCATTGGCGCATATTTCAATTTAAAGTTTTCGTAATTTTATAATATAAAACAAATTAGGGTAAAACACCTAATTGTTAGAATTCTTACAATTATTGGCACTTAAGGGTTAAAAGTAAGTAAAAAGAAAGAAAACACTATAGATTATTCAAGTTCAGTATGATTATTCAAGTTCAAATATTATTTATTTAATATTTTTATTATATTTTATTTATTTCATGTGTCAACATAGCAACAATAAATTTATCAGAATCTTTTTATTGGCATTAGTGCCAATAATACTTATTTAATACTATTTAATAACAAAATAATGATTAAGTATATGCAAAGATTAAAGTATTTTATCATTTTATGATATTTTATATTCTATTCTGACACGAAGTCCACTCTTAAGGTGCCAACAATTGGGTGGCTTACCAGCCAATATTTAAATTCTACATTTTCAGTTTTTCTGAAATATGACAAGCTTGTAATGTCACAAGTAACAAGTGACTTTAGTTTTAAATTATTTAATGGTTTTTAATGGTTTTTCATAGTTTTTCACATACAAACTCTACGGTTTAATATAGTGACATTTGTATTGTGTTAGTAGATATTATTATTTATTGCGTTGAAGTGAAAGTTCAAAATAGATTGCACTTTTAATCTAAGTATAGTTTTGATTACGGTCAACCAATGACGTCAAGCTCACGCATAAATATTAAATAACGATCTTATTGAATTTGAATTATGATAGAATTTTTTGTCAAAACTGATAAAGCCATTTCGTTTTCGGGTATACATACAAGTTCAAACACAATGTAACAATTGTTAATGAATAAATGAATTGAATTGGACTCTTTCCGTTTCCTACTATTCTACCCTGTCTGTTTATCTATATTAGGCTCTAAACAATAATTTGTGATTAAAACCTCGAGTACAGCAACCATATTTACGACCGCTTTTGTCACTGAGACTTAATACTTTCGAATCAAAAAAGTTTGAACGCTTATTAGCTTTCTATAGTCGCTCTTACGACAGCCTGAGGATAACAGATGGTAGAACAACTTGTGAACAGTCCAATTTATAATATAGATGGCGTTAAAATCAAATTGTGTGTTATAAAACTCTACAATAACATTATGTAAAAAAAACTTCACAGTTTTAACTTAAAACGCTATTGTATTAAAAATAAAGTTTATAATCCTACACCACGCAAGACAAACAGCTCCATAATCTGTTGAAACCTATGTGTACTTAACCAAAAAGTTGACTACAATGGAAGTCACTGACTCCGAAAACCCAATCCAATCAATAATCCTGTCCAAATGAAAGATTAACTCGAACTTCGTACTTCAAAATGTTTAGTACTCAAGTACCTAAAACCAGTGAAATGGCAAAAGAGAAAACGAAACGTTAAACTAGGTTTAACGAGAGTTTAATGTTGTCACACCAAGAGGTTTGTGAAGCGGAATAGATTAGACGTTTATGAGATCTAAACTCCGGTTTAAAGAACTAAAAACAAGCTGTTTATGGCGGTTAGTCTACCTATTATAGTTTTTTTTAAAAGAAAAGTGCATTTAAGTGCAAGTGCACCTGAAAATAAAAAAGAACAAACCTCTTTTTTTAAATACTATAGGAACTGCCAGTTGTATTTAAGAAAACAGTTTTTTTAAATTGGAATAGAATTACGAAAATTTTTCAGAATTTAAAAATCTAATTTTTTTTAATATTAGCTCTGTCAATTGCAAACACCAATAACAGTTTGAATTGTTTTTTTTTTAAACCTCTTACCTCTTTACAAACGCAATCCTTACATTCAGCCAAAAATAACTTAGCAGACCGTTTATTTCATTAATTTTATACAAGAAAAGGTTTGTTACGGTTAGAAAATTCATAATAACAGAAATTATTACTTTAAATTAATACAACAGAAAATGACCAAAAACTTAAGTAACGTCAAGTTAAAGTAAATCACTTTAGTAATTACTTTGAATACGAAGAGAATAATTAAATTACGCAATTCAAAGCTCGAGGGAGTTAGATATAATTCGGAACTCTTCGGGAATATTCCCAACTCAAAAGTTATTTACTAAACGCTATTTTTGTAATTACATATTACAATTGTAAATTTTTGTTTAATTTACACACAATTATCATCTCAATACTGTGTCATTAAATGAAGCATCCCTCTGTCCCGGGAGGAGGCCCTTCCCTGCAGTGGGACATTAGTGGGCTGTTATGATAGAAATGAACCGATCAAATTACACCTATTTTAGTGTCGGTTAAAAAAACCCTTGTAATCTATATATTGTAACTAACATTATAAATGGCCCACTTCAGAGTCAAAATAAGATTATTAGTATTTATGTATGTATATCCCTTGTCTAGTACCCACAGTACAAGCTCTTCTTAATTTGGGACTAGATGGCGCTGTGTGAAAGTGTGAGGAATATTTATTTATTATTTATTCCTATTAAGTTTGATGTAAGCTTTACTTTTATTATTTTGTAGAAATAGTATCAGCGAACAATACCTTTGTCGTCTTTTACTACAACCTTAGCATGAACCACAATGGGGACCCATTACTTTATATTCCCAAAGAAAGAAAATTTTGGCACAAAACCTCAATTCAACCCTTGTAACTAATGCGCAATTTTGCAGGCTTCTTCCCTGCAGTAGGACACTTACAAGCTGTACATGCTAAAGTTTTTTTATCAAGTTAAACAGGATACTCAGACATACAGTATAATGAATAATGAGCTTAAATAAAAGCCTATTATCGTAGGCTCTATTTACACGGGGATTTTGTCGCAGACAAGGAAATACGGATTTAGATATAACTTTGTATTTTGTATAGGTAGAAAGTAAGAAAATACTCTCTTGTTTCTTTAAAAACAACTTAGTAGCTCAGTGGTTGTAATACCGGCAGTTTAATATATAAATAAATAAATATTCCGCACACATTTACACAACGCCATCTAGTCCCAAACTAAGCAAAGCTTGTACTATGGGTACTAGACAACGGATAAACATACTTAAATACTTTTTTTTTGTAAATACATACCTACATATTATACATAGAACACACCCTGACCAATGCAAACAATCATGTTCATTCACATGCATTGAGCGGGAATCATACCCGAGACCTCTGCGTAGCAGTCATGTTATATAACCACTACGCCAAAGAGGTATGTATGTATCCTACTCCTTTACTACAGAAATGTTATCTTGTTGTAGTGTGTTGTTTTTATAGGCTTACTAGCGGTTCGTCCCGGCTTCGCACGGCTATTATTTTCCCGCTTTTCTGTTAAATTTTTTCCTGATTTTTCTTTGCTATAAACCTCACGGAGCCCGAGACCTTTCGAACAAATGCAAAACCGTGGAAATCGGTTCGTGCGTTCTGGAGTTATA
The DNA here is from genome assembly GCA_905475405.1 of Schrankia costaestrigalis. Taxonomy (NCBI): domain Eukaryota; kingdom Metazoa; phylum Arthropoda; class Insecta; order Lepidoptera; family Erebidae; genus Schrankia; species Schrankia costaestrigalis. The sequence continues at coordinate 7,830,656 of FR997850.1, forward strand.
GCGTCAGGAAGGAAAACCCGACTTATTTTTATATAGTAGAAGATAGCCCTGTCATTTCTATAGCTTCTGTACCCTTCCACGTAAACACAATCATATTTTATCACCACTGTATTTACAAAAAAAGAAATAGGATGTATCTATTCCTAATAAGAACTCAACTTTACACAAGAGTTACTACAAAATATACTTCTAATGATATTCAACTAAATGTAAAATATTAAGGATACATAAATCTAGTAATAACTGAATAGCAACTGATTTGCTTTGATACAAACAAATTGACATCCTTAACATATTTTATATCATAAATACATACTTATTCATTAATGTCTATTGAAATGATTACAAAACATGTTACTAAAGTTAGAAGACCTAGACACCGATTGCGACATAAAACGTCCTAGATCGCGCTAACAATATCGTCACTAATAATGGGACATCTGTTTGTTAGATTATGTACACACAGCAACTAATCAAGCTAGACACTCATGTACAGTCGGGGTATTTGCCGCTCGACCACCCTTAGGCGAGAATCGCTTGGCACGCGGCGCATGCGATACGTGGCACGCCCACGTATCGCATGCGCCGATTGCATGTGCCAAGCGATTCTCGCCTAAGGGTGGTCGAGCGGCAAATACCCCGACCGTACCTTAATACCTTGAAATAAGACACAGTTTCAAATGAAAATGTTTAACTTGATGTGTTGCTGTGTGTACATTGTGATCCGTCCAGTTTCTTGCGTAACACACAATTGTGTGTCACGGGCTTTAGAAATATTAATTTAACATAATACAAGTATATCTAGGCTCAGAACTGGTATTTGTGGATCACATAGACAATAATCTTAGGTACATGTGATTCCAAAGGAAAAGTATGGGTGAATTATTATGTATTTATGTATGTGTATCCGTTTTGTAGTAACCATAGTATAAGCTCTGCTTAGTTTAGGACTAGATGGGGTTGTGTGAATGCGTGAGGAATATTTGAAGAATATTTATACACAACACATTAAAAAAAGCCAAGCTTCCGCCCGTTACGGGAAGAAAACATGACACTCATAAATAATATATATATATAATATATATTTAATTCCAAGTTTTCCTTCTTTCTATGTAAAGGTAATATTCACAGATAGTCCCTTAGCCGGTTTCTACGACACCCATGGGATGAGATACCCTATACCAATCCGTCTGGCCAGCGTGTCTATTAGTAGGCCAAGTATCCCTCCGTCACGGGAGGAGGCCCGTCCCTGCAGTGAGACATTAATAGGCTGTTAAGAAGAAGAAGAATATATATTTTAAATACTAACATATAAAACGTCGCATTAAATTATTCAAACAAAAGGACAATAAATAAATAATGTAATCTTGTATCGATCTCGTAAATTAACATTGAAATACTAATGAAAAAATATAGACAAATAAAAATATATTATTCCACGATGTTTTTAAAATCATTTTAACAGCCTAATAAGACAAGTTAGGCGAGGTCACTTCTTAGATCCCGAGATGGCGACGCGTAGTGTTTCACGCGCGCCTATTTCGATGTAAGGGGAGGACCACTTCGCTCCACCCTCGAGATAGGGTACGCTAAGGAGCGGACCAGCACTAGTCGGGGGCTGCGGAAGAATCATGGGTTCCCGCGGCCCCTGGCATACGTGAGAGAAAGAACACCGGGGCTTTTAGTCAGTAGAAGTCCGACAAATCCCTCCGAGAAATTCCATGAGAATTTCCCCCCGAAAAAAATGGTCATTTCTTAGATAGATGACTGCTCAGTAGTTTATCTAAGTTGTCATAGTGACAGAAATCTCCACACAAGGCTGGATACTAACTCCCCTTCAAGTTTTGGCTCCTACAACAATGCGTTTCAGATGCATTTGTACCTATATAGCAAACTTTCCTTTAAAATGATTTTAATTATGAACTCAATTACTGAAACAATATAAAAATCTTACTAAAACTAAGTATTTAAAAAAGTAGCACTTAAAATAGGCGAGTGATACTAGGCTTTAATGTAAAAGGATCAAATAGAGCTGAATCAATGGTTGGTTATAATGAAACTTCTCACAAACTTTTTAATGAATAGTTTTTCAACGAAAAAGCTGGTAGACGGTATTCTTCCATTGTGCCAACGCCTTTAAGATTCTCTTTGTTGGCTTCTTATTGGAAATTATTTTGAAAATGGAACGACTAACTCGAATTTTAAATGATTAATGTAACGGTTAAGAACATTTTGTTAGTTAATGGAGTGTTTGTCTATGGTACATAGAATATTTTTGAATAGGGGACACGACCTTTTAGGTCATGACATTGAAGCAATGTTGCCATTAGAAAAGTTAATGCTTAATGTAAAACTTTAATAATACTACGAGTTAAATGTAGATAGATAATTATATAAACTCGTCTGACTCATGTATGACTCATAATATTCGTGCGATTGGTATTGCAAAGAAACCGTAAGCAACTTAGATTATATTATAACAAAATGTATTAATATCATGTATACATATACTTTTCTCGTTCTATCTTCTGTCAGCTTTCTCACTATATAATCAAATAAAGGTCAGCTCAAGTCGTCTATTCTCTGGATCATCAGTAACATAGCTAAAAGACGGCTTTATTGGACATAGGTCTATTGCAAAGGACACTAACGAGCTCGATCTTGAGCCTCCCATTTCCCGTGTATGAAGGTACTGATACCCGCTTCCTCTTCCATCTGGAAGTAGGTTTGTAGTCGCCATTCAAGAACCTTACTCCCCCATTGGCTATCGGTTCTACGTGCTGTGTGCTTATTTGCCTTTAATCAGACAAACCTAAGAGTTCTGTCAGTCACCTTTACTCTCCTAGTATACATATGCCATTACTATTTCCGTCCTTGGCCAACAACGTTTCGATAAATATTTTATCAATAAATTTTTATTGTACAAATCAATAAAACAATCACAAATATCATACCTATAATAATTCAAAAATTTATTATCGTAAATAAAATGTATTGCGGTTAACCAAACAACTTCCTCTTATTTCGTTTTAATTTCAATAAAACGACGCCATCTTTCTTTTTTTTATCAAAATGTCTACCACCTGTTGTTGTAAATTATAGTCTGGAGGTTGTATTTTGGATTGCTGATTACAGCGACAGAGGACGTTATAAAATCATTAAACACTACGTATTTATTTTTATTTTAGGGTGATTGTAGACTTAAGAATTTACTGCTTCATAAGAACATTTATTCTTTTAGTTTTTACTCCTACTAAATATGGAAGGTACGTATTTAGTTCAAAAAAAGTAATACGTAAAGACTTCTTTTACAATAAAATCTCTCTTTCTCAAATCGCTTCTTCATTACTGAGGATCGTTACTCCTCTGATATGGCCATGTTGTCTGCATTTAAAGTTATCTTATTTGTATTTTTTTTTATAAAATATTTCTATCTTGATTAGTTCCTTCTTATGACCATTCCCTAAAAATAATACAGCGTTTGATTTTAGAATGTAATAAAAAAAATATATAGTTCCTAATTTAAAAAAGAATCTATCTTCAAAGTTTTGCATTTCGAACGCAAGTCGACCTAACCTAACGGTTAAAAAAACTTATTTAAAAACCACGAGTCTTCGGTACCTAACTTGTTTGCACTTTTTATTCAGAAAACGCTACCCAGTGGTCCAATGTGTTTACATGTTTGTTCCACGGAATTTGGTTTAGTCTTTTGGCTTTGCATGCAGTTTCCGGGTGCAAAGATTTTTTTTGTCCCGGTTTTAAGTGCTGGGCTAACATTGACTGACTGTGTTTTCACAGCCATGTGGTGGACTTTTTTGCAACGATTTCGTTATTTGTGTATAGTTTTGGCACTTCATATATAAAGTATACTTGTTGATTGTGAGTTTTTTTAAGCATTTTTAGTATGTATTTGTCAATTTTAGTGGATGTATTTGCTTAGGTTAGGCTCGGGATATGGTCACTAAGAATAGTTCTTATCACTGTGAAATATCTTTTATTTATGTATACAGCTATTTGTACAATATCTAGTCTTTGTTCTTTGTTTTTTTTTCTCAGTCTGTAGATTTATACTACGTGTACTACTTATGTACTGCGTATAGTATAATTCTATATACTACTAGATTAATATTATGTATGAAATAAATGTTAGATTAATAAAGCATGTGGTTATAACGCACCTCAGCCCAAGTTGCGTAATAACCAATTTTCTTCAACATTAGCAAAAACTTAAAGCTTGTAACACTTCCCAAATAACTACCTCAATTTCAATTACCAACCAATATAACCATCTAACGGTAAAACCACCGTTTATATAACAGAAATTAGATGCAGATAAAGTAAAAATGTCACAGCCACACAAAAAAAACTCCGCTTGAAATGAGCCGTACCACTGTTTTTGTAGGCTAAAACTAATTTCGCGTTTTTTACTACAAACTGTAATGGCATTCGTGCTATTTCATTTCCCCTCTATCGATGCTCTTTGTTGCTAAATTGAGGTTTTACACGACCTTGTGACATAAAAAAAAGCCTTAAGACTAAAGTTGATTACTTTCCCTTTGAAGTTTTAAGTGTCTGTTTCGCCAACTTGAAGCTATTTAGATCTGTAATTAAAATTAGAAACTTTTTTCGGCGCAACGACTTTTTATTTTTCTTCTTTTTAAATCTCGAATGTTGGTATTCTTAATAGGAAATATTTCTGTTGTTAATAAATTCAAGGACGATTTTTAAATCTATATTGTTGGGAGTTCTAAATACGAATTTAAATACTTTAAAACAATATTCCATTTTTCAATTTCGAATCTATATTACAGAATTTACAATTCGAATTCGATAGCGTTCTAATTTTAAAAAGAATTCGTTAATTCTTTACTTCAATTGACGTTGATTACCCCACACAGTGTTCTTAACATAAACATTCTTCAAGAATCAGGTCACGAGTCCCATATTGTACTCCATTATGATTAATCCTAAATACCTCAAGAATAACGGAAAATAATGTCAGTCACGTTTTTTTATCTCATTAATGGTGTATGCCCATTTATCTCTTCATGTTGGATGTGGCCACCATTAATATGTGTCAGAACTACTGTCGTCGGATCACAAGGGGCTTTTGTATTTTCATTTTGTCCAGCTAACGTTTCGATTTCGTAACTGTATGCATTGTCTTTTTGTAAGGGGTTGCCTCTTATAGCTTTTGTTGAGTTTTGAGTTAATGTTTCTTTGATGATTAGTGCTCTTTATCTTATGCCCTTTTATGTCCCTTTGTTTCGCTATGAATATTTCGTATTAAGAATACGTTATGTATGATCGTCTTGAGTGTCATAAAAAGCGACTAAAGTGACACTTTAGTAGTCATTGAGTCATCAGAGACTAACATCTTTGCCCACACCATGTACCTAATAAATAAATGTCTTTGTACAAAGTCTATTTATAAGGGAATGCTGTGAGAAAGAAATATTCATAGCCTGTCTGTGTTACATAAGTGGCCTACATTTAGGCTAATAAGCCTAAATGTAGGCCACTTATGTAACACAGACAGGCTATGAATATTTCTATTACAAAAAATAAAATACACAACAACAAATAATAATTATTATTTCGTGTAAAAACAACAAAATACAAAATATATTTTATTTTTTAAAACCTTTTTCAATACAAAGGTAAACATTTTGTTTTATATTTATTTTGTAGCAGTCTATTGGTTTCAGCGAGAATGGTTCATCCGACGTATATAAAACTTGGTATCGGATACTAGGTAAAATATTGATATCGGATATCGCACAAACATAATACCTAGTATTGGACATACAACAATAAATGGAACTTTTCAAACAATATTTTCAATACTGTTGTTACTATTTCTATACCTATTCATAATTTAAAAAAACAATATGTCTTGATTGACACTGGTTATGCGATCCAAAAGTTATTATTCTAAGTTTGAATGTTTTTTTTTGTCTGTTAATTTCATGCCTGTAAAAGTCCCCACGACATTTATTATGCTCTTTGTGCGAGAGAAGTCATCATAACACCCCCGTCCCACTGCAGGGACGGGCCTCCTGCCGTGATGGAGGGATACTTATCCTACTAATACCACGCTGGCCAAACGGATTGGTATAGGGTTTAATTTCAAGTTTTCCTTCTTTTTATTTTGTAAAGATAATATTGACGGATAGTCCCTTAGTCGGTTTTTACGACACCCATGCGATAAGATGGGGTGGTGGGAACGCGAGAGAAGTATTTAAAGCAAAATTTAAAAAAATCATTCCTAAAGTAATTTATGATTGCGATGAGGTGACATTTTTGCTCATGTCTGGGCATCCATTACTCGTAGGCGTAAATGCGTATGTATAAATAATAATTCATGTAACTTGTTTTATAAAATAGCTTGAGGGTAGCAATTAAGTCAATGAAGTCTTTATTAAGGTACGTGGGTAGGCGCCATCTTGTATAACGGTCATCTTATCCGTTCTTAATATCTGTGAATTATAAATAGAGGTTTTGTCTATGGATTTGTTCGTTTAATTTAGTTCTTTATTGATAATTTAAAGACCTCTAAGTGGTAGTGTTTCTATGTCATCCATTAATGGTGACTAAACGCAGTTGACTTACAGTCAATGGCAGTCCTTTTCTTCTCCGTATATCGCTCGTCCGAAAGTCATAATCCCTAACACGTTTACTTGACACAGTCAATATCTCTTGCATGAAAAAACAATTGAGACAAAACTTTCTAGGCACTTTGGTATCTTTTAGGCAAGATTGTCTCCATGTATAACGGAAGACCTGTCCTAGAGAGAGGTTTCCATGTTCCCCTACGTCTCTGTTGGAGACCCGTCTTTGCTGAGTAACATTAATGCGCTATATGATGAATAAAAGTTACTAATTAATATTTTTTTGTTTCAGGTATTTAAATAAATGCAGTAAAGAAATAACTTTTACAAGACTTTAACTTCGACTAGGTAACTATAAAATATTATATTTCTAGTAAGCTGGTAAAACAGCAGTTAAAAAGTATTTATGATGAGCATAATTATGATAATTTAACAAAAAATAATCGAACACATGGACGTGCGTGGTAGAGAATTTATAGTCATATTGACTGTTAAAAAGAGAACTAGTGACATCTCTTGTTTGGAACAGAGAACTCTTGATTTTGTCAACTGTTTTTAAATATCGAACAAGTAATCTCGTAACTACGGCTATATGAACTGTGTAAAACGTCAGGCAGAATAAAATGAGTCTATATTTTTTAAATATATTAGTATGCTAGTTTAACGTTCTAAAACCAAAGTATGATATATTTTGTATGGAGAAACATAAAAATCACGTGTTTTTTTTTTAAATATTTGTAACGTGGTTTTTTAAAGCTAAAGTGACGTGAAGAGGGATAAAATATGGCGTCATTAAACACAGAAATGTTTTATCTATGCACAATGGTTCGCCAGGTGTCAGTACCACCCCCGTTTGAATCTATCATAGCGCTATCAAGTACCTTCGACTTACTTAACGAATTTTAAAAAGAAAACAAGCGCCATCTTTTGCTTGGAACAGACAACTCTTGATTTTGCCAACTGTTTTCAAATATCGAACAACGCATTATGTGTTCAGTGATTCTGCAACTACGGCTACTTAGGGTGACCTGCGTGAAACGTCAGGCAGAATAAATTAAGGCTATTTTCTGATACCAAAGTATGATATTTTTTGTATGGAGATACATAAAAATCACGTAATTTTTTTTAAACTGTTGTAAGGTGGTTTTTTAACGCTGAAGTGACGTGAAGAGGGATAAAATATGGCGTCATTAAACACAGAAATGTTCTATCTATGCACAATGGTTCACCAGGTGTCAGTGCCACCCCCCTTTGAATCTATCATAGCGTTATCAAGAACATCCAATGGTTGAATAAAAATTAAGTATGTACTTCGCTAATGTAGTCGTGGTTCTGTGCCTTGTTGAGGTGTTGCTAATATTAAAACTTCGGTCATCGTAATAGGTCATTAGTGTCCCACTGCTGAGATTACTTTTTTTAGTGATAGAAAAACCTTGGCGTTTCGATATTATGCTGCCTAGACAGATTATCGCATAGATTATATCACTACAAAGATAAACTTAAATATTGTGAAATAAGTACATATCTTATTATAATAAATAAATAAAGGTCTTATCTATCTATCTCTCACAGTATACTTGTGTCTGTGTGTGGGATTGGAACCCCCAATCAACAATTGCATGTCTGTAATTGCGAAACTCAAATGTAATAAAAAAAATCTTGCACAAATTTAAAAATAAATAAATTTAGTTGTCTATTTCCCACACTTTTGATGCCGATTTCCCGCCAAAATACTTATGAAAGCAATCCCGAATTTAGTGTGCACTCGAAATATTATCCTATTTGGTAACTACAAAAAAATCCATTCCAGGAATAGCTTCCACCCAACAAAAAACCCCGGATTTAAGGGTTCTTTTACTAACGGTACCCTGAAAAAAACCCCTCCTGCGCTATTATAGATAAGGAGATGTAAATTACACTGGGAGGGTGTTTAAACGAATTTACTGAACGGTGCTCTTGAACAAAATTGATGTTCCAGTGCCTTGATCGAAGATCGGGCCACTCAAGACACCTGGTGATTTAGCTATCAACTGTTTAGGTGTCGATAAGGAGACGCCATTGCTTAATTTTGAAGTAATAAGAACATTCAAGATAATCGTGTTCTAAAATTCAAATTTTTAAAAGGAAGCTTCTAGAATTTTTGTGTTAGTTCGATTTTTGAAATCAGATTGTTTTTTAAATGTTTGAATTTTAAACTTGGAATTTTTTGTAACCGTTATTTGTTAAAAAAAAATAGTTTTATATGTTGGTAGAAAATCTTTTACATAGGTAATATTATTGTAAAGAGACAACTACCACGCTAGCGATAAGCCCCTGTGTAGCGTGGGGCATACAGACATGTATTTAATGGAGTGTTACGTAAAGGTCTCGGGATCAATTCCCGTTCAAAGCAAAACCTGATGCCAACATGAATGTTTAATCTGGGTATTTTCTTTTTTCTTATAGTACGTGTATCACAAAAAAGATAAGTTTTTATTTTTATACCACATTGGTGGTTCATACCACATGTTAAATGTATATAATATGGTTATATTTAAAGAAAAAAAAAATTTTGTATATCTACGACTCGAGAGAAGAAGAAGAATGTATATATGTTACAAATAAAAATGTTTATTAAAAGTTGTGTTCAGTGATTCTGCAACTACGGCTACTTAGGGTGACCTGCGTGAAACGTCAGGCAGAATAAATTAAGGCTATTTTCTGATACCAAAGTATGATATTTTTTGTATGGAGATACATAAAAATCACGTAATTTTTTTTAAACTGTTGTAAGGTGGTTTTTTAACGCTGAAGTGACGTGAAGAGGGATAAAATATGGCGTCATTAAACACAGAAATGTTCTATCTATGCACAATGGTTCACCAGGTGTCAGTGCCACCCCCCTTTGAATCTATCATAGCGTTATCAAGAACATCCAATGGTTGAATAAAAATTAAGTATGTACTTCGCTAATGTAGTCGTGGTTCTGTGCCTTGTTGAGGTGTTGCTAATATTAAAACTTCGGTCATCGTAATAGGTCATTAGTGTCCCACTGCTGAGATTACTTTTTTTAGTGATAGAAAAACCTTGGCGTTTCGATATTATGCTGCCTAGACAGATTATCGCATAGATTATATCACTACAAAGATAAACTTAAATATTGTGAAATAAGTACATATCTTATTATAATAAATAAATAAAGGTCTTATCTATCTATCTCTCACAGTATACTTGTGTCTGTGTGTGGGATTGGAACCCCCAATCAACAATTGCATGTCTGTAATTGCGAAACTCAAATGTAATAAAAAAAATCTTGCACAAATTTAAAAATAAATAAATTTAGTTGTCTATTTCCCACACTTTTGATGCCGATTTCCCGCCAAAATACTTATGAAAGCAATCCCGAATTTAGTGTGCACTCGAAATATTATCCTATTTGGTAACTACAAAAAAATCCATTCCAGGAATAGCTTCCACCCAACAAAAAACCCCGGATTTAAGGGTTCTTTTACTAACGGTACCCTGAAAAAAACCCCTCCTGCGCTATTATAGATAAGGAGATGTAAATTACACTGGGAGGGTGTTTAAACGAATTTACTGAACGGTGCTCTTGAACAAAATTGATGTTCCAGTGCCTTGATCGAAGATCGGGCCACTCAAGACACCTGGTGATTTAGCTATCAACTGTTTAGGTGTCGATAAGGAGACGCCATTGCTTAATTTTGAAGTAATAAGAACATTCAAGATAATCGTGTTCTAAAATTCAAATTTTTAAAAGGAAGCTTCTAGAATTTTTGTGTTAGTTCGATTTTTGAAATCAGATTGTTTTTTAAATGTTTGAATTTTAAACTTGGAATTTTTTGTAACCGTTATTTGTTAAAAAAAAATAGTTTTATATGTTGGTAGAAAATCTTTTACATAGGTAATATTATTGTAAAGAGACAACTACCACGCTAGCGATAAGCCCCTGTGTAGCGTGGGGCATACAGACATGTATTTAATGGAGTGTTACGTAAAGGTCTCGGGATCAATTCCCGTTCAAAGCAAAACCTGATGCCAACATGAATGTTTAATCTGGGTATTTTCTTTTTTCTTATAGTACGTGTATCACAAAAAAGATAAGTTTTTATTTTTATACCACATTGGTGGTTCATACCACATGTTAAATGTATATAATATGGTTATATTTAAAGAAAAAAAAAATTTTGTATATCTACGACTCGAGAGAAGAAGAAGAATGTATATATGTTACAAATAAAAATGTTTATCTGGTCTGTTATCAAGTCGGCTGTTCAAAAGTAAAACCTAGTAACTCAATTTTTTTTTTAAATTGTGTTTCTTCAATTTTTCGACTTACTAGGCATAGTCGATAAATTGGGCTGCTTAAAACACCCATTTTTGTACGACTTTTCTAGTTAGTCATCTGGCAAGTCGGGGTATTTTGAAACACACGTACAAACTCCTCAAAAGTACAAATTTAAAACGTAGTAAATCAGAGAACAATTTTAAAAACCTAGCAAGAGTTGCACACTTGCTAGGTTTTAAAATTGTTATTGCTTGATACTCTGTTTTGAATTTGTGAAATTCGTATTAAATGCTCTCAACCAATTTAGTAAGTCGGCGGACGCCCGTCGTTACCTAGTGTTTCTCCGTGTTTTTTATTGTTTAAAATGAGGCGTCAACAATTTTACCGCTCCAAACTTATTTTTAGTGCTTTACAGAATGAAGAAAATTGGAGGTAAGTGCTAATCTTTTGTTATTTATCGAGTTATCTTAAAAAATCGGCCAAACTACTACAAATCAAAAAATTCTGAGTCCAAGTGTTCAATTGAAACTTACCGGAAGACAATGAAACAACTTAAAGTTTTATTAAATTATCCTAAAGGAGACACATGCGTAGATTGCGGAATATTTGAAGAAAAAATAAAGAATGGTGATGAATCTTCAAAAGATGATTACGCAAGACACAAAACAAAAGCTGAGAAAGCTATAAAAAACTACAAAGAGGATAGGACATGCAAGAATACAGCAGTACAGTTTTACTTAATCCAGTGGTCGAAGCTAAGTTTACAATGGGATCACGTAATCTTTTATACAAGACTGATTTTGAAGAGCCTTACTTAGAACTTAGCTTTCTAATTAAGAAGTTTGATATATCGATACTTCCTCCTATTGCAGACACCACGCCACGCGGAGTAAACTCTTCAAAAAAAGAAGGCATAGTTTCCAAACTAGTGCCGCTTATGCCGATTAGTCGAAGAGAATTTTGGATTAATCTACCTACAAACGATCAATCTGCAGACTTAATTTCTGACGGGCAGGTAGTCGATAATGATTAAAATTAAAGTTGCTTTAAGCAGCAGCTTTAATTTCTTTTGATTTGCTCATTACTTTTATATTTTCTATTAAAAATGTTTTGGCAGACGCCTAATTAGCTGTTTTATTAATATTACACACGATGCGACGACAAACTCCACACACTCACTAATTCTAACTCCACACTAAAACATTCTTTAAGGTGACCTAATCTGACCAGAAAGACTTTGGTTTTGAATGACAGTAGGTTGTACCCAATTCCACATGAGAAGCTATATTTTTAAATAGTTTTACATTATCATACTTAAAAAATTTAACAAATTTAAAACCTAGCAACTAAACTTACTGTGTTTTGTTTTTATTAGTTACTTAATAATTGTTATGAAGAAACAAATAATTTAAAAGTAAACGAGTTTTAACATGTACTATTCATTTTATTGCAATTTTAATTATTACTGAGCGTAAATGATTCTATTACGCATATTTTGGTCCAACTCCCATATCTCTAGCTTTGATAGTTCACTAAGGCCAAGCGATCAAAGTGATCAACCTGTTTTTTGCGTCTCCTGAACAATTTTGAATTCATTAGTTACTAGGTTTCGATTTTGAACAGCCGAAGTGCCCAATAGTACAACTTCACCTTAGTTACAGACTAGATGGCGTGGTATGAGTATTAGCTATAAGTAATAGGTATACTTTAATCCCAAGTATTATGAATAGCAAAATTTCCAAGTATCATGGTATATACTACAAAAGGGGTACAAGTTCGATCTTGGAACAATAGTGTCATTGTTCGTTTATCGATTTAACAGTGAGAGCCACACCGAGCGACCGTTTGTACTAAACACTCGTTTATGTGAATAAGATTATCTTGTACATAAACTCTTTTTTTTTTTTTGATGCATATTTTTTTTTTTTTTTTGGAAAGACAACTCCCGCACTAGGGATCATGCCCTGTGTCGCGGGGACCTTTTACAAACATCAATTAACGGACACAGAGAACACCCAGACCAGGACAATAATTTGTGGATCTCACAAATTATTGTCCTGCGTGGGGATCGAACCCACAACCTATTGCACGGCAGCCGCTTGCACTACCGTCGCGCCACTGAGGTCGTCTAACTATTATTATGTACTAGCTGATGCCCGTGGCTTCACCCGCGTTGTATAGGTAGCTTTAATGCTATGTTAATTACGTGTCTGAGAAAAAACCTTTTAATATGTCGCCAGGTGGCTATCTGTATCAGTTTCAGACTTCTTCAAGTAGGTAAAGGCTCGAGGTATTTTGGAAATAAATAGGCATAACTCTATTAAGTTACATTTTATAATCTCTTTTCCTATTGAATTACAAATAAAGGTACTTAACAGCACTAGTACACGGACACTATAGCAGTCCGTCACACTTTATTCAGGATCGACCACCAGCCTCACGGGTTCGGTGGTTTCTTCCCGTTTTTATGACGTTCTGCTAGAATGACGACTCCTTGTCCGAACATTTTGAATGTTTGTTTCATAAACCAGTATTAACGTCTAAGAAGGTTTGAGCTGTCTAAGGAAAAAGGCTGGTTTAATTTCATGGCGCCAGGGATGCGCCTTCAAATATATAAAAACTTATATAACTTAGGACGGCGGGTAGCCGTGGATGAGGGAGGCACAGGACCGCACAAGGTGGCAATACTTGGAGGAGGTCTATGTCCAGCAGTGGACGTCGATTGGCTGAGATGATGATGATGATGATATAAAAACTTATTTAGTTATGTATAATGTTATTCCTAAAAATGTTTTCTTAAATTGAGTGCTATTTGTTACTAAATAACAAAAAGCTTTTCTTAATGGAGCTTACAAAAATATATTTCGTGATAGATTTCCATAAGAAAGGTTTTTTTTTATTGAAAAGTAAATATCAATTTAGCAACGCCTCCATGTAATAAATTCACACTCTCAATATATGTTTAGAAAAAGTTTATATCTAAATATGAAAGTAAATAAAAAGGAACAAAAATTAAAGCTATAAACTCATAAATAAGATTGTTTGTCAATCTATCCCAAAACTCACATTCTAAACATTTTTGTCTATCGGTCTGTCTGCTTGTTCCGACTAATCTCCTAAATGACTAGACAGATTTGTCGTGACTTTCACTGGTAGATTGCTGATTTTACTGTGTGTTTTTATATTTGAGTTTTAGGGTTCCTCAAAAATTATATGTGTGACAAAATCGTGGGGTAACAACTTGAAATTAGTTATGCACCTAGACTTTTGGCTTATAAAATACCTAATACGATTGAATCTTAATACTTACAATACATTACATAATATACTAATTCTAGATATTAAATGCGAGCCTAGTATTGTTAATTTCTCCACTAGCTTCACCAGTCTACCTAAGGCACTCTAACTAAATAACTTGAACTAGTTCAGACTCAATTTATTTGTAAACTTCTACACGTTACATAGTGAATGATTAAACAACTAAACTAGTTGTCTGTTAATAAAACAGTTGTTTACAATTGTTCCTTACTACTTTTCGTTTAAAAACGTTGAAGATTTTGTATAGAATAAACTATATTAAGCCCGAATTACACATCGACAAGTACAGTAGCGAGTTAAGTAGTAAGTTGTTGTTAAGTTGATTTAAATACATCTCCATCCTATATTTTGTCGAGTTTAGTACAAAGTAGCTCCTCTCTCGCGTCTCGCCAACTTAACTGGCCAAAAAATAGGATGGAGATCTATTTAAATCAACTTAATCAACAACTTACTACTTAACTCGCTACTGTACTTGTCTATGTGTAAATCGGGCTTTAGATCATATTGTGTAGTATTTGGGTTTGACTTGATCTAGATGTTTATGAATTGAAATATCACAAGCTAGTTGACGTTGTGCTGAATGGGTGTACATCATTCTTACATTTTGAATTAAATTTATCATCTTTCGTAAAAAAAATGTTTTTTTTTTACTGCATCATAAATTCAGACATGATTGATGTGATACCCTCCTTGTATCAAAACAAAGTAGACAAGAAATGTTAAACTTAAACAATTAAGTATAAAAAAAAACATTACTACGTTAGATTACATAAGTTTTTGTAAATTATAAAAGTTGCAGTAATTTGTTTTTTGTCCTTAAAATTACTTTAGAAGCTTATGGGCTTGTAAGTACACACAGCAACTAATCAAGCTAGACACTCATGTACCTTAATACCTTGAAATAAGACACAATTTCAAATGAAAATGTATAACTTGATGTGTTGCTGTGTGTACAATAAGTCTTATAAACCGGAATTGTTATAGTGGTTTAGTTTAAATACCTGCTTCAAAGGAAACAATTTTCATGCACAGTAAGATTTTTATTGAGCAGGAATCAAACCTTTGCAAAGCAGTCGTGTACTAAACGAGAACTTTCTTTAATATAGTTATACATTTACATACAAAATCTTCAGACTAATTGCAATCATTTATGTTCACACATAAAGCATTGTGCAGGAAACGAATCTAAGGCCTTTGCGTATCACTCATGTACTAATCCACTACATTTTGTAAACCAACTTCTTTATTTATTTATTATTTATTTATTTCATTAATGTTAACACGGTTTTACAAACCAATTACATTAACATACACTACAGAAATACACTATAAAATCAATCAACTATAATTTTAAGCAATCCTATCAGTAGGACAGTAATAACAAGAAAATAATAAAAGCGTGAAAATATAATCAAGTTAGTAGAACAAAGTCCGCTCTGTAATTTAACTGCAAGTTTATTCAGATAATAACAATTTTGTTCTCTACCATCAACTTTTACATCTTTTTAATAAAAGATGGTACACAATTATCTAGGAAGGTTTAAGGCACTTCTTTACATAATCAGGTGTCTTTTGTTATTTCAAGAAACTGCAGTTTTTACTTAGAAAAAATTGTTATAAAAAATATCTGTTATGTAAAAAGATATATTTACCTATAAATAATTACCTTCTCCGTGTGGTGACGGAGTAAGAATACAGTATGTCACCACCCCGTCTCATCCCATGGGTGTCGTAAAAACCGATTATGGGACTAACCGTCAATATTATCTTTACGAAACAAAAAGAAGGAATACTTGAGACTAAACCCTATACCAATCCGTTTGGCCAGCGTGGTATTAGTAGGCCAATTATCCCTCCGCCACGGGAGGAGGCCCGTCCCTGCAGTGGGACATTAACGAGCTGGTATGATGATGTAAAAAGAAAATGAGAAATTTTGTGTAATTACAATGTGGTGACGTACTGTTTCACTCTATCTCATCCCGTGGTATTTTCGGGTATATAAGAGTATAAGAAACCAACTATTAATTGTAAGAAAGTAACTATAATAACTTAGTCTATTTGTGTTGTAGGGGTAATTTATGTTTTCTCGCCGTTCTGGCGATTTTGCAATGTAAGCAACATCATTTTTAGTTGTATTAATGATAATTACGTATGTACAATGTTTTTGATATGTAAGTATACCAAACTTTGCAACTCAATAAACTGTGGCTGCGGCAGTCTGAGGCACATAAGCATTTTGACTTATCCGGTGTTCAAACCCCTCTACGCCAACTGCTCTGCTGTTAAAAAACTTATTGGGCTTATTCTTTAGAGCACTAGCATAAATGAAGACTAGTTAACATCTAAGAAATACCACACGCATTTTAAATATTTTCTAAAATACCAACACAAAAATGTTTTCATCAAAAAATTTAAAAATTCAATAACCTACAAGTAGAACTTTCTTTTAAATATATGACTGCACAGTGGGTGCAAACAGCCGATAGCGCGGACAAAAAGATTCCTCCTCATTGTGGTCCGAGCACAATGGCACGTTAGAAAGAACTTGTAATTACTATTTTCCTATGGCGTCTTTTCAGGGGTTTATATTTCAGAAAAATGGAATATACGTGAGGCGCTCTTCCCATTGTTGGAATTTCATATCTTTGTCATACATCCGGGACAGATGCAGTGAAAAATACGCTTCAAAGCTAATCTTACTAATGTCTTTACTTTTTACTTATTTCCATTGTTTCGCCATACTCAACAGAAGCTCGATTATATTACAAAAACATTCTATTATATCCATGTGACATTTACTACCTAATTGTATAGTCATAATGAGCTAAACGACAAATTTATACAAGTGTATCTATTAAAAAAAACCCGTAAATTTTATTAAACAAATACTTGAGCTCTAGATATGCTAATCAAGCGCTAAAATCTAACTAAACCAGATTCAAACACATTTATTAAGACAAAATAAAGACATTAAATTATGAAGCAATAGAAATGAGGACCCATGCGTTATTATTACGGAAATTGCTAGGTATAAGCTATTAGCATCAAATATAATGGTCATTGGACGCAGTAATCTCGTAAAAGGATCTACTACAAATGTAACCGGCCCCTCAATATTTACTAGAATAAAGTGTTCTTCAAAGAGTAAATGACAGGAATGAGCCGATCTTAGGAGCGAGTGAGAGCCGACTCAGGCTATTTACCTCGACGGCACATCTGTAATTATTGTATAGCGTATACGTGAGTTAAAATATCCCGTCGCTTTACTTGGAATTTTGCCCGGACAACTTTAACGTAAGTGCCACTGGGTGCCGAGCGATTATCAACTGTATTCTTTTTATAGAACATCCATCTCGTTTAATTTGTAGTTACTAGTTTTGAAGATAAAACTTTAATATGCACAAAACCTTTGACACTCAATGAGTGTTGTTTAAATGAATGAGTGTTCGGCCTACGGGCGTTGAATAAAAAAAGCGGACAAGGTGCTTATTACCAATAAAATTTCGTGTAGAGTTCTAAGTGGCATTTAAGTGTCAGTCAACTGGTGTTTAGGACGTTTTGCGTTTGCGGCGCGCGACCAGCCCGAGGCAGACTGGTTTCGAAGCCGGTTGGACAAACTGTAGCGGCTAAGTAAGTCGGTATGGATACTCCTTTGTATCGCATTCCGATAGATGCGGCGCTGTCGTACTAAAACGTGGATAATGAACGCTTCTTATTGTGATTTGTTAACCATCTTTGATCTAGGTAACACTTACAGACGACCTATACATATATTAGCGAAAACTGGATAATAAATTGCAAGTATTTTTGTTCGTTTTTGGGTACATGCGTCTCAAATTATTCTCGTTTTAAGAGGAGCCTCAAGCATGCGAAGGTAACGCCCAAATTCGGCAGTTTTACGATCGGTAGATAGGTTTATTTATACCGGGAGTCTTATTTAATAACGTTATCTGAATCGGCGTGTCGTTAAATCCATTAATGCTTGTTTTACCTGTATATTTCGGATGTTTTATAAGATATATGTCTTGGATTTTTGTTTTATATTCGTCTTTAAGTGCTTTAATGGTTTAATATGCCCACGCGTGGATATAAATTTTGAAGTATATGTGTTCAATAAAGACAATGGTATTTACGATTGTGTAGAAACAAAAATTTATAATATATTTAAAAATTTTATGTATAAATTTTGATGTAAAACTTGTGTGTGTCAAGTTTTTTTTTGTTTTAAACATTAAGAGGACTTTGTACTTTGGGTAATAACGTTTCGTAAGAATGTGTAATGATTTACATTTTATATAAATATCAAATAAAATAATGGCCACCCAAAACGTTCTTTTTTTAATTTTTGTCAGGATTTAGTACGACTTGACATGTTAGATAATGGTTTTGATCGATTTTTATTTATACACATCTTAAGAACTAGTTTAGCTTTTAGCAGGTTTTGCTTATTTGTTATACTATAAATTAGATAGACTATACTTTACTTTGATATGAAATATGATATGTAGCATATTATAATGTACATAAAATTAAATGTACGAAAATTAAGCATACATTAACTTTACCTAGTAGTCGAACAATATTATATTTCTCTCACATTCACACGCAATCAAATCTCAATATAAGCATGGATTGTACTATGAGTCAAGGATAATACATACATTATTAAATAAAACACACCCATACTCATGCAATCATTTATGTTCATACATACAAAGATTTGCATTGAGCTGGAACTAAACTCGAGGCTTAGCATAGCAATCATGAAATATAACTACTAGCCAACAGAACTCCTCAAATATTCAGATTTCTTCACTAAACTATTCAATACTAGCGGACCCACTTCGCGAAAAAAACGCGTCCCTTTTTTGAACATATTTCATTACTGCTCCACTCCTATTAGTTATAGCGTGATACTATATAGCCTATGACACTCCCCTATAAATGAACTATTTAACACAGAAATAATTTTTAACATCGGTTTATTAGATCCAGAGATTACCCCCTACAACGTCACAAACTTACAAACAATCAAACACACAAACTTTACCTCTTTATAATATTAGTATCGATTAGGAATATTAGTCTGAACCGCGACTACAACTTCACCCCAAAACTCAAATTTCTCAAAAAATCCTTATTCCTTTAACAAAAAATTCTCCAGGATACGAAACAGCGCGTCTGTCTTCAACCGATTTACGACTTGATATGTTTTTGTGCAATGCAAACGTAAGAACTTGGTGCAAAAAATATTACCGACCAGTAATTCCGTCGCTGAGTGAATGGAACACAAAAACAAACACACACACAACATTCGATAAGTCGTTTGATAATGTAGTTTATATGATCTGTACATTGTTTATTTATTTTGTGCCCATAATAAATTATAATAGGGAAACTGGACTAAGCATGAAATGTTCCTAATCAGCAATTTGTAAAGGGAATGGTTTCAAATCAGATTGTTTTGCTTAAGAGCTCGAATGCAATAAAAGACACTTGTCTTTGTGAATCACAAATTCTAGTTCTGAGCCTAAGTTTTCTTTGCGGACATAACGTTAAATTAATTACAATTATACCTAATCTTATCCGTGTGGTGACGGAGTAAAAATACAATATGTCATAACCCCATCTCACCCTATGGGTGTCGTAGAAACCGACTAAGGGACGATCTGTTAATATTACCTTTACATAGAAAGAAGGAAAACTTGAAATTAAACCCTATACCAATCCGTCTGGCCAGCGTGGTATTAGTAGGCCAAGTATCCCTCGGTCACGAGAGGAGGCCCGTTCCTGCAGTGGGACATTAATGGGCTGTTATGATGATACCTAATCTTTATAGGTTATTTGTATGTAGTAAACATATTTATGTCTAATAACATCAAAACAACTCCACCGTGCAACTTTACTAACTGAGTCAAAAGTACACACACGAGGTATGCTTAAATAATACAATATTTTGTTAGAAAACGACTAAGCATGTTTGAAACTAGGATACTACCTGCTCTGCGGTCGAAAAGTACTATTATACTTAGTTATTAGTAACCAAATTGCACGTACACTACGGTTCTAACATAGCTCCACAACTTAGTTTAACGTTTAATTATCCAGTGTAAGTTGAGCTCTTAAGTTTGTAACGTATACCTTTATTTTCTGTTTCGTAAGATCCGTTTTTGTGAAATTGAAAATTTACATGTTGAAAGCTTTGCTTGGGATTCGAACCTGTGACTTGTAACACGGTTACCGCACGATCGCTTTGTCACCCAAGCAGTAAATATCATAAATTAATCGATTATTAGTCAGATGGCTATGTAAAAAATGTTATGAGATATTACCCTATTTTATAGAAAATAGTCGTAAAAAAAGCATAATCTCATCATCTGATTTCATTGAAAATTGTCGAAAATTTCGACTAAAAAGGCATGATCTCATTATGCTATTTCATAGAAAAGTTGTCATAAAAATCGACTTACGTTATTTCTACATAATATTACAGAAAGAAAGAAATAAAGATTAATATATACAAACAAAACAAAAGTAATGTATGAACAGGATCACTGCTGATGTCATTACTGCGCTAATGTGATTACAACAAATTGTATTACGACATAGGAAACAGAGAATAACGGTACACTATATTATTATTTGTGTTGTCGGTATATAAGCTTTGAATGACTACTTATTAATGTATTATAGGTTTATATATTATTCTGTGGCCTAGTGGTGACATACATGAATGGCACATAATTACTACGCAGAGGTCTGAGGTTCGATTCCCCGCTTATTGAACGAAGCAAATCTTTGTAATGCATTGTTTTGTATGTATAGTATATGTATGTATTTCCAAAACACAAAGAATATAAAAATGTATTACAGATGTTACAGAGAGTTCGATGAAAGTAATAAGAAATTAAAAAAGAATCATTAACGTATTGAAAGCATATTATTATTTCTACATTGAGGTTTTATTGAGTTATATAGGTACTAATACAATATAGGTTTAAATTGGTTCCTTTATGATGCAAGTGTAGATAGTGTCTTACACAAAGAGACTGCACCAAGATAATAATATAAGGAAAAAGATAATGTCATAGCAAAGTATTTTCATATGCAACAATATACATAAAAGAAACATCCTTTACAACGCTTATCTTGCATCTTAACAGCTATTTATCTAAAATAAGCAGGCCAAATCTACAACAATGTAGTCCAAACAACATCTTTAAATTCCAACCATCGAAACGCAAAATATTCTTCACCCACTCATAAAGATACATCTTCATCTGGCAGTTAATTTGCTGCTAATTATACGCTCAACCGTAAAGTTGGCAGTTTATTTGCTGCTCATTACATGCTCAAGCGTAAAATACGTACAGTACTTTAGAATGCTGTATAATTAGCTAAGTGTAACTGGTAGTTGAATTTAATTGTAGGAATTGATTGACAGGCGTGAAAACATTGTAGCACAAAAATAAAATAGAGTTAACATTAAAACAAAAAAATAAACCAATAATTAAATACGAAATATAATTGTTTGTTTCCATGTTATTTACTATTTATAAATATTTTCTTATAAATAGAAGTTCTGTTCTGTTGTTTTAAAACTAATACTTTCTTTTCTACAATAGAAATGTGCTTTCATATGTGAACGTCTGTGTTTTTATGGGTGTTATAAATTTATGTAGCTGTAGGCAGTTATAATTGACGACTAAATATTTATAGTAAGTTATTCTAAGTTGTACAGGTAATTAAATAAATGCAATGTGGTCGCGAACGATAATATTCTTGTAGTTGGTTTTAAATGAACGACCTCTTTTATTGCACTGGTAACTCCCGCTCACGAACACCAGCAAACCAGAGCATAGCAGTACACCTTGGACCTGTAATTTCAAAAAGTTAGTTAACCGTTCTTCTAAATTTCAAATATTTGCGTCCTAATGCTTGGAGATGATTTAAACGATCACAGTAGTAAATCGACTTAGATGATCTCTTGCTGCTAAGCTAGGCTATAACATAGGTCTTGTGTCTTGTATATCTCAAGCCTTTTTGCCATAACAACAATTTTGCTTCATCATCATCATTTCCCTTGTCCTAATCCCAATTTTATTTGGGGTCGGCGCAGCATGTATTCTTCTTACATACTTTCCTATCGGACTTAAACTCACTTGACTCCTTGCATTTAATTAAGTGACCGATATTATTTACATAAAGTTTGCTACACACAGTTAGCCAAATAAGAACGTAGTCAAATATGGTGTTTAAAATCAGTACACGTCAAAACCATTGTTATTTTGTTTAAAATTCATGAGAAGCGATATTATTTTGCTACATAAAATTATAATTTGGGCATTATGTCCTTGTATACGGTTGATTTGAGTTAACGGTATTTCGTGCTTTGATATTGTCTTTTAGTAATAATATTCGGTGCCTACCACGGTGGATATATTTTACGTTTGTTTGTAGCTAATTTTGGTTTTATACATTTCTTGTAAATACACTTTTATAACTTGGTTTACCAAGTTCTTTGTCATTTTTGTGCTGTCTTGAGTTGATAGGCTGCACAGTGGGTCTGTTTAGTAGTTATTGTAATAAACTAAGGATATTTTAAAAGTGTTAATAGTTATATTTTTCTACCCTTTTAGTTTCTAATTGGATCGACAAGTATGTTAGAAAAATTGTGTACTTACTAATAAGAGAGGATTATTGAAAATCCTAAGAATAATAAAAAGAAGGAATGAAATTCTAGCACGGACTCAGGTGCAGATCAAAACTAATATAGTAACTCATCGAAATCGTTTTTATGTGTACATAGAAAACATCCAGACCAATGCAAAATTTCATGTTCATGCACATAAAGATTAACATTGAACGGGAATGGAACGCGAGACCTTAACAACCATAAACTGTAATCACTACGCCACAAAAGTCGTACATTTTTTCTTACGTTACGTTTATACAACCTTAAAGCGAAATTTCTCCAACCGCAGTCGTACTGTGTACATTTTTAGAATTAATGTTTTATTCAGAGTAAAGCCGTAGTCATTACATCTTCGCTGTTATTATTAAAGTAAATGGTGGTTCTTAGACTACCCACCCTGAAGTGTTGACATAAAATGACAGTCGTCAGTAAATATATAATTCCTCACATATTCCTCACACTTTTACACAACGCCATCTAGTCCCACACTAAGCAGATTGTAAAAGTAGCTTGCCTTATAATCAACAATCTCGATGGCAAAACGCTTCTGTGTGCTGTTAGCGTGAGCAAGGTGGCTTCGAATCTTTCGCGAGATAGTTATTTGTGTAAACTATAAAAGACTGTCTAATCAATTAATTTCGTCCATTTGTCTTTACATTTACACGTAAACAGACTTCTGGTGATTGCTCCTTTGGACGCTTTACCGACACATTGGGTTTCCTGCCCTTTCAGTCTCTTAAGGACACTTTTTTGACATGGGCCGTTGAAATCTGAAAATATTTTTAATCCGTGGGAAAAATCTTGCCAAACAATAAATGCATGTCGTTTTGGAGTTCAATTTAGACCTAAATATGGTCATGGACGTTTTTAAATTGTATATAATTAGACAAAATGTAAAAAAAAAAGCTTTTTTAAACAATATTTTAAGATAAAACACAGCAATCGTATTTCACTGCCCACCTGTTGACCATTGAAAGTTAAATAACAACAAACCTAATTGTGCGTGCCCAACCATGACAGGGCGACTGAAACCATTTAATTTATTATAAAAATGTTTTAACTTCTCAAATTTGTTAAACTTAATGCAAAAAAAAAAATTAAATAAAAAAGTCTTTTTATAAACATATTATTGGCATTATTTTTAATTTTGTTTTTTTTTCTTTTGTCTGAGTATTTTAGTTTAGAAGCCCACTGGGCGAATTAATATATTTTTTTAAATCTTTTTTATTTAAAATAGCCATACATGAATTAATATTTATACGTTCAAATCTATCTATATATTAATCTATATATGATTTATCTATCCATATATAATTAATGTTGTTTATCTTATTACCAGACTCTAAATTTCCGAGTGCAGGACCTCTTCTAGTAAAGGAGGGACTCTAAGATAGCCATAGTCATTTTATTTATCTTTTTACCAGTTAATACCCTAGAACGATGTCACCAAAGAAGAAGTTATAAAGTAAACGCTCTTAGTTTCTATGAAAGTTCATCACTTGCATTCTTAATCCGTCACCACATGAAGGCTTGTATCAATTTTGCTACCACAATATTTTATGCAAATTGCACTTTATCATTTTGCTATAAAGTACAGTTTCGAGCAATGAACCCTATGTTATCTTCACGGATGGCTGATTCGAATACATATTAGCCATTGGAGCGGATATTCAATCTGTCGATACTCTGCATGTAGAGAGGCAGATTACGTGCTACATATTGGTTTGAAAATGAAACAGCTAAGGAAGTTATTAAATGTTGAGTTAGCTTAGGATTTAGGCACTTCCTGGCAGACGATTGCCATTTGAGATATTTAGGATATTGACAAATTGATTACTCAAAACACCTTATAACCTCCTACTGAAGGGACTAAGGGTTCATACAAAGCGAGAAATTTTGCTGACAGATACCATGTAGGCTAGAGAGGTTGGTAATGTGTTCTAAGTCAAGTTTTAATTTTCTCTTCAGATCATGAATGTTAAGAAGCGTTTTATATTCTTAGTCCGATACGGACACTGGTGACGACTACAATAGGGACAGTTATCAACGGCTACAATATACATAATATATATTCCTCACACGTTCACACAACGCCATCTAGTCCCAAACTAAGCAGAGCTGACATAGTCTAAAGGCGTCAGCTATCACCCATTTATGACTCCAACTCAGTAAGGAAAGAATGGATATTGTTCATGTGTATGACGAGAGAAATAAGCCTCCAGTGTTCTCATAAACCGTTCATAACAACATGATAATTCTTTTTATCAGTGACATCTTGTCAAGCATGCGATACAGTCACTCATCCATTCCTTGAATACACCTCTTTCAAGATCTTTAATAACATCAAACAACTGTCTAAAACAAATGAAATATAAGAAAGAACCAAGCCACAAACATACACGCATTGTTATCAACAAATATATTTTTATTACTCCTTACTGGAACATGCCATAACACAAATTGACATGGGTATTAAAATTGTAAGAAACAATCAAAGCCACACTCCCCATCTCACTCTAACACACGTTAAAAAAACGAGATTGCAATACTTTTATGGTCCAATGCTCGCAGACAAGATCGTTGCAGCCAAAAAACATTTATTACGGGCCATCAATTTTTAAAAACCCGTGTAAAGTGACACCGGCGAACATATGTACACGTATTTAAGACAACTGTAATACTTTTCGGCCCGCACAGTGGTCTAAATAGTCGTGTTACACGGAAAAAACATTTTTATAATACCGAAAAAACATTTTATTATAAAATTATTTTTATGTTTGAAATTAATGATCGTAAAAATACAAGGTATTAATTGCATATGTGGAGTTTTGATGTTAAAACCGCAAATTGGTGTTCATACATGTTTTTTTTCGTTATTTTATTGCATGTTAAAGCGAGGATCTTAATGAGAAAATGTAATAAACAGATAGTATAATAGTTTACTGTATAATTAACAAAGATATACGGATGAAGTATACAGGAGTTGTATATAAATGTATAAATACATTTGATTGAGTTAACTAAACGATTCGCAACGGTAGGTACGTGCACAGTAGTAAATTGAGTAATTTAAAATACCAATATAAAATGAGTAATTCCTTTTATTTATTATAGAACTTTTATGAAAATTGCACAATTTAATACACACATGAGTTTATAACGGGTCATTTTTATGATAGATAAGCTTTAAAACGTTTATTGCAATAGTTAATAAATCGAGAAATTACACAGAAGTTGTTAAACCCCATTTCCCTGTTATTTCTCTAGCTAATAAGTACGAAAAACAGGCAAGTATCTACATCTCGTTTCAATTTTTTTTTGTGTTTTCCAACTTGTTCCACTATTTATAGCAAATCTTAGCTTTATAGGTTACTAGCTGACCCGTGCCCACTTTGTGGGCGCTGAAAAAAACGTGTCACTTTTTTTAAACATATTTCATTACTGTTCCACTCCTATTAGTCATAGCGTGATACTATATAGCCTATGACACTCCCCGATAAATGGGCTATTCACACTATTCAACACAGAAATTTTTTTTAAAATCCGTTCAGTAGATCCAGAGATTACCCCCTACAACGTCACAAACACACAATCACACAAACTTTACCTCTTTATAATATTATTATAGATTATGTAAGTATGCCTCGGTGGCGCGGCGTGCACAGGTCGCAGGTTCGATTCCCACGCAGGACAGTTCTTGCTAGCTGATGCCCGCGGTATTACCCGCTTAATTGTTATTTTACACCATAAACTACCTATATTCCAAATTTCATCAAAATCCATTTAGTAGTTTTTGCATGAAAGGGTAGCAAACATCCATCCATCCTCACAAACTTGCATTTATAATATTAGTAGGATAGGATAAGCAAAGGTGTGTCACTTTAGTGCCTAACAAATACGGTGAATATTATCTTCACTAAATAAAAAGAAGGAAAACTTGAAATTAAACCCTATACCAATCCGTCTGCAAGCGTGGTATTAGTAGGCCAAGTATCCCTGCGTCAAGGAAGGAGGCCCGTCCCTGTAGTGGGACATTAATGGGCTGTTATGATGAAATAAGTTGACAATTACGAATTTAAGCTCTCTAGATATATCAGACCCACAGCTAAAAAACCGGTCAAGTGCGAGTCTGACTCGCGCACCGAGGGTCCTGTACAAACCTATTTATTTTCCCGCCAAATTGTGATAACGTCAGGATTCAGCTGTTTAAATACTATTTTTCCCGCCAAAATTCAATGACGTCACGACGTATCTGTCAAAATATATTTTTCTGCCAAAATTCTGTGACGTCACGACTCATCTGTCAAAAATTCTATGACGTCACGCCTATCTGTCAAAATTGACAGCTGTCAAAAGTGACAGAGTTATAAAATATTTTCCCGCCAAAATAATATGACGTCACAAATCATCTGTCAAAAATTCTGTGACGTCACGACTCATCTGTCAAAAATTCAATGACGTCACGACTTAACTGTCAAAAAATATTTTCCCGCCAAAATTCTGTGACGTCACGACTCATCTGTCAAAATTCTATGACGTCACTGGTCACGTGACCTATGACGTCACAGGTCACGTGACCTATGACGTCACAGGTCACGTGACACAGCTTTCCCGCCAAAATTCTATGAAATCAAAATATAATGTGATTGCTAATAAAAAGTAGCCTATGTTCTTTCTCAGGGTCTAAAGATTATCTGTACCAAATTTCATCGAAATCCGTTCAGCCGTTTAGGCGTGAAAGAGTAACAGACAGACAGACAGAGTTACTTTCGCATGTATAATATTAGTATGGATTTATATATATTTATCAAGTAAACCAAATATTTTACAAACCATTAATGTTTTATAAATATAAATCGAAAATTTCTAAAATGCCCTCACATATTTATAAAAAAGGTATTAGTAGGTTTAACGTCGGGGCCGCAACTCGGTCAGTCATAAAATTTCAACATAAAAGCGTAATAGCGCAATTACAGGCTTAATTAGCGAAGCAGAGGCGTTTGTCAGGCGGAGTTTACGATATACGTGACAAAATTCGATCGGCGAAAACGATGTCCAAACGTGTTTTCGGTCACATGGTCTATTTATATTTGCGAGGGTAGGGGATTCATTACATGCGAGATTAAAAGACTAGCGAGGTATTTTCCTCGATCGACGTTTTGAGTAAAACAGCTGAGATCGGTCATTGAACTCGCTTTTGTTGACGTCCGGTATTAAAATTCGGCGTTCACTGGCAGTTGCATTGATCAATAAGCGATTAAACAGGTTGAGGGATGTTGGCGTGGTCATTATTTAGATGGGTTCTGTTTAATTTTATTTGTTATAAGCGACTTCATTCTTTATAGGGGAAGTAAAAATTCGGTACCATTTTTAGATATAGCGACTAGCAATTTTCAAGTCAATTTAATTGACAGAGTTTTAAAACTTCTGCTCTTTTTGAAGTTATTTAATTAAAGCTGTGTTTTTTAAAAATCCTCTCTCAAATTGTATTGTTTTTCTCAAACTAACCTCATGTTTAGTAGGCAAATATCGGAGCCATTAGATCAACGGAGCATTGCAAACAAGAGCGTTATCCTTATAAAATAAATTAATGGCTAAAGCCCTCGTTTATCATACCAGCCTGTTATTACCCATCATTAATAGCAGGCCGCTCATGTAAAAACGTAAAATACTTTCAACAATGTATAAAACTTGAACTTAGTAGCAGTAATAGGTATTTAGAATAGGTACTTGGTGTCAGTACCCTATTTCATCACACAAATAAATAAATATATAAATATTCCACACACATTCACACAACGCCATCTAGTATCAAACTAAGCAGAGCTTGTACTATGGGTACTAGACAACTGATACTTAAATCCTCTTTTTTTTTGTAAATACATACATATTATACATAGAAAACATCCAGACCAATGCAAACAATTATGTTCATGCACCCAAAGATTTGCATTGAGTGGGAATTGAACCCGAGGCCTCTGCGTAGCAGTCATGTTAAATAACCACTACGCCACAGAGGTCGTCAAAATAGGATAGAATAAAAAGGAAAACTACTTTAAATTTGGCAATAACTAAACCGTCTGCCAAACATAGTTGTAGTGAAACCATCATCCTTGCAATGGGACAATATAGTACAATAAGGACAAACTAAGTTACATGAGCTTATTTTAATAAAATTTCATACCACGTATTTTTCTTAAATCACAAGTAACTTACACTGCAGTCAACTTACAACACTGGCATTTAATAATTACTTTTTTAAAAAGGTCGTACTTTTAATTAACTTAGAGTTAGTAGAGAAATGTGTGAAGAGTCATTTCTTGATGTTATGAGAGACGTGTGCTCATGTGAAGGACTAGAAAACGACCCTTTGGGACTGTTTACTTTTTAAAATTAGCTTTTTAACTTAGTTTATTTCGTTGTTACTTGGTGTTTATTGTCCTAATCTAAGGAGTGTTGAAGGAGATGTTAGGTGAATAATAATGGAAATTTTAATGTTTTTATTTAAATCACAAAACGAAAATAAATGGTGTATGTGCATAAAGCACTACACCCATGCTAAATGGTTATAGGTAAGTAGTACGATGATTGTTATCATTCCGGAGATGGGTTTTAGCCAGATTCTATACCGAAAGTGATATCAACCCATTGACGTCCACCTGAACATAGTACTGAACATATAAATATAATGTTAACAACCAAAATTGCTTTAAACATTTTAAATTATTTTAATCTAATATGTTCTATATTGGAATCACTGTGCGTTAATATGTAACAAGAGATATGTCAGTTTATTATATTTTGATCTGTCAATTTTGATTAGCTGCTTCAATGGATCTGTGGTTTGTCGCAGTCTGACCGCAGGAGGTTACGTTCTCGTGCAGTGCATATGTATGGATGTAAATATTAATTGTTTGTTTTGTTTTGTTGCAGGTAATAATACGGACTTATTATTGCAATCATCACTGTATAAGAATCAACCACTGGGCATATGTGAGCACGTGACGGTAATTTTAATATTGTACATCAAGGATTATTGTGTCATATCTAATATTACGAGTATAAAGAGGTAAAGTTTGTATGTTTGTGACGTTGTAGTGGGTAATCTCTGGAATACTGAACCGATTTTAAAAATTCTTTCTGTGTTGAATAGACAATTTATCAGGGTGTGTCATAGTAATAATATCACGCTATGACTAAAAGGAGCGGAGCAGTAATGAAGTATGTTTAAAAAGGGACGCGTTTTTATCGCCGTCCAACGAAGTGGGCACGGGTCAGCTAGTTGTAAATAAACGTATGAATATGGCTAAGTTAGTAATTAACAAATGTAACGTAATAGTTATTATACAAGTTATATTATACACACATCAAAAAAGTCTAAGCAACATGCATGATATTACAAATTTACCATTTATATTAATTAATTTCTAAGTATTTACTCACTCAAAGTGTATAGGTAAGTAAACTTTTTTGTTATTTATGACATACTGGCTGGTTGTAAAAAAAAAATTTCGATTATGTTTTGTTTTTTTTCATAAAATTCAAATGACTGCGAATTTGTTTGAATTTGAGTGCATGTTAATTGCTAAGTTTTAGTCTTGATTTTATAATTTTACCAACCATTTAAATACAGTTGGCGACAAAATTGAATTGTTAGATATTCTTTACGTCATGGAGCGACGTCATTTGACGGCAGATGAAATGCAAAGAGCTGTAGGGATGTTGCAAGCGGGAAGTAATCAATCTCAGGTATCTCGACATTTTGGTATTCATAGAAGTGTTATTTGTCGTCTTTGGCAGCGCTACAATAATACAGGGGAACCCGCTGAACAGCATCCAGGCCGTAAAAGGAGTACAACCACTCGGCAAGACCGGTACATACAACTGACTGCAAGACGCCAGCCGATGTTAACCGCTCGAGAGATAAGTTTGAGGCTACAAAATTCAAGTGGTGTTGATGTAAGTCCCCAAACTGTGCGAAATCGACTGCATGAGTACGGCCTACGAGCTCGACGCCCTATCAGGTGCCCACCGATACGTCACGGGAATCGCGCTCGTCGAAATGAATGGTGTAGAGAACGCATAACATGGACCCAGGAACAATGGGATAAAATTATGTTTTCCGATGAGTCGCGATTCGGGTTTAGGCCTGATACAAGAAGGGTGCGAGTGTACCGTCGACCCGGAAATACTGAAAGACTCAGGTGCGTTCAGGAAGTTCATCCATACAGCGGCTCAACAGTTATGGTATGGGCGGGTATTATGAAGAACAGGCGAACTGAGCTCGTTTTTGTAAATGGAAACATGAACGCTGAAAATTACGTTGAGGATATTCTCAGACCTTATGTCCATCCATTTGCACAAACCTTTGGCTCCGATTTTACGTTAATGCATGACAATGCGCGTTCACATACAGCTCGGCGAACCAGTGAATACTTGGCAACGGAGAACATCCAGGTATTGCCCTGGCCTGCACAATCGCCAGACCTCAACCCAATCGAGCACGCATGGGACATGCTCCAGAGACGTGTTTTGAAGGACTTGGACGGAGTGACAACAACCCAACAGCTGAAGGATTTGCTACAATTCCATTGGGAGCGAATACCGCAAGATGACATAAACAGTCTCATTAATTCAATGAATAATCGTTGCCGACAAGTTCTGAATAGCAGAGGAGGCCATACTTTGTATTAAATTGTCCTATTCTTTCACAATAAATTCATTTTCTTAAGAAATTTCAATTTGTAAAAAAAAAGTTTAGTTTCTTATGTACCTGTATATTCTAATATTGTTAATTTCTGTTATTAAAAGAACTTATAAAGAAAACAGCTGTTATTTTTACATCATAGAACCCTAAAAATATTATTTTAAAAATAAAATACAACGTTATAATTAAAATAAATGATAAAATAAATTAATATAAATGGTAAATTTGTAATATCATGCATGTTGCTTAGACTTTTTTGATGTGTGTAGTAGCAACAGAGCGGATTTAATTTCGATCTCTCATAGCAAATCTTTGCTTGCATTAATGTTTGATTGTCCTAGCTTTAATTAATAGGCAGGTACTCCTTTATTTAACTTTAACATTATATATTTTCTGCTTCCTAATTTTATTATTAACATAAACCAGAAATGTAATATACGGTATCAAATCTATAATATGACTTCGACAAAGTTTCCTAACCCTTCACTACTAAGATAAAGTAATTAATAAAAAAATACATTTGCATTTCTGCTTATCTAAACTTTATCATGCGATATAAATTCACCTCATTTAATAGTAAAGCACCATAAATCTTCAGAGAGACGGTAAATATTAGTAACTTCCTAGCAGTAGTTTTAGTTTAAAATCGGACCAATTCTCTGAGGCCTTGTAAATGTTGACCCCAATACCTGTACGCTGCAATAGACCCCTTAGGGACGTGTATTTAGTCTAAATAGTTTGTAAATATTGTTCTGTTTGGTAAAGCGAGGCAGCCTTTTTAATTAAAGGAATTTGCTCTTTTTGTTTGGCTTTACTTTTGCGTTGGTGATTCATCCGTGTGAATCAACCTGACATAAATACAAAAAAAAAAGAAGAAAAAATAGATAGAAACTGTTAGAGGCCTTAGACCTACAAAGAGTAGTCGGTAGTGACTGGATAAGACGGGCAGAGGACTAGAAAGAGCGGCGCGAACGTAAAGAGGCCTATCTCTAGTAATAGACCGCTTATAGCTGAGAGAGAGAGAGTGTGTGTCTTTAGAAACATAAAAAGCTTACACAAACTCCTGCATCAGTGCACATCAAGTGCCGTTGCTAAAAGACCCTATCTCTGCAGAGGGACATTTAACAGCTACTACATAGAACAACGTTGCCCTTCTAATGCTTAACTTAGTCATTATTCATCGAAAATTCATGTATCGATTTATAAAACAAGTATTCGATAACTTTTGACATCTCTATCTCAAAATCGAGAAGATTTATCTCCAACTTCGGAAATTATAAATTGTGCTCGTAAACAAAATGGCGTTACAGGACTCATATCGATTATTCACAGCGATAAAACTTAGCACAATTTGTTGTAATCGATTATCAACGGTTTCGACACGGTGCGATATTTGCGTCCTGTGTGACCTCACTTTAATGCAGTTTCAAATTTGTGTGCGTGCTTTTTTTGCGTTTTGGGATTAGGATTATTTTTGGCTGTTAATTCTTGCTGGACATAATAATATAATAAAGGTATGAATTTTGTGCTTTAAGTGAGATATTAAAAACAAATTATTTTTTAATTTTTGTTGTGTTATTGTATGGAATTAAACCACTGTGCACAATTGAAATCAAAATTCAAACATATTGTACATACAAATAATGCTTGTCAATCTCTTAGTCTTCACTATATACATGACTAAAGGATAAATATTAGTCCTACCCAAGTACTGTAACTAAATAACACTTGACTTTGTGATACATAGTACGCTTCCTTTCTATTACATATATTTCATATGAAGTACGTACAGCCAGCATTGTACTCAGAAATGCCTTCAGACAGCCACAGGGCTCCAACGTATTAATTACTGCTATCAGACTGCCCATGTACAGCCAATTGCATCAATTAGACTTCCAATACGGTGCTGTTAAGGAGTACACGATTTCAACGGTATTATAGACGGATTCAAGAGCTCCTTGATTTAGACGGGTTATGATTCTGGCTTAATTCGAAGGTGTAGATTGAGTAGATCAAGATGGGTTCTCTCACTGCAGTTTAGTGTTAAGATGAATGGCTTCATGATTGAGAATCGCAATTGACGGGTTAAGGGTTTTATGATTGTTATTGATTGCGTTTCTTGGCGTTTGCGCTGTAATTTTAATTTCTTTTTTTCGCGATTATTTTGCGATTTAGTAGTGCTGTTTTGGCAGTCATTTACACTTGTTTAAGCCGCTTGAGGTGCATCTTATACAACGTTAACAAGCGATTAATTTTGGAGTACCTATCTATCAGAATAATTGATCTGATCATTTTTCTGTACCGTACAGACAGGTGACTAGTACACTGTAGGACAATAAATATTTGAATGGTACTAAAATATCATTGTAATGAATTTTCTATATTAAAACAAAACTTCACTCCTTGCTTGTAGATCCTCTAATCAAACAAAATGCCAATACAGAAATAAACATTACCAGACATTATACCTTCCTTTAAAGAACTAACAGTTTTACAACGCACATAAAACACATAAAAAATGTGTAACCCATCAACAATTTTGACCAGATAAATAGAAATAGTAGCATAGTACCTTCCAACAAGATTTATCACAGATAGTCCCCTCAAGTTACGATGACAAGCTGCTAACGTACGTCGTATCCTCTTGACATTAGTTTATAGTACAGGTGAAACAATGCCGCGATTTATTATTGGACAGTGGTACGAAATGTGGACAAAAAAGTTATAAAGCATTTATTTTGCTGTACCTTTAGTAAGTAAAGGCGAAAAAAGTGTTTGTATACTATCTTGAAACTGTCAAAATAATAAATTTATACAACAAAAAAAATAATGTATATGTTACAGTCAAAACTCATAACCGGTCAAAACCACTTTTGACCGAAAAAAATTAGTCAATAGTGGTTTTGACCGACGTGCTTAGTCAAAACCCTTATTGACTGTTTTTTGCAGTCAAAAGTGGTTTTGACCATCGATGTTAGTCAAAACTCATTGAAAATTGATCTTTAATACATATTAAGGTAAAAGTCCGAAACAGTTGGTTAGGTTAGGTTAGTATGGTGACCAAAGGACGCACGAGCCGAGCGAGCGTGCCGCGGCAGCGGCCGGCGAGGGCTAGAAACATTTTTTTTAATGTAAAACTAGAATATAGTATTATTATATTCTAGCACTCGCCGGCCGCTGCCGCGGCACGCTCGCTTCGCTCGCACGGCTCGTGCGTCCTTTGGTCACCATACTAACCTAACCTAACCAACTGTTTCGGACTTTTACCTTAATATGTATTAAAGATCAATTTTCAATGAGTTTTGACTAACATCGATGGTCAAAACCACTTTTGACTGCAAAAAACAGTCAATAAGGGTTTTGACTAAGCACGTCGGTCAAAACCACTATTGACTGATTTTTTCGGTCAAAAGTGGTTTTGACCGGTTATGAGTTTTGACTATAACATATATATGTATTAGGTTATGCAACGATTGTTTCGATAATTCATTTAATTTTATTTGGTAACATTCACTTGCGTAACGGTCACTTTTTCGGTAACTTATAAACTAACTTATAATATTAATTTTATACACGCACATGCATGAGGAACTTATCGTAAAAAATATAAAAAGCATTTTGACTAATTATCGTATTGACAAACTCTGAATTTAACGCAAGAATACATAGTTATATTTCAATTGAATTAAATTATTAAACAATTGTTTATGTTCTTATAACTAGTCCTGCACTTCGTCACTAAAGGAACAAATTAGTAGCTTATTCTAAAATTGTAACTACTGCAGTAACTCTTGGAAATAAACAAAGGCATAGGTTTATGTAAAAATATTACACAGGTACTCAAGAGAACAAAGAAAACTCCTACTGTCATTTTGTCTTTATTTAAGCTTACGGCAAAAAATCACCTTTTGTTATAACCTAAAAGAGACACAGGTATACCTTATACCTTTGTGATAAGACACACTTTTAAATGATACTGTAGTTGCCTTATTGATCCGTACTAGTTATAATAGACTGTGTTAATACACTTTTTCAAGTAACGATTAAGTTAAGGTATTGTATTTAATTGACTGTTTTTTATATAGTTCAATGTTCTAATAAATTAGATTTCTATGTCTAGTCATAATAAAATAGTAATTTCATTTGTCTATCAATCAAAATTGAAAAATATTGCTAAAAATTTATAACATAATTTATAGCTTTATTAATGGGTTTCAAGTTATTGCAGCTTAAGTTCTGACAAATGTGCTTTTAATTTTTATATAGATCAATCATGGCATAATAATTATAGATTCTGTTTTGTATTTTTTTAAAGATTCATGTCTTTGCTAAGCATAGAATAATATTTAGCGTCAATGGCAACATACATTTGTCTAGGATTTTGCGATATCGTGAAAATGTAGATTTCCTTGTTTCATGTAAATTAGAATAGAATTAGACCTAAATTAGAAGTTAATTAATTTTAAGGAGGTATAATTTTTAATTAAAACTTTTTTAAATAGGCTCAAAATGGAGAGAAAAATATTCAAAAAACCTGAGACCTAGGAGAAGGACGTAAAAAAAAAATGCAGATTTCTTGCAATCTTCTTTCCTTATTTTACACGTCATCTACAAAATCTTATTTTTCATTAATAAGTATAAGGAATTTATTAACACAAACATATTTTAATAGTATAAATAAAATAAAAAAAAAAATAATCAGACAGTTACAAAAGTATATTTAACGCATCATAGCCTTATTAGATAAATTGCTTTAAATATAAATAAATAACAATGCCTAAAAGCGTTATAAAGCTGTAATCACCACCCAACAAAACATTTTGATCAAAATTGTTCTTACATTTACTGATATTTAAAGGGAAGGCAACAACTTAAATCACTTGTCCAACAATAGCCAATTACAAATTGATTCAAATTCAAACCCTTTTCTAAATAACGATATAATTTATATTCAAAACCTTAACCGGAAACGTTTAGTGTTTTTGTTTGAGTAATTTTTCATTATAATTACTTTTAAAATATTTATAGCCTATTGTTAACGTTTTTATTATGCTCCTAAGGCAACTAGGTTATGTTCTTACAAAATAATTGTTATATTTTATATGTTATAAATTTTGTTCACGTATTTTAGAGTTGTATCCACTGTGCAATGAATGTATGATTTGTTACTATGTTAAGGTCGTTATACATGTACGTTTGATTTAGTTTTAGGGATGTATGTGTCACTTAGTTACTAGTACAGTACTATATCAAAATGTCTGTTAAGAAAAGCGATCTAACTAACTACCAAGTACCGATCTTGGCGTAATAGTCGCTTATCGACTGCCGTGAACAAGGTCGTTGACTTGAGTCAAATGCAAGACTATTAAATATCTTTTGTACTTGTATTCTTAACCCCTTACTCATAAATGCCTCTTAAATTTTAGTCAATTGATTAGCTTAAATTCATACGATTTTACTTAGAATAATCTCGCTAAACAGTGATTAAATTTAAGAGACGTTTTTGAGTAAGGGGGTTAATGGCCCGTTTGCGCCTGGCCTTACTGTGCACGGAATAGTCACTACTTGAGTCAACTATGTCAGTCTACTGTAATTTTTCCAGTTCTTATTACCAATCTACCGCGCGGATATCCGAAAATATTTATATAAAATGTTACAGAGTAGGTAACAATTAGTCGGAAAATAAATAAAAGGATTTCCTTTACATTTCTTTTTGTAACACGCAACTTAATGTCACTTATGTTATTATTAATTGTATTTCTACTCAATCTGTTTAATTATGATCTGTATTGCGATAAAATGTAAACAAAGAAAATATATTTTTTGTATTTACTAACTTAGATTAAGAAAAAACGAAACGCGGACATATAGCTTATCATCATAACAGCCCATTAATGTCCCACTGCAGGGACGGGCCTCCTCCCGTGACGGAGGTATACTTGGACTACTACCTAATACCACGCTGGCTAGACGGATTGGTATAGGGTTTAATTTTAAGTTTTTTATTTCGTAAATATAATAATCACGGATAGTCCCCTAGTCGGTTTTTACGACACCCATTAGATGAGATGGGGTGGTGACATATTGTATTCTTACTCCGTTACCACACGGACATCCAGCTTATGTTTTGTACTTTCTAGAGGTTATATTGATCTGCCATAAGTTAGATAGATTAGTGCAATATTTGCTTTAAAATTACATTATTTAAGCGCAGTGATGCCCTGGAGTTTAGAAAATCTTTGTGATGATCGTCACGCAGGCAAATTCTTTGTACAGTTCCCAAATAAGTATAGCTACCTAGATACCCTTTTTGCCCGTTTAATGCAAGTCTGTAAAAGTCGGTACAAGACAGAGCTTGTATTTAAAAGAAAATAGCTTATCTATCTTCATCTAAGCAAAAGCATTAGAACAGAACAAAATGTCGGAGATAAAGTAAAACCCATTTTATAAACTAGACCACAGTCTATTTATATTCAGTTAAGTAATTTCATAATGCTTACAACAATGTGCATCAACCGTAAAGTGCGTGCAAGCCCGACATCAAAGTGAACGAACGAATGAGTGAACCGAACGAGACCGGGTGAATGATTCCGCACGCCCCGCTGCTAGTGACCGGGATAAGTGCGGTCATTCGAACTTACATTGTTTAAACATTAGATGCAGGATGGTGTTGAGCTTAGCGAGCTCGAAAGATGAACTTGCTTTAAGATATCACTTAAGCGGCGAGAGAGCTTATTTGATTAAAAGTAAGAAAAATCCTGTGCTAAGAAAAGCTGTGTGAACAATCACATATCCAACAGAAAATAAATTTAAAAGTTTTTAGTAAGATGGAATAATTTTTGTGTTGATTTTCTTACTTATATGACTAGACGAGACTAGCCGGAATGGTACATTCATCTATTTTCAATCTGTCCTTTGAAAAAGAAATATTCTCCCTTAATTTGATTATAAGATACACTCGTAATGATATATCTAAAATTATCTACTCGTAAATTCATTACCATACATTTATGTCATAGGCTTTCGACTCAAAGGTTATACGTACTTTTGTAACCTAAATTCTACCGACACATGTCAGTCAGCAAAAGTCTTCTTTGTTTTAGACAGGTTGAGTCCTACATGCCCAGACTACTAACAGCCTTCTGTGTCGTGATTTCATGAAGTCCGTACGTGGTTTCCAATCTTTTTCGCCCAGTAGGTAACATCAAGTAATTCTACATAACTACTAATTCACACATTCTCTTTTTTACATTTATAAACTAAAATTGCTTTGACAAAAACGAAACCCTTTATATAAAAAGTGTTAGCGTCTGCAAAAAAAACCTTTTTAGACATTAAGCAACCGATTGAGATGAATGTCATTTATTAAAGCACAGCGTGTATTTTATTTGGTAATACATGATTACGCAATTTATCAGGATAATAGCGCGATAAGTAAATACGTAAAATGGTGAATTCTTTTGTAAAAAAAGTAATAATAAGAGCTCTTACATTTCTATTGCTGTAATTTTATTCTGTGGCAAAACAAATTTGCATAAAGCATTACTTCTATTGTTTATGTAATTTTGTTTTTTAAAAAGTCTGAGTTAAAAAAATTTACTAAGAATCTTTCTCTGTTGAAATATTTTAAATTGTTTTTTAGTTTATTGTTGCGCTGTTTTATGCTAGAACACATAAAAAGGATAAACATTTTAATTTTTAGTTAGTTTAAAGATTTTACTCTTATTTAAACAATGTGTTTAGATACTACATGCTTCATATATACTCGCGATAGAGGGCGTTGTTTGTGTAATACTATAATATTATGTTACTTTAGGTTATTTTTTAAATAGTTAATGTCCCATAATTTACTGTATAAAACGGAACTCTACATAAAAGTCTGTGTTGTACTTCCTTAATTTGATGACCTCTTACAAGTGTTATAAGGTCGTATCTGTTCATAGGTCCTCGGTCCTGCAGACCTCCGAAAAACACTGTACGATCCCCTAAAAATACACTAAGTAGCATATAATTAACTAATTCATTAAACAGATTAATTACTATAAAAGCAGAACAAATGCTAATTTATAAATGAAACGACGTGACAGTTCATCGTACAGACAATCCGTGAACGAATGAATGAACGAGTGAGTGAGTGAACTATTTATTAGTTCGAACGTCGCAATAGGAACCAATTGAGGGTACATTGCTTTGACATGGTACTTATTTGGTGTAGATAAATAGACACGTGCGAATAGGGATTTAAATTTAAAAACTTATTTTTTATCTCTTTAGTAATGTGCTTATAGCTAGCTGCAACCACTGATTTATAAATTACTAGCTTTTGCCCCATTACTAGCATTCCTATTTATGGAAAGTGGGGGGTTAGAAAGGGGCAAAAAGTAGCCTATGTTACTGTCCATCCCTTCAACCACAATCTCCACTTAAAAAATCACATCAATTCGTCACTCCGTTTTGCCGTGAAAGAAAGACAAACAGACACACTTTCCCATTTATAATATTAGTATGGATAACGCTGGTTGAGGGTTCAGGTAAGTCGGCGAGGTCAGTTTACAGATGGGTGTCCATTCAATGATATTTCATCTGAGCGAAAACGTGCTGCCTAGGGCACGTAATTAGTCGGTCCCGGCTGTCGTAGGGGCAAAGTCGTAAAGCCACTAATAATCTGGCTTCTCTGCACGAGGTCGTTGGGTTTTTATTATAAGCAGGTTGAATGTTTGTGATCCACGAATAATTGTCTTGAGCCCCCGAAATAAATCTCGATCCTTTACACAGAATTTGTCTATCTATACTAATATTATAAAGATGTAAAGTTTGTGTGTT
This sequence comes from Schrankia costaestrigalis, assembly GCA_905475405.1. Taxonomy (NCBI): domain Eukaryota; kingdom Metazoa; phylum Arthropoda; class Insecta; order Lepidoptera; family Erebidae; genus Schrankia; species Schrankia costaestrigalis. The sequence continues at coordinate 7,871,095 of FR997850.1, forward strand.
TGTGACGTTGTAATCTTTGGATCTAAAGCACCGATTTTAAAAATTCTTTCTGTGTTAGTTGTTTAGATAGTCCATTTATCGGGGAGTGGTATAGGCTATATAGTATCACGATATGACTAATAGGACTGGAGGAGTAATGAAATATGTTTAAAAAACAGACGCGTTTTTTTCGCGGCCCAACGAAGTGGGCACGGGTCAGCTAGTTTAGAATAAAGGTACGTTTCTGAGCTGAAATGGGACATTATTATATCAAAACTGCAGTAATGTCTCACCCTACAAAATGTAAATTGACAAACTTTATTATTGGCTAATTCTGTTTTTAGATTTAAAATTGTAAAGTAGCATTAAGTAGCTGTTAAGTTTGCTGTGAATTAAATAAATAAATAAATAAATAAAGCTGCTTTTCACTGGGTCTTCACTGACATGATAATTATAATCCAAAGTTTAAACGGTAGTTACAAGTATCTTCTCATTGATTTATAACTGTGAAACATTTCTATTATAAAAGCTCATAAAAAACTATAACGATTTTAGTAAAACTTTTGTATCTAACTGATTAAAGTAACGGTGTCAATCTTCTAGTTATTCGTTGCTATAAAAAAGTCGAGGGCTTACTTGTAAAGCTGTGGTCTTACTGCGAGCGTTTTTAACTACTATAAATCTTGATAGCTAAAATATATATTATATTTACGGATATCGTTCTTAATTTATATAAATACTAAAATCTAATGGAAACTCAAAGCAGGAGTCTTTCTGTACCGGAGACACTTGTATCTCTCTTCATTTTAAATAAACTAGAAACAAAGGACAACCTTTTAAACCGGCTGTTCACTTTATGTCAAATAGGTTTAAGCAAATTTAACATTACACTAAGTAAAAATCTAAATAAAGTAGATGTTGTCTACCAGACTGTTGTATGCTTTTTGTGTGATTTTTTTCTAATTTAGTGAAAAAAAAAGAATATATTGTTTTGTCACATAACATCTCCGCTGCCACTCGCACCATAGCCCTATAACATAATGTACTGTATACAAAAAAAAAGCGTATATTTACCCCGGGAACTCGTCTCAATAGATATTACACTCGAAATGCTTACAAAGATATCTTTTTCTGTTCCATGCTAAGTAGACGTCGATGGTTTGAGATTTGTATTTTGTACGGTTAGCAAAAAAGGCAAACAGTTTTTTTTTCATTGATCTCAAGTGTAATTTAATTAAACTTTTTAGTATTAATATCAATTAATTTTGTTACAGGTATTGATGAAGAAGCATATTTTAACGAAGTTATTAGCACCGTAAGTTTTTTATAGCAAAATAATTTCGATATTTGAGGTTTTTTTTTGTTATCTGTACTCTGATTCGTCTCAGTACGAGCCTATCCCGAACTAAGGAAATTGAATACCGATCAATTACGTGATAATATGTCTTTCTTCCCAACTCGTCGTGTGTTTAAGACAATCTTAAAACATAAAGTCATTCTTCTCGTTTAATGTGTGTCGTTTAAAATCGACTGAGGAAAATTCGATGAATATAACATCATTACCCTTTCCCACTTCCATGTATCATATTTGATACATTCACATTGTCTCCACTGACGAGACATGCAACCTGATGGCAGGAAATTCTAACTAAAGAAAACCCATATCAGCATAACCAGTATAGAACTACTTTTAGCTTTTACCCAGTACCCAGTAGTAAGGCCTGGCCGGCCTTTTCGCGATGTCATGCTCTTGAGCCTGATTTCTATTAGCCATAGTTGTAGAAAATTGAGTGGGATAAGCAGTCAAGCTTCCCACTGTCATTTTAAAAGAGTCCAACTGTATTTTTTTTCCTTTTCCATTTTCTATTTACAAAAAGAAGACTTCTTTATTCAACCGCATTTTTTCCGTAGCGCTTGTATTGTCTTTGACAAAAAGTTTGCTTACACCTAAACCATCTTGATCTTTACCTAAACCAAGACACTGTGCCCTTTATAACTCCTTTGAAGTACCCCTAATGCAAAACCATCGTATAATACAAAACGCCCTCTACAATAGACCAAGAGACCATATTACGAAATTAAACCTTTACTTGAAATTCCAACTCCGCCCCTGGATTCGCAAATATTGGTCCAAACTTATATTGGTTATATTGGGCCAATGTTATATTGGTAATATTGGAGGATTTTACATTTATTGGTTTCTGAATGGCTGTCTTTTGAGCAGGTGTGATGAAATATATTTTGGCGTCGTGTATATTGAATGTTGATGGGTCATGTTGATATCTTTACCCTTATGAAAATTATATCGGTTACATAACACTTACTGGAATTGTATTTACTCGGTTTATGATTTATAAACGTTATGTTTTATCTATACTTCTATACTAATATTATTAAGAGGTAAAGTTTGTGTGTTTGTGACGTTGTAGGGGGTAATCTCTGGATCTAATGAACCGATTTTAAAAATTCTCTGTGTTGAATAGTCTATTTATCGGGGATTGTCATAGGCTATACAGTATCACGCTATAACTAATAGGAGTGGAGCAGTAATGAAATATGTTTAAAAATCGACGAGTTTTTTTCGCCGCGAAGTGGGTCAGCTAGTGTATAATAGAAGTATTACTATTGATAAAGGTAAAGGGTCTCTTTGTTTAAACGATTTACTGACGGGATGAATAAATACTAATTAGTTGTTACTAATTTTACCATGTTTGGTTTTATATGCAAATCGTAAACATGGGAAACGTCGTCATCCGCGTATCAGTCCAATTAATGACATCTACTGCTGGACATAGGCTTCTTCTAAGATATGTAAATGCGGCCGGTCTTGTGCCTTCTCCATCTATCAATTTACTACCATTATTGACCACCGGGCTGGCAATCGCCACCTATTAGTGCCAACCACCACCCCGGTGGCAAACTCGAAGGGGTCAGATGGGAATAAACCATTTTTATCAGGTGATACATAATGAATCATACAAAAAATATGTTTTATTGTATGTAAAAATGCTCCCCAAAAATTATTAAATAAAAAAAAGTACCTAAATTATAAACGGTTTACTTAAAATAAGCCTTAATTAATGCGCGGAGGGACCCGCCAATAAGTGGCGGACCCTGTATGGAATTTATTTTGAAATTCCCATCCGCCCCATAATCTGTTATGATGTACTTACATTGATATACAATAAATGGAAACGTTAGCATCAAAATCGTATTTTAGATAGTGTTAGACTTTATGGGACTACTGCAGGGACGGGTCCCCTAAAAGAAGTTAGGAAAATGGTCTAGAGTTTTTGGGAATTTAAACCGCGGCCTAATTAGCATTAATTAGCGGGATAATTTATAGCCTGTGTGAATCGACATAACATAACCGAAACCTGTGAGTTATATTATTTGATTTTGTGTTGTGTGATGTGATGTATTTAACAGTGTGTTATATTGTATGATTTATTTGACTAGGTAGTTGTATGGCTGCTGTGCGCGAGGACGTGGCTTCGAATTTCACGCAAGAATATTATTTTTGTGTGATTTACTAATCATTGTATTGTGTCTGGTTCTTTTTATACGTTAATTGGATGTCTATAAAAGTTACGCGACAAAGGACTCAACACCTTACTCAGGAGTTTAAAAAAATAGTTAAAAATTACATAAGTACCTACTATTGTTAGGCAATGCCACGCTAGCCAGGCGGACTAGTATAGAATTTGTTTCGAGTTTTGCTTAAGCGCCGATTACACTAGACTACATGTAGTCTCCTACTTAGGGACGTCCTAACTATTTAGTGTTAGGACGTTTTACACGACGTTTACAGTGTCGTACATGTGATTACACTAGACTACATGTAGTCTCCTACATGATGTAGTTGACTTCATGCAGTCTAGTGTAATCGGCGTTTTAATTATAATATATGTCGTCCATATGACCAAAGGTGTAGTGAACATGACATAAACGCTTGCCTATTTACACGTCAACTGATAACATTTTGAAAGCGTATTCAGTCACATAAAACCTTTATATTAAACTGTGTTATTAACTTAATATTATATTATTACGAGTATTTTATTTTATCGGGTGATAGTAATCAGGAATGGCCACCAGAGCGTGTATCCTGTAGTTCACGGTAGTGTGGAATTATCTCATGTAGATTTCTTAGTATAGTATAGTAAATGTTAGGTTTAGTAAATAATTAATATTAATAATGCACTATACCAGCATTTTCCGTGAGTGTCGTAAAAGACAACTAAGAGAAAAACTGTGTTTGAAATACACTGCTTAAGAGGTGAAATTCAAAAACTAATCTATACTAATATTATAAAGAGGTAAAGTTTGTGTGTTTGTGACGTTGTAGGGGGTAATCTCTGGATCTTATAGAACAGATTTTAAAAATTATTCTGTGTTAAATAGTCCATTTATCGGGGAGAGCCATAGGATATATAGTATCACGCTATGACTTATAGGAGTGGAGCAGTAATGAAATATGTTTTAAAAAAAGTGACGCGTTTCGACGCCTAACAAAGTGGGCACGGGTCAGCTAGTCTTGTATAGTCTTGTGTAAATCAGTTTGACGAATGTGGTATATTAAGGTCTATTCCCTTCAAGAGGCTCTCTTTACACCCTTGGTTGCTTCTTTTAATCCCCGCATGTAAGGAGATGGTACAGGCGGGTCCACTAAAGTCGTCGTCATAACGTATTTTAAGAAAATTTTTAGAAAAATCCTTTAAGAAAAAGGATTTTTCTAAAATTTTGCAATAGTAGGTATAGCTTATGAATTAGAATAACACAACAGCTTATTTTATCGCAAAAACTGATAACCAAGCAGGCAAAACCACGAGTATAACTAACATAATAAAACTGCCGTATCCAGTACATATTAATACATAGTTAACTGTATCGGAAAATGTATTAAATTCGTTGTAAGCATCCTTTCCGGGACATAACGATGGGTTGCCGGCCTTGTCGCAGGGACTTTACCTTAACTTGTTAGGATTACGTGTCTAATTTGGTACTACTAAAGGACACAACTATCTTTTTGTCGTTTTATTGATTTGGACAATGTTCTCTATACCTTTCTTTTTGAAGTTTTTTTGTGTTGAATGGGGTAGGAAAGATGTTGATTATTTTAGTAGTGTAAACTTTAAGTTATTAGGTAAGGGTCTAATATTAAAAAGAATGTAGTCTTTGTAGAGACGCAATCGCCTCAAAAAAATCAAGGAAAATATGACATACTAGCTGTCCCGTCCCCACTTCGTTGGACGGCGAAAAAAACGCGTCCCTTTTCTAAGCATATTTCATTCTGCTCCACTCCTATTAGTCATAGCGTGATACTATATAGCCTATGACACTCCCCGATAAATGAACTATTTAACACAGCAAGAATTTTTTAAATCGGTTTAGTAGATCCAGAGATTACCCCCTACAATGTCACAAACACACAAACTTTACCTCTTTATAATATTAGTATAGAAAACCCTATACCAAACTATTGCTTTGTGTCTTATTTGTAAATTAGAGTAAATCATTTTGTTCTTTCTTTCTTAAAAGTAGTTCCTTAACTAAAAAGACTCATTAAACAAAAATCATAAATCCCGGAAACATTTTAATCAAATAAACAATGAAGTTTTTATAGAACTATAATATTAAAGCTCTCCATATGTCTCCCATTAAAATTGTAAATAAACCCTGTAATTATATTGTGTAGCCTGTTATATGTAGTTGTAAACCCAATTTAATTAAAGGGCAGTTTTCAATAACTATTAACTTTGAAATTGTTTTTCTTGCATTCATTCCATCTTTTTAATAACCTATATTATTATCTTTTAGTGTTTATCAATCAAGGGTTTTATTTTTTATTCTATTTTATTTTTATGTCACGTATTATTATAGTTAGTACGTATAAATAAATTAAAATATAAATATGTACCTATGGCTAGCAGCCATAGTAGCCCAGCCAGCCCCTATTAGCCCCAGCCCATAGTACAAAGTCTGCTTAGTTTAGGACCAGTCAACATACCGTATATTGTTATGTAATATTTTATTTATTTGTTTATGAATAAATTTAAAAAAAAATTATTAAAGGCTGGTTTTAATGAAGCGTTGTTTAAACTGAATTTGTTATTTAGAAATTTCTTTAACTTTACAGAATAATAGGAAACAGTCTGTTTTTTTAATACCAAAATCTTTACAATTACTCTCTAGCTAAAAAGCAGCTCTTTATATATCTTTCTAAAATGCACCTAACCCTGATCATTACCAGCAAATGTCTTGAAGGTCCACTTAAAAGATAACCAAAGATAACATGTAAAGATAGCAACTAAAAACGATAGGACAATGCAAAAATACACAATCCACGAGGAGTCCCTAAGTTCTAACTAAACAATGGTCTATCCACAAAAGGGGGTAGGCGCAAAAGGGCACAGCACACGTGTTAATATTTGTTTTAGTATAGGACTACCATGATTTTAGTAGTTTATAGGATAGGATCCTGAAAATTTATCTATACTAATATTATAAAGAGGTAGTTTGTGTGTTTGTGACGTTTTAGAGGGTAATCTCTGGATCTACTAAACCGATTTAAAAAAAAATTTCTGTGTTGAATAGTCCATTTATCGAAGAGTATCATAGGCTATACAATATCACGCTATGACTAATGGGAGTTGAGCACCCCCCATTAGTAATAGCGTGAACGTCATAGCATGAAATATGTTTAAAAAATATGGACGCGTTTTTTTCACCGTCCAACGAAGTGGGAACGGTTCAGCTAGTATTTTTAAAGTTTTCACGGCAATCTTCAGCAAATTTCAAATTCTTTTTATGTACAAATTGTTGTGTTCTGTCAACATTTGTCTGGTTTATACTTTTAGGGTAAGTTTGTTTTATTAGAAAGTGTAAGTATTTTATTTCACAAAAAAAAATTAACCATAAAAACCTAAATCATTTAAAAAGGTGCCGTATCTATTATAAAACTTCCCGAAGTGACGTAATGTATTATAATTTAAACACTTTCTTTTACTAAAAAGGTTTGAAAGTATGAATATAGGATAACATAGCAAACCACAAAAGCCCTGATTTCGCAATACAGGTCCCATATACTCCTTTAGGACTTATCCGTAATTTTTATAATTTATAACGACCCTACCTCGGGCACACTGCGGTTTATCCAACGAGGGTAGAAAATAAACCCGTTTTGGACTCCCATTTTCATTAACAGAGGGAGTTGTTATAAAGTACGAAGTACCCCGAGTCAGTTACCTACTTACCTTTTTAAGTTGTGTACCACAATGTTTTCATGAATATTTTAATTTTCAGCCAAAATTTTCGCGTTGAAGGCTATATAATATGTTGGGGACGTCCACTTGTTTCAATTTTGCTTATGCTAATTTTGGGATTCAATTGTTAAAGCACCAGTCACTTGTGTAGTTAAAACGTAACTTAATCTAAGCATTTATTTTATATTTAAATGGATGACTTATATTCATTATTATGTGTGGTGACAGAATAAGTATTCAGAAAAGTACTAATACTTGCTGTCATGTTGTAAATGTAAATTTTAGATTAAGCTTACTGCTGACCAATCCACCGAAGAGCGTTTGTAATTAAGATCCATCTAAACAGAAAGTTAAATGATAAGTGTACAAGCCCATTGGCTTTTCACCACGTAAAGCCTGGTCCAAACTTCAGTAGTATTTATTTAGAAATCTCTTGATGCAGTACTAAAAAAAACCAATGCAATAAAATAAAATGACAATAAGCAAAAAAGTTCGTTTGGAATAAGGAAAAATAATTCAATTAATAATATAGAAAAAAGTTGAATTGCTTTGATTAAATTTTAAACCTTCGATTAAATAACAATGGGAAATTCATTTTCCTATTAATAAAATGCTGAACAAAATTGAGATAGGTATTTATTTAAAGTTAAAATTTTCTTTGACAAAAAGATTTTTTTTTATAACAGGCAATGTTCCACTCAAATGCCGGTTCCTTCTTTGACGTGTGGAATTTTGGCCTACTAATATACTGGTCAGACAGATTAGTAAAGGGTTTTGTAAAGTTTTCTTTGAGGTAATATCTGCATACGGTTCTTTGGCTTTTATCAGACACGTAGATCGAAATGATGACACTATATATGTACAATATGTACCACTAAACGGGTCATCGTTTTTTTTTAATAATAAAAGATACTCGTACCTATGTATTTTTGCATAAAGTGATGGAAAATTATCTACGAAACATTATTTCAAACTGTGAAGCTAACGTGGTATTAATAGGTCAAGTTTCCTTCTGTAACTTATAGATGTCTGTGCCTGAATTACGATCCTTCCAAAAAACATTCGTCAAAACAACAAAATCACAGTAGCAAGTTTTCGCTTCTGTCAAACATTTTATTTTTAAAGGGCACAATGGGCATGGTATCTAAATCACTCATGCCAGCCATAAACTTCCTTGTGTAAGCAAACACCTGACTCTGAATAGAGCTTATTTTATTTTACGACGGTACCCCCCACCTCCCCCCTATTTTATTTGGAGACATCTAAGAAATGCGTTGTGCAAGATTTCTTTGCTTTTTGTTGTATACTCGTTTCGTTGAGTTGTGTAAATGTGTTTCAGTTTTGATGCTTAAATTGTGTGTTGGTGACTATTAGTGTCGACTTTTTAATTATAATAAGAGGGCTTTAATGTCTTACTGCAGGGAGAGGCTACCGTTAGTGAGGCATGGAAAATGGGCTACTAATATTAAGTCGAACTAATATGTATTGGTATAGATATCAGGACTAATTTAACTAAAAAATTTAACTGACTTACTAAGGTAAGTAAATGGCAGCTTATATCGGCTTTATTGTTTTTTTTTCTAACGTCACATCGCCTATGACTTCACAGGCAAGAATACATATCTCATGGCACATCAAACTTTAAAATCGGTCTAGAAGTTTAGACACTGTCCTTAATCCTTCGTACTTTTACCATCACTTTGTTAGTACTATGTCAATGTTAGCTTCTAAAACCATAGCAAATCTATCTCAGCAGAGGGACATGACAACTGTAGTACCAATAAAACCCACATGTTACACCAACAAGCATCCAATTTATCCAAAAACACACTTCCTACTTCATCCCAACAAATATTATCTCCAATCAGCTCCATACATGTCCAACTACGTTTATTAACGTGAAGTGTTGACCAAAGTATTATGAGCCTCGAGTTTTGATAGCTCAATGACTTTTTTCCTTCGTTAACTAAACAAAGAAAGGGAGGGGAGGTCTTGATAAGCTGGTTGTGCACCCTATACCGTGTCATGTGTGATGTCCTGGCTGTGACAGCGTTTTGTTGTGGTGACAATAAAACTGCGTGTGGTAATGATCTTGGGGTAATTTAGTGATTCTTTTATTTTTAGGGGATTAGTTTTATGGATTTTATTAGATGTTTTTTGCTGACTCAAAATCGCCACGAAAAAAAATATCAATCTCATTTTTTTATGTAAATACTATACTATACATAGTAGGACACTTACCTAAAATGCAAACATTCGTATTTACAATAAGCCTTATTACACTTAGCTTTATGAAAAGCTAATTTAAAACCTTTGAGTAGCCTATTAAAGATAGCATTTAAAAAATTTTACTGTTTTCTTTTCGACAACAAATTTTCTTTTTCTAACTCTTGCTCCTGTAACACAAAGACCAAAAAAGCACGTTACATTTAATGAAATACTGAAACAATCTGACCGTGTATTCCGATACGTTCTTCAAAAACAATGAAACCTTTGACCCGAATAGGCTATCTGAAACTGTAAAAGCGTTTTTCAGGACTCAGCAACATTGGCCATGGGCGTGTCGAGGGTTGGAAATTGCATTTCGTTATTCCTTTGTTGCGAACCTTTTTTGTTTACTGGCTCAGGTGTTGATTCGACACTCAACCTTACAGTCGACTTATTACTCAATACTCTACGTTTTAGGGTTAACTATTTATTTGTTGTCAATTGATGATTGATTGGGTGTGTTAGCTATGGCTGCTACGGAAAGGTTTTGGATTCGATTGGTGGTCAATGCAAACCCAAGAGATTTAAATCGACCAGTAGAGTTAGAAATAGTAAAAAACTATTTGTAGCCAATGCTACAAAAAACTTAAATTCCGTAATACAGTCTTAAATCAAATCAGTGATCAGTTATCTAAGATAAATTTTTCTACTTTAAGCAGTTGTGGTATAGGGTTTTATATTATATCTAATTTCCAAAGACAAGACCCGTCTTAGCAGTAGGTCTTAACATCAAGCTACAATCAAATATTATAAAACATAAAACAGCACATTACAAAAGCAGATACAAACAATTATTTCAATACATACTTACAAACCATCTTCAATGCAATAATAAAAAAACAAAAAGAAAAAAAAATACGTCTGTACCCTCTATTCGATTCAGTATGCAATGTAGCGCACAGTGCGGACGCCAATTATTGACCGCCGGATTTACGTCGCGTCACTTTGCTGGATGCTGATTGACTGACGCCGGCCATTTTCTTTTATTCTGTTTTTAAACAACTAGCACTATGAATGTATAGAGGTAACTAGATGTCTATTGTGAACTGAGTACAATTGTTTTTAATAAAATATCAGGTGTTACAAACATTTTGTTTGGTTTACATGTTTATTTATTGGTTGTAGTTTTTACCTCTGTACATGTTTAATTGATTTCTAGCAGTGTTTTGGTGTAAAGGTAACTAGATAGAGTATAGTTTGTACCTAAGGGTGAAGAGCACAGCGCAGATGTATTTTGAGCTATATTTTTGTAAACTACATATCTCTTATGGTGTGTATAATCAACAAGCTTACCATAAATCACACAACTGCTACCTCTCTTCACCTTTACATACGTTAAGGTGAAGATGTGTTAAATCAAAAGTCACCAAATTTTAATAATTATTCCGTTTTTAATAGTATTGGATCATCTGATCATCATCACATGTATGTATTTACAAAAAAAAAGTAATTGAGTATGTTTATCCGTTATCAAGTACCCATAGTACAAGCTTTGCTTAGTTTGGGACTAGGTGGCGATGTGTGAATGTGTGAGAATTATCTTGACAAGGTTCTTAACACGATATTATTCCATTATGCTTTTTATTTTAACTCTTATCGATAAGCATTGAAGGCTAAGCGTTTATAGCAAAGCTTTAAACTGGCTAATTGACCGGTGTTTATACGCCTCATAAAGGGCATCAGGTGCCGTGATCGTCTAAAAGTACGGGGTGTTAGTAGTTAATCTAATTTGAAGTGTTCCGACTGGGGGAAAAAATAGTTTTGGAAGTAGTATAGCGTAGTAATAATTAGCCAATTTTCTCTAATTTATTGGAGAAGAAGTGTCTCTACAGTGAAAAATACTTATAATACTTAAGGCTATGTATTTAACCCACATTGATTTATTTAAGTGCCCACCGTGCCCACTTCGTTGGATGGCGAAAAAAACGCGTCCGTTTTTTGTACATATTTCATTGCTGCTCCACTCCTTTTAGTCATAGCGTGATACTATATAGCCTATGACACTCCCCGATAAATGGACTATTTAACACAGAAATAATTTTTAAAATCGGTTTAGTAGATCTAGAGATTACCCCCTACAACGACACAAACATACAAACTTTATTGCTTTATAATATTAGTATAGAAGTATAGATTGAGCATAAATAATGGATTATTGTACTCTTAAGTACGCGTTATTTTTTCCAATTTGACATCTCGCACACCCATCTAGATCTCTTAAAATCCCTAAAATCTTAAACTTGCCAACAGCAATAAAAAGACAACAAAAAAAGAAATAAGCATCGCCAATATTTACTTACGAAAATCGATATTTACCCAAGAAGAGGGGAGATTCACCCTATGGGGCGAGGGTGAAGTGTTATTGGCGTAAATGATTTCCGTCTTAGAAAATAGACACACGTAAAGGTTGACACGTAAACTACTGCAAATTTTATATTCCTTCATAGAGAGTGTGTAACTATTGCAATACATTTTAGATTTAATAAAAATGTAAATATAACTCTTTCATAGGGATAGGGAGGAAGCCATTTGTCGCGATTATTTTTGCAAATAATGGACACAAAGTACATCGAGAAATATCCTAACAGCCATTAATGTCCCACTGCAGGGACGGTCCTTCCTTCGAGAAATATATAAAATAATAAATCAATGGTCAATGGATCTCGCCTATACGTGTTTATTGATTCGTGTGATTATGGAAACTGAATTGAAAGACTGAAATCTTGATACTAGCATGGCTACATACAAGTAGGCTAACTATTATTTTCAAGAACTAAAATGACAGTTTTGACATTTAATTAGTTGATTTTTACTTGATATCCATTCGGAAACCGAAGGTTAGTTTCTTTTAAATTATTGTAATAAGTATAATAAGACGGTTGTTTCACGAGGTTTTATGAAGCTTATTTCTCATCTTATAATATTACAACTCCCTCCACTGCCCAGCTAAGATAAAAAAACCTATAGTTATACATATTTTTACACTAATCAAAGTGAACGTTCACCCTAACACTAAATTGCTCTTCTTAAAGACATTCTTTTAGGGTTAACGGATACCCTATTAACAATGGTTTCTTTGTAAGTCGTTTAAGAAAATTGGGATAAAAGTAACTTATGGCAAATAAGGTCCTTTCGTTTGATGGCTACATCTTTATTGAGAAAAGTAAATGATTCGTAAATTTCTAGTTAATGAGGAAAGTATTTTGAGGAATTGTGAGTAAGAGGTAGGTACTATTCTTGTTCTTGGCCTTATGTAATTGTTTTGCAGTTCTTGTTATTGGACCAGAGGCTAGCAAGACAAGAAAAAAAAATGGTTTATTAGTCGTGAAAATGGCTTAAGCCTTTTGGGCTATTTAAAGTCCCGATGTTTTGCTGCTTTTACACCTGCTATATTGCTTAGAATATGATTCTAATGAAACATCATATTTTAACACGTTCCCTGTGCAGTGTACCATATATGGTACACGTGAATTGTTTTACCATTGTGTGTGCTGGTGGCACTGTGAAAGGGTTAAAATCATTAAATCCGTATTGGGTGCAGATCACAATAGAGACTGGACGTACATACCACGATGATATCCAGAACCTCTCTTCTTAAACCAACGTTTATGAAGTTTCCATTATTTAAGTAATAATAGTAAATTATACCACACATGATGAGCGTTTGACGAAACAAGTATACAAGGCTAGTGTGAAAGGGCGAGTCGGTGCCGTTAGGCCACGGAAAACATATGGTGACCAGATAGGTTGCATATTGGAAAAGGGCCAAATAAAGAGCACTAGGAACCGACGCGCATGTATGACTCGCTTAATGAATGTGGACGAGGCCGAATCTGTTTGCCAGGATCGTGACAAGTGGCGTTCTGTCGTCTCTGCCTACCCCGGCCGGGATAAGGCGTGAGTTTATGTATGTATGATGTATGTTATACCACACAGCTACAGCTTTAATTGCAGTGATGACACTATGTAAACACAAATAAAGTGCTACGTAAATATTATTATTTACCTACCCTCCCACTATATAAAAAATGTAACAACAAAACACAGAAATATTTCCAAAAATAATCCATCCTACGTTTACACTTGAGATATATTTTTGAAAGAAGCAAGAAAAAAAAGGCTTTTTCAAAGGACATAAACGGAAATAGCCGAGAGAGAAAAGGCGAGGCAACGAGTTTCACTTCCAACACTCATTACTGCTTCTTAAGATTTACTATTTTAGTATGGATACAAAAGTAAGCCTTTATTTTAAGTAAAATAAAAGTTGCGTCACTGTGCGACAGAGTTTTTTATATAGAAGAAAATGTTTTTGAAGTTAAATACTAGGAATACCTTTTTTTAAACATTCGGAAATCCTCACTGGATTTCATGACATTTTGGATTTGGACTACGTAAAACCTCATTGTTTACTTACTAGTTGTCGTGTATCGGAGGCTCCTGTAACGTGGACGTCCGATAGACTTGCCTGTGCGATCTCTTTAATGAGATCAAGATGGTTAAAGTCCTCCTCTGTAACATGTTTAGTATTACCTTCGTAGAATGATCACATTATCTTATGAATGTATCAATCCATATAATGGCTAACGTAGACCTGGACGGCATGGCAAAGTATTTTAATTTTTACTTATGGAAATTCAACCGTACTGTTACAGAAATACGACATAAATTGCTATGCTTTAAAATGATGCCGCGGCATTGAAAAATCCCTTTCAATGAAAAATTTCAATCTTTCAAATTTATGTCGTATTTCTGTAACAGTACGGTTGAATTTCCATTAGTAAAAATTAAAATACTTTGCCATGCCGTCCAGGTATGCGTTAGCCATAACTGGTATCTTACTCGGATGTTGTGTTATATGCTATGTAATCATGTTAAAATTAAGAGTTTTCAGAAGATGACAGACGCTTTACAGCAGTTTTTACATTTGGCAGTACAAATTAAAAACAAAACTTTCACAGTAGCAATTAAGTTCATGAACTTGTATAACGGTTATCTGAACTCACAATAGTAACTTAGGGATCACACAAATTATTAGGTTTTGGGAGAAAAACTACAATTTCACAACTAATTTCTTATCTTTTTAACCAAAGCTTATTGACAAAGCCATATATAAGTAACTAGCTGACCCGTGCCCACTTCGTTGGGTGGCGAAAAAAACGCGTCCGTTTTTTAAACATATTTCATTACTGCTCCACTCCTATTAGTCATAGCGGGATACTATATAGCCTATGACACTCCCCGATAATTGGACTATTAAACACAGAAAGAATTTTTAAAATCGGTTCAGTAGATCCAGAGATTACCCCCTACAACGTCACAAACACACAATCACACAAACTTTACCTCTTTATAATATTAGTATAGATAAGTATGTGCAAATACACTATTGAATGTAGCCAGTACCCAGTCAAACAAGTCTTGCACCGAACTAAAGCGAGCTGTGCACCTGCCTACATATTACGTAGGTACTTGTCGATACAGTATGATAATATAGATGTGTATATATGTTGGTAATCAACTTTTGTCTTGTGCATTATAGGATATTACAGGTGGTATTTAAAAAGATGTATAGTGTAATAAATCTAGATCTTTGACGAATTTGTGTAATATATAGCCTTGTACTCCGTAGGGTGACGGAGTAAGAATACAATATGTCACCACCCCATCTCATCCCATGGTTATCGTAAATACCGAATAAGGGACTATCCGTCAATGTTATCTTTACGAAATAAAAAGAAGGAAAACTTGAAATTAAACCCTATACCAATTCGTCTGGTCAGCGTTTTATTAGTAGGCCAAGTATTCCTCCGTCACGGGAGGATGCCCGTCCCTGCAGTGGGACATTACGGGATGTTATTGTGTAGCCTTGTAGTTTACACTAAGTATTAATATTCCTTTCGTTTCACAAAACGCCATCTAGACTCCAACCAGGCACAAATGTTTTTTAAACATTACAAACGTATGTATTCAACGCCATTCGGTTAATTTAGCAGTGCTTGTACTGTTAGCAAGTACTAGACAAAGGATAAACATACTAAAGTACTGTTTTTTTTGTATATGTAAATACAAAAAAACAGTACTTTAGTATGTTTATTTGTTTGTTTAGTTTTATTATACTTATAACACTTACCCTCTTACTCATAAACGCCTCTTAAATTTAATCACTGTTTAGCGAGATTTTATTAGGAAAACTAACCTTATACCAAACAAAACCGTAAGAATTTAAGCTAATCAATTGACTTAAATTTAAGGGGGATATAGACCAATGCAAACATTCATGTTCATACTACACAAAGATTGACATTGGCGAGAATAGAACCCGAGATCTTAAAGGTATTAACGTCAGAACACACCTACATACCTTTCTTAAACTCATAGTAAAGTTATTAATTTAAAAAAAAACTCAAAAAAGTAAAGATTTATTACTAAAGGAAAAGTTACGTTAATTCTGTAACTACTGCAGGTTACACAAAGGTTACTTTCAAAGTTACTCATAAAGTTTCCTAATTTAATCCAAAATAACCCAAAACTTTGCAAAATTTTGACGCACATAAAGTAGTAAGTACCATACTTGGATGATAAAATGTGTAACGTTGTAAATATGTATAAAAATAGATGCTTGTACAGGATGTTACAGTTTTGCGGAATTTTTTAAACAATGAATTATGTTTCGATTGTTTTTAAGATTTTTTTTTTTTTTTGTTTTTGTTTTTTAAAAGACAACTCCCGCACTAGGGATCATGCCCTGTGTCGCGGGGACTTTTACAAACATCAATTAACGGACACATATAACACCCAGACTCAGGACAATAATTTGTGGATCTCACAAATTATTGTCCTGCGTGGGGATCGAACCCACAACCTCATGCGCGGCAGCCGCTGGCTTTACCGGCGCGCCACCGAGGTCGTCAAGAATTAGATAAGCTAGGTATCAATCAACTAGCCTATTGCAGTCCACTGATGGACAAAGGCATCTCCCAACACGCGCCACAGGTTGGTATGCTCCACTTAATTTAAATAAAAATATATAATCATCACACATCACACAAGTATACTGTGTATTTATACTAATAGTACAATAAATCATTTATAAAAAAAAATACATATTTATTAGCTTCGCCTAGCTTCGTGTTTATTCTTACATTTTTTTTGCATTGAGCGGCAATCTAAGCCTAGACCTAAACAGAACACTTATCGTTGAAACATTTAGATAAAGACTTTACCCGATACTGTCACTGTTACACGGTAGGCATTTTTGTAAAAACTAAAACATATTTTAACTTCAAAGTAAAAATTGATATTACCAAAAATAATACCTAAATCAAATATTTGTTATACATACTGTATATAGATATCTTTGGTCAATAGTTGATAGGTTTTCCATGTTTCCATTTATATTATTTTTCTTTTGTTTATAGCTAAAAAATGGTTTTGACGAATATAATATTTATTGCTTTATTTCATATTTTTTGTACATGAGATTGTACTGAAATATGCACTCTAAAGCATTACATTTTTGTTATATTTAGTAAATGTCCTCGTAATCAGTCCCTCTGCAGTGATAGGTATACTACAGTTACTGTGAAAAATTGTTCTAATCCTATTATTGTCCCACTGCAGGGACGGGCCTCCTCCCGTGACGGAGGGATACTTGGCCTACTAATACCACGTTGGCCAGACGGATTGGTATAGGGTTTAATTTCAAGTTTTCCTTCTTTTTATTTCGTAAAGATAAAATTTACGGATAGTCCTTTAGTCGGTTTTTACGACACCTATGGGATGAGATCGGGTGGTGACATATTATATTCTTACTTTGTCACCACACTAACAATCTCACTTTAAAAATATTATTTTTTGACAGAAAATGCATTCAAGTCATAAATAGTTGACCATAATATTATGCTAACGACCATTTTAAAGTCACCATACACCTTACGTATGTGTCGCCACAGTATTCCTTTTGTAATAGGATTTCACAATATATTAGTATATGTAAATAAACATATATAGTAGTGTTGATTGTTCCGCATTATGCTTAACTCAAAATGCTGACTATATAGAAGTAAACACGCAGTATTAAGTATATGTCGCAGAGCATGTCTCGTATATAGGCGTTCGCATAGATTGGGCTCTAGGGTTGTCGAGTACATTATTTTATTAATGTAATAGTTTTATTATTAGTATTTATGTATTAAATAAAGTATTTCTGATAAAGAACAGCTGTAGTACTGTAGTAGATTTAGACACAATTTTGGAAAGAAAACTATGTTATTGACTGAAAATGCATTCCAACTCAAAAAATCATTCTATTAGCTTCCAAATAAATTAACAGTACACTGACGATTGATTTTAAGTCACTTAACGTAGGTGTCGCCACCAATCCTCTACCTTTTGTAAAGGTAATAGGCTTTCACACATAATATTAGTATATGTAAATAAACATATATAGTAGTGTTGATTGTTCCGCATTATGCTCAACTCAAAATGCTGACTATATAGAAGTAAACTCGCAGTATTAAGTATATGTCGCGGGAGCATATCTCGAATATAGTCGGTCGCGTAGAGTGGGCTCTAGGGTTGTCGATTACATTATTTCTTGATATAGTTTGTTTGTTTTTCATCATCATCATCATACTAGCCTATTAACGTCCCACTGCAGGAACGGGCCTCCTCCCGTGACGGAAGGATAGCACTACTAATACCACGCTGGCCAAACGGATTGGTATAGGGTTTAATTTCAAGTTTTCCTTCTTTTTATTTCGCTAAGATAATATTGACGGGTAGTTCCTTAGTCGGTTTTTACGACACCCATGGGATAAGATGGGGTGACATATTGTATTCTTACTCCGTCACCACAAGGATGGGCATATGTCGCGAGGAATTTTACCAATTTCCATTTAACGAGACATCATGAAAGTCATTGCGTGATCAGCGAAATTAAGCCTTGGATTCAATTCGAATCGACTACCGAGTGCACAGTAGACGCATAATAAACGATCACTGCACCGCCAAGGCAGTGATGCCGCAAGCATTTTAATATGTTACATGAACACTTAACTAATTTGATTGAACGCCCATTCCCGCTAATGATTTTAAGATATAGGCCTATTATATAGAATTTATAATATCCTGTTCTTCACACAGCGACCGGATAGAGCGTTTTTTTTTACAAAACACGTTTCGATAGCAAGTACAGGTAACTACAAAAGTTGATTACGAAAGATTTCAATGCTAAAAGATTTTGTAAAAAGTGTTGTGACAAGAAGAGAAAATAGTCTATCATTTATGTCCAAGAAAAACTAAACACGTATTTTCCATGATTCGCTGACCACATAAAATGACCTTGTAATACTGGATATGTTAAACAACTTTTTTTGCTGACTCTACACAAAATACATCTGTTATTTCATATACGTTCGGACATGACAGTTCCTATATTCTATTTGTGTGTAGAAATTTACAATATATTTGTACTATTTTTGTAAATTCTGCAGTGACATGATTCAATTTTCATCTATTTCTGGGTCTGTTTTGCTTTTTTAGGGAATATACAGTGAACAGTGTAATTTTTAGACTTTTAGTTTCAAAGCTATATAGTACTACACGTAAACAATTTCTATTCTATTGTAATACTTTTTTTTGTGGGGTAATAGACAATCTGGTGTTAAGAATCTTTCTAGTCATCCTTAAGTCTATAACATGGCTTAACGGCAGCTATTATACTCCCTTAAAAATACCCTAAGACTTAGTGTTACCAACCGATATTGCAAATGACTGTGTATGCCAGTGTAGTATCAGTAGACTAAGTTTCTTTCCTTAAGTGGTTGAATTGCTTCGCTGTAGTAGAATAATACAAACGGCAGTAATATTGGACTACTACTATTTAATATAATTTTTATAAAACAATTTCAGTTATTAAAATAAATACGGTATATATTACTTAAGTGACAACCCTAAGACGAACTTATCTCGGCGACAGGTACGCTTGACGTGGCTACGTCAATAGACGGGGGTCTATGCATCAATGTGTGTTAGGACTCTCCATGTATGTGTCAAGCAATAATAAGCCTTGTATCTTAATAGTGTATAGTAATCGAATTAATAACTGTTTATTTTTTATTACGAACTTATTTTTGTGTCGTAAACGACCACTACGGAAGAAACGAACTAGACGTCATTTTTGCGAAATTATAAGAAACACAAAAAGACCCAAATCGCCTTGACAGCGTTTTTAGGATGAGGGAGAAGGTATGTTATTGGAGTGTGAATGAACATCAGTACTCTTGTGAACCGATCAGAATCTCCCACTTTCATGTACTACCTGCATGACGCTACATTTATCATTTTATAATAAAATCCTTCGTTGTATGGATATATATGGTATACAATGGTTGCAGCGCCTGATTACAGTTATCTACAATGTAAAAAAATTGACGTCAAGAAAATGCAGCAGTAGAGTTTGTTTCGCCGCTTCTTCTCTACTAGCTCTTTGGAGGCGGTGGTAAACTTTGCTTAACTTTTAAATGTATTTAAACTTAGATTAAGTAGTTTAAAGGACGTCAAGAAATATATAATGAGAATTGTATTTATCTTGAATAAAGCGATTTTGACTTTGACTTTGACTTATACTAATCAAACTTTTGATAACCTCATAGGTTTAGTACTTGTAGTGTCTGACTGTATTCGTAATATGTATCAAATTGGACAAACATTAAATCATTCCTAGAAAAGTTTATTCTTCTAAATCAAATTTCTCCCACCACAAGACCAGGGCTATCTATTTAATAGTCCATCTACCCACATAAAACAGCACATAATACTCTCACAAAAGAAATAAACAATCACATTACCTAACAAATGAAAACATAACCCTACATTGCCGTATCATTAACTACGACCATTTTCGTTAAGGTATACTACCGCAGAAATTGCTCCCAGATTATCATGAATAAGAATAAAAAAAAAGCCTTTACAAAAAAGCAAGCGGAGCGTGCTCTTACCGTTCCAGATTAATCGCACATTCTGCAATATTTTTCACAAAAGGATACCTTAATCCTAACAAGTAGGGGGTAAGCCCTCGTACTGCGATCTTCATAATCGCTCGTCTTTTGTAACCATTGCAATTTGGTTCTTATACGACGAATTGTTTTCTTTTAATTGCGTTGTGAGATTTTTTTATTGTTTTGATTTAGTTTTTGTCTATGTATTTGTTTGTTTCTGTACATCTCTATCTAGTCTCAGAATGCCTTTTCCATAGTGGCGTGAAGGGTTTGAATCCCACACAGAATAATCGTATATGCGATTTTCAAATTTTGAAAGAACGAAAAACAATTTATTAACAGTAAAGCTAGACAATAACACATTTACAAAAAGAAAAAACACAATAACTAATAATTTTGATTTTAGATGTTATTTGTTAAACTACCTAATGTTTTTAATCTCGCTTCGACATAAGTATAGACACTAGTGCGAATGTCTTTTTATTTAAAAAAAACTGAACATGGCTTGTATTCCTACTAGGCAAAAATAGGGTAGTAAAATTATATTCTCAGTCCATCACCGCACCAATACGATGCAAATAAATGGTCGACAAATATCGTACACGATAATAAGTCGTGTATTACAAGAATACGATGTATAAGCTTTCATTTCAATATTAATATTCTCGGTTTTCCAAACGTCGATGAGTTTTGCCGTCAGTACCGTGGTTTTTTATTGAAAACTTTTTTTTCAGTTTTCAATAGTGTCTGGTCAATGACCCCTTGATTCATCTTTACTACGAATAATTAAAATAGACAATGATTTATTGTAAAATTAAAATGTTCAATGGGTTTCCACATGGGGTGAAGTTTTATAGTGTCAGTTTAAAAAACCAGAGGTTGCCGGTTCGATTTTGCACAAGTCAGTGTGTGCATAAACATTTTAGATAATAATAATTATGTTAACCCAGTTTTGCTTAATTTGCGCCTAGAAATGATTAGTTTTAAAAGACCACCCCTCCTCTAGTAAACAAGCGTTGATACTTTTACAAACTTTGATTTAAACATCACATCACGTAAGAGCTTGTTGGTCGTGTAAATTATAGTTTTGCGTGGGCCTCGATACCTTGACCAGTACCGTGCACGTTACTTACTAGCGGCAAACGCCAGTTTAGTTTTCGTAGTAATAATAATGCTAAATTTCCTTACACAACGCGCTTTGGATTCATAATCAACCTATCCGACAAAGAAGAAACTGCACAAATAAATTATCAAAAATTATTTACAAAAAAAAACTAAATAAATAAATTAGTTCTTACACAAAGTTATTAAGGGGGTCCGTAAGTGATTATTCCCCGACACCATAATTCAGGGAAAGTTCAGAAAAGATTCCGGTCCGAAGAATTAAAATACAAAGGACCTTTTTCGGTCGGTTTACATAATAAAACAATGGGTACGGAACCCTGGATAGCTAGGGTTGTCTAGACAATAGGGGACTGGCTTGAAAAACTTTGTCTTGTTAAATATAATGTCTATTTTAGACTATAAATCTTTTATCTTACTGGGTTCGTGGTTAAATTCTTGTTTATACGACATTTTTGAGTTATTGGTTATGGTTGTAGGACTAGGGTTCGATTCACGCGAAAAGTCTAAGTTTAATATGTGCGTTTTGAAAATAAAGTGTGTTAATTATCTAGTAGGTACACATAGTACAAGTTTTTTTCAAGTTTGTAATTAGATAACGGTGTGTTATAATCCTCCGTAGAGCTTGTACTATTAGTACAACTAATTAACTAACTTTTATACAATTTCTGTAAGTAATAGGCAATACATCCAACAAAACGTTGTTGAGGGAATCGAACCCGCGACCCGCAGCGCGAGGCTGACAAACCCTTCCTATCTTTAACTTTAATGAAACGTAAAACTATTTGTAACAATTCAAAGATGGGTCAGGGACCTTTTAAAATTTTCGCTAAGCTATCTACAATACTCACAAGTCGAAAAGAAGTGATACGGGCACTGTTGAAAATCAGTGTTGCGAGTTGCTTTTACTCTTGCAGCGTCCTTGTTTGACACTGATGGGACACACTCTTAACTTGCTTTTTTAGATTTGTAGGATATATTAGATTGTTCTTTTCAATAAATGTGTTTTTTGTTATTGGTTTTTGTGTGTGTGAGCTGGTCTGTGTTAAATAAAATTGTTTTAATTCTTTCTTTCTTTCATATAAAAAAAAATGTCATCAATAAAAAAAAAAGTGTCGACCCTAAAATGTTACTAATACGTCATATGACGTGAGCATCGTGTATAACACTGAAAGCGCCAACGACCACCAACATTTTAATAATAAATTAAAACATCCTTTTATGTATGTAAATTTTTAATCATTTATACCTACTAGCGCCCTTTTATTTTGGTCCTTTAGTATTCAAAAGACTATCATCGTAACAGCCCATTAATGTCACTGCAGCGACGGGCAGACGGACTCCCATGACGGAGGCATACTTGGCCTACTAGTACCACGCTGGACAGACAGAGTTAAATTTCAAGTTTTCCGTCTTTTTATTTCGTAGAGATAATATTCACGAATAGTCCCTTAGTCGGTTTTTACGACACCCATTGGATGAGATGGGGTGGTCACATATTGTATTCTTACTCCGTCACCACACAGAGGAATTTCTTCTTTAATTTGGTCTTTTAGTATTCAAAAGATAATAAATGTCTACATTATCGTCATCGTCATATCAACCAGCTGATGATCACTGCTGGACCAAGATCTCCCAATTTCCACCTTATGCAGTTCTATGCCTTCCTCATACTTTGTTTCCTGTGGTGACCAGGTCTTCTGTCCACCATGTAAGAGATAACCTTGTGTTATGTCCTCCGTGTGGTGACGGAGTAAGAATACAATATGTCACCACCCCATCTCATCCCATGGGTGTCGTAAAAACCGACTAAGGGACTATCCGTAAATATTATCTTTACGAAATAAAAAGAAGGAATACTTGAAATTAAACCCTATACCAATCCGTTTGGCCAGCATGGTATTAGGCCAAGTATCCCTCCGTCACAGGAGGAGGCCCCTCCCTGCAGTGGGACATTAATGGGCTGTTATGATGATTTACTCTTTAGCCACATAGACAGTGGGTATAATGAATGGTATCATGAAAAGTAAACATTTACCTAAAAAATGAAACGTTTGTTTCAAATTAAGCGGTTTGTTATAAACACAGTTAATACCACAACAAGCATCCTTTAAAAACCCACCCCCAAACAATTTCTTTAAACATTAAATTTTTAATAATCACTATAAGTACGTAATATGTCAACAAATAAAATCCTTCTATAAACAAGTTGAAAGGGAAATATTTTAAAGGCTCTATCAGCCCTTTGTCTGCCCGGAATCGATCCCGTCATTTAATAATATTTCTATAAGAAAATCACCCTTTTCCACCCCGTGAAGCTTTAAGCTCTTTGTCCTTTATAGACATTGGTTCTCAAAGTTTTGCTTAATTATATATTTTTTAATCGGCTTTTCTATGTATTATGTTATTTATTAATTAATTATAGTCATGGCTCCTTAAAATTGTGATAATAATGATTAGTTATTAGGAAATAACTTGACGAAAATATATAATTTTTAGTAATCACAACAATCAAAAGCAACTGGTTAAAACTTTAATGCCATGAATACTAATATAACTACTATCTAGCTATAAATTACCCAAAGTACTTTGAAAAAATAAGGTCTAAGTAAGAGTCGAACCTTCTGACTCAGGCCACTCGAGTCCTTATCCACTGCTTTGCCTACATCCAAAATTCGTTAACTCTCACATTACTATAATTCAAAAGACATTCCATATTTGAAATCAAATAAAACGGCTATAATGCTCTATGTATAGACTACTGTTCGTTTATAAATTCAAATGTTATAAAAAATAATTAATTCAGACATTATGTTAATGTAATTAGCTTACTACGTTTTTATTTTTAAATTATTTTATATGCTATGTATATGACTAATTTGTGTATAATAACTCTAAAAGGATGCTAATGTTGTTGTAAAATATCATGTAATGTTCGATGTTTGAATAAAATTTGAATTGTTTATTAAGCTTCTGTTATTTTTTGTCTAGATTTTTTTTTAGAATAATTAAATGTTAGCCTATCGTACTTGGATTTCCGTGTTTATGACTAAATTTTAATAAAAAAATAGTAATTGTCGACAATCCTTTTTGACAAATGGGTATCGTAAAAGTTGACTAAGCTTTCTCATTTGAAACTGAAGATTCTTTCCACCACAGAGAAGTTTCTGCTTTGCTTAAGAGAATAAAAATGTATAATCTTTTTGCTGTTAGTACTTTAGTAACGCAGTTAAACTGATTTTTCGTTAGCTTATGGTTTGTATTTGCATTATAAAACAAAGAGAATGACAGTTTATATTTAAACTAAAGTATACTCGATAAAGAGCGCTGAAGGAAAAAGGAACACGATCATTTCAAATTATTTAAATTCCGAACGCAATTCAAATCTCTACTCCCGTTCCTAAAAATGACATTAATGTTATGGGTTACAAGTATAAAAAAATCATTGCGGTATGACGTAAATCCTGTCAAAAACTTCAACCGTCAAGTCTTCCCCTACACAATTATTGGTATAATGAAACATTATTATACGAAACTTTAGAGATAAGGGGTGCTTACATACCAAGCATAAATATATTATTCCTACTCTAAACTGTCTTCCCAGTGGGAAAGTTCCTTAAATATTGCAGATTTATGCTAAACGTTAACGTGGACTCTTGGTTTTTTATTGCCGCATAAAAAGTTAATTCAAATTAACTCCCGGTGTACAAGTTTTACTTCTACCCTTCTGGGCAAGTCTTGAGAAATAACCATACTTTTATATCATAAATGTTAATCTTTTAAAGCTAATTAAAGTAAATTTCAACAAAAGACATAAATTTTAAGTGAGAGAAAAATCGTTTTGCCTAAATGTATTTTTTTTTTCTAGAAATAATACTTTTCTTAATTTTATTTATGAAGCTCTTAAAGGGTTAAATATACACTTTTATTTAGTACAAGTTCTAAGACTTAAACAATTTATTTTTATTACATAAGGCATCAATATAAATATCATACAAATATTTTTATTACAATACAAATGCTAAATTCAAAGATATTAAGCATCCAAAGTGCCTAATACATTAAAATTACTAACAAAATACAAGTTCTAAATATAAAGAATAGTAACTTCCTAATTATTTCAAACAAATCAAGTTCTAAATTGAAATGTAATTTTTTAAAACATAAATTTAGGCCCTGTATTTTAATCTTCAGTATATTGTTCTAAAGGTATATAAATGTAGATCCTGGACCTTACCGACCAACAAAAAGCAATGTTCTACAGTTAAGACCCGGTCTCTGTTTAACTGCCTTGATTGAAATTCCAAGATTGAACACTTAAGTACTGTTAACATTTCAAATTGAACTTAATTCTTACTTACATAAAGTTGAAAGTTACTATTAACAGTTAATATTTTCGTCTACCCTCCGTTATGAATAATTCAAGTGATGTCTAATAACTAGTACAGTGAACGACTCAACGTATGGGTTTTGTCCCTTTCATTTTTGTAAGGATTAGGTGTAGGAGAATGATCGATGACGTGTGGCCATTTTGCCATTTCCTTTGCGTTTGTATTGTCGTTCTTTGAGATTTAAAATACTTAGTAAAAGATTTTCTTTGATGGGAAATTCTGCTTGAGGGTTTTTCGCTTTATTTCAGTTTGGGGTTGGGGCTTTCAACTTATGGGTATACAGTAATTTATATGGACTCATGTTGTTACTACTGATGGTTGTAATGTGGGGAAATATTCCAGCAGAATAGCAGATCAGTCGCTCAATCATTGGGTACTGATTTTTTTTCCTGTCATGGTTTTTCTAGTGTTAGGAGTCGTTAAGTAATAGAGGCCTTTGGAGTCCATATGGGTGGTTGATCAACTTTTGACAACAGGTTGGTCATTAAACAGTTGGTTAAGCGGGACAGATATTTGTGTGATCCACAAACGGTTTCTTGAGCTTTTATGCGAATACATACTTATATTCACGGCTTTTTCCTATGAGAGGTAGGCAGTCTCTACTGATCGCTTAGATTCTTACAAATAGGCACTTACATTACTCTTATGTGACGGAGTAAGAATACAATATGTCACCACCCTATCTCATCCTATGGGTGTCGTAAAAATCGACTAAGTGACTATCCGTGAATATTATCTTTACAAAATAAAAAGGAAAACTTGAAATTAAACCCTATACCAATCCGTCTGACCAGCGTGGTATTAGTAGGCCAAGTATCCCTCCGTCATGGAAGGAGGCCCGTCCGTGCAGTGGGACATTAATGGGCTGTTATGATAATGACAGCTATAAACTTATTCATTTCTTTTTATATTCAAATGTAAAATCATATAATAAAAGGTTGTTTCTTTTTCAGGTAAGTTATGAAACCACAATCAACACGAACTTCTAGCTTCCATACAGTAAATTTAACAATCGCAACAAAGAGAAGTTCATGAACGCCATCTCTTGGCGGATTCAGGAAGTTTTGCAAGTTGTTCTGTCGACGCTACGGACCGGTGAAGTTTTAAGGTACCTTTTTATGTAGTTTCATAGAACATTTTCTTTTTGAATTGAAGTTGGTGTTTGTGTATTTGATATTATTGTGATTACATTTTTTATGTATTATTTTGTGTACGTATTTTATGATTATTCAACTGTCTCGGTGAAAAACTGGTAGTGTAGGCGTTCGAATTACACTCAAAGTAATTATCTTAGTGCTCCACAAATCATTGCCTAAAGTTTGGATGTACTGTGTGTACTTTAATTTCATGTCTGTTAAAATCTCAGCGACCCAGGGCTTTCAATTCTATCTAGGCTTTGACATAAAAGTAATATTTCATTTATCCTCTCATCTGTCTATCAAAATCATCTTCATCATCATCATCATCATTCCCCTGCCCGAATCCCAATTTTTATTTTTTTTATTTGTGGTCGGCGCAGCATGTCCTCTTCTTCCATTCTTTCGTATCTGTCTATCAAAATAACAGTTAAAAAAGAAAATAATTGTATATTGATAACAGGTGACTAGTGCAGTAAACCAATGAATGAACTAGTTCACTTAATCAATTTATGACACATCAAATGCAAAAAGAATATTATGACAACATTTCTATACAAATACAATATAACCTATACCTGCATCTAAACTCATTGGTCACGTTAAAACTTTTTGTTTACATTATGACGAATAACTCCGTAACTTATCGCTTCCATGTTTAAAAAATAAAAACCACTCGTACAATGATTTATGGTCGTGTGTGCCTTTGACAGCTTCATGTTACCAGCTTCAAAAAATATAAATAATATTTTTGTTAGTTTTATAGGGTAATAATTCGTATAAAATAGTCGTAAAACGCCTTTTTCAATTTCTGTTTAGTTTTGTGAGAGTAAATTTTAAATAGTTTTGTTTTTAGACATTATTTTATTTGCTAGCAATGTGTTTGTTAAAACGTTATTGCTCAAAAATACTAATAATATATTCTGCTTGGTGGTAGTTCAACTAATAGCCGTTTAGGTAGCGACTACCGTAAACTCAATTAAAAAGCCTCCTAAATGGTTTCCACTTGGATATCACGTTTGGTCCTCAGTCGTTGTACATCCAATGTACATGTATGGTAACAACGGCAAAGTGATGTAGGCGGATTGAATATCTTCCATATCTTGACTACCAGCGTGCCTTAATTCCTGGCCTGTATTGTAACTTTCTATCAGGTTCGAAACAGTCATGTTGCCGAGTCGTATATATTTTTGCCTTTTTTTAAAGTATTTTTTGAAGTTGGAACCTTGTATTCGTTATTCCCTTATCAAGACACAATTTCCAATAATTCGTTGCTGAACTTACTTGTAATTTTATAACGTATATGAACAATTTTATTAAAATCGGTTTTGTCAACTAAGAGTTTGTTACATATAGTATATGTTCTTTCAAATCTATTTATAAAACTGAATGTTGCAATCTAAAAATAGTCCATGGATAATAGTATGGTAATACTGAATCTTTCTATGACCTTTGCGTGCAAAATCTATTCAGTCGTGCATTTTATAGTGCATTGACATACATATATGTTTAGATTTTTATTAAAATGGCCAATTGGTTGTCCTTGTTAGGACGGTCAAAGAAAACAAAGCGTGGAAATGTCCCATTCCAGGGAGGTCCCGTTTTTATTCATCGGATGGTCGATATTTATGGAATGATCACAAAAATAATTATAATTTTAGTGTGGTTTGGCCAATCTTGTGCCCCTGCCTTTGACGTAACAATACTGTTACTATAATAGAACCTAGAGTATGGAAACGATGAGATGAAATAGCATAAAGCGGCCACTCATCCATAGAGTTACCTCGCTTATATTCATCATCATAACAGCCCATTAATGTCCCACTGCAAGGACGGGCCTCCTCCCGTGACGGGAGGGATACTTAGCCTACTAATACCATGCTGGCCAGACGGATTGGTATAGGGTTTAATTTCAAGTTTTCCTTCTTTTTATTTCGTAAAGATAATATTCACGGATAGTCCCTTAGTCGGTTTTTACGACACCCATGGGATGAGATGGGGTGGTGACATATTGTACTCTTACTTCGTCACCACACGTTTATATTGCTTAACGTATAATATCCTTTATCGATCAGTAACGTACACCAAGTGATATAGTCTTACTATGACTTTAAAAGTTTTAATACTTTGTTCAAACAGCAATTCATATGCAAAGAATAAACTCCTAGTATTACCTTTACAATGTATTTAAATGTATTTCAAGAAAGCGATACTAAAATGCTATTTCTTTTATGAACAAACACATAAACAAGTCGCGTAAAAATACTAAACTAATAACTACGTAAAACTGCAGCAACGTAATAAACAAAATTAGCACAACAAACATGAACTATAATAAAGATATACGTCCCTAAATGGGATTGTATTGTTTAGTTCATTCATTCATTTCGTTCGTGAACTAGGTCGGTGGATGTTAATGTTACTGTAACGAATTTTGAAATTAAGTTTGGTATGTATTTTATGGTCTTGTTACTACGTTGTAAAGTCATACCGCGTGGTTTGATCTGTGAGAAATTCGTGTATAAATGTGTTAATGGTATAAAATGTCGTTCTTTTTTCAAGTTACGTCATTATTAAATAATTTCCTAAGTGAAATTCGAAAACTGTGCCATTGCAGTAGAAAGAAAATTTGAAACAGGTTATATACCTACTTATTAACCTGATAATAGTTAGGTATCAAGTCAATTCCCTTCATGACAGTGACGAAAGGTCTTTATGATAGGCGTATTTGTATATTTATATCAAATTTACTTTATTTTGTTTTATAGAGATTTTCTTATTCATCATATTTTAAAATAACAAGTATTAATCCACGAAAACATATTTCTTTGTACAATTTGTTCATGTGTAATGCACGTAAATATATTTCGACCTTCCATTTTAATGTTCATGAAAGGAAGTCGAAACAATACACAAAACATTAACTAGCGAAATTGTATTTTCTATTGCTCACGTTAATAATTCAAGGTTTCCTTCACAAAGTAGCGCCTAACTAAATGCAATTAACCTAAAAATGAAAGAGGTAAAACAGTTGCAATCATGGTAACAAAGTTGTTTCTGTTTGTGTTAGCGACTATATTACTAGATTAAGCGATAAGCGGAGCGACTAGATTTAATAAATAATAATAAATATTTACAAACATCTGTACTATACCCAGCGCCATCTGTTCCCAAAGTAAGCTAGGCTTAACCTGCTTGTGTTATGGGTCACAGAACAACGGATAAACATACTTAAATATTTTTTTTTGTACATACATAAAAACACTCAGACCAATGCAAACAATCATGTTCATGCACACAAAGATTTGCATTGAGCGGGAATCGAACCCGAGACTTCTGCGTAGCAGCCATGTAATATACCGACTGCGCCACAGAGGTCGAATGATGGAGTAATGGAACTAGCAAGGCCAGTTACAGCCCAAAGCGAACTAACATTTACTTCCCCCGCTGAAAGTCGTAATGTAACACCGGTCTATGGTGTAGCATTCGTTCCTGACCCAGTTGTCACTATTGTGCGGTTGTTGAGAGGAGTCATATTTTCTGAAGCACCCCTGTCATTGCACACGTTGAGTTTAAGACAATGGGGTTTTTTTAAACAATAACAGTTTCTTTATTACATGGATATGTGGGTAATTTGTTGTTGTATGTTTTTAATAATAAAGATAGACAGGAAGTCAATTTGGAGTGCAATAGAAAAACGTTTCCCTTTTTTCTGAAGCTGCGGTTACAAGGTGAAAATTTTGTTTCTTTGTACGCTCTAATCTCAGGAACTACTGGTTTACGTGAAAATCTGTTTTGTATTAGTCTTATTATCAAAGAAGGTTATGTTAGTTTATAACATCACGCAAGGCCGCAGACAAAGCTGCGTTAAACAACTAGTAGGTACAAATACAAATGAAAACATGTAATTGTTATAGATAAAAACGAAATTAAAATAATAACATACTATTTTGTTTTACAAATTTCTCTTGAATACCAATTGTAAATTAATAAATACTATTGTAATAATATACTAGATACCTTATACCTGGTATTTATCTAGATATCACCTTTTATTGGTATTGGTATCGATTGATATAATGTGTCTGATAATAGCCATATATTATGTTATTTATTTAAATACTGTTCTGTGTTTAGTAAACTGTTTACTGCCTCGTGTATGTCAGATATACGGGGCCATGAATTATGTGATCCAAAAATAAGTGTTTTGAGACCGAATGTACTTTGTGTCTGCTAATTGTGTGTTTGTTAGGGACTGTGACACAGGGATTCCTTTTGCGGAAGTTGTATCTTTTATTTTATGACTCTTCTTTTTTCCCACTTAATGTAAAACTTAAATCTCCTTGTGGTGACGTAGTAAGATTACAATATGTCATCACCCCATCTCATCCCATGGGTTCCTTCCCTTCTTTTTAATTCGTGAATGTTATCTTAACGAAATAAAGAAAAAGGAAAATTGAAATTAAACCCTATACTAATCCGTTTGGCCAGCGTGGTATTAGTAGGCCAAGTAACCCTCCGTCACAGGAGGAGGCCCGTTCCTGCAGTAGGACATTAATGAGCTGTTATGACGAATGTAAAACTTTGTGTTTAGTGAATACATTTTTAAATATAAGTTTTACATAGTTTTATATAAACGTGTGAATTTCCAGTGCGACTATGATGGTGTCAGTGACATGGGCATGTCCAACTTGAACCGACTAAAACCTACATAACTAAAAAAGCTAGAACTTTATATAAACTAACACTCTTTTTATTTACGTACCAAATAGATAAAATAGACCAATTTTTTATATCATAGCATCTCTAGCCCTGATTTCGCACTCTCAAACCATATACCTAATTCAAATTCCATAAAGTTTGCAACATCCCAATCGCGAGCGCTCTTAGTATTATGGGCATTTAGCGGGCTCCAACCGTCTTACTAAAACATACATAGTCGAAAATTCTTAACACATCTAAGAGAAAAACATACCAGTCAGCATTGCATGTAGCTCAGATTCTGTACTTTCAAACTATATACCTAATTCAACGCATGTCCCCATTTTACCAAATAATATTATTTGAACTATCGAAAAAATTCATTGAATAGTACCAGTGGCAGACGGTTAATGGACTAGTGGCAGTAACTGGCAGCACGCGACACCACTCATAATGGGTTCCCCTCCTGATTCATAATACAGAGAAATAAAATGCTTATTGATCGGCTAGGGGACATGACGCAGGGTTGTCACTTAGAAGTTTTTTTTTTTTGTGAAAGTGTTTTTTGTGTTTAGGTATAGGTTTCTTAGTCCATATTAGGCCATATTTGTAGAAGGTTAGCAGTGGACATCAATTGGCTGATATGTTTCTTATTTATTGTTCGTAACAGGTCACCAATCTCTTCGTACAGTAACGGAAGGGAAAATGACCTACTTCACGCATATGTATATACAGCCAACTCCATGTTAAAATAACACATTTTATACGGTTTTTTAGATTTATTTTAATAATCGATGAATTTTGTAAAATAAAAAATAACGTCAACCTTATAATGTTTTAACTGCACTCGTTTCAATAAGCTTCATGACGAAAAAAAATTTAAAAAAAAATGGTAAATTAGAATGATGTCTCCTAAACGGGTGTGGATTTATTGTTCCTTCTTAGTAAAGTACCCTTTCCATTTCCCATCTTTTGTTAAAATATACACGTCGTTTTCATCTCAGCATAACAGCTCATTCATGTCCCACTGCAAGGACGGGCCTCCTTCCGTGAGGGAGGGATACATGTCCTACTAATACCACGCTGGCCAAGCGGATTGGTATAGGGTTTAATTTCAATTTTTCCTTCTTTTTACTTCGTAAATATAACGTTTTCGTTTTCATCTACACCCTGTATAATAAACTGGTACTCGAGTAGTAGACTGACCGTACACTGTATCAATATAAAATGTCATTGCAAGTACTATACCTTCCAGAACGCCTCATAATATATTCAAGATGTTCGACCATTAAGTACAGCGTCTACGATAGTTCACTAAGCCAATTGTAGGTTGTAAGCTCTAATGTTTGTCTAGCCTGAACATACTATATTAACAAAAAAAAAAAAATTTCAAACTAACCTATAAGTAGTTAGTACTCGTTTAGCGTCGTAGAACATATAACGTAACGTAAACGGATCGGCACCGTATCAACTCGAGCCGTTCAGTATTAATTGTATGAAACTCCTTATTGCAACGCACACTAATCGGAATCGTAGCGTAATCGGATTTGACACCGAGGAAAAAAGCGAGGCGGTGCCGTTCCGTTTACGTTACGTTATATGTGCTACGACCCTTATACGTAAAACAAATTTAAACTAGACAAAATGATTTAAAATTAATATATTATTACAGTCCATCTATGTCCCTGAGACGGGCCTCCTCTTGGGACAAAGAAAGAAATAGCCATGTAATATCAAGCTGGCCAGTTATAAAGGATTTGTTTTTTTTTATAATTATGTAGTATCTATTTAGTCCAAGTGGTCTTAAAAGCCTAAAAAAAAGAATTCATTTATTAAAACTTTTTCATCTATGCAAATTTTTAAATTAATTTATAATATTTTATTTCTACTAATTAGCCTTTTTAAATATTTTTCTTGATAGTAACTTTAACTTCTATCCAAAAATATTATTATGTCTTTTTTATGTAATCATTAACGATACGTTGTAAAATTATTATTAATTATGTTAATTATATTAACATTTTTCTCTTTATGTTTTAATATTTATGCACAAAACAATAAATTTACTAATTAAAAATATATTTTATGCTAATTTTATTTTTATGTCTCACTCTATAGGCATTATTAGAATTAATTTTTTTTATCTTATTGTTCATCTTTACACTTATTAGGAGTTTTTGTGCTTTATTGGTCTAAATTATACCTAACTGTTTTAGGCTGTTATATAAACAGGAAATATTTTAAGGGTACCAAAGGACAGGTAATTGATTTATATGTGCGGTTGTACAGCCATGTACAAAATGTATGTGTTGAAAATGTTTTTAATTTTGATAATATTAAAGTTACAAAAGTTAAACAGACTATTTTCGTTAGAAAAAGGACCCTAGGATATAGGACCTATACACCCGGTACTATTAAAATATTTTACCTTATTTTAGTTTTTGATTTGGTAGCACGTCAAAGTGAACTCTATAAACCATAAAACGAATCTTCTACTAAACATTTATAATTAACTTCTAAAATAAACTGAAGATATTTTCAATTAAATTAAGTTTCATTATGTGTTTGTTATAAGTGACAACCCTAACATTAACGCAATACATGAAAAGTTCGCACGCTTTATTTGTACTAGAGCCGGCCATTCCTATTTTTGACATTAATCCATACGAATAAAATTTCTTCTATAATGCGAGTAATCGAGTGGAGCAGATTTATATCTATTTTATTGTGTATCGAGACGAGAATCGAATTATATGTGAAGTTGGATTAGCGAGATTTTTTTTCGGGTAACGAGGTTATATCGATTTTTTTAAGCTCCGGGACTAAAGGAATTATGACTGGGCAGTGCAGGTTTAATATCAAACGATTTTGTCGGATTTGTACTTACAAAACATAATTTTGATGTCTCCTTGTCTACATCCTACTCGTAGTAGACAGTATCGAAAATTCTTCTTGTGACAAATTTTCAATAAAAGTAACTTTAACTAAAAGTAAACGTTATTTTAATTTATTTTTACTTGTTTTAAAGTAATAATACATGTAGTTACTATCCCTTCATATCGCAGGAGTGTCGTAATAGCCTTTTAGGCGAAGTTTGCACTTATTCTCGCTTAGAAAAGAAAACAAGGAAAATTGGACCGAACAGGACAGGCCTAGTTGAGGCCTAGAGTAGTAACTAGGACACTACTGATGTATTTGTATTTCACAACAAAGCTTAAAATATTACATTTTTAAAGTCAAAGTTTCGTTTAAGAAATCCTGCCCGCAAACATTAATTTAACGGAAACAAAGTACATCCAAACCCAGACCAATCATTTATAGATCACACAAACAAAAGCCCAATCAAGCATTACAATAAAAGGCAAAACATTTACAAGTTTTGTCGAAACCATATCCAAAACAAAAATAGTGCAGATGCGACCATATCATATGAGTGTAAAGGGGGACCATAGCTTAATAAAGGACCTATTGTCCTCACCCTGTATATCCCAGGGATAGATAATCTTTTATTATTCCTACAATTTATAGGCAGACGTCGACTTTCATTTGTCATTGTATGAAAACCTTTTGTCGTGTTGTCGCGGTAATAGAATCGATATATTACTATTGACATTAACTTTTTCGATGATTTAACCTTGGTATTGGATAGTATTGGAATAGTTTGCTTGGTCAAGGTGGTATGTAGGATAATTTTCCATCTGTGACTAGACGATAAGCCCTTGGGGTAAGACTATTAAATGCTACGAAGAAAAATAATTTAAAAAATAATAATTCGTTTGATATGTCTTTATATTATTTATACTAGCTGACCCGTGCCCACTTCGATGGACGGCGAAAAAAACGCGCCCGTGTTTTAAACATATTTCATTACTGCTCCACTCCTATTAGTCATAGCGTGATACTATATAGCCTATGACACTCTCCGATAAATGGACTATTCAACACAGAAATAATTTTTAAAATCGGTTCATTAGATCCAGAGATTACCCCCTACTACGTCACAATCACACAAACTTTACCACTTTATAATATTGGTATAGACAAAGTCAGAAGTGTTGTGTGGATTATGGCTACCATTTTGCTGTGCTACCGATCTGATAGTATTAATAGCCTCAGCTCATGAAAGTCACGTCACTAATAATCTGGCAGCTACCTACCCTAGAAAGAAATTGCGAAGCCCAAGTCATGTAGCCCTGTAATGTAGAGGCCTTCCTCCTAAGGGCTGTTATATTATTAGTAGGTTTCCATGTTGAGTTAGGGTCGTAGCACATATAACGTAACGGATCGGCACCGCCTCGCCTTTTTCCTCGGTGTCAAACGTCAAAAATCCGATAACGTTACGTTCTGATTAGTGTGCGTTGCAGTAAGGAGTCTCATACAAATAATTCTAAACGGCTCGAGTTGATACGGTGCCGAGCCGTTTACGTTACGTTATATGTGCTACGACCCTTAGTCTATTGCACGTCGTCCGTGGGATTTGAACTCACGACCTTGTTAACGGCATACCGCACCCGCCACACCACGGAAGCTGTTATTTCCCATAATAATTACATACACGAATCCCAAGAATTTCATTAATCGTTCTAAACTATTGGTAAATAAATGACTTTCTATGTAAATAACAGATTTATCTCGATGATTAATCAATTAACTAAAATTATTGTATTAGGCTACAAATATTTAAAGAATTTCTAAATCTTTTTTTAAAACTAAAGATTCTTATTTTACTTAATAGTTGTTATCGCTTTTTAAGTCAGGGTTGTCACGTAAGAAAAGGTATACGTAGCTGCTACTAAAAAAATCAAATTCTTTTAATAGAGGAGATATCAAACTCATTTGAAAGCATAAATGCCCCACTGCAGGGACGGAAAAACAAAAGAAAGTTACATTGTTGGTGAAACTAGGAACATCTTTCTCACCACACCATGTTTACAAAACCTGATCACAAGTAAAATTAAAGTATGGCCTAAACTTTGACTTCAATTAATCAATCAATCAACTAAGCTATCGCAGTCCACTGCTAGACATAGACCTCTCCCAACACGCGCCACAGAACACGGTCCTGCGCCTTCCGCATCCAGTCCGATCCGGAGACCTTTTTGAGGTCGTACGGTCCACCTAGCTGGGGGGCGTCCTACATTACGTCCTTACTTTGACTTATTGGGATGTAAAGTAAATACTATAATCTAAGTTCTTTTTAGTACAAAAAAACCCCTTAACCTACAAACCACTTTTGGTGGTATAAAAGGAAAGAATAGCTTCCTAAGTAGCGATATATTATCAGCACACTTTACCGCAAACGGAAACCAAATTAGATATATCCCAGTTAGTGGTTTTCGGTACTCCGCATCTCCTCGCTTTCTTTAAATAGGGCATGGCAGAATTAGAACTTTGTTGTGATATAATTAGGAGCACAGTTGGATTACCACAATCACAAAGGATTAAAGCCGAAGCTTCTTTAGAAAAAAAATGTAAGTACTTTGATATAACTGATATTTAGAACTATTATTCGAAACATTCTGAGCTTCATATTCGTAAAACACCAAGCTCTTTCTATGGGTCTAGAGGTCTATAGACGACCTCTGTGGCGTAGTGGAATATAACGTACGCAGAGGTCTCGGGTTTGATTCCCGCTCAATGCAAATATTTGTGTGCATGAACATGATTATTTGCATTGGTCTGAGTGTTTCTATGTATAATATGTATGTATTTACAAAAAAAAATTTATATAAGTACTTAATATCCGTTGCTCTGTTACCCATAACAAAAGCAGGTTAAGCTTAGCTTACTTTGGGAACAGATGGCGCTATGTAGAGATGTCCGTGAATATTTATTTATTTTTTTCTACATCTGATTTTGAGAAGCTTAAAAAAATATTGTCTAAAACATCCCAATAATTAACTATACACATGTAAAATACGCCCAGAAAGTTATTTAACAACTAAAAACCATGTAAACATTAAATAAAGTCTCTTCTATTTACATCACGCTACTTTTCCCGGTCGACGGATAAATCCGGCTTTTGGCAGCCCTAAGTACGTTTACCGCCAATACGTTATTTCCCTAGTAGCTGTCAATAGTTATTTAACTTCGATACCAAATCAACTGTTATGCGTTTAAGTGTACTTCTCGTATTAATTCTGAGTTTACGACTTAAAAACGTTTACCGATAACCGGTTGGTTTCTATGTGTTGGGTGTGTACATTTGCATACAAAAGTGCTGTAGAAGTTACTTCTATTTCTTTGGAAAGATGATTATTAAAAATAATAGTTAAGATAATATAAAAAGCATTAATGCATAAAAAGATAATAAAAAAGACAGACTTAAAAAACATAAATAAAAATTATTCACAACAATACGTCATTTTAGGCCGTTCCGTTCGCTATATTAATTTATGTACCCTGTACCCTATACCCCAGTGATCATTCTGTCCAATTTTTTGTATTTTTTTTTTAAGTTATTTCAAAGTAAGTTACCACTTTATGTATTCAACACACACACAACTCCAACTCCAAACCTTACTCGCGAACTACTTCTGTGCTCGTCTGTACTATTTTACCATACAAAAGTGTATAATTGATTTCGCAATCTAAACCTAGCGCTTATAATGACTATAAAAGTTTTATTCGCGTTCATATCATAGTGTTTCTTTATGACTTCTTAGGCGTGATTTGTTTGGAGT
This sequence comes from Schrankia costaestrigalis, assembly GCA_905475405.1. Taxonomy (NCBI): domain Eukaryota; kingdom Metazoa; phylum Arthropoda; class Insecta; order Lepidoptera; family Erebidae; genus Schrankia; species Schrankia costaestrigalis. The sequence goes on from FR997850.1 coordinate 7,909,640, forward strand.
TGATTAAGAGCATTGGTTGCCTTTTCAAAAGATGATTGATGCTGAATCTTATGAAAAGCACGAATAGGATTCAGGAATTAATGGCATTGGACTGTCATCCATTTTGAATCGTTGACTTGGCTGTGCTCATCATGTCCTTGGTATTCAAAGTAGTGTTTTATGATAGCTGTTTTAAGAAGCAATCTTATCCTGTGAAAAGAGTCAAGTTAGCCTATTACTAATATTAGTAGATATATATAAACTCACGACTTCTTAACACGGGGGTAAGCAAATACTACTCATAACAGCCCATTAATGTCTCACTTCAGGGACGGGCCTCCTCCCGTGACGGAGGTATACTTGGCCTACTAATACCACGCTGGCCAAACGGATTGGTATAAGATAAATACTACTGAGCGCCAAGGACTGCTTTTCTTACAACCTACTTCTTCTAAAAGGTGCTCCCTCACCGGGAGCACCTTACACGCGAATGCTTACGGTGAGGGAGTACCTTTACACTACTTAATAGGCTTCTTTAAGTATTTGTGAGATAATATCTGTAAATTTCCCTGGCTGGCTTTGGGAACACCCTAAAGAATGATAATATGGGATAGTAAAACCATTTATTCTTACTCATCCAAATCATTCGTAGATATTGGTAAAATCAATAAACGTATATTACCGAATATTTGCTGGAAATACTATTCATCCATACAAAATCATGAACGACATACAGTTTGTGTTTCAAACAATTCCATTTCTATTGTAGTCTCGTGCTCAATGTGAGATGTATGGGTGATAGTGATGTGCCTACGATAGCCGACTATTTGGCTACTAAAATACTGACAAAGATAGACATTTTTATGTTCTTCTTAATAACTCCGTTATTCCATGGGTGGTAAAGACCGATTATGGGACAGTTTTTCAGATATTATTTCTACGATAATTAAAAAAAGAAAAGGTTGACATCAAATTTCAACTTTAAAAAATAGTTTGCTATTTTAGACTCATTACCAACTATTTATTTGACGAAAGGTTCGATGATCTAATTTTTGTAAAGGTTGGGCAGGTAGTTTGAAAAACAATAATCCCAAATTGTTAGCTAAGAAAAAATACGAAGTGACACTATCCCGTTTCATGTCATGGGGACGTAAAAGCCAGATATAGTTCAGAAAGCAAATCTTCTGACCTACGAGTACTTGGATAGTTGCAGTGGAAAGTGAATCGGCTGCTATTAATGATTGACTTTATTTGAGCTATTCGGCCTTGTCGACTGGTAAACGTGCACATCCCTAAACTGAACAAATATCCGTAGCGGTATACGAAAATAGCATGTATTCTGCTTTACTTTTGTGATTAAATTAGAACTTGATATTAGTATTATAATGTAATTTCGACAGATATGTGGTTTATTATATCGAGCTGTCTGTGTAATGTGTCAACTAAATCTTAAAATTTTAGAGAAGAACACATTTATACAAATATTTGTAAAAAAATCAATGGCTAAGAAATTTGCTGATAAAAATTATAAACGTTAAGAGAAAAAAAACCATTGGGGTAACCCATTGATTTACAAAAAACCAAAGATACACACTCCACTTCCCAAAAACGTCCGCAACAAATAGGCGCATTGTGCGCTTTTAATTATATCGCGTTGTTCTACCGGCAAACGTCAATCATAAAATTTTATTGCTTTATGTGCATTACTTTTTAAATACAACTTTATGTCATGCGTGTAAGATTGAATTTGAAAAAAAAATTTGTTTACGATATAACTATACCTACGTATTTTTTGCGTATGTTTAATTTGGTAACACTTTTGGCTGTTAGTTTTGTTTGAAAATGTGCATCTTGGGTTTTTTTATAAATCAATGGGGTAACCTGATAAAACTTAATTGGAAAAATCATTAGATCAACAAGACCAAACATTGGGCAAAGCTGTTTGTTTTTGAAAGTCTGCAATCAGTTATAAATAATCAGTATTTTTTTCTATTATTTATACTTTATCCAAAATATTTATAATAGTTACGTTATTATTTGATCAACTATTATTGCCAACAGTACTATCTAATCAAACAGTATTAAATATAATATTAAGTATATTTATTTTCTCAGAATCAAAACGCAACATTACTATGGCACTGACAGGGTTAACGACGCGACAATTGAGGGGTTAATTTATTGCACTTTTATGTTTGTACGAGATTCAAATCTGGTAGCGGCATTTTTTTTACTTTTTAACCCTTTTGAAATACATATTTTGAACACTGTGGGTGGCATGAAGTTTTTATTGATAAATTGTCTGATTTGCTGTATCAAATCGAAAGCTAGACTACTAATCATTATAAGACTTACTCGAGTCGGTCACTTGAATGATACATAGAAATCACATATTTTATCAGATTACTTAATCATTATTGCAGATTTCAAGCAAAAAGAGACATTTTTACCCAAAAAGTTTTAAATTTCTTAAGAAATAATCGAGTACTGAGGTGAAATAATTACTAAAATAAAAATACAATCGATTTGAGTAAGTACTAAAAACTTAAGTAGGATTGCGGATAGCAAGCTAACTTCGTAAGTCCATGAAGTCGCTTATTATTAGGTATCTTCTCTTATTCATCTTAGCAGTACACTTTAATCATATCATATCATAACAGCCCATTAATGTCCCACTGCAGGAACAGGCCTCCTCCCGTGACGGAGTGATACTTGGTCTACTAATACCACGCTGGCCAGACGGAATGGTATAGGCTTTAATTTCAAGTTTTCCTTCTTTCTATGTAAAGGTAATATTCACAGATAGTCGTTTAGTCGGTTTCTAAGACACCCGATGTGTCACCACCCCATATCATCCCATGGCCATGGGATGATATGGGGTGGTGACACATTGTATTCTTACTCCGTCACCACACGGATAACACACAGTTCACTTTAATCAACAATAATAAAAAAACTTTGAAAATTAACTGATGACTTAATAGCATAGTTTACTCAAGCTACATTAAATCAAAATAAATGGCTCTGAACAAAGAGTTTTAATCAATATTAGTTTTCAGGAATTTATTGCTCATTAATAGCCCATGAGGTATGGAGTTGAGTACTTACATCATAAACATACACGATAAGCAATTAGACTGAAACTGCTTCATAAATCTAATAAATACTGTGTATATTAGAATCTAGAGTAGACAATTTGATTATTATTTGCTTTAACCTGGTTTCCCCGTGTGGTGACGGAGTAAGAATACAGTGTGTCACTACCCCATCTCATCCCATGGGTGTCGTAAAATCCGTGAATATTATCTTTACGTAATAAAAAGAAGGAAAACTTGAAATTAAAACCTATACCAATCCGTCTGGCCAGCGTGGTATTAGTAGGCCAAGTATCCCTCGGTCACGGGACGAGGTCCGTCCCTGCAGTGGGACATTAATGGATGTAAATTGGTTGATATGTAAATGATTATATCAAATTAATAACTTATACCAATCCGCATAACCAGCGCGGTATTCGAGACATGAATCCTACCGACTTCTAGTCGCTATCTCATAAGATACTTTTCTCAAATATGATATAGTAATATTTGTGAATATGATCGTTAATGTAGGTACTGTATACGTTTGGTCGTGCCCTCCTTACTTCCGTGTTTGCATTGTGTAGACGTCACACTCCAATGCCTTTGCGTCTATAAGCTTCTGCGTATATGCATAGGGGTGTCACTACATGAAAGTGTAGATTGAAAAGGTGATGTTTTTGGCGTTGGTAAAGCTTTTGTAACTTGGTAAGTTTTACCTCAATTTATACCACCGCGGAATGGAACGGAATGGAAGTTTTAGTACATCGCATAATGAACTTTATGTCAAGTGTATAACAAACAAACTAACTACGAGGAGAATTCTCGAGAATGCGCGAGGATTCCACGGAAGGCGCGCGACTTTTTTTAGGCTCGTGCGCGCGGATGGCAAGAACGTTAATAGCGAGCTGGCGTCATAGGCTGATATCGCAATTTTTTCATTGTTTTTTATTTTTCAAAGATGATTATTAGAGCTTCTTGCGGTGACGTAGTACCCGAGCCCCTACAATATCTCTTCTTATAGGTCCCATAAATACAAAGTAATGTTAAAGAGTAGGGTTAGTAGGTAGAAAATTTTTCTACGAAAACAGATAATTATTCTGTTTTAGTTTTGAATCTTATGTATAGAATTGAATCATAATAATATTTACATATTAACAGAAAACCAAATACCCAAAAATAGCGTGCCACCCCTATTCCTACGTATGTTATTTCACACATAAATCCAGTAGCGCGCAGGTCGGCTAGGTGTTTGATTTAGTGTGCCGCGCGTATAATATTGCATTCTCCCTGTTTCACCCATATTCTGTACATTCGCGATTTATACAAACCTTCTGTTGGGTAGTACTTCTTGCACATAAATATGGTTTAAGGTTAATGTTACATGTATTTTTGTATAAGTTTTATGTATGTATTGCAAGATTGGCTGTGTATGTGTGAGTTGAGTTTATGTATGTTGCTGAAACTCTCCGTTTGTTTGTTTAGTTTGCCGTTACGCTTTGCAAGCAGGAAGACTGCTTATTTATAATCTTATTCTTTTCTTTATCGATCGGTTAGTGGTCAGCTAGTTTTCAGAGTTGTTCAAGACGACTATAGGCTCTGACATGGCTTAACGACTTTGCCTTAAAGACGGCTGTGGCTTCCAAAGCAAGGAGAGGCTCGGGTGAAATACTAAACTACATTTACTATTTCTAAACGTCAAAATAAAAAAGCTGTTGCATTCGGTATTGCTAAAAAGGTATACAAAGTAAGGCTGTAGCCCAGAGTTGTTGTTAAGGATAACCGTCGTTCGGTGATCACCACCACTTAACACCAGGTTTACTTATCTGCTACTCTGAGGCGAAATAAAAAATGCTCATAAAAGCATTTACTTTATTTATTTATTCAAGGTAGTACATTAAGGTATACAATCAACGATTGCCAATCCTTTGTAATAAAACACATTTAAAAGTGAAAATATAAATTATGAATACTTTCTGTGTCGAACGAACCTATATACAAATAAATTATATAGGTATAGGTATATTCTGTTAATTATACAATAACTTTTATATTACAAAACAATAATAATAAATTTCCAACGTTTTCAATATATAAATATTACAAATAATAAAATGATTCTTGTTGAAATAAGAATTACGGTGTAAATAATTGTTTAATTATATTTCATTCGTAATATGTATGTATGTATATTAATTATGTATATTATGTACCTATTGTTATGTTACTATCTCTGTGAAGTAATGGCTATAGTCTATGGATGCTATGCTCAATGCTGATATTTGTGGGCTTAAATAAGAATGCTTGCATTGATCTAGTTGTTTCATAGGTATGTCTTACAAAAACAAGTATATGTATAAGTAGGTTTAACTATTGTCTAGTACCCACGATACAAGCTTTCCTTAGTTTGGGGCTAGATGGCGCTGTGTGAATGTGTAAGGATAATATTGTTAGTCAATCAATTAGTCCTATAGCAGTCCATTGCTGGATATAGTCTGGATATTATTATTATTAGATAATTATTGTCACGAAAACAAACAAGCAAAGCTGGACAGAACACTACAGGAATCCGTATAGCTGTATTAATTTGCCAGGTTTCCTTCTATCTCTAAAATATATCCGTCCCTGCAGTGATACATTAAAAGGCTATTACGATGACGAATTCTTTTCCCAATACTTCCTACTTGTTCATTATACATAATTATAACTGCTATACTAATCAAGATTTGTTCATAAAACAATGGGTGGTCCATCTGATTGCCTTTTGTAATTTAAAACTTGGTGTTCTTAGTAACATTCGTTCAGTTATTATAATATGAAACTTTTCTTAGTATATTGTTGAGTAATTGAATTCTTTTATATTAATGTTTGTGTGGTGACGGAGTAAGAATACAATATGTCACCACCTCATCTCATTCCACGAGTGTCGTAAAAACAGACTAAGGGACCTTCCATGAATAATATCTTAACGAAATAAAAAGAAGGAAAACTTGAAATTAAACCCTATACCAATACGTCTGGCCAGCGTGGTATTAGTAGGCCAAGTATCCCTCCGTCACGGGAGGAGGCCCGCCCCTGCAGTGGGACATTAGTGGGCTGTTATGATGATGATGATTAATGTTTATTGTACTGTAGCTGCACGTGTGTTTCGGCCGACTTACTTCGAGCTGCACAAAATATTATTGATGGCATCTGTGCAACATATTACATTGACAATTTCTTCCTATTCATCGTAATTATAACTAATTTATATTGTTTTGTTTACAGGTACTTTCAAAATTCGCAACAGCACTACAGTTAATCTAGTGGAGGAAACTGGTATAGTATAGAAATCATTCTAAAGAAAGGACACATGGGTTAGGGCTCATGCTAAAAAAAAGTACATATTATGTAATGTTCTTTAAAACTTTCCTCAGCGCCATCTAGTCCCTATCTAACCACAAATTGTATTATTATGTTGACTCGTGTCAGCGGAAACTTAGTTGTACAATTGTTTTTTATACACACAAAAGACTAAAACCAATGCAACTATGTTACTGTTCACATTTTCATTTTATTTGAAAAGACAACTCCCGCACTAGGGACTATGCCTTGGGGCCCTTACAAACATCAATTTAACGGACACAAAGAACATCCAAACTAAGAACAATAATTTTTGAATCACGCAAAGAAATTGTTCTGCGAGAGAAGCGAACCCGCGACTTCATTCACGGCAGCAGCTTCTACGATCGTTCGCACAACGAAGGGAGTAAGACCTTGAACAGGAATCAAACCCGAGCCCACTGCTTGCTACGTTACGACTTGGGGAGCTTCAAGAAACAATCGTACTCCCTCTTTAAAGGTCGGCAACGCATCTGTGATTCCTCTGGTGTTACGGGTGTCCATGGGCGGCGGTGATCACTTACTATCAGGTGAACTGCTGGCTCGTTTGCCTCCTATTACATAAAAAAATTAAAATAACGTTTAGCGTTTTAACCACAAAGGTCACCACACAACAAACAACCACATCCCTATTCTATACTTTGACAATCCATTAAAAATAACTTCATCACAAAGCAAGGGACAATCCAATTATACGTTTTATTATATATATAAAAGTAGAATTTAAATTTGTTTTTGTCCGTTGTAGATGAGCGATACTGTGTAAGTTGAGTACATAAAATAACTTGTGCTATCAAATGTACTATCCGCTATATTTACAAAGATTATTTGGTAAAATAACGCAGATGGTACATTTTGTTTTGTGCCTCTGAAAATGGTCGAACGAGTTGCATAGTTGACACTACTACAAATTTGAGCTTGTCATGCTTTACGAATCTCCGTCATTAGTCTCCGTGTGGTGACGGAGTAAGAATACAGTGTGTCACCACCCCATTTCATCTATTCATTCTAGTTTTCCGTGTCTGTGTCTCGATCTAAAATACAAAACAACGCCAAGCTTTTTTTGTCCTGTAAATGACTTAAAAGACGACTCACCACAACAGCCCTTTAATGTCCCACTGCAGGGACGGGCCTCATCCTGTGACGGTGGGATACTTGGCCTACTAATACCACGCTTGGCCAAACGGATTGGTATAGTGTTTAATTTCAAGTTTTCCTTCTTTATAGTACGTTAAGATAATATTCACGAATAGTCCCTTAGTCGCTTTTTACGACACCCATGGGATGCGATGGGGTGGTAACTTATTGTATTCTTACTTCGTCACCGCAGGGACCATGGATTAAATTATTATATAAACTCTACATGAGCATAAACTGTTACAAGTTAATTTTTATATTTCTAAAATGTCGACTCTTCCAATTTTATTCTATGCCGTCTGTCGACCAAACTATGGCTGGTTCGTTACAGAGCAGATTAATATTTCGCAGTAGTAAATACGTTATGTGCTGGACACCGACGCAACTTGTACAACCAAATTGTCGAAGTTGGCAACCCTAGGGACTTATAACACAGGGCTGCCAATTAAAAAAAATGTATTAATTCGATTTAATTAACTAATTGGTTGAATAGTTTTTACTATGATTATGTTAGTAACTTTTTTATTAGTTGTTCTATTTAGTTGTTAATATGTAATGTCTCTGTTTAAATAAAAAAATATTCACGGACATCTCTACACAGCGCCATCTGTTCCCAAAGTAAGCTTGGCTTAACCTGCTTGTGTTAGGGGTAACAGAACAACGGATAATAATACTTAAATACTTTTTTTTTGTAAATGCAAACATATTATACATAGAAACACTCAGACCAATGCAAATAATCATGTTCATGCACATAAATATTTGCATTGAGCGGGAATCGTACCCTAGACCTCTGCGTAGCAGTCATGTTATATAACCACTACGCCACAGAGGTCGTGTTTGTTTTAAATATATTTTTTTTAAATACTAATGAATTGTGCTTTAATTAATGCACGATTACAGATAATTGCAGCACTAGAGATGTCGCTTGCGAGTTACTTACCCAGTAAAAACGTTTTCACTCCTCATTTGGCCACGACCTCCGGGCACCATGCTGTTGTCTGGGGTCTAGTAATTTATGCTCATAGTCCTTACGGTCTGACTGTGCTGCTGTAAGCAGTAACAGTTAAGATGATGTGTGTATAACACAATATTTATGTAGTAAGCTTGTAATATAAAGATTGCAAGTAACGTCTAAGTAAAATACTTATGCCTTAGGCTAAGGCCAAGACTTGACAAAATGTTTATTATTTTTGGTTGTATTCTATTCTAAGTTTATCTTAGAACCTCTAGCCTCTAGTAACCGCTTAGGAGTACGTGCTTAAGTAACAAACTTAAAGTTAGACAGCATCCATTTATCATGCAAATTCTTGCTTAAACTAATGGACACACATTCGGTTAAGAAACAAAGACTTTAATGTAGACAAGTAACGGTTGCTTATAAGTCAGATATTTAGTTAACTTAATTATATTCATCATAATCATCGTAACAGCCCATTAATGTCCCACTGCAGGGACGGGCCTCCTCCCATGAAGAAGGGATAATTGGCCTACTAATACCACGCTGGCTAGACGGATTGGTATAGGGTTTAATTTCAAGTTTTCCTTCTTTATATTTCGTAAAGATAATATTCACGGATAGTCATTAAGTCGGTTTTTACGACACCCATGGGATAAGATGGGGTGATGACATATTGTATTCTTACTTCATCACCACACGGAGCCTGATGATGCATCAGTCTAAATGTTTTCATTGTGTAAGGTCTATTTACCTCATTGTATACCACTGTTTGTAAAAGTCCCTAGAATCCAAAGGCCACTTATTTTTCTGAATAACTAAAAAAAGCATCTAAAATGTAATTATTTTTAAATGTATAAATTAATTTATCAAAATCAATGAAGAGACAACCCTATTAAGAAAGACAAGGGTTGTACGTGATGCATAACATGTCGAACTCGATGCCAAATTAATTTACCTGTAAATCGCCACTTGCCGAACATCAACTATGTTAGAAATTTAATTAATGAACAGGGAATACGGATTATTAAAATTATTTTAGCAAAATATTTTTGTTAAGAAATTGTTTAGGAAAATATTTTAAGGTACAAAATATAGCTTTATAATGTATTTATGCCTCATTATCTGTTTTGTTTTTGTTGACAAAGTTGTGGAATTTTAGGATTATTAAGGATGTAATTTTGTCGTGGTGTCATTTTGTTACAGACTTTTTGTTGTATAGCATGTTTGAACATGATGTTTATTTTAGATAATGTTGTGATTATAGTCGATAGATTCTACCCAGAGCGCATGAATATGATTGTTGGCATTGCTCTAAATCTATACTAATATTAGAAAGAGGTAAAGTTTGTGTGTTTGAGACGTTGTAGGGGGTAAACTCTGAATCTAATGAACCGATTTTAAAAATCATTTCTGTGTTGAATAGTCCATTTATCGGGGAGTTGCATAGGCTATATAGTATCACGCTATGACTAATAGAAGTGGAGCAGTAATGAAATATGTTTAAAAAAGGAACGCGTTTCTTTCGCCGCAGAAGTGGGAACGGGTCAGCTAGTATTATCTATGTCTAAAATGTATCAAAATAACATATACTACTATGTTAATTCCATATCTAGTAGCCATGTTATAAGCTATGCTTCATTTGGTACTAAACGTTGTGTGAATAAGGAATACTATATTATTACATTATTTATTGTCACGAGTGGGATTTGATTCGACCCCTCGTGTATGGCAACCGCATAAACCCATCCTTTAAAGCAGCTAGGCATACAATATACTTCAGCAAAGCTTAAATATTTATTACCTATAAAAAAATTATAAATATTTTCGTTATTTCGCTTATTTGACACAAAAACAAACAAAAAAAAGTAAAAGAAACTCATGTTCCGTATTTGGCACAAAGCCATTTACATTTTTAGTGTAATTGAGCCAAATATGTTATGGTCAATAAATAAGTATTTTAGCTCCATAACTATGCCATTCACACAAAACTTTGGTACGGTCCATTATTGGCCTAACTAAGCTTTACCGTGTTTCCCATAAACACTCGCACTGTAAGGCTGTGGTCATATTAGGCGTACAATCGGTAGATTATTTAACACCTTATAAAGGTTGACAGGATAGATAGCACGGCAATCTACCAATCTGACAGTAGTCAAAGCTGTATTCAAATAGTAAAAAAAGACCACCCCCGCGCTCGGGACCGAGCTATCAGTCGCGGGGACTTTTACATACTTAAAATTAACAATCATCAGCATAACAGCCCATTAATGTCCCACGGCAGGGATGGGCCTCTTCCTGTGACGGAGGGATACTTGGCCTACTAATACCACGCTGGCCAGACGGATTGGTACAGGGTTTAATTTCAAATTTTCTTTCTTTTTATTACGTAAAGATAATATTCACGGATTTAGTCGGTTTTTACGACATCCATGGGATGAGATGGGGTGGTGACAAATTGTGTTCTTACTTCTTTCTTACTTACCTAAAAAGTTATACTTGAGTCAATAAAAAAATAAAATAGAAATCTCTATTTTGCGTGTATCCACGGCCTTATAAAGCAAGAAACATATATTTTTATGTACAAAATTGCCTGTGAAACTTGAACAAGACAACACTCGTAACTAAGGAACTCTCCTACATTTCTATACAAATGCGTATTTGAATGTAAACGTAGATGTATAGCATTACTGGACGTGACAACTATATTTATTTTTACTTTAGATATCGCTTTATCACATGAGTCTTAAAGCCATATCATTTCTTTATATCTATCTCGCTTGCAGGTCAGGCTTCTATTCTTACATAGTATCTTCTATCTCTTTTTGGATAACTGAGATGATAACGTGTTATCTATAACATTATAGACTTCCTCGATAGTATGGCGTAATGAAATGTTGTGCGCGAGTATTAATTCCGCGAATGATAATGGTTTAAGCGATCTACAGATTATTGTCCTGAGCCTAAGCTAGTGCTAGTGGTACAAGTTTGAAAGCTTGGAACTTTGAGAGTCGGCCTCTGTTAAAATATAATGAAGAACTTTTTTCTTATTTATTTAGTCAAATGCGCGAATCTTCATTCTGGTTCCATTGGTTTTTTAAAATTTAAATAACTATAAATTATACATCACACTTTGAAAAGCATTATTATAAAATGTTACGAAAAGAATAGTCTTATAATAATAGTATATATAAAAAAATGCGGGAAATAAATTATAAAAAAATAATTACTTAAATAACTGTTAACAACTTTCAGGAAATCCATATTTTAATCACATTATTATTCACTCAATCAAAACATAAACACTTTGACGTTTCCAGTAACAACAACTAATTCTATAATCTAAGTTATTTATAAGTTATTGTTGTAGATGTTTTGCTTCGTCAAGCCAATCTAAGTTGCGTTGACAACAATTATAAGTTTATCCCGTTTCTGTCATTTTGTTTTAATGTTGCCACTCCTGTTAACTTAGTTTTAACTTGAATATTTCAAGTACTTCTGGCTCTGAATGACTTTTAATGTCTATAAAGACTACGAATCTTTTAATTACTTATGTGAAGTACTATTTTGTTAAAATCCGAAAAGAAGAAAGACAATGGAAAAAATCGGGAATCAATCCTGCGTCTCTGGACTATACGCGTCCAGCGCCATGACCTCTAGGCCACCCGAGTACTATTTTGTTGTCTTCAAACGTAGTGTGAAAAAGCATTGCCTCACATGGGCCTCACTGAAAATCAGCGCTGTAAGCGACTGACCATTACTGTTTGGTTCCTGCACAAATGTGGCTTTGTCATGATTTTTTTTTTCTTTGTTTTGTTTTGTAATTGTCTGTATCCTTATTGTATCCTTATAGCAGGAATAAATGTATATTCTTTTTTTTTTCTTCCTTTCTTTCATTTTGACGACCTTGGTGGCGCGCCGGTAGAGCCAGCGGCTGCCGCGCATGAGGTTGTGGGTTCGATCCCCACGCAGGACAATAATTTGTGAGATCCACAAATTATTGTCCTGGTCTGGGTGTTCTTTGTGTCCGTTAATTGATGTTTGTAAAAGTCCCCGCGACACAGGGCATGATCCCTAGTGCGGGAGTTGTCTTTTAAAAAAAACACATAAAACACATTTGGCCAAACGGGCAAGGCGATGACGACGGAGTGAAGTTTGTTTTAACTACCATCAGTTGGCTTCATTTCTGGACTGCATTCACGCTTGCTATCAGGTTCGATATGATCAAATTGTCATGTCTTTAAAAAATGAAACTTTTTTGTAATCTTTGACAAATATCTCTACCGCTATTTAGACATCACCTTTTTATCTCCCGTATAAGTAGACCTAGCCATCCCTGCAGTGGAACATCAGTAAGCTGTAAAATTACTACAAAAATATGATTAATGTTTATAAGCCTAAATATCTTCAAGTAAAATAACAAAACAAAAATAAAAATTCGATCTCAAAAATATTCCCGTCTAAACGTTCACAACACGTACCTAAAACTGCAAAGTGGTTCGGACGAATAACGACTTGGAACCAAAGTTCAAACTAAAGAAATCACGTACAATACCATTGTCACCTGCGTCCACTACTAAAATGGCATTGCCAAGAAAATGCATTCGACTATTTCGTGTTTTTATTTATTTTGTGTAGGTAACTCTGACCCTCAATATCCTGACTAAATAAACTTGAAAAAGCTTACGAGTACAAAATTCTACCACTCCATCTTGTCCGGATTATGTCGTGAAAGCCGACCAAAGATAATTGAAAAACACACAAATTATCTAATAATTGAACGAAAATTACGAGCATACTCTCTTTTTAAAGGTCGGCAACGCATCTGTGATTCCTCTGGTATTGCGGCTGTCCATAGGCGACGGTGATCACTTACCATCAGGTGACCTGCTGGCTCGTTTGCCTCCAATTACATAAAAAAAATTGATTGGTTAGCCTAAGTATCAAAAGTGGATGAGAACTTCTTTAGTTAGCCAAGTATCTAAATTAGACGAGGACTCGAGTTTGGCATTAACCATTTGAGTCCAGGAGGTCAGGAATCAGCAACTAATAGATATCTACGGTGATGAGGCATCCTATTAAAGCAAACTCTAGTGTATAAAGACTATGAAAAAGAAGTTGTGTCATATAATGAATATTTGTTACAAAATATAATATAGTAAATATCACACAATCACTTAGCGCCATCTTGTCTCGGACTAAGCAGACCTTGTACTATGGATATCAGGCGAAATACAACGTTCTCCAATATTAATTCAACCAGTCTCGTAGTTATTACTATTGCGAAAATGTTTCATACATTGTAAGTCAATGTCCGAATGTTTTTATGAGAAAATACAGCTTAGATTGCAACTGCTCAGCGTTTTCCCAAAGCGAGAAAAACTTGTAAGAGAACGAATTATAAATCGTTGAAGTCAGAAAGAGACAGTAGGAATAGAACAAGTTCGCAAAATTTACGTCCAGACAAAAACCTTCAGTTTTTTGGCCAACTATTATAGCGCTTTGCCGCACTGGGTGTGTAAAATTCATGTAATTTAAAACTTAAGTTGAATTAGTGACTTTTTGTACGTGTGATTAATGTTACCTTTACTGGGAGGGAAAGAAAGGGAGGTTGGGGGGGGAGGCAGGGTGAAACTTTTGCTATTACTTTGAATGGGCGTTTAAATTTCTCAATAAAAGTTGGTGGGGATGTTGTTTTGCGTTGTATTGTGTGTTTGATATTTTGACAGAGCTTTTAAACTGAAGTTTGTTTAAGAAGTTGCTTGGAACCGCTTAATAAACGTCTTTAGAGGCACCTCTGAATATGTAGGTGCAAAGTTTAAGTACAGTCTACAACAAAAATATTAACAATTTAGTTGATGAGTGAGTAAGTACATAATTTTGTAAAAATTTAACAAAACCAACTTTGTGATGGTTTTATCATAGTTTTCATTATTAAAACATACAAATTGGAATGCTGAAAATGATCTGTGTAGTCATGAATAAACCATATTTTTACCAGCAGGGATTCTCATCGTGTTAATAAGGAAGAAACATTTGAGTCTATGATTTACGAGCCTGATGTAGCCTTTAGAACAGTCTACTAACAGCTTACAAAAGCTCTCGGTACTCCTAGTTCTTTAGGCATGAATGGACCTGATGGGTTCTAGTTCTTTAGGTATACAATTTATGAAGTCATATTTTTGTTTTGTCTTTAGACCATAATACAAACTCTGCTTAGTTAAGGAAAAGATTAGCTTCACGTGATTATATGAGTATATTTATAGTTATTAAATAAATGAACTTGCTTTAGCTGCTGACTGTACTTTATTTTGGTTGTGCGTGGTTGTAGACTGACCTGCTATCTGTACTGGTTGCTGGGTTGATAAAAAACGTTTGGTAGGTGTAAAGGTTAAGCTATTTTTGACGGATTTGCATTGTTTATAAGTAAACTAAATATAGAAATAAAATGTAGAATTTATTTGACCTTTTATTATCGTAGCTTAAACTTTCTGTGTCCAGCAATTGGAATTGACTTGAATTGTGTTTAAAGATATGTACGAATGTAGATGAAGCAAACCTTTTTTAAATTTAACATAAAACAATAAAAATAAACAGTTAACCCTAAACCGCTACAATTTCAAAACTATAACCTGGTATTCGTATCCGCGACTACATTTATAACGATCGCACGTACGTCAACTTGACATATGACAAATGGTTAGCGATGCAACCTCTTTTGTTCTAAAACTGCAAGCTTCAGGTAGCCTAGGTGCTATTTATCACCTGTTGGAAAGCAAATAGGTTCTATAACATATTGTTTTTCACGGAAAAGAGGATTTTTAAAATAGGTTATTTTTATTTTTTTACTGGTAACTCAACATTCTTTGAAAGAAAGAAAGAAAGAAAAAATATTTATTTTGCACCTCATTGCATATACATGAATAAATATTAAAATAACAAATAAACATAGTAAAAAGTCCCATGAGGTGTACTAGGACCAGTCTCAGCATGATGCTGCAACGTTGATAGCTGCAGCGCTGTTATTCTGACTGGCCCCTTTCTGTGCAACGGAGTTAAAATACAGGAATCTCTACCTCAAGCTAATGCAATAGGTGTCGTATTAGCCGATAAAGTTTATTGAAATTATTTGTGACTGTATAACTTAATTTCGAAGTTCAGATTAGAGATGAACAGGAGTTCAAAAGTATTGAAATGCAAATCACTTAAGTGCGAAAGTATTCCACATTGATTCACTTTACAGACAAAAATGGTTGAAGCGCTCTTTGGAGTGGTTAGATTTGATTCCCATGCGATGTATTCTTTGTGTGTGAATCTACACTATTTTTTGGGCACACTTTTAGAATAAAAAATAGTTACTATACTTAAGACAACGATCTTCTAGCAAATCTGTTATATCGATTTTAAACAAAGTAAAAAAAAATCAGTGGAAATCAGACCGCACAAGGTGATAACAGTGGTAATATTTGGAGGAGGCCTATGTCCAGCCATAGACGTCAAGTGGCTGACATGATGATGAAAAAATTAAAATCCATCTTTTTCTCTTTAAAGTTGGTTAAAAACCTAAATCAAAATATCCGTCTGTCATAACAGGAAGGGATGTTGTCACCCCCCGATCATTTTAGCGTAATCATGTTACGTACCTTATCTATGCATACATAAGACACTGAAGGGATAATTTAAACCTTAATTAACCCGTGAAATGCTTGGAGATTTAACCCCTCAACCGCGCAACGAAACTATGAAGATAGCTTAAGATTTAATTTATTATATTTAATATTCCTTTCGTTATTGTTAAGATTATGTTATTTGCATAATTGTGATTTTGTTTTTTGTGTAGTTACAAGATGGGGGTGGTGTTAATAAATTCTGGTTCTTAATGCATTTTTTAATAATACTTATATTATTAGATTTTGAAGCTATAAAAACAAAGTTATAAAAGCTCGTTTAAGTTATTTTTTATTGACGCTAATATTCCGTGTAAACGGTTGACTATTAATAAAACGGTGACTATTTTTATAGGCGACTCAGTTTGTTCTAGTTCTCACCTTACGTTGTTACTATTGAACGGTATACCTTTCACATCAACCATTTACTATCTATCTTTTCATCATCATCATCATATCAGCCAATCGACGTCCACTGCCGGACATAGGCCTCCTCCAAATATTGCCACCTTGTGCGGTCCTGTGCCTCCCTCATCCATCGGCTTCCCGCCGTCCTAACTAGGTCGTCGGTCCACCTATCTATCTTTTCATATGACCTAGGTATCTAATGTATCCATTTACAACACGGTATTATAGAAAGGGGACCTAGTTGAAATAGATTGAAATTGTTATTCAGTCTAAGGTCCTTAATGGTAGCAGGAAATTGATGAATGCGGGTGGGGTCAGGACAAATTATTTGGATTACTAGTTTCGTCTAACTTTACCACTAATTAAGCACTATTGTAATATATGTGTATAATTACCTTGTGGTGACGGAGTAAGAATACAATATGTCACCACCCCATCTCATCCCATGGGTGTCGTAAAAACCGACTAAGGGACTATCCCTGAATACCTTTTATCTTTGCGAAATAAAATCTGGCCAGCGTGGTATTAGTAGGCCAAGTATCCCTCCGTCCCGGGAGAAGGCCCGTCCCTGCAGTGGGACATTAAGGGGCAGTTATGAAGCACTATTTTAATGTATGTAGAATTTACTTTTTTATTCATTTATGTTATTCTGATTACATTCATGTCACAGATACAAAATAGAATACGGTCTACTTATTAATGTAAACTACTAGGTACCTATAGTTAGGTCTATTTCATAGCTTGTCATATAATATGTTTTTTTTAAAATATTCCTCACACTTTCACACAATGCTATCTAGTCCTAAACTAAGCAAAGCTTGTACTATGGGTACTAGACAACGGATAAACATACCTAAATACTTTATTTTTCGTAAATACATACATATAATGCATAAAAAATATCCAGACCAATGCAAACAATCATGTTCATGCACACAAAGATTTGCATTGAGCGGAAATCGAACCCGAGACCTCTGCGTAGCAGCGATGTTAAATAACCATTACGCGAACACACTCTATATATTTAATATTTAACCAGAGGTCGTCAAATATTAAATATATAGTGTTGTGACGGTAAGTGCTGTACCCACGGTCACCTGCGACCAACCACACTTTATACTATTATACTATATTGTTTTAAGTATACTAGGGTTTAGATAGTTACTTAGTCTTCTTATAGTTTTGAGACAAGCAACGCCATGTAGTCTCAAGAGCAGAGCTTGTTCTAGACAAAAACTTTGTTTTTTTTTCGAACATTCTTAGATCAACTCAAATAAAAAACGCCATCTAGTCCCAAACTAAGCAAAGCTTGTACTATGGGTACTAGACAACGTATAAACATACTTAAATACTTTTTTTGTAAATACATACATATATTATACATAAAAAACACCCAGACCAATGCAAACAATCATGTTCATGCACACAAAGTATTGGTTAGAGGTTACACAATTTTTTTTTCTATAGCGATGTTTCCCTAAGTCAATTTTTACGACACGCGAGACTAAAAATGAAACGGTAACACCATATTTTCTTCATACACTATTTCTAACACAGTAAAGAAACATAAGATTCTTCTTATTTACTACAAAAGAGTAAGTTACTTATATACTTATATGAACATATAACATTCTTATTTACCGACAAACTGACGGACTTACATTTACATAATTAAGCGAGACGCCATGTTGCTAAGTAAAAGTATGTGTGTGTGTTTGTGTGTGCAAAGCTTAGCTTAATTTTTATGTCTTTGTTAATGTGGAGATGGGGAATTGTGAGTAAATAGTTTATGTAACTCATTTAGCTTATGCTGTGTACTCAATGGTCAACATTTTAAGGTTCCTTCTTCGATAAATTTACTATCATGTCAGCCAATGAAAGTCTACTGCTGGCCATAGGCTTTCTCTAAATATTTCAACTTGAGGTGGTCTAGCATTATCCATCGGCATTCCGTATCTCTAAGTTGTGTGTCAGAGTTTAATTCTTAAAACCTTTGACATACATTATTATTATTATTTGACTGTACTGTCCCACTGCAGAGCAAAATCTTCCCTTCGGACTTTCACTTACTTATTCCTGACGAACATAGATTGTAAAAAATCCTCTGTGATGGCTTTATCTGGATCTTTGTTTGAGGGCCATCCGCCCTACCACAGCCCGCGTAAAGTAGAAGCGGTCGTCAGAAACCAACTACTCGTCCTCAACAAAAAAAACAAAAATTATTTGGGTCGGGCCCTGGCATCCATCCATCTTGGCCTGCTTTTGCAAGAGTGCTCTAAATGTGTATTGACATATAATACGTCAATCTCTGCAATGGCCCACTTAATGACTAACACCTATTACCACCACACAACAATGTAACACAAGCTTAATAATATAATTTGAGTGAAAGCTTCACTCAACACATACTAAAACATTTCCTTTGCTTGACATTCGCCATTTTATGACTCGTGTGTTAAAGAGAAGAATTTATTCTGTCCCTTATAAGTTTACTGCTGTACATAACTCATATTTTACTGTTATATTGATGGATATATTCACTTGTCTTTTACTATGGTTTTGTCTGTTTAAGATGGGCCGACTAGAACTTAATGGGTAGGGTCTACTTATGTAGCAAAGGGTGGTATGTAACTATACTTTTTGATGAGGCTGGCATACCTTTGTAAGGTAAAAGCCTCTAAATAAAAAAAGAATTAAAAAAAAGTATACTTTTAATTATGATGGTGGCTAGATTGATTGGTATAGTGTTTTGTTTTAGTTTTTTTATGTCGTTCGGTGGTATTGTTACCAGACTTATCAAAACGGAGGTTAATTTTTGTCACATCTATGACAAACGTACTAGTGGGGCTTGCTGTAGCTTAAAAGACTAGACAAATTTTAAGTTTGAAGTGCTATTACTCAAAGTGCTTCTACACTACGCTCGTGATAAGCTATGCTTCTACACTAAAGTCCTACTCCTTAAACAATTGTTATTAATCTGCACAATTTGTTTTTGTTATATGCTACTAATGTACCTATCCACCTAAACACAATAACTTTGGCACACTTCTACTAAAAGGTACAGCGGGAAAACCACCTCGATCTCTTGTTAAAAAATTTGAACCTGTACACCTTCTAAATAAAAAGTACATAAAGACTTGTATGTATTCTTATTCTTACTCACATAACAAAAAAGCTGGTACTGTGTATAAAGTATTTGTAAAGTACATCCATTGTCATAATCCCTACAACTCTTCTCACACATAACGTGTAATTGAGTCCACTTAATAGTAAATGACCTCACACAGACCTATAATTAACTAGTAAGGAAGCAGATCATCTTCTACTTATTAACTAATAACCCTTTCAAGTAATTATGAAAGAAAATTCCTCTTTGATACTCTAAGGAATATGGCTTAGATGTTCTTTCTGTTATGTTTCGATCGTTAGGGTTGGCACTGTTTTTCTTTTTTGTTAGTTTACCAGGTAGTAGTTTTTTTTAGTATGACGTCTAGGTCTGGCCAGTGCTTAAAACCACTTAATTTACCTGTAAACTACGAGTATAAGGTTCAAATTTTGCTGTAAAAAAATACAGTAGCTATAGCCAGGTAGTAGCTTTTGGGGCGGTGTATCTCTAATAAGACCTAATCTTAGCATTCCATGGATTCTCCGTGCGGGTGCCGGGTCCATCGCGTGATAGAGGACGGAACACTGGCGTAACAGCGTCTGGGACTTACGACCCAGATGTAGATTTAAGGAGGCCCCCTTACAACGCGTTAGCGGTCACCTTCACTGTCTGCTATATTCCGTCCTCTACCTATCCAAATTTGGTATGAACCTAACTACTAATACACTTCTCATCAAAAAAATCGAAACAGTTGCAAGTTTGTGTTTTGTAAGGATTATCTGAAAAATGTGTATATTTAGGAATATGTGTTATATATCATTTATTAGGGAATTTAATGAGGTTTTCAAATAATGATGTTAATGTTCTAAATTCAAATTAAATTTTCATAGACTTCGTATTTTGTTTAACAAGTCGTATTTGCCCTGTACGTAGTTTGACGGAAAATGATAAAATTAGGCACGTAAATGAAAAAAAAGCTAGAAAACGTTTATTTATTAACCCGTATCGTGCACCCAGAGTTCCTTGCTCCTCTTATTACTGCGTCCATGCGATGTTTACCCGCAAAAACCGCCAAGTGGTGGCATTGCTGAATTCTGGGCTTAGTCAGGTTATTACGGCTGAAAGATTGTATCTAAGCGTCTCGTATTTTCATAGAATCTGAAAACGCTATCAAGAGACTGGTTTATTCACGCGCCGTTAGAGATCTGGCAAAAAACAGGTAACTTCTGACTGAGTAGATCGATTTATAGTAACACCTTTCTTACAAAGTCTATGCCTTAATGTCTTTCAACCGCAGCAGCAGCTTCATGATGAACCTATGGTGGCTGTAAGTGACTCTACAATTAGAAGAAGGTTGAAGAAACGTGGACTTGTACCGTATAAGCCAGCAAATAGGGAGGAATTACCTGCAGATCATCGAAAAGCGCGCCTTAACTTTTTACGTAATTACCTAAATTGGTCATACATCTAATGCAACAAGTTACTCCTTTCTGATGAGTGCAAAATTGTATTTTATGGTAACGATGGAAGGACTAAGGTCTACAGAAGTGATGGAGAACGCTTTGCACCATGCAGGATTAAAAGAAAAGGCCATCCATGGTGGCGGTTCATGGACTGTTTGAGGAGAAATTAGTGGCAACGCCAAGACAGAGTTTGTCTTTGTGTTTGGGTCCCGTCTGCCCTTTTTTAACAGTCATAGGTACATCGAACAGTATCTTGAACCTCTTGTGATGCCCTATGCACATTTATTTGACCCCGGTTTGACATTTATGTACGAGGATGCTAGGGCAAACACCGCGAGCGTCGTAAGAGATTATGTTACTAAAGTCGATATCTCTATTATTGATTGGCCAGCAAGAAGTCCGGACATGAATCCGATTAAACATCTATGGGATGAATAAAAAAGACGAATTAGTGTAAAAGATCATGCCTCAAAAACACTTAGGCAGCTTTAAAATGCAATCCAACAGGAATGGAATAGAGCGCCACTATTTTTGATCGTGACTCTCATCCGATCGATGAAAAACCGTACAGAAGCAGTAATGAGAGGTCGGGAATGATATCCGAGTTATTAAATAAACGTTTGCTAGCTTTTTTTTCATTTACGTGCCTAATTTTATCAATTTCCGTCAAACTACGTACAGGGTAAAAACGACTTGTTAAACAAAATACGAAACCTATGAAAATTTAATTTGAATTTAGAACATTAACATCATTATTTGAAAACCTCATTAAATTCCCTATTAAATGATATATAACACATATTCCTAAATATACACATTTTTCAGATAATCCTTACAAAACACAAACTTGCAACTGTTTCGATTTTTTTGATGAGAAGTGTATTATAAATGCGAAAATTTGTGAGGATGGATGGATGTTAGTTACTCTTTCACGCAAAAACTACTGAATGGATTTTGATAAAATTTGAAATATAGGTAGTTTAAGGTGTAGAATAACATTTAAGCTACATAGAAAACGCGATCGAAGTTGTGGGCATCAGCTAATATCTAATAAATAGACCTAAAAATATACACAGGTATAAAAAATCATACGTGAATTGCATAAATAGGTATATTTTGTACTTCATCTTCCACCTCTAAGCTACCGAAGGTAACAAACAAAATTATCCGCGAACTTTCTCTTAGCCGTTATTTACGACACTCATATATTCCCACTCTGTCACGACAAAGAAAAAGCTACTTTAATGCAAAGAAATAAATTATAGAATGCTCTGTATCATAAATTTATTAGACAATTTTACTGAACCACTTACATAGGAAATTCATGGTTTAAATGAACGTTGTAAATGTAATAAATGAATTCATTAAAACAATCGAACTTTACAAAATTTACAATTTTATTAACATTGTAAATTTAATGATAGATAAGACAATAAATTTACTAAGTTTACTGTGTTCAGATGATTGTAAATTCAGTGATTCTATAAATTAGTTCTAGTTGTTGTAAATTTTAAATGACTAGTTACAAACATTAGTTTTAAAACAGATTCCCATGTGGTAATAGTAATTCATAACAGAGTCACTGCTGTATATTGTCACCTAGGTATCGTAAAGTCGATGAAGGGAATTTGCAAAAACATACTTTCAAATAGACGGGATAGTCGAAAGCAAGTGGGTGTTAATACGTTTGACCAGTGTATTATTAAGTATTATTGAGTCAAATTATCCTACACCACAGGCCTGATGTAAATTATTTAATTTATTATTCTTGTACAAAATGAATGCAAAAAGCCGGATTTAATGCTTTAAGGCATTATCTAACAGCCAACCTTAGCAAAAAACGTAATAATAAAACACGGTAGGTATTTAAAAGATAATATTTATCTATAAAAGATAATATTTAACTATAAATAAATAACTTTTTCAAACGTGTGACAACCCTAGCTAAGACGTTAGAATCGCCACGTCATCGTGGTCCCTGCCAATGAATACCTCAACTTATATGTTAATAATTGTCAATTATACTATACTCACTAGTAATGATACTTAATTATAATATTATCCTTATTATATTCATTTGTAATAACACCTAATCATCTATGAAAAAAGGTTAGATGAGAGTCGGTTTCGATTCCCGCTCAATGCAAATCTTTGTGTGTATGAACATGATTGTTTGCATTGGTCTGGGTGTTTTCTATGTATATAAGTATGTATTTACAAAAAAAAGTATTTAAGTATGTTTATCCGTTGTCTAGCACCCATAGTACAAGCTTTGCTTATTTTGGGACTAGGTGGCGATGTGTGAACGTGTGAGGATTATTTATTTATCCTTAAAACCTTAATTATAGCCCTAAATGTCTTTAGGCAGTGTAAAGCCTCCTGCACCGAATGGTCAAAAAGATTGTTATATATTTTCGTTCTTAAGTTTTTCTACTTTTTCTCAAAGGTAATTATCGTTTTTCACGACCCCATGGGATGACATGAGGTGGCAAAATTTTTATTCTTTTACTATTACTAATAAAAGAGAATGTATAGTAACATCACACGGGCCTCTTGCAATAATCGACTGAAACTTAGTTATAGGGTTAAGAAGATAGTTTTGTACCATTTATCTTATAATATATACTCAAAAATAACAAATCAGCTTTTATGGGCTTCATGGATAGCGTGGGTGGCGACATTCTGTATTCCTTTGACATTTGTAAAATAGTGTATAACTAAATATAAGCTAGCTAAATTTTCAAAACACGGATATGAAAAATGTCAATACCATGGAGTAAGGGGTTGTATATTAAACGCTTTCAAACAAAGAGCTTTAGCAGTAGACAGTAATGTTTGAGCACCGGTAAGTTCCGGCTATTCATCATCGGTACGGTTCGGTACGGTTCCTGTATGTAATCGCGAGGGGTAATGCTCTGAATCGTTGTACAGACAGCATAATATATATATTATGTGTAAATCGTTGATGTAAATTTCTTACATAGATCGGGTTTAAAATCTTTTTGGAATAAATACCATTTTTACTCAAAGGAGTCATCTTGTTCAGTTAGTTAGTTTTAACTAAGCAGTTCAATCCAAGAATAGGCAAAGTGGGATGCCATTACCTGTCTTCTGAAGATTTTCTGGTATTATAGTACTGTCGTAAATCTGTGTAGTGTGATGAGTAGGTGTGTGTGATTTAATTAATTAGTAAATCTTATTTTCTCAACTCTTATCGTTAATGAATCCTATTAAATTAATTTCATAACTTTGCTTGTAGGTACTCAACAACTCCTCTCGTCTTGTTACATTTTTCGTATGACGGTAAAATAAATTAACAAGCAAACAAACTTTTCTGAGATATAATATTAGTCGTTATAAGGAAGGCTCATCAAACCTATGTCTAGATGTTATGACCTATACACTTTTTAAGGTCGTAACAATCAAACTGCAACCACTTGAAGAACCACGTAACGATGTGTGGCTAAGAATCAGGTCCAATTAGTTCTCCATAATATATTTAAAAAATCTTTTTCTTCTATTTTTATTGCTGTCTGTACCGTTTCCAGGTACGATATATTATAACGTACTATCGTTTTCTCATTTCATTTTAAATTATTATATGAAATTTTTGCTTGTTTTTTTTTATTTCTACAGTTATTCAATATAATTTATTTTCTATTAGTTTTAATATGAAAATGTTTTTAAGAATATATTGTTACAATAGCCTAGTGGTAGAAAGGTTTCGAATTTATAATAATATATAAAAGAAAGAAAGAATAAATTATTATTAATTTCTTTTAATTATTTAGTAAAGTCTTTTAAAATTAATTATTCAATCACATGACTGCTATGCAGAGGTCTCGGGTTCGATTCCCGCTCAATGCACATCTTTTTGTGGTGAACATGATTGTTTGCATTGGTCTTGGTGTTTTTATGTATAATATGTATGTATTTACACAAAAAAACAGTATTTAAATATGTTTATCCGTTGTCTAGTTCCTATAATACAAGCTATGCTTAGTTTGGGACTAGATGGCGTTGTGTAATATATATATCGCACGCTATAAATAAAAGGGTATTAAGTCTGAAAAACCGTTTTTTTTTTATTTTGAATTCGGAAACCTAATTTTTTTCTCTATAAATTGGTAAGAAAATAGTATTTAAATTCCAAATACTTTTTGAAATATAACGATACAATTCTTTCTTGACTATTTATGCACCCTATTTTCGAGATAGGTAAGACAGTCGCATCTTAGTTGATTCAGTAGCCGGGCATCGTTCGTGGCTGTCGCACGTATCTTTCTGAGTTACAACCCGTCCAGCCGTCAATATCGAATCAATCTATAAAATTGTAAGTATTCTAAACAGTATTATGTAAAGTTAATACCTTATTGCTTGTTAAAATTGATACTAGTTTCATGTTTTATTTTGAATAATACTGTCTTGCCTGTTCAATATAATATAATTTGGTAATTTTAACGAAATAATATTAAAATAATACTTTATAGCTCCCGATTTGCTTGAGATAATTCTGTACATCTTGTCAATTGTATTTTATGGTTGCAAGTTTCAAGTAAAATACTACCTTTTAAGTTGTTATTATATTTTTTCTTTTTTAAATTTTAGTTATAATCAAAACAATGAAGCGAAGTAGGAAGGCTGGTTTAATAATGAAAGCAATCAGCAATCGCCTAAGTACACCGGACAGTTCTTAAAATGAAGAAAACAAAGACCCATTTGCTCATTATCATCATTTCCCTGCCCTTATTCCAATTTTATTTGGGGTCGGCGCAGCATGTTTTTTTCTTCCATACTGTCCTATCGGACGTCATCTCACTAGTAACACTCTTCGCAGCCATATAGCTTTTCACACAATCCATCCATCGTTTCTTTGGTCGTCCTCTTCCCCTATATCCATCCACACACATGTTCAGCACCTTCCTCACTACATGACTCTCATTCCTCCGCATAACATGCCCATACCATGACAGCCGGCTGCCACGTAATTTTTCGGCCGCCGGTGCCACTTTCAAATCTTCTTACATACTCATTTCTTACTCTATCTACTCTCGTAACACCACACAGATTGTCTTTCATTCATCCCTTTTGTGGCCAACTCTCAGATCCATACAGGACGGCAGGTGTAATCATAGTTTTATAGATCTTCCCCTTAAATTAAGGGGACTGGGTCACAGATGGTTCCCGTGAAGCAATGACCTGCTGCCATTTCATCCATCCTATGTTAACTCGGTTCTTGACCGCCCGATCTACTTCGCCATCGCTTTGAATGAAAGAACCGAGATACCAGAAGACAGAGAAGACTAGAAGGCGCATGCCGTTAAGCGCTGTGGCTTCAGGACTGCCAACGCTCTAATCTGCTCTGGATCTTAGGTCCATCCTCCCCAACCAGAACAATGTAATCGGCAAACACTGCACCAGGGTGCCATTTCCTGTATGCCCGCCGTCAAGGCGTCCATAATCAGTAAGAGGTAAGGACTTAAAGCCGACCCTTGGTGCAAGCCTACCGCCACACTGAACTGGTTGGAGTTGCAAGACGATCGGACGTATAACTGGTTTGCCTTTACATAGCACGAATTAACTTCACATACTTCCCAGGTACAACTCTTTCATGGCCCACTTCAATACTTCTACGAAGACCCATTTGCTGACAGTGACAATAGGGATCTAACGTATGTCCCTAAAGTATCACATTTGATTTAATTTGATAGTTTTGTTACTGTAGGTACCTACATAATGTTGTTAAATTATGTTTCTTTCATATTGAGTTTCTTTTTTATTATAACTAATTATGATACTAAAACAAATAGAATTTCTAGATTTTCTAGATGCAATCAGTATTTAATTTATTATAATACCAAGCAAAAAATATCAACCAGAAACAACTTGGTCAAACGCCTAACTTCTGCGTCTTGGGGGGCAGCCCCACATGTTGTCAGGACTACGGGTCTGGCATTGTCCTACATGGCAGGAGAGTATGCGTCCGCGGTATGGCACCGTTCGGCTCACGCAGGTATGGTCGACTCTGCCCTGAATGAAACATGCCGTATAATAACTGGCTGCTTGAAACCTACCCCATTGGTCAAATTATACTCATTGGCCGCCATTGCTCGACCTGGTGTTCGCCGTCAGGTCATTTGCGAAAGTGAAAGGAAAAACTAGAGACCGACCCTCGTCATCCACTTTACTCGCACAATATACCCAGGGCACGCCTCAAAAGTCGTAAGAGTTTTTTGCGACACACACGTGCACTGTGCGGTGACCCCAGTAAGGCTAGACTGGACGGGTGGGCCTCAAACTTTGCACCACCGGCGGACTTCATTCCACCCGCCGAACATCTTCCACCTGGTTTCGAGGAGCAGTGGCCGATCTGGAGGTCGCTCAATAGGCTACGTACCCAAGTAGGCCGCTGTAACTCTAACCGGACTAAATGGGGTTATCTGAACCCCTCCTATAGTGGATGTGGGTGCGGTTCTCTCGTCCAGGACATGGAACACTTCCTATCATGCCCAATGTGCCCTGCCACCTGCACACCAGAAGACCTAAAGAGTGCCAACGATAATGCTGTTGCTGTCGCTGGTTTTTGGGCAAAACACATCTAAAATATATTTGAAATTAGACTTATTGCCGTCGAAACGAAGAAGAAGAAGAATTATAATCCCTTAGCCATGTAGGCAAAAGATAATTTCTGTGCTGCTTAATATAGTATCAATATTAATTACAACTGGTTATCGAAATAATTTGGTAAATTTTGGTTAAGCTAGAGAGTAGCAAGTTAAACTTAAGAGCTATTTGAACTGCTTAAAGGGTATCATCTTTTTCTGTTCCCATAAAACTATTAATATAAAAAAACTGTTATAGATACACAAACTAAACTTAACCAGCATAAAGAAGGATAGTGTACTTTTAAATCTAGAGATAATTTTAAATATTTGAGTAAGTAGTTCCGAATCTATGATTTTTTAAAACTTCCATACGCGATATCTCAAAACAACGTTTTCGAAATAATACCCTTTTGTTTGTGACGTGCGATATATAATATTTTATATATTTAATTATTAATCAACCAAACTTAAACACTATGTAGGTGACCCAATTCTCTTTAAAAACCATACCAAAGAACAAACATCACGAACTACAATAAACCAACTAATGTGATATAAATCTTACTTAACAGTATTAAACTCATACCATACAATATTTCAGTATTAAATGGTACAAGGTAATACCCTAAGATTTATTCTAGCAGCATCCGCACACAGGTACAAATTAACATATAATTATTGGCCTTTGTTTAGCTTGCTGACTGTACTGACGTCATGATTGATGATATTTGCTGACTGTACCGGTAACGGGGCTTAGTAATTGAAAATTAGATACAGGATGTATGTTTATTTATGTTATACTAGGCTTTACTTAAGGCTTTTCCTGTGTTGATTGCGGTTCTAGCGATTATTTATTGCGTGTAAAATTATTTTGATAGGCTTTCAGGGAAAGCACTAGTAAAATAACTGCCAGCAATTTTTACGGCTGTTCAGATGAAATAAATAAATAAATATTCAAGGACATCTCTACACAGCGCCATCTGTGTCTAAAGTAACAGAACAACTGATATTAATACTTATATTATTATACTTTGTTTTTGTAAATACATACATTTATTTATTTACAAACTACTTACTATTTTTATAGGAACTTAAACCTAATGCAATACTAATACATATTATACATAAAAAACACCCAGACTAATGCAAACAATCATGCATACAAAGATTTGCATTGAGCGGGAGTCGATCCCGAGACCTCTGCATAGCAGTCATGTTAAAAACCCACTAGCGGTTAGAGCTTCTAATCGGTCACCATTTTATAAAGTGACCTTGCTGAATTTGCTTAACCTTACTCACCGTGGTTGCAACTGACTGTAAGCTCTTTTATTCAAATTTTAATGATTATATTTGTATTTTTTCAGGTAAGCTGTCATTCTAGTCGCACCTCATTAATAACGTCGTGAGTATACAACACACATTACACATACAAGCTTAATTATGTCTAAATTAGGAGCGAACATCAAATAACTTTCTTGTGTGTTACATAGAACAAAGAAGGCAGAAGTTCAATTTATGTGTGTAATTTATTTTTCATAGGTAGGTACTTATCGCGTTACGATCTTGGCAACTATGGCTTATTCACAAAAAACATCATGGTTATTGCCCTTGGTTGACACAAATATGTCTCGGGTTCGAATCCCGCTTCGCTAATCTTTGTTTTTTTGTAAGTATGAACAGGAACGTTTATAATAATGTTACTGATTGTTTTAAACGTTTAAGATGCATGTATTTACAAAAAAAATGTCTATAACTATGTTTATCTGTTGCCTAGTGCCTATAGTAGGTACGTAGACCACTGTTTGAATGTGTAAAGAATATAATAATTAGTTACAAAAACGGTATGTAACTTTTTGATAGGTATTTTAAGAGAGCTCCATACCGGGGCCACTTTGTAGTTTGACTACTGTACTACGCCTGTATAGTACGTACTATATCTGTTTAGTACGTACTATCTCTTGTGAAGGTAAACCTCTTGTTTACTTGTTAACCGCACGTTAGCATTACAGGGCATCGTAACGCAAAGGAAAGGTAAAGGACTATTCCTTGTGTAGTTTGACCAATATGTCTTGAGATTAGGACTAGATATTTTGGAGTGACGGAGTAAGAAAACAATATGTCACCACGTAGTTAAAACCGTAATAGTAAATATTATCTTTACGAAGTAAAAAGAAGGAAAACTTGAAATTAAACCCTATACCAATCCGTCTCGCCAGCCTGGTATTAGTAGGCCAAGTATCCCTCCGTCACTGGAGGAGGCCTCTTCCTGCAGTGGGACATTAATGGGCTGTTATGATAATGATGATTTTGGAGACTAATTTATTTTGTATTGTTTAGAAAAAATGTCATAATATTCATCTGGTCTTCATTTAGGCAACGTTTTACTGGGGTTTGGATGGAATCCATTCCTTCACGAGTCAAAGTCACCAATGTCTTGGTGTTTCAAATACATACAGACATACACATACATAAAATACGCCATTTTGTAATGGGGGTAGCCAGAGATGTGTTCTATTGCACGGATTATTGGGGAGTGTTGTTAAGAGTAATTTAGTGTTGTTCTCCTGCCCTTTTCCCTACCACTTCCTATGCCAATCTATTAAATTATGGTACAATCTTCCGGAAAATGCTTTATCTTCTTTTGTATGACATCGGGTCCTTATAGTGTAAAGAACCATTTGGCCATTGATTTGAGTCTATTCCTGGACTGTAGTCACGCTTTCCATCAATTTCAAATCAGCCAAATTGACGTGTCATCAAAAGTGTTTGTCAGACTAAAAAAAAAAGAAATGAAGGCACAAATACTGTCCAGTTTCAATATTAAAATAAATATAATAAACTTTAATTTGGCGGCTGTCAGTCTGTCTTGCTTTTCCAATACCAGCCGAAATACTTCGATTTCCTGTTAAATTTCACAAAATGTCCATTGCTGAATGCTATTTGTAGTATAAAAATTGTTTTTCGTTTTCCAATGAAATTTGTTGAGAGGAAATACAATTTTTTTTCGGGGAATTAAGAGAGGTACTTACTGATGAATAAAGATTGATAGAATAAGGGTTTTGAAGTGATGGATGAGAAATAGATGTTCAGAAAATAATTCAGCGCGAAATGGAGTAGTCTACGTCATAAATAACGCCCTAGATGGACTTGAAAATGTCTAATTAGCATCACCTATCAAAACGAAAAAGAACTTAGCACTCTGAACCAATGTAATCGGAACATGTATGAATGTAGATAAACCTGTATGTAATATGAGCAAGTTTGTAAGAATTATAGTAAATGATGTTCCGACGTATCAGTCTATGGGAAACAAGGCGTGGGTATATGTTTAAGATTCTAAGTCAATATCAGTATCTGAATCCAAGACCTTTCCTTCTTCTTCTTAGCGTATCGATGGCAAAACGATACTATGGACTAAATTGATGTAGCCCAAAACTCTGCGACACTGACTGCGTTATCGCTGACAATCATTAGCTCTTCCTGAGTGCAGGTAAGAGGGCATCCAGGCCATGATGAGAGATGGGCCATAGTTTGTGGAGCACCGGCAACCCAGTCCACCATTGTCCGTGAGGCCCCACCGGAGCATGTTTTGTTACCTTTCCTTAGTAACCACGGACATTTTCCAAGCAAAAGATGGTTGTATGCTGTTTTTACATTATCGATAACATTTATTCTCAAATAAACTACAAAACTACACTGACCTTTTAATTCCCAATATGGCTGCCAAATAGTCCTACAAAGATAAGTCATGTCATTTGTAACAATTACGCCCATCGTACCGCCCTAAACCATATTTCTAAATCACGAACCTATTCAAAGCACGATAATAATTCCAAGGTTATACATTCTTAAAGCATTTTAGTAATTGTTGTAGATTAGTTTTTGGTATTGTATTTAAGCTGTTAAAGTGAAATTTGAGCTAATTTGGTAACATGGTGTTACTACATCAACTTATTCTATGGCTCTTCTATCTTATTTAATCTTTTACAACACAAAGATGAGAGTAGAAAGGAAAAGTTTGCAAATATTTTATTGATCAACTATCTTTGTATACGACTCACAAGACTGACTAAATCCAAAAACTCCTCCTTTGTCTCAATTATTTATTGGCTAATTTTATAAAAAAAAAGGATTTCTTTGTTTAAAAGAGTAGGGATAGGTACTACCAATTTTTTAATAAAATTTTCTTTTTCTTAATGACATACCCTAAAAAGTCAATTCACGTACTAGGGAACCTAAAACCTTGTGCACGGCAGCGGCATACTTTACAGCTTTACTACCGATTGGTTAAGTTATTTAGCTTGGATCTAAAGTAATATGCGAATTTCAAACGGAAAAAAAAACCAAAAGAGCAAGTATCCTTTTACCCAGTAGGTAATGCATGTAATAAAGATATTTCAACCAATTGGTTCTGCCTTGTCCGATTTGGTAACGGTCTTGAAAATACGGTTTCACGCCCTCATATAAAAAGATAATCATAATTTCTGTGTATGACATGTAGTTTTTTTTCGTTAATTACATCGGTAAGACCCGCATAAATGAAACTTTGTTAAGTAATGATCATAATTAGGTCAATTATAGCTTTGGCTGGTTCTATGGCTGTAGCGCAGTGGTTTTGAAGTTCTATTTACTCTCAGTGCAAATCTTTTTGTGTTAGGTAACAACACTAATTTTTGATTTAAAAAATATTTTGCTTCGTATTTATACAAGTTCTATGACCGTAATAATTGAGCTCATTAAATAAAATAAGCTAGATTAAACTTTCACTTAAAGAGGGACATAGTCAAATTGTGACAAAGCTCCCTAAATAAAGATTAAAAAAAAAGAGGTAATAATATTCTATTTTCTAACGTTAATGAGCAAAGGATCTGTCTTATGTTGTATTTTGTAAGAATTTAGATGGAGAAAAGAGGAGATATCTTCTCTTCTAGATGCTTTCTTTTACGTCATTATTATAATTATTACGTCGAGTTTCGATCATCCTGAATCCTCCTTCGTATGATGGAAAATACGTGGTGTCACAACTATCTCATTTCCGTGTTACAAATGTTACTATGTGAAAAAAAAATCAACATCATATCAGCCAATCGTCGTCCACTGCTAGACATAGGCATCCTCCAAGTTTTATGAATGAGGGATGCATAGGACGGACAATACTTGCAGAGGAAAAAATTGCAACCTAAAATTTGAATTTGTGTTAATTTGTAAAAACAATATTTTAGTTAAAAGTACATACATTTCTTTAGGTTACGTAAACCGTATTTTAAATAATATTATAATAATATCAACTAAACTGCTGCACATGGCATTAAAAACTCCGCAATCTGTCTACACAAATTTTATTCCCTCATTTACGGAGCAAAATATAGATTGCCTGGAAAATTACCGCAAAAAACGACCAACTACCATATTATGTCAATCTTTTTGCTGTTACAAGACATTCTAAAATGAACTATTTCATGAAGCAAATAAGGTTGTTTATTGTTTGAAAGTGTAATATGCGTTCTTAAATGTAAGTCAGTCGTATAAGTCAAACGTCAAGTTGCGTCGCGGCTAATTTAACTGGTACAGAGAAGAAATAAAGAAAAAAAGTAAACTTTAATAGTTAGGGCATGAGTCTTTTGAGCCATTTATTTTTAAACTAAACAGATGGAAGGTCGTCATTGTCAACTTTGATTATATTATTAGTGTGTAATTTGCCAAAGAAGTTTTTACCCAAATTCTATAAGAATAAATACTAATTTCCTTTGGTTATTTTTTTAATGTTCATGGGAATGTTTATTTTAGGTTTATTTTTTGGTATGAGTCGTTTGACTACAAATTAGATTAATGGATCGAAACAGATAATTAGTCATAGAGGCCATGCTATTGTCATTATATTTTATGAACAAGTCTATATTAGATTACCCCTTTGTCTTGGTAAGTGATGGTTCTGTTTGGAGCAGGGTTCATATCAATAACTGTAACGATTGTAATTATATTCTTTGTCTAAGAGGACATTTATATCATCATAACAGCCCGTAAGCTCCACTGTAGGGCCTGCTTCCATGACGGAGGGAAACTTGGCCTACTAATACCACGCTGGCCAGACGGATTGGTATAGGGTTTAATTTCAAGTTTTCCTTCTTTTTATTACGTAAAGATAATATTCACGGATAGTCCCTTAGTCGGTTTTTACGACAACCATAGGATGAAAAGAAGAAGTATAGTTTGTCACGGCAAAAAGAGATATCGGCAATCCAAGATCTAAGTTGGTTTTTGCGTTTTGCGTGAAGTAGCAACTGTTAAAACTTTCAAATTTTGTTATTTTTGGTATGTCCAAAAATGTTGTTATTTGGTCAACCCTTACAGCAAATAATTTATTGATCTTTCCAATGTAATAAATCTATGTATAGCTTTATTACGTCTACCCTCCAATCAATAGAACGTGAGCAAATAAACGTATTTGAATAAATAACCATATGAGGCAGCCCTGGGTCGTGCAATTGGCATCAAATTCACTACGCGGTGAAACATCAAAGTGCGCCGCAATGTCACTAGGGTTGACGCACGCAATAAAAATAGTTTTATTTTTTTTGTTTAAGTTATTTACTTTAATGCTTTGATAGTAAATATTTAAGTTAAGTTTCGTGAAAATATATTTGTTTATGAGATATTTGTTGGAGCTGAAATATTTTATTGAAGCAAAGGTGTAATGTTTTTTTTCTTTTATTGGTGTAGTAGTAATTGCATGTAGCCGAATATTAGTTAAGAATGAAAGAATAAAAATGTTTTTGTTATTACTTAATAAATAATACAATGTGCCGAGGTTGTCGTAAAGAGAGAACTAAGGAGATTTACCCCCTTACTCATAAACGCCTCTTAAATTTAATCAATGTTTAGCGAGATTTTTATTACGAAAACCAACCTTATACCAAACAAATAAGAATTTACCTAAGCTAATCAATTGACTAAAATTTTTGAGGCGTTTATGAGTAAGGGGGTAACATAACAGTTAATATCGCACGCAAAGATAAAAAACTATACTGAAAACGCGACTCCAAAATATCTACCTACCTGTAGACTAAGTTTACCAATCCCAGCAGTGGGACAAACAGTCTATCGAACTACACTTCATACGAAAAACAAAATGACTTCAATAACAGTAATATCGTAAGCCCTATTACTAAACTAGTATATCTACACAGCTAAAGGCTAAGCAATAATATACGGTAGCCAGTTCGATACCCGCCGGCTGCAATTATGTGTATCACAGGCAAATTTCCTCTAACACGGTACAGTGTTACATTAAGGTTATAATGTAGATAATAATATGGATACGGCATATCACGAAGTTATTTATTTTATATTATAATTTTGTGGTGCTATTTGTAGTGTGACCTTATTAGTAATATGACCTTAAGTAGATATTTATGATCGGTTCTATGATTGGTTTAATGTATTATATTTTATTGGTATGTCGGTTTTGATTATATTTGATGTAGGCTACAGTTATGTTTGTGTATTATTTTACACAAGTTTTCTATCGAAAAGCGCGAGTTTTTCTGTAGTCAACTTTTACGACAGTCTCTTAATTGCTTGCTTGGAAGCTATTATTCTTATATTATACACATGTATCTTTCACTTTATCTGCTTATTTAAAAAAAAATTTACTTGCGATGATTTATTATAATAATAATAATATTTATTTATTTCCTCACACATTGTTACAAAATCAAAATTACAAAGTAACATAGATGTAGTTTAATACTAGCAATCGTGAGAGGACTGGTGTCTGAAGTAGGTGTGACCCTGAATCACAGATCACCAGGCACTCACTCGACAGAGACAGCATTTATGTAGTTACATGTTGCAGAAAAAAAAAGAAAACTATGTACCATCTTTTGTGGACCACGCCAATGATACTCGATTGCTTATCAAAATATTATCCACCACCTTATCTTCCTCTTTAGCATAAGTAGCCTGTGCCTAGCAGTGGGTCATAACTATCAATTTTCAAATATTAATTGCACGCCCAGAATCTAAACATTTCACAGTCAAAACAATGCATCTCAAAATATTTCGTTCATATTCGAAATTCGAACAGTTATTTCAACAGTAACTGATTTTCTAAATACCTCATCCGAAAATTCCGGTGTCGTCGATGAATTGCATTGAATTGCACATCCAGTATGGCGTCGATAAACGTGTTGGAATTTGACAAAATATTTTGTCACTAATATGTAACTCGGATATAGACTGAAAGTTACATTGGGCAAATTATTTCGGTATGGTTTATTTCTGGTTGGAAAAGTTAGTATATAAAATATATGCCTCAGTTGCAAAGGGTTTGCGAATGCCGCCGTGCGCGGGGTCTTTGATTTGAATCCCAGCGCAAGGTTATTTGTATGATTTACAAATGATTGTCTTAGGTCTAGATAATATATGTTTCGTCTGTTTGCTTCATGTCTACTTAATCCCAGCGCGGCCGTTTTAAAAAAAAATGTAAAGACGACAGATTTTCGTGTAGCTATAGATGTAGACATGTTCCCATGTACGTGGATTGATTTTAATGAAAATATACAATTATACCTGTTGCTTATACATCAGAATAACACATAGTTCTGTACATATTGTATAAATTGTTTATTATGTAGGGGGGCTAAGATAAAACATAAATTATCCTAGTTTTTTTTATGAAATAGCGTAGGTGTCCTAACAATTCTGGAATTCCAACCCACAACATTAGCATTGATCATAACAGCCCATTAATGTCCCACTGCAGGGACGGTCCTCCTTCCGTCATGGAGGGATACTTGGCCTACTAATACCACGCTGGCCAGACAGATTGGTATAGGGTTTAATTTCAAGTTTTCCTTCTTTCTATGTAAAGGTAATATTCACAGATAGTCCCATAGTCGGTTTTTACGACACCCATGGGATGAGATGGGGTGGTGACATATTGTATTCTTACTCCGTCACCACACGGATAACGTGTGGCGTAACGAACAGTAGCATTAACAGGTAAATAAACTAACGCTTATCACCGGACGGTGATCAAACTTTACACAGAGTTTTCTGTCTATTATTAAATAGCTCTCAATTTTGTATCGCAATAGGGTTCAATGACATTGTCCTCAATTAAATAATTGAAACATCCTGTACTTGTATTAAATTCAAACGTGAGCCCTTATAAGTATCTATTCATTGCTCAGTAGCGCTGAGGTCGCTTGTGTGGTCCTGGTTTCGAACCCTGCGCACGATGATAATTCTAGAAAATATGAATCTGGTTGTACTTTGTTGTATCAATGTCTGTGAAGTTTCCATTTCTTTTGCAGGTATTTTTGTATAGCAGCCCAAAAATATAGTTTATCAAGTTTACGCAATATTCAAAAGTGTCATTATTGAAAAAACATTCCGAAGAATTTTCTCTGTAATATTTAAGTTACCGAAATAGGTTATCTCCACTCAAATTAATGAATAATTTGCATATTAATAATTTGTAATACACATAATATTTAACACAGCTAATCAATACAAAATTATCTCAATATTATAATATAATTTTAACACCGATAACTAAGCTGGGAAACAATAGAATTCACACCCCTATACAGGGTGAGAGTTCAGTGAACTCCCCAACAATAATAATGACATTCAAATATCAACTGTAATGCATATATATTGTGGTAGAAAATTGATTGTTCAATGAAGCTATTTTGATTATCATTTCAAATAAGCACTCATAGGTTGAGGTGTAACTAATATTTTGAAAATTTATTGTTTGGATTCTTTAGTACGTCGGCTATTCATTTTGATATGAATTAAACGTTAGATTGAACGAGTTTTTGATGTGATTTATGATTTATATTGTCAAATTTTGATGACTTTAGTGTATTCTATAGATATTAGATTCCTTTTGTTGACGAAAATTTCATTATTTGAGCTACTTTTGCAAGGTTAGATTTGAGTTTTTAAAAATATTTAGTGACGAGTGCGCTGTGTACTAGTTTTTTGTTGATCTTCTTGTGCTAAGGACTTATGTAAGTACTCTTATATTCTTTTAAATGTCAATACTAATATTTTTATAATATTAGTATCATGTCCACCTAATTAAAATCTCTTATAATCTATCTATGGGCCTATGCAGCCTGAAATAAAGGCTATATTATTATTATAATAAATTTGATTAGTGTTACATTGGTAGTTATGTTTTAAGGAAGTTCAGTTTATTTCATCTAAAAGTTATTTTATTTTTCGATGCTGAAATCATTATTCCGAAATCATCATCGTTTTTTTGTGTCCATGAAAGCCAATCAAGAAAGTATACACTCAAATCTCATTAATTGGTTCTTTACTACGTTCGTTCTCTACTAAATTAGTCCAAAATCCTGTTAATAATTATATTTTGTTCATTCTTACTTAAAGGACAACCTTAGATAAATATATTTTTAGAACCCAAATACTACTTGTCTGGCCAACTTAGCATGGTTATCTCTTACCTAAATTTGTGTTCCTGTCAATCACGGAATCCCTTATCTTCAAGGATACCTTACTCCCTCAATTTATCACCAATTTGACTGACAAACAAAGAGATATGCACTGAAAGCTTAGGAATCTAGCTTTTTGCCAATTTAAGCTATGCTAATACAAGATCAATCTTCAGTTCCTAGACGTTGCTGTAGTACCGTAGCTTACTGAAACAAACAGACAGTTGGTAAATGAGCATTTTATTCAGGCTAAGTGCGATATTATTCTTTTGAAATTGCTATGATAAAAGGCAACGATTCTTTGTGGTCTAATAATGTGTTGATTTGGATATTTTGCTTTTGAAAATGGCAATAAGCATTCAAAATTTTTTAGTAACACATTTTTATTATTTTACGACTGACCCTTAGGAATTGAAAATGAATTATTTCTGTAAAAAGACAAGGACTCGGCTCGTCATCTATTGAGATGACGAGCCGAGTCCTTGCCAATGCCCTAAAAACCTTTATCATTAGGTACATTTTATCACTTGACAAGCACAAGTCCAAAGTATAGATTAGTTAAAGGCTTAATCCCCACTGTTACTATTCCAATCCCCTTTCTGTCTCTCTTTCTCATACCACACATATGTACACAGTTAAGTAAGTAACCCCGTTACTTTCATCAATATACTTATCATCGAATGACACTTATGATCACAATTCCAATTTTCAATTATCATTACTCTCCCAACAATAACAACAAACAATACAAAACAGAAAACCCAATCACCCCTATCACATTCAAAATAATTTTTACGGCGGCCATCTTACCTTCCTGTCAAATCGTTCCCGCCATTCGAGTACTCAATTTATAACGGTTCGGAAACGGATTCAACTGAATTCACGTGCGTAGTCTACGTCCTGTGGGTCTTGTGAAAAAGCGTACAACTCCGATAATTATGAAAACCAACTAGTTTTATAAAAATATTCACGATTTAATTAGGACGGCGGGAAACTGGGTGGCAATATTTGAAGAAGGCCTATGTCCAGCAGTGGACGACTATTGTCTGATTAATCACAAAAAAGTTCTTATAGTAGGTATGTGTTAACACATTTAACTTATATCTAAATATAAAATATTAACAATAAAAATGCTCTTTTAGTTGGTGTAAACAGTTTTAACATTTCTGTAAAATCACATTTTAAAATATCTAGTTAATTCTTACAAAACTGGACTTGTAACCCTTTTCACTAGACCCAAAGGTTTAACGGTTGAAACATGGCATCCGGAAAGGACTACGGCACGGGTAAAGCGTAACCTTTATAAGGTTTAAGGTGTTTCTATTATGTACGAAATTCTAAAACATTATAATGCGATGAATGATGTATTTAAAATTAAGGGTTAATGGTTATCGTTGTGTGTATAATGGTGTAATCTTATTTGGTTTAAATTGTCTCGTGTATTTTGGTGGGTAGTTCGAAATTTTATTGTCTAATGTTAAACAGGTACTTAGTGATTTTCATGTTTCATGTTTAAATCATTTATTCTTATAAAAGACAGAAGCCACTTACATAAGAACATTGTATATAACATTTAGTAAACCTATAAGTAACCGTCACCAAAGTACATAAGTAAGTATACATTATTATATAAAAGTATCAAACTTCAAACATTAAAAAGGATTGCTTTCAGTTATATGCTTGTATAGCAGAGATTTGAAACTATCCAGTGAACTGGCATCTTTTATATATGTAGGTAAATTATTAAACAGCTGTGCTCCTTCATAGCTGATAGTCTTTTTAGCATAATTAGTGCGTATTTTTGGCAAAACAAGTAGGCTTGGTTTGCGAAGACTTCGTTTAGAGATTTGTGATTTTTTTATAAAAATTATGTTAGTGTGGATGGTTTTGTCTAAAATTTTCCTAATAAGAATGCAAGTGTTAAATATGTAAAGTTGTCTGATATTCATTAGTTTTGTTTCGTGAAATATTTTATTTGTTGGAGTCAAGTGTGGGTAGCAAAATAGTACCTTTATGATTTTATTATGTATTCTTTGTAATTCTTGTAATTTAGTTTTTCCAGCGCTCCCCCAAATTTCAATAAGATATAGAAGATGTGACTTAACGAGGGAGTTGTAAATTGTGTAGCGTATGTTTTTCGGTATGCATCGACTTATACCACGAAGAGAACCTGATAGCGCTGACAGTTTACTTTTAACGTGATCAATTTGATTGGTCCACGTCAAGTGACTATCCATTCTGAGACCAAGATATTTTTCGCAGGATTTCTGTTCTAGTTGGAAGTTATCAATAGTTAGTGGGTCATGTATTGGAATTTGTTTGTTCTTAGCTCTAAAGATTACGTAACAGGTTTTAGATACATTTACTGTTAGCAAATTATATTTAAACCATTGTGATAGAATATTAAGATCATCTTGGGCTTTTGAGATAATGTCATCCATGCTTGTCCCAAAATAAAACAAGCACGTATCGTCCGCGTATAATGTTAAATGACCGTGTAAATTTAGGTCTGATATGCTGTTAATATAAATTAAAAATAACAATGGTCCCAAAATGGACCCTTGGGGAACTCCGTACGTAATGGGTAAAGAACTACTTTCGGAATTATGAATTTTTACTATTTGTAATCTATTTGTTAGGTAGGATTTAAACATTTTAAGTGCATTATCTTTAATACCAATATGTTGTAACTTTTCCAGTAGTAGCTTGTGACTAACGGTATCAAATGCTTTTTTCAAGTCGATAAAAATACCCAATACTATATGTTTTTTATCTATGTTTTCTTTTATTTTCGTTGTTAAGTCTATTGTGGCTGCAGTGGTGTTGTTTTTAGCTCTAAATCCATACTGACGTTCTGATATGAGATCAAAAGAGTCTAGGTATTTTAAAAGACGACTATGTAAGATTTTTTCCAAAATTTTTGATAGTGTTGGTAAAACTGAAATGGGACGGTAGTTTCCAGGGTCGGTATTGGATCCTGATTTGTAAATTGGAGTTACTTTTGCGACCTTGAGAGTGTCAGGGAACTCTCCATCGATTATTAATTTATTAATACATTTAGCTAGACTATCTGAAATTAAACTTCTTAAACTTTTAATAATTTTTGTACTTATTTTATCTATGCCACTACTAGTATTTGAATCAAGATTATTGATAATTTTACTTATTTCCCTACAATCACATGGATCGAGCGTCGTGAGTTCATTGTTATATGTTTTTCTTGTCATAAAAACGGGATGGTCTGTGCAATCATGGTATTTTTTAGGTATGTTATTTGCAAGTATAGATCCTATTGTTGAAAAGTATTTATTAAAGACATCACAGATTTCTTTAGTGTTAGTGGTATAAGTATCATCAAGTAAAAGCTTTGAAGGAGCAATACTACGTATTCTTTTGTTATTTGCTAGAGAATTTATAAGCGACCACGTTTTTTTTGGGTTATTAACACAGTTTGTAAATAGTTTGTTGTAGTATGAGTTTTTAGTTGTTTCTATTAGCCTTGCAGTTTTGTTTCTGGTTTCTTTATAATTTTCTTCTAACATCTTATTTTCCCGATTATTCTTGTATTGTATCCATAATTTGTTTCTTTGATTTATTTCAGTAATTATAACATTGTTAATCCAGTCGTCTTTTGGTGGGTTTAGTAGTTTTGTTCTTGGCACTTTGCAATCTTCTACATACTGTATAAGTTTTGACTCTAGTTGTAAATAAGAAGCGTCTTCGAGACCATGTGTTTCTATTGCTGTCTTTAACTTCTCGTAGTTTACAGTTTCATAGTTTACACGTATTCTTGGAGGTGGTTTAGTTTTGTCTAATTGAAAGTATATCTGTTTGTGGTCAGACATTGATGAGTTGATGATAGTAAAATTATAATGTTCTTTTTTCAGGTTTGTTGTAACGTGGTCGAGGATGGATTTCTTTGTTCGTGAATCTCTTGTACAATATGTTTTATTGATCTTATTAAGTATGTTGTGCCCTGCTTCTTGTAGTCTAAGTTTATAGTTTTTTAAATTTTTGTTTTTTGTCAGTAGGTCAATGTTGAAATCTCCAAAAACTATTGCTCGTTTTCTTTGTTGTAATTGTGAATCATACACGTCCAAAAATCTTTCAAAATTAGTATTTCCAGGATTGTAGACGACTCCAATGTCTAAAGCATATTTCTCAATGTGTACCCAAAGGTAATTATTTCCATCTTGATATACTGATTCGATAAGGTTATGTTTTAGGTCATTGTGTATATAAGTTGATACTCCTCCTCCTCTACTGTCTGTTCTGTAATTATAATAGTGTGTATAATTTGGAATTTGTAGTTCTAAAGTTTGATGTTCGCTTTGTATCCACGTTTCTGTTAGTAAAATAATTTGTACAGTTGTAGGTATTGATTTTAAAATACATTTTAATTCGTCTAGCTTGCCTTTTTTGCGTATACTTCGCGCATTTAAATATAGAAATGAAATACGTGGTTTTTTGTTGCTTAGTTGTCGATTTTGCTGTTTAAATCTAGATTTTAACCGTGACTCTGCTATTTTTACCACAATTAATAGCCACTTTGTAATTTTATTATATTACTACAGTATTAGTCAAATCAGTCTAGTAGTGTTTACGTCAAAAAGTAACAAACGTATGCCATACATCTATTCTCGAAAACTTTCGAATTGACCAGTATTATTTTTCTGTTCTTTATTTGAAACGTTTTAAAAAGAAAAAGTGTTGAAATTTAAAAAAGGAAATAATAAACAACGAAAACCCTCGATATAAACATATCCATTGCTTTGCAGAAAATAGAACACGTTTCCAACTTCTCAACTAACAACGCCATCTACATCGCACAGTAGTAATGTTAAACATCTCAAACTAATGAATTAACTGACATCACAGTTTAATGCAATATATACTTCTTCATTGAACAACTTCATTAATCTTCCTAGATTTACCATTGTATTAAAAGTGAAAGGGAAATAGTTAAATTTTCTAATAAGCAAATTGTCTGGCGTGGATTGTAAAATAATTGGTACTTGTTATCCTTGAAAGTGCAATGAGAGATGTGCTTATTGCTTAACAATTTAAAATAGAAATACAATTGTAATTGTCACTACAACAATGTAAAGCAAGCTTGCTTTCTAAAGGCCTTGTTAGAAGACTAGGCAAGTAAAGGGGAAATGGAAACTAATCTTAGTGTTTGTTACGCCAACGAATCACAACACATAGCTTAGGAATTTGGGTAGGGACATGGAAGAACCGACAGTCAATGAGATAGAAAGGATAGTCGACGGGAGGTGATAAATAGGATTGGATGGCGAACTGTGAAAGCATTAGCTGGAGGTCCAGTGCCGCTGGGTTTTGCCAAGCCTGGCTATCCTTAATGTCTCTTATATGCAAGTACCTAAGATTAAACTAGGCACAAAATATGTAAGCTACTGTGATACAAGGCTTGTATCTCTATTGCGGGAGTAAATATTGTGTGTAATTTTTCTTATTTTTAATAGGGAGCTTCTTAGAAGTATTTTGCTATAAAATTCATTTAATTTAAATTCAATGGAGTCTTAAGTTGATCTTAGATCGTTATACGAGATAATCGCAACCGTTTTATTACTCTCAATGTTGCCAACATAAACATTGTAACTGTATCTTAAAAGGACTGGCTGTAAACATTTTCAAATCCCGAATGTCACGCGAACTTGTCTACTAATATTATTCCTAATCTATGGTTTTACAAAGCAACGATTGCCATGCAAATATGCACTTTAATACCTACTAAATAAGGTTTATGCAAAGTGTAAATGTAGTTTGTTTTAAATTAGTATGCGTACGCCGTGCCGTACCTCTGATTGGCTGACACCCCTTAAGGGGGGAATTTGAGATTTTGCCTTTATCATTTCGTTCAAATGGCTGGGTTTAAATATCCTATTATTTAAAATATAAATAAAGTAAGTATCAATGATTGAATTAAACTGTGTTAAATGACTGTAAAGATAAATTTAATTTGGATAATGGTTATGTGGTGACAGGTTTAGAATACTAATTTTGGAAATCCAATCCAGGGTGCATGGTAATATGCAAATTCAAAAGAAATCTACAGAAAGTCCTTCCTATACATCCCTTGGGAGTCGTAAACGGTGACCGAGGGTCTAGAGATAATTTTTAATCTTTTGCTTCGATTCCCGGTGAAAGCAAAACTTTCTGTGCATGAACAAAAATGTTTGCATCGGCTGTTTTCTATGTATTAACAAAAAAGACGGTATGTAAGTATGTTTATCCGTTATTTAGAACAAGCTGTGCTTAGTTTGATACTGGATGTGATAATAACATCATAATCATAACAGCCCATTAATGTCCTACTGCAGGGACAGGCCGGCCTATGTCCAGCAGTAGGCCTCCATAGACTGATAATATGATGATGAAGGATTTTTTAACTAAATTGTCTTTTACGACACTCATGACACGACAGTTGGGGTGACGACAAATTGCTTTCTTATTCCGCACAAAATACTTTCCTATTGTTATCATAGAATATTTGAACAATGCTTAACACCTCTTGTAAGCTTAAACTAACTTCGCGTGAATATACTAAAATATACATATAGATATATATAAGTAATATTATTTCATCTGTTTGTCTCAAGAGGGTTTAAACTAATTAAAACTAATAATTCGATGGTATTCGAGTGAATACGATAGAATATTACGTTTATAGAAACTTATATTAGTGATTAGAATAACTAAT
Source organism: Schrankia costaestrigalis (assembly GCA_905475405.1). NCBI lineage: Eukaryota > Metazoa > Arthropoda > Insecta > Lepidoptera > Erebidae > Schrankia > Schrankia costaestrigalis. The sequence continues at coordinate 7,954,611 of FR997850.1, forward strand.
GTATGTTATTGGAAGGAGTTATAACTTCTCACACGTTCACACAACGCCATCTAGGGCCAAACTAAGCAGATATTGTACTACAGTTACAAAACAACAGATAAATACTTATTTACTTTCTTTTTGTAAATTCTAACAAATGATCCTAGATTAAAAAATCAAACATTAATGTTCATACACACAACGATTTTCATTGAACGGGAAGCAACCCTGAGACTTCTCTATAATAGCTATAAGCTATAACCACTTCGCTGCAGAGTTTACATGAATACTTAAACTCACGCCTTTCTGGCATGAGGTGTAGGCAGAGATCACTAAACGCCTAGATCCTCACAAACGATCTTTAATATGGGTGTTATACACAACGCCATCTAGTCCCAAACTAAGCTGAGCTTGTACTATGGGTACTACAAACACTGGGTAGACAACTGACAAAGATACTTTTTTTTTTTTGTAAATACATAGGTACATATTAAACATAAAAAAACCCCCGGACCAATGCAAACAAGCATATTCGTGCACACAAGATTTGCATTAAACGGGAATCGAACCCGAGACCTCTGCATAGAAGGCTGAGGGATATAAATATAGTGTTATAAAGTTTACTATAGGAAATTTTGATTAATATAATCAATAACACCGTAGGCGTAGTGGGCATTCATGACGGTTTCCAACTTGTCATATTCAAATTAGTATCGGATGATTAATAGTGGGGGGGGGGGGGGTGGCAAACCCAATGAATACCCACTGAATTTTGTAATGAATGAAATGTACGGCCATTTTCGCCGTTAGTTTTTGAAGTATGTTTTATTTATTTCCCTTGTTTTCTTGCTTAATTAGAATTTGCCTATTGAAATCATTATATTCTGTGTTTTGATTAGTTGTTTGAATTATGTTTGTTGTGATTTGGTATAGTATTATTTGTATACAGGTTAAATAGGTTTTTTCTATTGGTAAAACTAAAGATTAGTAATATTGATTGTTTATTTTTTAAACTGAAATGATATTTCCTTTTTGCGTCATATCAGTTGACATGTGTTTACTCTTTTTAAAAACAGTTTGCCGAGTCTGAAAGTCGTGGTAAGCATCAGGGTTTTGTCTAAAGCAAATAGTTTGAAAAGAATTGTCTTCACCGGTGTCCAGCAGTTTCAGGACCTTTTATAACTTGATGAGGATGACAAGGTTTTGTTTTGCTGAAAAATATACATATCTCTTTAAAATGTTTTAATTGTATTTTTTTAAACAATGATTTTAAAACAAAAACAACTCTTAATCTTTACTTAGTGGTTAAAAACAAAACAATTTAAACAGGCATTGTTTTCCCAACAAAACATAGCTAGTATACCTTTTATTTGCCCTGTTCATAAGAACCCTACCTTCGTTTTTCCACTATCAGTTCCAAATGACTGCCTAATGTCATTAAATACCTTGACAGTCATTAATTTGACGAGTAACTTTGACAGAAAGAGATACGATTCTCTCTTAACCATTTATGTCAGTAATTTAATTATTTCTGCATCATTTAATATGTAACTAAATGAAAAGGTACGAAAATGATATCTTTTTTGGAAAATGGAGTAGAATTTGATTTCTTTTGTCTTTTGATTGACTTATTATTGTATTCGTTATTACAGATATCTTTTTAGCCTTAAATGGCTTTAAGAGATTTCAAATCAGGTATACTGTAATGGTAATCAACATGCTATAAGGACTGTGATTTCTGTTAATAGTGCTTCTTATGTACCGAGATGTCTACGAACAACATTTTCTATATCAAAGTTTTCGTCGAAACGTGCTGCCTAGGAATAGAGATTTCTATTAGCTATGCTTCCTGTGTGAAGTCATATTGTACAAGTGTGTTTCTATCATAAATTCCACACTCGATATAGTATCAAGGTACTTATGTCTTTAAAAAGACATCACTGACATTATTTAACTTGTCTAATCGTTGCATCATAACAGCACATTAATGTCCCACTGCAGGGATGGGCCTCCTCCCATGACGGAGAGGGATACTTGCCCTACATTAATGGGCTGTTATGATGATGATGATGATTCATAATAAAAGTTTATCTGTAGGTTGACTATAATCCATAGTACAAAGGTTTAGCTTAGTTTGGGACTAGATGGCGTTGCATGAATGCGTGAGCTAAGACATTTAAAAATTTCAAATCCCAAACAAAAGGCATCCTTTTACACCCAATTTTGTAACTAAAACATAAGCATGTATATAAGAGTATATACCACATGAATATGTATGCTTTAAAGTGGCTGAGTTGTTTAATAATCTTAGGAGGTTTTGCCTCACAAATGTCGGTTACCGTGGTTTGTACGAGTGGCTTAGCTAGGGCTTAGAATAATTTTGTTTTAAGATAGCTCCTTTTAATGTTGAAAGGTGCTGCGTTGATAAAATAAATTAAGAGTGTTTGATTACGAATTTTGGAAAAACAATGCATCTAAAATTATCTTATTTTGAAAAAATAAATATGTATTCGTTTTGTGACCTTCTTTCTATGATAAGAAAATAAGAATAAAATCCTAATTATCCGTGTGGTGACGGAGTAAGAACAATATGACAATATGTCACCACCCCATCTCATCCCATGGGTGTCGTAAAAACCGACTAAGGGAATAATCGTAACTACTATCTTTACGAAATAAAAATAAGAAAAACTTGAAATTAAACCCTATACCAATCCGTCTGGCCAGCGTGGTATTTGTAGGCCAAGTAACCCTCCGTCACGGAAGGAGGCCCCGTCCCTGCAGCGGGACATTAATGGGTTGTTATGATGATGATGAACTTAAAATCCTATAACACTCCGTAGTATCGTAAACGAAAATGAACTCTGTCACTCTCGGAGAACAGTCCTTGCAGTGAGACAATTAAAAAGGTGATACAAACACAGAGCACAGTAGTTGTAGGTATTATAAGTAGGGATCGATTTAGAAGAAAAAAGATGCAGGTTTGTATCATTTTGAATCGACGCGAGTATAATAATATTTATGTATTAAAGCATTTCTGTAACATCATGTGCATGTATGGATGAGGGAGGCACAAGACCGCGCAGGGTGGAAATGTTTGGAGGAGGCCTATGTCCAGCATTGGGCGTCTTTAGGCTGATATGATGTGCATAGCATCGCGTAATCTCTGCCTACCGTCATAATAACAAAGCAAGAATTAACGTATCTAAAGTATTTATTACGTTTCAAACTCATAAGTCATTAAACGTCAACCCAACCTCAGTAATCAACAATACACTTTACATTCAAAAAGTTAAAGTTGAAATTCCTTTGTACACATTTTTGTGGTTAGTTTACAGTGAGATTTTCAATTGATTTGACCAGAAGCAATCTCTTCAGATTCTTTGAGAATACATTTCTTTTTCTCGTCCAAGTATTTGCATTTAGTTGAGTGTTTACACAAGAGGAATTTGCTTGCGTTTCCCAAGAATTTGAATAAGATAGTCAACGGGATAAAAACATATAGCTTTTTTTTTGTCTTCCACTTTCCCTTTTTTGTTTAATGAATGACTTTATTGATTATTAGGTAGGGCTATGTTGGTGCTCTTTTTTGGGTAAATTCTGGTGTTGCCAAATTAAAAATACTGAGCTGGTAGTAATGTTATTTTTCGATTGGTAACATAAACTAGCTAGAAAGAATACCTTTCATTTATCCGATACACAAGCAATAACTAGTGTTTTTATAAGAACAAAATTTGGTAAAAATTATGACTCCTTAAAATAATTCCAGACGTCATACTTACCCCATGCGATATGTGTCGTAAAAGCGGACTAAATAGATACTTAGTTTACAGATACAAACTAAACGAAAACCGAAAGAAATAAAACTATACTAACCTATTTGGCTAGCGTTTAGTAGACCGAATTTCCGGGCCCCTTCTGTAGATGGACTACAATGACATGCACACGAAATTAAGAAAACTTAACGCATTGTAATGACACGCATTGCACATTCTCCTCACAATATAAAACAATAAAAAACACAAAAAATAATAATCCAACGTATTTCAATTACCGACAATAATAATTAAAATATATAAAACAGATTGCAACAGAGCTTGCAACGAATTGACTTTTATTAATAAAATTGCGTGAAATCGATATGTCCCCAGTAATTGACGTGATCAAACATAACGCGTGAAGACCATGCATACTAATGAACCATTGCCAATGACGTGGAATCATTATGGTCGACGATTGTTTTTTTTTATTGGCAATATTGTTTACGAAAGCTTGTATAATATTGTCGGGAAAAATAACTACATTTACTAAGTTTAGTAAAACACTACCTACTAATAAATTACAAATGAAATTAGTATAAATCTAAAATACCCACAAACCTTAGGTTTGCCTAGAGTAATAAAAAAAATAAGGGCCAAAATTTGAAACTGAAACCAGGGAATTAACCTGCATCTTCTGACTATTTGTCTACGATCTTCGATCAACAAAACACATGCTTGTTTTCAAATTATAATGCCTTAGCAGTCAAAATTGGAAGTTCCTAAATCACGTGGCTTTGCCTGTGCTGTTAAAATACGATGAATAAGTAAGGAAAAAACATTTTTATACTAAGATTAACACAGTATGTAAACATAATCAAAATAATCATTAAAAGTAACAGTCTGCTCTGTATTTAAATAGATTTTTAATAAAAGAGAAGTTAGAGAATGGCTGACGCGTGACAAAATCGCATTCGTAATAACCCTCCTATGCATTATCATTATATTCATGGGGCCTTTAATCCAAAAAGAAATCCACCAGAATCCCAAATCGCGGGTCTTTTGAACTACTTCAAAGTTAAATAACCCCTACATAAGGTTGACACGATTCACCCCAAAACACATTCAAAATTAAACTTTCTTTTGAAACATTAAGGTGCATTTTCCAATACGAAATCTCCAATTGAAGAAACAAATGTTCAGCCGTGCAATTTAGACTGTATTTCCGGTAACATGGGTTACATTTTAAGTTAACAAATATTTAAATTTATTCATTGTGACGCACATTTAAGAATAGACCTTATAACTTTTTGTTTAAAGTTTGTTTTGTTTTGTTTGGTGTGTATATTGTGTAGGGGTGGCACTCGCCGATTTTTCAACTTGGAATTGAATGACGTCTGTATATTTTACTAGTTAAGTGACAGATGTGTTAGGGCTGCGAACTATTTATTGTGCGATTACAGTTGGCTGCCAAATGGGGACTTGGTGGCTGACAGATCTGAATTGCACGAGATCATTCTGCCACAGATTATCATACAATCGGCGTTATGTTTTGAGTTTAGGGATGATACAGAAAAGTGCAGTAGTCAATTATCATCTATTGTTCTTTAATTTTCATGCTTACGGTGGCTTGTACTCAAAATATATGACATTTCTCTTTTTCATCTGGTTGTAAAGGGTCCAGTACACACAGCAACTTATCAACCTCGACACTCATGTAGCTTAATACTTTGGGATAAGACACAATTTCAAATGAAAATGTTTAACTTGATGTGTTGCTGTGTATACCTGAACTTTTATTTGGGACCCATTAACAAATCGAAATGTAATTTATTACAATTTTATTTATTATTTTTATTTGTTTACTTCGTTACATAGTATAAACCAAAATCGCTGCCTGATCGTCTCTTGCTTAAATCTTTAAATAGATATAGTGTTTATATGTATAATCATCATAACAGCCCCTTAATGTCTCACTGCAGGGATGGGTCTCCTCCCGTGACGGAGGGATACTTGGCTACTAATACCACGCTGGCCAGACGGATTGGTACAGGGTTTAATTTCAAGTTTTCCTTCTTTTTATTTCGTGGAGATAATATTCACGGATAGTCCCTTAGTCGGTTTTTTACGTCACCCATGGGATGAGATGGGGTGGTGACATATTGTATTCTTGCTTCGTCACCAAGTCACCACACGGAAAATATGTATAATTCATGCACAATATTGTAGTGTATACGTATTGCATCCATGCAAAGCCGGGGCAAGTCGCTAGTTGAACATAAACATGAATGAAAACTCTGTGACACTCCTTTTTGTATGTTGTATGTTTATATATTTCTTTAAGGCATGAAATCTGATATTAGAATATGAAAAAGATATGTTAATATAATGGTACAAGGGGTTGTTTTTAGGGATTTACTTGGAAAATGTAATAGATTTATACAGGAGGGTAAAAATATACTATTGGGTATGGGATTTTCTTTTATGCTTTCAACGATATTGTGTAGGTTATGTTATGATTTTGTTAAATTTAAAATGAGGCTTTAAATGCTGATTAGCTAGCAGTTTATAAGGGGTCTATTTTTATCGTGTGGATGATTGAGCAAAATTTGCATTATACAAATTTTGCTACATGTCATTTTAAATTGTATGATTGTAATTTTATTAATAGTGATTTTATGTAAGTTTAACGTTAACTTGAAAGTTAACATAATAAACCGAAAATATATCAGAAGTGTTTTTTTTTTGCCATCAGTACTTATTATTAAGTTTTTAAGTTTTCATTCCAAAAAATAAGGAAACACTTTGTTATTACTCGATTGCACCATCTTCCACATCATACAATACATACACAGTTTAAAATAAAAAAAAATAAAAAAAATGTTGTATAATCTGCAATCAGTACATGGGGTTGCAAGCAATACACAATTTATAAAAGGCCTTTGAAGTGACAGTTAATAGTGTTTGCCATAGCAAAAAACAGTTTTAATTGCGATGTATGATCAAATGTTATTAATTCAATATTTACTCTTATGTTCGACCAATGAGTTTGTTTAGTGGCATAGTATTTATTTCTGCTTTTATCTATTGCAGGTATGTTTACTCAATAAAGGACGAGCGTTTGCTTGGAATAAACAGTTGGTGTCTGGGTAAGTAATGGTGATTTTATGGTTTGTCGTGATCGATTTAAAATGTTATATGTCATCATATTTTCGTTTGTGGGTTTAGAAATTAGTTAAATGTAATGGGACCATTACTATAGAAGTAAAACTTAAAGAAACGTGGGTTTTATAAGCAACTAAGAGAGATGGGACCACTATTTGACGACCTTTGTAGCGTAGTGCTTATATGACATGACTGCTCTGAGCTGAGCTGAACTGACTGAGCGGGAATCGAACACGAGATCTCTGCGTAGCAGTCATGTTATAAAACCACTACGCCACAGAGGTCATCAATTGGTTTAAGGAAACCAGAACATTTATAAATTAGTACGAATGAACAAAAGCCTAAAGAATGCCAGCAACAGTATTGTGCGTACAATATTTCTCCTTCAACAACCTCAATTCAACTATTCCCCGCCAACCTGTCGGCAGATTTGAATGTAAAATTTATGTTAATCACTTCACACCTAGAGTGTATCGTGTGAACGCTGTTTTGTGGCAAGTTAACCTTATTTTGATTGACAATATAAGTGAATATGTCTATATTCTATTTGGTAAGTTATTTAGCACAAGATCGATAACGTTCTCCCATAGTTGAATTGGAGAAAGTTTGTAGATATTTTTAGTATCCAACCAAAATCAGTAAATTTTGATATATTTCATGTAATCCTATTCTTCTTTTTTTTTTCTGACTAAATTTTCCTTTGTTAATGGTTGAGCCTTGACCATACCCTGTTCTGTGTAACATACTTTATTTGGTTTTAAAAAAAACACATGCTTTTTCTCCTACACTCATATATCTTTTATTTTTATTTATTTATTCAAAACTTAATGTACATACATGGTGACTTAACGCCAAAGGCATTTTCTACCAGTCAACCTTAGGGTGATGCAGAGACATAGTAATGCTAAGATGGTAGATGAGAATATTTAGATGATATTTCTAAATAATATAGGCCTACACATATAGATATAAGAAAAAGGTATATATATATATAAGTAAGTTATACATATAAGAGTAGATACACATATAAATATAGAGTAAAGTTATAATTTATTCTGCTAGAGAAGACTAAAATGTGAGTGACCCCAAAAACAAACTACATTTATTGCACCAAACTCCAATTGTTAGCACAATTGAAAACTCTCATAATACTTTATCATCTGACCTTACAATTCTAGCCAAAAAGATTGAAAAAGAAACTATTTTATTCTTATCTTATCTTTGAATATTTATTATTGCAACCTTACCCAAGTCGGTCTGGTTACCTAGATTTCAGACTAGAAAGGTTTTCGTTGTTCTGCAAACGTTATGGCTCCCAACTGAGCTTTTCTCTACATTTATAAATGTTTGTAGTTTATTTAGATTTATTTTGTTATGCGTCTCTCCCCTTTGTTTCGTGTCATAGTTTGAAGGTACATTGTTGCAGTATTTGAATTATTTCTTGAATGTTGGTAGTATTCAAATCTTTTTATTATAACAAAAAAATTGGGAACGAAATTATTTTTTCTTTCTTACGGAATAAGGTCATTAAGGTAATTTAACTTTGAGACAAGTATGAAAAATAAAGTTCTCTACTTACTAGAGAACGAAAACTTTAACAAAAATGTTGATATAAACCTATCTGGTCAAAGTGGCATTAGTAAGCCAACATATTAAAGCAGATTCATCATATGTCTTTGCAGTTTTGATTAGAAAAAAAAAGATAGCAGAAAACATATTTTTATACGATATAAAAATATGTTTTCTAAAGCGATAAGTCATCCAGCTAGTCTTGTTTTGTGAGTGTCATTACCAGAGATAAAATCTCTAAAAGAGCCTCTATCTTTAAAAGGAAACAGCCTGAACAATATAAATCAATTACTAAACATTTGAAATCTAAATATCAATAATAGTATCCCACAAAATATCACTTCACTAAATAACTTTAGTAAATTCTCTACATCAATAACTCAACCATATTGAACGGTTTGATTGTAAAACTGATAAGATTTCCGATAATTAACTAAACGCCCACATTCCTACTTTAGTCGGTTGACAGCTAAACAAATTTGTAACTAAACCATTGGACTAAACAAGCTTGTGAACTGACAGTATCCGGCCTAACTGGTGCTCAGACAGATATGTTGAGATTAGAAATAACTGAATAGATAAATGATATTGCAATTAAATAGTTTGTTATTTAGATATTGCATATATTATTGGTGTTATATTATTAATTAACAAGCTGTAAATACTTTATATATATTGTCAACGAACCAGCATAGTTTAAGATACGTTCAAAAACATCCCTGATGACCGTAGCGTAGTGGTAAGACCTTGCCTGTGACGTAAAGGTCTCGTATTTGATTCCAATTCTATCCAAAACTTTGTGCATTACATTATTGTAAGCATTAGTTGCGGTGTTTTCTATAATATGTGTGTTTTTATCGCAAAAACGTACCTTAAAGATTTGTAATTTAAACTTAGTCAGCTTCTTTTGACTATTTTTACGTCTTTCACCACTCTAAAAAGGCTAAGACCAGGTCTTGTTTCATTAACCAAAAAATAACTTTAATTATAACTAAAAGTAAGCACTGGGCTCTTAAAGTAACTTATAATATTAGTCCTCAGTTAACCTGTAGTCCCTACATTACACGTACCAACAAAGGACCAAACCCAACTTCAATATCCACCGATCGCAACTAAGTTTTCCAAGGCAAATAGACTGTTATGTCTAAGATATAAACTTTAACTTGCCATCAACCCTGGGATAAGTAAATCCTGTATGCAAATTTTGGAAACTTATACTCCGGTATAAGATATAAGAGATTAGCGGGAAAATAAAAACTTAAATAAAGTAAAGATAATATTATTAAATAAAATTAAAATTCGGGGCTATTTTGTTTCAATTTGCCCCGGATTATAAATTTGGGGGGAAGATGCGACAAAATTTCCAGTTTCCCGGAAAGTATTAGGGGGAAACTAGGAATAGAGGGATAAGAAAAAGTTCTTATTACAACCACCATCTGAACAGCATGGTATTAGAATGCCAAGTTTCTGACTGTCACTGTTGGTCTAAGCAATAGGATATTAATGGTCTGATATTTATATCCATATGGAAACAATTTATTAAAATTAATTCGTCTAACAATCGTATATCCAATTACCAAAATATTAAATTCAATAAAATTTCTTCCAATACATGCAATTACTAAAATTTTAAATTAGATAAGTAACTAAAGAAATTATAGCCTAAGAGACATAATAGATTGATACAATTACTAGATATTAAAATACACTATGATTAGGTTAAGTATAACTAATAACGCGATAATTTACAATAGCTAGTCAAATTACAGGGTTATGGGACATAACATCTTATGTCCAAGGGTAGACAGTAGCTTACCTATGTTTCCTCATTGCTGAAGTCCATAAACCCAGATTACCATTTAGCCTCAGGTGGGCCGCTTGCTCTTTTGCCACTTCATGTTAGAACCGAACTATCATTTTTTTATTTCGAAAACGCTACATCTTATGCACTGTACCACATGTGTATATCTTAGACCTACAGACCGATGATTATGCATATTTGTCAAGTACGAGTCAACGGTTTTGAACCCAGTATCTATAAAAACACACATGTATTCGCTTTGACTTTATAATAACCAACTTTCATTTAGTAATGTCCCACTGCAGGGATGGAAAGGAACTTGACCTGTTTGTACCACGCTAGCTAGACTTAGTTTAGGTTTTGATTTTGAGTTTTGCGTCAAGAATCTCTTGTGCAATGGTAACCGCTTTACTAGCGTGACTATTTAGAGCTAACAAATCCTTACGAATAGGCTTGATCTCTAGTGTAGAAATTTGAGTAAAAAAAGAGACCAGTTTAAGTGATCATCATTCCCATGCCCTTATCCCAATTTTATTTTGGGTCGGCGCAGCATGTCTTCTTCTTCCATACTTTCCTAACGGACGTCATCTCACAAGTCACACTCTTTGCAGCTATATCGTCTTTCACACATTCCATCTATCGTTTCTTTGGTCGTCCTCTTCCCTTTAAACACCAGTTTAAGTATGAAATATTATTATAATCTTGTAGGTAGCAGTGACGTTCGCCTCACACTATGCCAAAGTTCCCACTAAATGAAAAGAGAGTGGCGAAGTGCCGGTATCTAATGCAGTTAATTGATCGCAGTATTACCCTACCTCATAAGAAAACGTCTTGAGTATATCCAAGAATGTAAGAAGGACTATAAACAATAATATTCATAGTCATTATCTTTGATCAATTAAAATTGTCTTTAAAGTTCAACCTAAATTACTAAACGAGATTGAATCAAAAAGTCAAAAGTCAAATCAATCAAAATTTAATATGAATTAGGTTTCAAAATTCACCTTGGTGTCACAACTTTTTAGGGAAACCACCCCTAGGTAATTAACTAAGAGTTTAAAATTTAACTTTCCACTTAAAATTAGTTTTGGACGCCCCTAATTACTGATATCGAGCAAAGGTTTAAGGGTAACTACTGACTGAATTGGGTATGCATTAGATAAAGTGTATGGCAATGTTAAATATATTTTAATATATTTAATATACTACTAGCCCGTCTCGCCAACGTGTCGATATGGTCGCCCATATTTTTCCTTTATCAGTAGATCTAGGATGTTTGCTACCTGTGTACCAAATTTAACCAAATCAGTCCAGCCCTTTGAGAGTGTAAAGGAAAACATACCGACACATACTTTTACTTTTACAATATTCGTAGGATATAACGAAGTAAAAATAACATTAAAATCAACGAAGGGAAGCGCTCATATCGTGCACCTTTACGAAAACAAATTACCGTTGTAACCAATATAAGTCTCATCCAATTGGTCCTAAAAGCCGTCTTAAAAGAAAAGAGACCTTTGTTTCCCTAGTAAGTTACAACACAGACAGTCATTATAAATATTACATTGATTGTTTTATAAGTCTACATGTAATAGCTTGTATAATGGCGTCGCATGAACCATTGTTTATTTAAAATTTATTTGTTTTACGTAATCGATAAACCACTATGTTTAGCCGTTTGATCTATAAATGGTTTTAATTATATTTACTTTACAGTTTAGTTGACCTATTAAATGTGGCTTGTAAATTATGAAAGTGACCCAGATACTATTGTAATAGACGTGTGGGTTGTAACAGCTTATTAATGACCCACTGCTGAGACGAACTTCATCCAGTAAGAGAAAGAAATTTTACACCCTACTCTTTTCTATTTGCAGTCAGTAAAAACCAGACATTCCAAAGGTTTAAAAATAAAATAAAGCCTTTACCGCCATATATAAATTAAAAATATATTGCATGATATCAGTCAATGCTTACCTCAAACCTTTTTCGAAGACTGCATTTAACGATATTAAAATTAATTACCGTGGTATAACTTTACAATTTAATTAATATTAAATAAATAACATTGAAAAGCTTCAAGATTCGTTAAATAAATTTCTGTAGCTTCATCAATGCTTTTATAACTACATATTTCAATTAATGGCGAACTATTTTCAATATAATTTCAACCTTTATTCATTAAGGCTTCTTTTTGGAATATTTTTTATTGCATTAAGGTATCAAATAAGAGGTCTAATAAGAGGGAGAGATCATCATCATCGTATCAGCCAATCGACGTCCACTGCTGGACATAGGCTTTCTCCAAGTATTGCCACCTTGTGCGGTCCTGTGCCTCCCTTATCCATCCTTTTATCCATCGAGGGAGGGATGGTTGGTGTTAATAGCTGCTCATAAAAGTCAGCAGTATCGAAGCATTGCCAAGACGCTGCTTTGAAATACAAGCTGCTATGTCCCTTTCACCTGTAAACCCAACTCATGGCTTCTGCTAACCTAACCTAACTCAAGCTATGTTTGTTAAAACTAGGTATGTTATAATCCAAATCAAATCAAATCAAATCAAATCATTTTATTTTGTGAACACAGGTGAAATACAGGTGTTATTACAAAGTATTGAACATACCATGCCCCGCCGATAGGCATACAAAATCGGTTAAAAAAGCATTTAAAATAAATTAAATTATATAAAATTAAAATAAATGTGAAATAAATTAAAAATTACAATTATTGTTATTAAATTACATGCAATTGAAATTAAATAATACAAAAACATTAACATAAAAAAAAAAAAAACATGTCAATAGCTACAGGAAAACAGATTGTGGTCATCGAGATACTCCTTAATAGAATAGTAAACTTTATCATTTAGTAAGTTAAAAGTTTGTTTCTTAAATTCATCAATAGTTTTGCTGTTTTTTATTTCACGGGGTAATTTATTATAAAGTTTAGGCGCCATTGCATAAACACTTTCGTGAGCAAACGCAGTTTTAGTGGGCAAAATTCGAAGGTTATGTGAGCGACGTTGACTTTCCACGTGATTGAATAAGTGCATATTAGTTTTCACAAATAATACAACCTCATATATGTACAATGATGTTACTGTCAATATTTTCAAGTCTTTAAAATGTGGCCTACAAGTGTCTGTTGGTTTTAGTTTGCAAATGGCTCGAATGCATCTTTTTTGTGCTAACAGCACATCAGAGATATTCGTTCCATTACCCCAAAATATAAGTCCGTATCTTAAAATGGAAGCTACATATCCATGGTATGCCGTTAGTAGGCAAGATCTGTTTGCAACTTTCCCGAGCATGTAAAGGGCATAAGAGAAACGACACACTTTTGTACAAACAATATGAATTTGTGTCTTCCACGACATATTACAATCAATATGTATTCCCAAAAACTTTGTCGTGTTTGTTTCAAGTACTGTATCCCCCCTATAATGTATTTGAAGTTGTGATTGTCCGTTTTGTCGTATTTTAAAGTTCATTAGCTTAGTTTTGTCTAAATTAATTCTAAGATTATTAACATTTAACCATTCCACTACTGAAACAAGACTAGCATTTACCTTTTCTTCTATTTCTTTAAAGTTGCCGTTATCATAAATTATCGTACTGTCGTCTGCAAATAAACACATTTGATGAGTTGTCACTTTAGGAAAGTCATTTATGTAGCACAAGAAAAGCAGAGGACCCAATACCGAACCTTGTGGTACACCGAATGAGAGTGTTCTCGTACTGGAAGAGTATACCTTCTCAGTTTTCAACCTAACATTTACTTGGGTGATCTGAGTAAATTGTTTCCTATTTTCTATATAGGATTTTATAAGGTCTAGGACATTACCTCTGATACCGTAACTATAGAGCTTTTCCAGCAAAGTTGTATGTTTAACATAGTCAAAAGCGCGTGTCATATCCATGTACAGTGCTGCTACTGGTTTTTTGTTATCCATATTATGGTGTATCTTTTCAAGAAATTGGTATATTGCCATATTAATTGTTTTGTTTTGTCTAAACCCCATTTGTTCCTTACAAAATAAGTTATTAGATTCGAAGTATTTATTAAGCCTACTGTAAATTACCTTCTCAAGAATTTTGGAAAAAATAGGAATTAACGCTATTGGCCTATAGTTGCACATTTTGGTTTTATCTTCCTTTTTGTACAGCGGTTTTATAACAGAAATTTTTAAGGGTGGTGGGAAAACTCCATTAAATATGCAACTGTTGATAATATCTGAAAGCACAGGGGCTATAATTAAACCTACAGCTTTGATTACACTGGTCTTAATGCCGTCGTACCCAGTACTGTTTGTATTTTTGAGATTGTTTATGACATTACCTACTTCTTTTGGAGTTGTCGGTTCCATAAACATCGACTTGTAAGATGGTAGTACGTTTGTATAATTATATGTCTGACTATTAGTTATTGGCTGAATTAAATCTATAAAATAATCGTTAAAATTTTGGGCTATATGTTTAGGATTTTTTATGTAGTTGTTATTTACTTCAATAGTGCTTATACCTGTTTTACAACTGTGAGATTTTGTACTGTTTATAACCTTCCAAGTGGCTTGCGATTTATTATTACTAGTTTCTATATAGTGGTTATTTTGAGCTTTTTGTGTTAGTTTTATAACTTTTCGGTACCTAACGCTAAATGTTTTTAGAGCCGTTTTTGATTCTTTATTTGGATTTATTCTATATTTCCACAGTAAAGATCGTCTCCTATTGCTACAAACCTTAATGCCTCGTGTTATCCACTTTGGTTTACTGACTGTGGATATTTTGCATTTTATTATTGGAAAGCACAAATCGTACAAAAGTTTAAATAGTTCATAAAAAGAAAGAAATTTATCATTAGGGTTATCTGTGTCATACACGTTTGTAAAACTTAGACTACTGATATATTGTTTAAATAGATTTAAGTTATCTTTACTATAATCACGCCTATACACAAAATAGTATTTCAGAACACACGTTGGTTGCACTGGAAACGTCATCATTTGCGCTAAGTGGTCTGATACCCCCAGCTCTAACAGCTCACTTTTGCAGCCCCTTAAGTTGTGAAAAATATTGTCTAAACACGTACCGCTAACTGGACGTGTTGGTAATTTTATTTCGAACTTAAGATTATATTCTTTTAATAGACGTTGAAGCAAAGTGGAGTGTTTTGTTTTTTGTAATAGATCTATGTTAAAATCACCACAAATTATTGTTTGCTGTTTATTTCTATAACCAACTTCTTCTAATATACATGTCAGTTTGTCGAAAAAAATATCTAATTTGCTTTGTGGTGTCCTATAAACACACACGACTATGATTTTGTGGTCAGTTAGCTCCACTGCACAACATTCAAATACATTTGAGATGTTTAAGTTTTTTATAAAGTCGACCTCTATATATTTAACGTCGTTATGTATTAAGATACAAGATCCACCATTTCGATTTTGTCTCGTAAAGTATGTTGCTAAAGTGTAATTTGGGATATTTAGGAAATCAATGTCGCTCACCACCATGTTATGTTCCGTGAAGCATAAGATATGTACATTTTTACCTTTGTTTACATATGTGTCCATACATTCTGTTATTATATCACTCTTACCCACGAGACCATTAATGTTTTGATGTAGAATGCGCAAATTATTATAAACGAAAAAGATCACCATCTACCATATCAGTTTCAGTGGAGTAAAGTGAACATTTAGAATAATCATCAACTAAATTATTGGTAACATTATAAGACATTTGTTTCTTCAAATTGCTAAATATGTTCCTCATACCACCATTACTAATTTGACCATTATGCCTCTGAAACATTGTATAGTCGCATGACAGATCTAAGTTTGAGTCAAATAAAGTAGCATAATTAAAATTTTGTATGTCATGATAAAGGAGATTATTAAATATTTCAACTCTAAAGTTATAAACTACGGAATAATAATTAAATCTATAAGTCGGCAGGCAAATTATAATGTTTGTATGTGTTATATTTACAAGTGTCTCGCGTATGCTTGTTATCAATTGTGAATAATTTTTTGTCTGCACAAAGTCCTCCTCCCCAATGAAAATTACACAATAGTCTCTCATTGTGTAGTTACATAGTTTCTTGTGAATGTTATTTAGAAGTAATGAAACACCACAGTTTTGATATAGATAGTGGCAAATGTGGTAGTTTGGGAATGTATTTTCAGCCAAGGACAAAACTTTGTTACTCTTATTACTACTTAATAAACAGATCTTGTTGTTCTTCACTTCTTTTACCCCTTCAATAAGTTTTTCATTGTGCAATAAGCCATTTTCTGTTCCATAATTTTCTTTTTCGGCTACTTGCTGGTGATGTGAGGTGCTGGCGACCTTTTGGCATTTTTTCTTACTTCAGGAGTATTTACGACTCCCAGGCTGGTGGTTTGTTGGTTATTCTTTCTTATTTTAGGTGTATCCACGACTTCCACAGACCTCCTTGTGGTTTTAACATTCGTACTTTCAGATCGAGGCGTTAATTTTTCTAAATCTGTCGAGTTAATCTTCTTGTATGTCTCTATAATATTTTTAGATCTTTGTAGTTCCAATTTAAGGTTCTCGTTCTCAATATTCAAATTATCTATTTCTCTATGCGCACTTTTCATGCTATTTGACATTTCTTGCAGTTTGTCCTGCAAATCTAGGACCGTTTGACTTATATTTAACTGAGATTCTTGGCTTAGCGTTGTAGTATCAAAAAATGCCATATGGTCTGCAGATAAGTCATTTAGTGAGCTAGTTCTTGGTCGTTGTTTTCGTAGAGTAATGTTTTCCATTACTTATTATCAACCAAAATAGAATATTAATATACTGACTATTAGCTGATGTATTAAAACCACTAGGCTAAGGCAGTTATCTACAATATTGACGAAATAGTCAACCTTAATCTCAATATAAGTGTGGTTCTATTCCAGTGGAATTTTATTTTTCTTTTTGTTGTTTTTTTTTTTTCTTTTTTGAATTTTATTTCTAATTATTACCTTTGTATTTTATTATATTGCATGAATTATTTATAAAATTGTAATTGAATTGATTTTTTTATTATTATTGAATGTCTTAATTATATTTTTCTACATGTGCTGCTCTCTATTTTTGTCTTTATGTACTAGTTTGATGGGTGGCTACTTTCCAATGCACGATCTAGATGGTACTGCCCTTATTTCTTAGATGGCGTTGGTTCATCGATCAATTTTGCAAGATCATTCTTGCAAAAAAATATTTTATGGTAAATATTTCACGGAAATGTCTGATTTGTCACTATTTCACTTCTTACCTGCTATTAAACACTATATCATTAGTTTAAATTGTTACTAGTCACTAATAAGATCACTAAAATTGATTTTAAAACTTTATTGTAACAATGTTTATTTACAGGTTTATTCACTATTTTTGGTCTTTGTCCACATTATATGTAATAAGTCACTGGGTTTTGATAACACTTCACTCGTTTTCGTTTTGGTTTATTATTTATTTCTATTTTTTATCTTATATAAACACTGAGTCGATGTATTTCGTGGACGTGAGCGCCCTCTCAACTGGATCCGATCATGTTGTTCATAATTCATAATACCAAAGTCTCATCCCATGGATGTTCCAAATGCCGATTGAAGGAAAGTCATGGACTTTATACGTCTCCATGAAAACTTACGGACCAGTGTGAAACTAGTAGGCCAAGTTCCCCTCCAAACCTGGAGAACACAAGACAAGCTCGCTGCGGCGATATTTCTGGACCGTTACGACTTGAGGAGCTTCAAGAAACGAGCGTACTCCCTTTTTAAAGGTCGGCAGTGCATCTGTGATTCCTGTGGTGTTGCGGGTGTCCATGGGCGGCGGTGATCACTTACCATTAGGTGACCTACTGGCTCGTTTGCCTCCCATTAAAAAGACCCAACATTAATGTTATGAAGCTAAATCTAAGTTTAAACACCAGTAACATTTTAACAAATTTTCATTCAACAATAAATTAAAAATAAAAGTAATAAATCTTTTAGTAATAATAGCTAACTGTAACAACAGAAATAATACTTAATTCGTAACACAATTCTAATTTTCTTTCTTTGATTTTTTCGTTTACTACATTCACCCTTGACCCATCGTAACTATTACCTATACTATCACTACAGTTCACGACTACCCCAACTTTCGTTTCTTTTACAACGAAATTTCAACCTTAGCTTGATAAAAATAAGACACATTTTCCTTTGCATGGTATTTGGTTTGTATGTCGTTTTAACTTGTGTAGAATTTCGTAGAGCCTTATATAAATGCTAACAAAATGTTAGTTTCGCGTGTTGTAGTACACTTATCGTAGTTTTACTATTTTGCATATATTACGGAGGGTATGCATATTCCTGTAGTTGGGCGACTAAACCAATTTTATGTTTTCGCCTGTTTTACTAATGTAATCAATGTTCGGCTTTTATCGATGCTTTGCAGGTATTTGTTATAAATACCTTTATTGGGAAAATTGTGTATATTTGCATATAATAAGAGAATGCGGTGGTATTACAACTTCATCCTTTGCTGACGATGTATGATATAGATGTCGTATAAGGCGACTAAGGGACTATATTACTTAGCTGTCTGTTTGGAAAGTTGACTTGTACCCGTTTGGCTAATGTGTAAGATCTACGACATCAAGCCGAAATACTACTCATATAATTTCTTATTGTCAATATTTACTAAAAACAAAGGCCCCAGAATTGACCCTTACAGAACTCTTGCATTCAACTAAATCTACTTAAAAATATTCCTGTCAACAAAACAACATTTATCCCACCTTGTTTACAAAAGATCGATTATTGAAATGACGTTCTCAACGAAGGAGCGTCGCCCGTTGATCTAGGATTAGAGGAAGGATTAAGGGGATCAAATTTATGATAATATGGACCCTTAAAGGCTACATCCACGGTGCTTTAAGCGTGGCCGTGGATTTGTAGAAGCCAGGTAGCGGGTTGAGCGGTGTTATAACTTTTGGGCCAACTTCTGTAAGCTTTGGATTGAGTTGTATTTGTTTGTCAAAACATGTCAATTTTTGTTCAAAGCATTCCGTTTGAAATGTTATATTGCTGTGGATGTGTCTCGAATATCGTATCAGCCAATAACTTGTAAAAAACGATTATTTCTGACGGAAAACAAATCATGAAACAAGTGGCGTTATTAGTCCATGTTTCTTACCATCACTGGACAAGTCCCATTCCTGCAGTAGGGCAGACATGAACGTAAATAATATTAAAAGATTTCTATATTTATATAAAACTTTCCTTAGATATATTATATTATACGATAATAGATTATGTGATTATATGAAATTAAATTTCAACCGCAACTACGAATGATTAATATACAAATACAAAACACTGTAAGAAGTCACTGTTCTTTTTAAAACAAACGCTAACCAGGCAATCACTCCAGTCTCAGGACGATTGAAGACACAATAGCATAGGATTCAAATATACGACATCGTGCACGGGAGTGCCTTACGGTTCCAAAACACTCAAAATACACTCGAATATTTCACTTAAATTTATTGTAATTTACTACCTAACTTCTTAACTGCTTAACATACCGTTTCTACGTAGATAAATCTACTTTGCAGCCGTTTTTTTCTACTTTCTCGCTAAGCCAAATCCCTTTTCGAGTTTATAGTTCAAAATTCGGTATAAAGTCTTGAAAATTTCCATTGTTCAAGTACCCAGTATCTGAATCTACTTAGGGAGCCCCACGAGGAGTTGGAGGCATCGAATGCAATCACTCCGGACCTCCCAAAGTCCCCCCGCTTGGCTCAAGAGATGGGACATTAGCATTTTTATCGATAGCGAAATTGTAAGACGCTATTGACTGATTATTATTGATATTACGATTATATTTTCTTGAAGAATCTTTTTAGGTACTTTTTTGTTGTTTTTATTGTCATCGTCAAATAGTATGATCGAGTGTTGAGGTCTGCAGGGAATCGTGTCCTTCCCTGCATGGAAGAAGCTGATTATTCATAATTATTCTAATAAAATTCATTAGCTTACTAGATTGTTTTTGTAAGAGGATTTCATTATACTTGCTATCCTTAAACGTGAATTATATCTGTAGCATGATCTATCCCCATTTGCTGGCGCTACAGGGATTTATCGTTTATAGGATGTATTCATAGTCCTTCACTTATGGTTTCGTTCCTTTTCGTCTCCAATTATCACATCTATGATATGTAATACAACCCCTCTTTAATCTTAATCATTTACAAAAATACTGTTTCCTTTTCCTTTTACCAAACCTTTATAGTACATTTAATTAAAAAAAAGAAAAAGCAATATTTGCTTTCGTTTCACCGCGATTGATGTAGCTATGCCACTAAAACTATCGATGCTCGTCCAACAGACCGGAATCCGTCTAAACGCACCCGGTGCGCCAAATTTCCATACGTACACAGAGCCAGATCTAACCGGAGTTATTGGCCATCCTGTGGGACTTCAATATATTCGACTATTTTTATTTACTTGAGAGGAAAAGCTTTCGCGCGTTGACTCCCGTCTACCGTCTCACGAACGCAAAACGACGGACAAATACCGAATATGTTATTTTTAGTCACATCACTATGCGTTCCTTTTTTGAAAAATTTAAAATTTTGTGAAGGCAGCCGTTACATTTAGAATTTGCGCATATTTAAAAGTTGGAACGTTAGTGTTTGTCTAAACGTTTAACTGGCATGTTCGATTTTTAAAAGTTCATTTTGTTTGTGTATTTATCTTTTTTTTATATCAAGCATAGATTAATTTTTCTAGATTCTTTAGTCATCAAATTGTAATAAAATAAATGACAACATAATTACACCCACAAAATAAGAGCTAAAATTTCGTCTAAAACAAAATTCGACCGTAAAAAGCAACAACAAATATTGTCAGCCCATTAAATCTACGCGTAGAACGTTAAAGACAACTTCCAAAACAATTACAGAGTACCGCCATTGACAAAAAAAAAGCGCGCGCTTTAATTAATAAAAATGGCGGGATTTCTGCAATTCAAACATGGCGTCGTAGCCAATGAGCGTCTCTCTTTATGTACATATGCTAATGAATGTCAGTCCTGTGCGAATGGAATTGTCGTGTAAGAGATGTCATTACGTTATTCGAGGTTACTGTCAGATGAGAATGTTATTTTTACATTTGAATATAAAATATTAGATCTGTAGACAAATGCTATTATACGCGCCATTTTTCTATTTGGCTGAGAAGTTGTTAGCCAGTTTTTTCCATCGATTTATTGTCATCTTTAATTGCCTATTTATGTATTGTCGTTGGTATAAGCCCTCTTCAGTGACATTTGGAAACTTCCTTATATAAAAAGATCCTGGTCAAATTGGTATAGAAGTTTTTACATGTTTTGAGTTCGCTGTAGTAAAATCTAACTTTCCAATCAATCTCGCCAGCATAATAGTATTTCTCGAAGTTTTCTTCCATCAGTGAACAGTAGGACGACAGTAGAGACATCCGTCTCTGCAGCGTGACATTAATGGCTGTTATAACTTGGATTAATAACTAGTGAACTACACAAACTTCTCTGTCTCTCAAAATGTTGCTCCAAATATTCTTGTGACCGTTAGTGGAATATTTTTTTAAAACACATATTCTGTTCTCATCAAGAATTTGGTTCTTAAGATTCTCTATTTTATAAAAAAATATACAATTAGACTTTTATAAAAAAAAATTTTAAAACTCAAAAAGAAATGTTAAAATTTCAAGTCGAATAAACTCAAAAAGAGGGTCGACTAACAAATACAATAGACCTAATCGCCTAACTACCCACACCTCTAATACACGAATGATTACATAAAGACTACATTTCAAAAGGCGGGAATTGTGTTTGCATTTTAAACGTCCTATTTACAGCACAAAATGTTTTTATTCTGAGTAACGGCGGAACTTTTATATTCGCGTAAAAATTTTTCGAAGACGCTCGAGGGCATAAGCAATCGTTTATTTCACCTTTTTTTTATATATATAAAGCAACAGTTTCTTACGGGAACGTGAGACGTTAACAGAAAATTTATGATCTTCCGCTCG
The DNA here is from genome assembly GCA_905475405.1 of Schrankia costaestrigalis. NCBI lineage: Eukaryota > Metazoa > Arthropoda > Insecta > Lepidoptera > Erebidae > Schrankia > Schrankia costaestrigalis. Next base: position 7,976,956 of record FR997850.1, read on the forward strand.
CTCTTAAAGGTGATATTTGCTTGAAAACTAAGACACTTTTGCTGGTACTTACCGTTCTAATTTACAGTGCGTTGCGGGACATTTTATCCTTTATTTGACTTACTTTGTGTGTTAAATCGTGATGTGTGGAGATTGCCTTTTGCTTTGACGTTTCTTGTGTGATTTAAATTGTTCTAAGTAAGAGAGATGTAGGATTAAGTATTTATGCGTGTAAGGTATTATGATAATTATCTTAAAGTGTACGTTGGCTACATATTAGTTAAGATAAATGTTTGTTTTAGTAAAGCAATGTTTATGCAAAGTATTCAGTTTTAAAGCAAAGCAGCAAAAATGAATTAACCATGATGCAAAGCTTTACTGCAAAAAAAACATAATAACATTTTTGCATGTTTTCTCATTTAGTTTATTTATTCTTTAATTTTCTATTCTATAATCTATTGTCGTAACTCACATACATATCTCTTCTATAATTTACTGTCTTAAATCATTACAATAAATCTCAATTTCGTTTGCAGCATAGTAATCCACAATTGAAAATTCACTCTTTTCTACTATTTTCTTTGAAAACTGAATGTATCACCTTTATCGGAAACTAATGTATGCGCATCTTACATGCGCTTGAATTTATTCCTTTTATTTATTACTTGTGTTAGAGTTGCAGGTGAATTGTGTTCCTAACGTCGGGCATTTGTTGTGGAATGTAAATTACGAATACTATTCATTACCTACGTTTGTTAAGCAATTGTTTGTTTCATTCCGTTAATTAGATCGTGTTTTGTAGCTCTGAAAGTATTTTGTTCTTTTTATAGTACATCGGTCGGTTAATTAGTAAAGTTATATTTATTATAGTTTTGTTTTGTTGATTTGATAGTTTTGAGAGTTTGTTTAATACTCATGTGTTTTCTTTTTGTTTAATTTAATATGTTTAATTTTTAATGAAATATTTTGTAATTGTTTTATTTATTTTAACAGCTAGTGATTAGTTTTGTCACGTAACAAGTATATGGAAAAGAAAGTTTAGAATTAGACTTTCAAATATTATCAACACACAGATATCACAATTTAAAAATGTACCAGAAGTGTTTCTACAACATAACTCATAAATATCTTTACAGAAAATGCATCTTTAAACTAACACAACAAGTTACTATTACAGATGAAAATCGTTTGTCAACTTATATCATGGTGGTTTATTGCTAAAATACGTGTTACAAGTACTAGTAAATCTCAAATACTGTGTCCCCATTTATATGGAGGAGCACGTATATACTTCTCACGAATACAGATGATATACTGAACGAACGTATTCGGACATGGACCAAGTTAAACTAAGGTTTTTGCATTATCTACTCACTGTCCTTTAGAAAGGACATTGATAGTGTGAGCTGTAGGGTTTGTATTAGTAATTGCAGCGTGTTAATAATATAATAATACTTTTTTGACACATTACCATAAAAATTATCTAGTGCCAAACTAAGCTGAGATTGTGCTTTGGTTACTAGGCAACGGCTAAACGTCATTAATATTTTAAAAGCATTAAATTCATGCATTCTACGATTCGACGAAACGTGTTATCTACAAATAGTGTCTTCTATTAGGTGTACTTTCTGTATGTAGTCATCGTTATGAAAAGACAAAGGATACACGCCACATACACAGGCCTGGAAAAACACGCTTGTAAACGTACAAGCGTGTTTTTCCAGGCCTGTGTATGTAGCGTGTATCCTTTGTCTTTTCTTAGAATAACTATCCCCCTTACTCATAAACACCTCTTAAATTTAATCACTGTTTAGCAACATTTTTTTAAGTAAAATTATATGCATTTAAACTAATCAATTGACTAAAAACTTAAGAGGCGTTTATGAGTAAGGGGGTAAGTTAATAAGCTGTAGTTATTTTTAATCTGTGTAACTAACCTGCGTTAATTTTATTACACGTTTGTATGTGGACCACAGCAAATATTGTCTCTTGAACAAACACAGTCTCAATAAACATGTAAAGTATTCAATTCTTCTTGTTTTTCACCGAAAAGGGCAAATATCGGTGTGTGTTTTTTAGATCAACAAATATGACTCCGACTTCGTAGAATTGTTTGATATTACTTGTTTTTACATTTGATATTTTAGTTTCTTTGTATTTTTGTTTGTGTTTGGTTATGTGTAACTATTTTTTAGTATCCACTTACTTGGGATATCTATAACAGTCTTATTAATGGCAACTTTAATAAAATTACAGTTGTTTTAGTTACGATTTTTAATACAAGGAATAAGTACACAACAATTTTCATTGAGCGGGAATCGAACACGAAACAAACAATAACATAACAACTAGTATAACAAACCATTCCACATTGGCAAAGAAACCTCTTCAGCATAATGTTAAACACATCTTCGGAGACTGCAACCACGAACTTCACAAACTAACCCAATCAAGGCTACAAATAAATACTGATGACGTCACAAAACTAAATTTCCTTACCTACCCTTAAAATAGAAAACGATGTATTCATTTTTGATAACTCAACTTTTATTTATACAACCTTATCTCCTTGCAATAAGTATCATTTTCAATGTTTTAGCAACATCTGTTTATAAAACGGTTCTATTTTGCATATAGGATAAAGGAAATCATTTATATATTATTATCTTTTTTCTTTCTCATCGAATAAATTGTTCGATAATACCTTTCTCAATTATCGTTATCGGTAAGGAAGTTAAGGAAAATGTTTATATATACGTGTTTGTTTTTATAAAGATATGGATTGACAACGATGGGGTGCAATGAACGGAATAAGAATGAGTCAATTTTTTGGAGGTATATTAGAGAGTTTCAATTTTGCTGACAACGGAATGATATTAAGGATCAGAGTGTTATCAATCATGTTAAACAAGATTACTAAAAAGTCTATTTTGTACCTATTTAGATTTTACTAAAACATGAGTTCAACTAGACAGACGGTGAAACAGATTTAGTTAGAGTTTTCCCACTCAGAGAAATAGTTAAGTACTTCGTTGGGCTGCGAAAAAAACGCCTCTCTTTTTTAAACATTTTTCATTACTGCTCCACTCCTATTAGTCATACTATGACGATCCCCGTTTAATGAACTATTCAACACATAAAGAATTTTTGAAATCGGTTCATTAGATCCAGAGATTACCCCCTATAACGTCACAAACACACAAACTTTACCTCTTTATAATATTAGTATAGATGGAAGAACCTTTAAAGTGTGAATGTACTATTTGCAGTACATACCAATCATAAGGTCGTTTATACGGAACATAACATACCTATAATACAAAACCTATCAAAAACTATTGGAATCCATTTAAGTACATCAAAAAATTGTTCTGTCATCCATATAATTCCTTCCTTTAGAAATTACTCAAAATAAGGGCGAAAAAAGTTGTAAGTAAATATAAAATCGTTTTCTATATAAAAATGTTTTATAAGACCTCTTAGATACAATATCGAGTGGGCCCACGTAATGCCTTCGTACCTTCGATCCTCAAATGATATACTTTGATGTGGGCTTTATACATATTTAAATGAATCAAATATTTCGAGACACTTGTCTTTTTTATATGTCACGATACGATTTTTATTTATTGTATTATGAAGCTGATAGTGCCTATTGCGTGGACTGCAATATGCTAGTTGATTGATTGATGAAGCTGATATTTGGGTAAATATAGGGCTCGATTGTTGACGGAGCGATCAAGTAAAATTTTCCCATATTGCGAAAGCTAAAAGTAAATCAATAATTACTTACCATCAGGTGACCTGCTGGTTCGTTTACCTCCGATTATATAAAAAAAAACAAAAAAAGACTACTGTAGAAAATATGACTTGTTTTTCACTATTTTACTACACCACTATTTTAGTACTAAAAGACTACAAAAGTTTTGTGTCTATTAAAAAGGCATATTATTATTAATGTCCCGAGGACGGCTCTCCTTCAGTTACAGAGGTAAAAAAGTCTTGTAAGTAATCTGAGTCTCTAAAATTGTTACCCAAGTGAATAAAAATATTAACACTTTGAATATTTAAGGATGTCGTGTCGCTGTCGTCCCGTTTTGTTAAAGAGTCCTTCATTCTATTTTTTGTTTATCAAATATATTTTTCGGAACAGGTGAAGTTTTATGATGTAAGAAGATTTTCGGCTCCTTTATTTCGCAATCCTATTAAGTTTTCTAGTGGTTTTACTGAGACATGCTTTTTTTCTATTTGAGAGTAGTTTCGCTATTTAGTCTTATAAATTGTTTCCTTATTTTTTCTTAATATTTTTTTCTTTAAAAGATTATTTTCTAGATTTAAAAGGACACATCCCTTGGTGACTTACACAAATGTAAGTGTGAAACGTACTAAGGATTGTCCTGCTTAAAATTCGAACACGCAACCACTATGCTACAGAGGTCATCATCATCATATCAGCCAATTGATGTCCAGTGCTAAGCTACATAGGCATTCTCCAAATATTTCAACTTATGCGTTCCTGTACCTCCCTTATTCATCAATTAACCGTCGCCTGTCAGAGAAAATTAAGTCAAATTAAAACGAAATTTATTTAAAAAAAAAATGTTCTTTCAACCCCCTAATGAAGATAACCTATTAACCCCGCGCCTACTATATTTCATTACATTAATACATTGATTAATGAATGTACTGAATTAATTTTCTCAGTATTTCACGAGAGAAATTGGCTTTCACGGTTAAATGATATGACGAGACTTATTTCTGAATGAAACAAAAGATTGTATTATGTTTTTTTAAATGATTAATATGATCTTCTTTTTTTAATGAATAGTTCTAATTTCAAAAGATATGTGTTCCATTCATTTGTTTAAATTAACCGTTATGGAACCATTTCCATTTTTAAATTTGAAGTTCATATAAATACCTATTTGTATACTTTATTAAAATTGTAGAGAAACAAAAGTCTGTAAGTAAAAAATGTTGTTTTACGGTTAAAGATATTAGTTATTAAAAAGATTACAACAATCACTTAAAAAAATATGATTTGTGTATAGTTTGATAGATTTATGACCTATTGGATTTCTGTGGGTAAAGAAATCTAAAAAAACTTATTACCAAAGAGCTGAATGCTGTCCACGTAAATCATTAAGAAAGTAAATGTTATCACATGCGCAATTATGAACGTAATAACATTGAAGATGGGCAGTTATTCTTTAAAAGGGAACGCTAGTTATGTCCAATCTAAATTTAGAAATGGCCGGAGCGGAATGGTCTGTGCATTCCTAATGTTTTTGGTGCAATGTATGAAATATTAGCGAGTTATTTGTTAATGACAATTAAGGTAATAAAGTTATTGTTGAAAGTTAGTGTTTATTATATAATAGTGACTCTTAATTTATATTATTCTCATGATTTACTTTTTAATGAAGTCCGCTTCAAGTAAGGGAGGGGATTTTGTGTCAATTTTTTTTCTTTCTTGGAGATATTGGCTATTAAGTTGAAGGCCTGAGGTCGCCTTTTACGAAACCTTCGAGATGAGACCCCAAGTTTAGTCTTACTAGCTTCCACCCGAGACTTTATCCGTATTGAATAGTCACGTGGAATTGCTTCTTATCCCTGAAGTACACAAAGCTTGTAAAGAAAGAAAGAAAGAACATAATAAAATATTTGTTTCTTTTTACAAAATCCGTATAATCGTTAAATCTTTGTTACCACAGATTCATAGTTTTAATAATCGAAACCATTAACAATGCTATTATTGAATGACAATTAATTTTATAAAAAATTAAACACCACAATTATCTCATAATTAATTAAATTACCACCAAAAGTTTATAAATTGCACCACAGAAGTAGTTACAGCGACAAGCAAGGTTAAAATTTCATGGCCTTAAACAGGTCGGGTCTCTCCCTGTTCAGGACAGAAACAAGTACCTAAAGTACTTAAATAAATCTATTTAGTTAACGATTATAAACTGTTTTTTTTTGTATCTATTATGTACGACATAACAGGTTTCCTATTTTATTGGTCACGACGTAACAGATATACTTGTAGATGTACATTTGGAAGTGAAAGTGGCTTTCGTGCTATCGTGGGTTCGATCCCACTATGGACAATGCGATCTTTATGCGATTCAGAAATTATTTGTATTGATAGTCTTTGTGTCCGTTGAATTAAAATAATAAATAAATAATCCTCACACATCGCCACCTAGTCCCAAACTAAACAAACCTTGTACTATGGGTACTAGACAACGGATAAACATACTTCAATACTTTTTTTGGAGATACATACATATTATACCTACATAGAAAACACTCAGACCATACAGACAGAACTGAATGGGAATCGAACCCGAGGTTTCTCCATAAAAGCTAAGGACGAAATCACAACGGCCATTTGCCAGAACTATATACATACCTATTTAGCTGGCTATATAGTGCTACCAAATAACTATGAATATTGCCGCATTCAGAAGCATAACAGCAACATAGTTCCCGATTTCCCTAAGTACGATAAGCATCTAGAATCCAACCAATCTAGCCCATTTCCGTCCGTGTGCCATGGAGCTACGAATGTTGGATGTTCCTAGTTGTGGTTACGTTATTGTATTAGATTTTGATATACTGCTGCTGTTTTAATTAGTGAATGTAGTTGTATTGTGTTTTGGATTTAGTTTGTGTGTGAAATATTATGGCTGGATATTTTGTGAGAAAGATATCTTTTGCAGATACTCTACGAAAACATAGTGAACAGAGATTTTTTTAGATAGAATCAGCGTTAAATATTCCAATCATTCTTTAAAGTAATTCTTCAACTCAAATACTAGAGCGTGGGTATTTGGTACATACGATAATTTAGTACTTGATTTCTTTTACTTAAATGATTTGTACTACGAATTTGAATTATTTAAATATAAACCTATTATGCTATCTTCAAATCCTAAGAAGAATCTCCTTAGTAATCGAGAGGAAAGGAGTTAGACCTAGTCCGAAAATAAATCTATTTGAGTACCAGCACAGATTAACCTATACTGGTTATGTCAGACTCTTATTTATTAAACCCACCTTTGGTATCTAATTGCTTGGTACAGAAAACCTTAGGGGAAAACTTGAAATAAACCCTATACCAATCCGTTTGGCCAGCGTGGCATTAATGGGCTATTATGAAAAATTGAAAATATTGCAATATTTTTTTATTCCATTTCGATGTAAACTCCAATTTGCACAACTTCATGTTACCTACAATTTGGTGAATGCATTTCCACTAAATTGCATCTCAACTAGGTATTGAGTGCACTGTGAAATTTTCATACACTAAGTGCCTATTCGAGTTGTCTCTTTAAGGAAATAGGCTTCGTGATGGCCTCAAATCTCCTCGTATAGCTTGGTAGAAGGTCAAATTTCTATAAAATATGTGTGATATATAATTGTGTTTTGTTCTACGTAAATATGTTTTGTGTGGTGACGGAGTAAGAATACAAAATGTCACCACCACATATCATCCCATGGGTGTCGTAAAAACCGACTAAGGGACTATCCGTAAATATTATCTTACGAAATAAAAAGAAGGAAAACTTGAAACGAAACCCTATACCAACCCGTCTGGCCACCGTGGTATTAGTAGGCCAAGTCTCCCTCCGTTACAGGAGGAGCCCCGTCCCTGCAGTGGGACATTAATGGGCTGTTATGATGAAATATGTTTTGTAAAAGTTGTGTTTTTTGACGAATGAGTGGATTTCGTTTCTTCGAAGAATTGTGTTGATAACATGGTGTCACCGTTTCGTCTTGTCACTAGGGTGTCTAAAAGCCGATTAAAGGAACGTTCTTCGATAAAATTTCGACAAAACATAGTATTAGGAACTTGAGAAAGTTCGGTATAAGACCCCATACAGAACTTTCTCCCTCATCCCTCTATCATTGACACTGAACCCTACCATTAGGCATCGTTATTTCGCGGGCGCTTAAACAAACATCTATTGAAGTCACAAACAATAATGTCATCATAATAACAGCCCATTAATGTCCCACTGCAGGGACGGGCCTCCTCCCGTGACGGAGGGATACTTGGTCTACTAATACCACGCTGGCCGACGGATTGGTATAGGGTTTAATTTCAAGTTTTAGTCCCTTAGCCGGTTTCTACGATGAGATGGGGTGGTGACATATTGTATTCTTACTCCGTCACCACACGGAACAATAATGTGTAGATCGCTAATTACTCTACGTGATACTCAAACCTACAGCCTCCAGCACAACAGCTGGTATTCCACCAAGATGTATAACATAGTTCCATAACGTATTACGTTTTCTAAATTTTAAAACAAAACAAAAGCAAACAGTTTAAAAAACAAAACAAAAAAACTTGCATAAATATACAGCACAGTGCACCAACTACGGTATAATTTAATACAGCAGTTATAAAAACTAAAAAATCATATTTATCCCTAGCTTAGTTTAACTAAAAGTTTATTAAACCTGCAAAAAAAGTATTTTATGTATTTTTATTCGTAGTCATAGTACCACCGTAGCTTAGTTTGGGACTAGATGGCGTTGTGCGTGTGGCTTAGATTCGTTGTGTTAAAATAGTCTATATTTTCACAAGTAATATAGAGAAAGAGCGACATAGTCAAATTGTGACAAAGCTCCTTAAATAAAGATTTAAAAATATAGAGAAAATAGAAATTTATAATTTTATAATAAATCTAAAAGATTATATAATTCCCAATAAAACCGCAACCAAGAAACTCGTTAAAACATTCCTCTCAACATCCTAATTGATGACGAAATGAGTTTTTAGCACGCTGCAACTGCAAATTCCTTGCAAAACACTCGAAATGGCAAGACAAACAATCCGTCAAGCCAACTAGGGGGTTGTTTACACCCCAGCACCTGTGACCCCATCCCCCCTACCTCCCCTAGAGGGCTAAACAGCAATGGACCTCAAAATTGTTGCGATAAATGTCTGTTTATATTTCTTCTCAACGTTTCAACAAGCTCAGTTATTCAAATGCTCTCGATTCAACCCAACCTTGTGTCGGATTTAAAACATTAGCATTATGTTTTAATTTAATTAAAGTTTGCCAAAAAAATGCGATTTAAAATTCAAACGAGTTTTGACTAATCCAGATTGGAGGAGGAGGGGGTTAATTCAAGATTCGTTTTTACACTTCTTTAGCTTGGGATCATCTTACATCTTAAATTTCATTAACTTTGAAAGATTTATTTTCGACGTTTGGCTATGGAGCAAAATTACTTGATGTTGTCCTCCCAACATCATCCTGTAGATGTCGTGAAAGCCTACTACAAAAAGTTTGTAAACAAACTTGACTTAAACGTTTACTAAATTTCTCAGCAGGATGACAGGCAAGTATCTAGTATAGAGTGTCCGTTTATAATAACTCCTGTAAAAAGATAATGTGAAAACGCGCTTTAAATAAAAAACGTCAAATTCAAAGAAGATTGTCTATCCTAACACTACGCGTTACAATTGGACAGTAATTCATGATAACACCTGCGAAAGATCTCAGGGTGGTATCCACCTAAAGTTTCATGTCCCAGGGGGCTAAAACAATTTTCACTTACGATCCTAAGGACCCCTCAGTCCGTGGAAGTCCGAACAAAAATTTCCTTTTGTCGTTAAACATAAAAATATCTTTGAGACGTGAGAATTATTCTTACTTCACATTGATCTCGTTATTTGATATCCCCTTTTTATTTTTTCATGTAATGATGACATTTACCCTCATTCTACCCTTTTTATGCTTACCTTTTTGGTATGGAATTATCGGTATTTATTTTATTGGTTGCTATTAAAGTAATTAGTTGTGTTTATTACGTTTATTTTATTGTTTTTATAGCTTTGTCAATTTGTATGTTTTTTTTTAATTTTTATAAGTAACTAGCTGTTGCCCGCGGCTTCGCTCGCGTTCAGAAGTATTATGATTAATTAAGCTTATTTTTTGTTTAGCGTGTGTAAAAATAAGGGGCCTACAAAACTTCTTTGTACACATATTATTAATAATTAATCTGTCTTTAGGCGCTAAAACTATTAAGCGATTGAGAGAAATTACTCATGAGCAAGCAACATAAAACATGCAGTCCATGAGAGAAGCTAAGTTTCATATTAACTGTAATCCCCTATTTTATCCCCTTGGGGGTAGAATTTCATTTCATTTTCATTTTTTTTCATTAGCTTAAAAAGACAACTCCCGCCCTAGGGATCATACCCTATGTCGCGGGGACTTTTACAAACATCAATTAACGGACACATAGAACACCCAGACTCAGGACAATAATTTGTGGATCTCACAAATTAGTGTCCGCAATTTATTAAAGTCCTTTCTAAGGGGGTACCAACGTCATAGTAACGTACAATCTCACTAATCCGGCACTTCGATAGATCGGCACGTCCAATAATCCGGTACCTTCCGCCCTCGCCTCCCTCGCCCCTATACACCTGTCCGCTCCGGTCGCTGCATCGTCGATTAGCAGTCTAACCTCAAAAGTTATCACGTGCACGTGCTTACATATTTTTTTTTTCAATTGAAAATAGTGTATAGTTAAAAATGTCAAATAAACGCAAACACAAGACACTAGATTTAAATGATAAAATGGAGATTTTAAAGAAGTTAGACAGTGGAGAAAACATGTGCAAATTGGCAAAAGAATATGGTGTTGGGCGTGCTACTATACACGATCTTAAGAAAAAAAAGCAAAAGATAGTAGACCACGTCAAGACTATGGAATCGGGGCCAGGAAAACGTAAAACCCTAAAAGTTGGCGATTGTCCAAAGATGGAAAACGCTCTTTACATGTGGTTCATACAACGACGTTCTAAACATACTCCTATATCTGGAGAAATTTTGAAAGCCAAAGCAATCGAGTTTTATAAAAAAATTACCCACAAAGATGATTTTCGTGCCAGCGATGGATGGCTGGATAAATTTAAAAAGCGATTTGGTATCCGCCTATTAACCATATCGGGTGAGAAATTATCAAGCGACGAATCTGCAGTACAGCCATTTATCCAGCATTTTAAAAACAAAGTAGAAGAACTGGGTCTTCTTCCTGACCAAATCTATAATGCAGACGAAAGTGGTCTGTTTTGGAGACTGTTGCCCAATAAAACATTCGTATCTTCTAAAGAAGTAAGTGCACCAGGTCGTAAAGTGAGTAAAGATAGAATCACATTCATGCCGTGTTCAAATGCTACTGGAACGCACAAATTGGATTTGTTAGTGATTGGTAAAGCAAAAAATCCCAGAGCTTTCAAGAACATGTGTCTGCCAGTCTGCTACAAGAACCAAATTAGAAGTTGGGTCACGAGAGAGGTATTTAGCGAATGGTTTCATAAAGACTTTGTCCCAGAAGTCAAGAAGTTCATGAAAAGATCCAACTTGCCTATAAAAGCTCTACTCGTACTTGACAATGCTCCAGGCCACCCAAATGAACAAGAACTTAAATCAAGTGATGGGAATATCCAAACCATCTTTCTACCACCAAACTGCACACCTTTACTTCAGCCGATGGATCAAAATGTTATCCAAAAAGTAAAGTCTTTGTATAAAAATAAATTGCTGATTCATATTATATCTCAGGATGGTGATATAACGCAGAGCCTTAAAGGTTTGAATTTAAAAGATGTTGTATTCTCTCTCGCTCATGCTTGGGAGTCTGTTTCATCTAACTTAATCCAATCTTCATGGAAAAAGTTATGGCCTACAATGAATGATGTATCAGAAACAGAAGCAACTAATGAATGGGATCCTGAAGATAATCTGCCCATTGCCAATTGGTTACAAAATCTATCAGAAAGAGGATTGGAGACAAGTGAAGAAAATTTAAATTCTTGGTTCGAAGGAATCGAAGAAACAGAGCAAATTATGACAGATGAAGAAATTGTATATGAAGCAGTACAAGAAGGAGAAAGCTTTGTAGAAATATTGGAGTCACCAACTACTACACCTGTAAGAGTTAAACCAGATGATGCATTGAATTGTTTCAATACCTGTATAACATGGGCAGAAGAAAACGGCATATCTGCCAAAGATATTATAATTCTTCGCAACATGCGAGAAAAAGTTTTTAGGCAAGGACTACAAGTTGCACAAAAACAGACCTCAATTAACGATTATTTCAAAACTATGTAATGACATATGTACATGTTAATTTAATACATTACATATATTTATTCCTTCTATGAAATGCTTTATTTTATTTATTACCTATGACTATTTCACTATAATCCAGTAATTCGAACATTCCAATAATCCGGCACCCTCCGGTTTTTAATAGTGCCGGATTAGTGAGATTATACTGTATATGCATGCAAAGTCTCAGCCCGATCGGATTGAAACTGACAAAGTTTCGTGCTAACTTTCATCCCCTATTTTATCCCCTTGGGGGTAGAATTTATCAAAGTCCTTTCTAAGGGAGTACCAACGTCATAGTAACTATATGCATGCAAAGTCTCGGCCCGATCGTATTAAATCCGACAAAGTTTCATACAAACTTTCATCACCTATTTAATCCCCTTGGGAGTAGAATTTATCAAAGTCCTTCCTAAGGAGGTGCCAAAGTCATAATACGAGGGTGCGTTTTTAAGTTCGCGGAATGGAGGGGAAGGAGGTTGGTAGGGGTGCTCCTTTAGGTACTAATGTGTTCAGCGACTAATAGTTAGTATATATACCAAGTATTATCATAATCAGGTCATTAGTCTTTGAACTATCGTCCCTCAATCAACTTAATCTGGAAGAAATTGTGAAGTGTGGAGAAAATCGAGTACCGCGCCGTTATAAAGTTCCTTACCAAGCAATGAAAAAATGTTCAAACCATTTTGGAAGCGATGTCATCTGTATACAGGGACTCTTGTCCAGGGAAAACTATGGTATACAAGTGGCACAACCTATTTAAACAAGGCAGGGAATCAATTGAAGACGATTCCCGTCCTGGGCGCTCTGTTGAGGTCTCCACTCCAGATCTTACCGAAAAAATCGAAAAATTAATATTGGAGGATGCACGTTTGAAGAAAAAACAACTTGCAGAGATGGTTGGAGTATCTGAAACGACCATTTTCAAGGTCCTCCATGATCATCTTGGCATGACAAAAGTCAGTGCAAGATGGGTGCCTAGAATGCTCACACCGCCTCAAGAACAGAAGCGCGTCGAGTGTTCGCGTGCGTTTTTAAGCCAGTGTAATGAAGACAAGAATGGTTTTCTGGAAAGAATTGTTAGTGGAGATGAAACTTGGGTTCATCACTATGAACCTGAGTCTAAACAAGATTCAATGCAGTGGCATAAAAAGGGCACAGCACCGCCTAAGAAATTCAAAGTGTGGCAATCGGCGGGAAAGCTCATGGCGACAGTTTTTTGGGACACAGAAGGAATTTTGTTGGTTGATTATAAAGATAAAGGTGTTTCCATAACCGGAGAATACTACGCTTCAATTGTAGAGCGGTTAAAAGAGGCAATCAAAGAAAAAAGAAGAGGAAAATTGACCAAAGGTGTCATGCTCTTGCACGACGATGGTCCTGTTCACAAGAGTCGAGTTGCGTTGGCTGCTTTGCATAAGGTGGGCTTCGATATTATTGATCACCCACCTTATAGTCCAGACTGGGCTTCCAGTGACTATTATCTCTTTCCAAATTTGAAAAAAGAGCTTCGTGGAAAGAAATTTTCAAGCGATAAAGAAGTGAAGGATGCATTTTTGGCGTATTTTTCAGAGAAAGATAAAACATTTTTTTATGAAGGTATTAACAAGTTAATTCATAGATCTGAGAAATGTATTAGGGTTTCAGGTGAATATATTGAAAAGGAAAAATAATTTTGTAATATTATTTCATCCCCTTCTATTCCATTCCGCGAACTTAAAAACGCACCCTCGTATCTATATGCATGCAAAGTCTCAGCCCGATCGGATTGAAACTGACAAAGTTTCGTGCTAACTGTAATCCCCTATTTTATCCCCTTGGGGGTAGAATTTATCAAAGTCCTTCCTAAGGGGGTGCCAACGTTATAATATCTATATGCATGCAAAGTTTCAGCCCGATCGGATTGAAACTGACAAAGTTTCGTGCTAACTTTCATCCCCTATTTTATCCCCTTGGGGAGAGAATTTATCAGAGTCCTTTCTAAAGGGGTGTCAACGTTATAATACCTATATGCATGCAAAGTCTCAGCTTGATCGGATTGAAACTGACAAAGTTTCATACAAACTTTCGTTCCCTATTTTATCCCCTTGGGGGTAGAATTTAACGAAATCCTTTCTTAGCGGATGCCTACGTCATAATATGTACCTGCATGCCAAATTTCAGCCAGATCCCTCCAGTGGTTTGGGCTGTGCGTTGATAGATCACTATGTCAGTCACCTTTGAGTTTTATATATAGAAGATAGATAAAAACATTCCTTAAAGTTAAAAATCATATCTTAAAATAAAGTTTTAATTTTATTTATCTGTAGACACAAACTCTAAACCTAAAATAAAAACAAACAAAACATTTATTCATTCGTAGCCACAAAACAGCTACTGTCCAGAAAGCAATACAGAACGGTATTTACACATAGAACAATGCAAGTGCTGGCTCAGGTGTGCCAATCCTGCTCAAAGCTGCCTCATTAATCTTGTCCTTGCTGCTAGCCGGTCTAACTTGAAATAGAATTGTTACGTTTTTCATTTTGAAAATAGCTGTTTTTGATGCTTTTAGTGTGGATTTCCTTATGTGTTGTTATCTATACTTAATATTATAAAGAGGTAAAGTTTGTGTATTTGTGACGTTGTAGGGGGTAATCAATGGATCTATTGAACCGATTTTAAAAATTCTTTCTGTGTTGAATAGTCCATTTATCGGGGAGTGTCATAGGCTATATAGTATCACGCTATGCCTAGTAGGAGTGGAGCAGTAATGAAAAATGCTTACAAAAGTGACGTGCTTTTTTTCCCCCTAACGAAGTGGGCACGGGTCAGCTAGTTTTTAATATTTATGTTGAATCATAATATACATGTCGTAGATAAGCTGAGTTAATTTGAGCTCTCACAATAATCATATTATAATATTCCGCATACATTCATACGGCTCTATCTAGACCCAAACTAAGCAGAACTTGTACTATAGGCACTAGACAATTTATAGAAACACAAATGTACCTACTTGTTGTTGTAAATATATTCATACACAATACTCATTTTTCGTTTTTTTTTACTAATAGAAATAGGATCGGTTGTATAAATATATAAGTTATTGTGAGTTACGGAGACATCCAAATTCAGGACAATTAATCAGACACTTTAATTATTTTCAAGTTAAACGTCAATGTTAATAATCCAGAAGAGTAACAAAATCACCTAATTACTTCTCTGGTCTAGCCAGTTTAATCCTCTGAGAAACAAGTTCATCTCGGTTTTATCTGCCGTCAGTAGGACGCAGGTGTCCTTTCCTGCCCCTTTTACCCTCACCTACCCCTTACAGACCGTACGGTAACATATACTGTCACAATCCTTGATGAATTGCTTATTAGATTGTCGGCAGCATACGCGCTGTTTTCGCTTCTTTTCGCTTATTTTCTTACCAATAACTCTGTTTTTATTTTCCGTAAGATATTTATGGACGGGCGATTGTCGATGCATTTAACTTATTAAGTTGTTATAGTTTTTTTTTGTTTGTGGTTACTAGCAGGCAATCCTTGCTCGTTTCAATAGGAATATCTTTGAATTGTTTTTTTAGCTTTGTCTTAGTAATAAGATAAATTATAGCTTGAATTGATCTATTATTGAAGAATTCAATTTGAAAGAAAGTTTATGAAATGCATTGTCTTGAAATAAATTTCTTCTAACATTATTATATACTAGCTGCTGTGCCCGCGACTTCGTTCGCGTGGCGGTTGTTACTTACTTCGCAATTCGATTTAATACTGAAAAATCGTTTTTTAAACCTTATAACAAACAGATATACCTACAAACGAATTGTAAAATTAACGAACGAACCAAAACCTTTTCAAAAACAGACCTTTACAAAGACAGATCTATGAAGACTGCGTCTAAACTTATGCTGAAAGACATGAGCGAACGTCATTCTTTCAAGGAAAATCTTAACACCGCGATACTGAAAATGACGTCACAGGCACAATGCCATCTGTTGTCAAATATGTAAGTTAAAATAAATGACCCACTGCAAGGACGCGCCTCCTCCCGTGACGTAGGGATACTTGGCCTACTAATACCACGCTGGCCAGTCGGATTGGTATATGGTTTAATTTCAAGTTTTCCTTCATTTTTATTTCGTAAAGATTATATTCACCGATTGTCCCTTAGTCGGTTTTACGCCACCCATGGGATGAGATGGGGAGGTGACATATTGTATTCTTACTCCGTCACCACACGGATAATCGCTAATTAATTATGAATGAATACATTTGCACGCCACGTTATGGTGCGGCAGAATTACCTGCCTCGGTGGCGCGGCGGTCGCATTACATGGCTGGCGTGCATGAGTTCGCGGGTTCGATTCCCATGGAGGACAATTGTGATACACAAACTATTGTCCTTAGTCTGGATGTTCTTTGTGTCCGTTAAATTGATATTTTTAAAGGCTAGTGTGGGATTTGTCTTTTGTAAAAAAAAATGCTGAAATAAATTATTGTACCTAACACCTTTTTACCATCTAGCAAAAAATGAATGAAATGATATAGAATGAAATTATATAGATGCACCGGTTGGCCGTTTCGGACGTTAAACAAAAATCAACCGTACAGCCATACTCATACTGGCGCGGCGACATTTGGAAATTTTCTTTCATCTATATCTTGTGTGTTTAAAAACCGATTTCTATAAAAAAAAAAATTATGAATAAGATCACAGATATCTTTTATTTAGATTTCTGTGAATAAGATATTAAAGTGTACTTTTGAAATATGGGAGTTTGAAAAAGATATGTCTATGCAAATTACAATATATTTATGTATTTAATACACTTTGAAGAAAACCCTAACGATTAAACACGTTATTGTGGCTAATATATAAAAGATAGATATATACTATTAAGGACTTTTTTGTTCATCTTTTGAAGACCATTATTTTTGTAATACATATTTTTGGCGTATGATCAACGTATGCGATGATAAGAGCTCGAACGCGCGTTTTTTCAACCGACTTGCTTCAAATTTTTCGTCACTGCTCAGCTCCTATGTGTCTTAGCGTTATGTTATATAGCCTATAACCTGCCTAGGAGTATGGACTACAATCGTACCAATTTTGGTTAAAATGCCTTCAGTAGTTTTTGACCCATGCGTGCACATACAGACAGACAGACAGACAAAAAATTTATTGATTGCATTTTTGGCATTAGTGTCGATCACCATTCATCCTCCAATATTAATTTTTAACATATATTCAATGTACAGAATTGATCTCTCTACAGTTTTATTATATAGTATAGATAACCAGAAGAGTTTATCTGTTTATCTGTCTGTATGTTAGCGTTGATCTCAGCTAATACTGGTTTGAATTGAATCATTCTTTTAGTAGTGGATAGTACATTTATCGACGTATATTAGACTGTTTAACATTGCAATTTGCAGGAGTCGAGCATCAGTGATATTTATGTTTTACAATAAGTCTTTTTAAGTACATCATAACAGCCCATTAATGTCCCACTGCAGGGACGGGCCTTCTCCCGTGAAGGAGGGATACTTGGCCTACTAATACCACGCTGGCCAGACCTATTGGTATAGGGTTTAATTTCAAGTTTTCCTTCTTTTTATTACAGAAAGATAATATTCACGAATAGTCCCTTAGTCGGTTTTTACGACACCCATGGGATGAGATGGGGTGGTGACATATTTTATTCTTACTCCGTCACCACACGGACTTTTTAAGTACGTATTTGCAAAAAATGCACAATAGTACATTTATTCTTTATTGTATTATTACTATTACTAACGTTATTTATTTCTATTGTTACAGAATGCATACCCAAGATGAACCAGAGATCTGACCAGCAGTTTCCTCAAAACTAAAACCCATTTACCATCAAACATGACTGGGCAAAACCCGGTCTTAAAACCAATAGGAAAGACAATTACAACTAAGAAAAAGAGTCTTCAAGACCTCAAATATTTATTGGAAGACAGAGGAGTTAAGCAAAGATGGGTGACCAGAAGTAGGATTAGTAGTGACAATAATTGTTTTAGTGTAGTGAATAGGCGGCGGTGCTTTAATAAATTTAAAACAATAATGTTCTTCGTGTTAGTTTGTGTGCTTGTTAGTAGTGTAAACGCCAGGAGTTCAGGTGAGTCCTATATTACTATTTATTTATTAATTAAGTAATTAGTTTGTAAGAAAAACTAATCAGCATTTTTTTTCGTCCGTAAAAACGAAGTTCTAGGGATCATGGCCTGCATTGCAGGGACATTACAAACATCAATATAACGAACCTTAAGAACAACCAGACTCAGGACAATAATTTGTACCGTACTGGGTAGCGCAGTGTGGGGAGACCTCTCACACGGTGGACCGAGGACCTAGTTAGGACGGCGGGTAGCCGATGGATGGGGGAGGCACAGGACCGCACAAGGTGCCAATACTTGGAGGAGGCCTGTGTCTATCAGTGGACGTCGATTGGCTGATATGATGATGATGATGATTAGATTTTTCATATGGTATTCGAATTCACGGCTTCTTACACGCGACAGTTAACCAACGAGGCAAGTAATTTTACGGATAATACATTGAGAATAAGTAATAATATGTCACCAGTCTATTAATTTACTAGTCTCACAATTTTTTTTTGCGAGTACCTAGTCACTCTCATCACTCTAAAACTTAGCCTTACCTGTACTTGACAGAGAATCAATAATTAATTCCTGAATATAACACTAAAAGCATTAAGTCTAGCCATATCAAAAGTTACCCAGAATATCACTTTACATCATTAAGTAATCAAGAAGGCGTCTGCAACCGAATATTAGGTTGCACTCAGACATAATTGACATCTAGTAAAGCCTCAGACAGTCTCAATCAATCAAACTATTATAGAGATGCCCGTAGACTATGCCCAGATGTAGATATGCCCATGTATAGATGTGGGCATGTATTTAGAACGTCTGGCCTATCAGACTTAGTCGGTGTGGATCTATTTGGGAAATTGCTTGAATAGGTAGGTATGGCTGTTGCATTTTCGGCAATCTTGGAGAATAGTTTTAGATAGTATTGAAAAGATATTTATGTTAATTATTTTCAAATTAAATAGTGTTTTAAAGTCAAAACAAGGCGGCTGGGGTCTTAAAATGTTTATTTTCTGCCACAAATATTTTAGTTGTTATTTTATTGATTTCGATAATTTATTTATATGTGGTTTTTGGAAATGATTCCAGACACCACATTATAAATGAATTATAAAAGATGACGTTTTGAGGGCTTACTTGGACCCTTCAGAATATGACTGTTAAGAACATAGTGTGGTTTTAGTCGGGTGCCCAACATGTCCTTAACATGACAGCCCTAAGCGTCATAAAGTCCATCCGGAATTTCCAAACGTCAAAAACAAAAAAGGTAATTTATATCTCACAGTTTGCACAACGAAGCAAGTATGACAAATCCGTCAGTGACTTGACTGACAAATCAATGACACAACATGACTAATACAAGGACTTATTGTCTTTAAATGATTTACACAAAACAAATACATATACAAAAAAAACCCAGAAAATCTATGTTAACAAAAGATTTACCTCATATGACTAACACTAGCATTCATTAGCACTTTTAATTTAATAACTGGAATTAGTATTCTTCTGTCTATCGAAGTTGCAACGCAGACAACTAACTTTTCGTGACGGACTTTTTTGTCTGTAAAAATAAAGTATGTTATTAGGTATTTGCATACGACGCGATTGGCTTTATAGTGACGCTCTAGGAATATCGTAATAGAGGTGACTGCTAAAGGCAACTAAATGACTTTGCTTAATAGTCCAGACCCTACTTCTAGGAAAGCAAAAACACATGACGACTGCAGTGATAAGCATCCTCCATTGATATAAAAAAAACCCTTAGTCCACTAATAATACACTGGTCGGAAATATTAGTGTTCCATTTTGTGTCTAGTTTTCTTTTCTTTGTCACCTTTAGTAGATTTGCACAATGCAAACTTTTTGCGCGCTAAATAAAGCGGACAAAAAGTGTATCGTCTGCGCAACGCTTTAGTAAGATTTAGCAAATCTCTGTTAGCTATTTGCTAATTAGATATTTTTTCTATTTGTTTTTTTACGGTTCTGCGAAAAGCTAATTTAATTGCAAATAACCGTGATGGTGTTGATTAACAGTAAATAAAAAAATAGCGGGTCATTCAAACATATTGTAAACAAGGAGTTAGGTACTTTCTGGTTGAGATTGTCATAAGTCCCTTTACCGATAATTCTTTCTATACATTTTCCACTGCTACCATTTAGACGTACAAAAGTATTTATAAATAAATAATAATAAATAAATATTCACGGACATCTCTACACAGCGCTATCTGTTCCCAAAGTAAGGTAGGCTTAACCTGCTTGTGGTATGGGTAACAGAACAAAGGATATTAATACTTACATACTTTTTTTTTGTAAATACATAGAAACACTCAGACCAATGCAAATAATCGTGTTCGTGCACACAAATATTTGCATTGAGCAGGAATCGAACCCGAGACCTCTGCGTAACAGTCATGTTGTGTAACCGCTACGCCATAGAAGCCAATTAAATTTATGGGTATACCGAGATCACTTACCATAAAATCTCTGAGTAATTAAAATACATAACTACTCATAAAATTAATCATCACCATCTCAACCAAGAGATACCTATCCATTTACTGAACCATGGAGCCCTGTCAATATACTTTAATAACCTTCCTTTTTGAATCGCTTAATATCTTCAGCATCAAAATAATTGCAAAATTAAATAATTCAATTTCATAGAAACATTCAACTCACATTAACATTTAAACTATCAATGCATCATAATTTATAACGCATTTAAACAAGCCAAAGTAAGAAGCCATTTTGATTTGCCATATAAATAGTACACAGAGCCAAACATACTGCTAATTAATTCTACCAAGTGTACCTAACACGTAGTTTGTTGGCTACATGCAACCGTGAAGAAACTGCACCCATTTATTAATGACCTCAGAAACTTAAAAGCCTTAGTTCCAAGCTTAAAGTTTCGCTGAAAAGAAATAAAGTAGAAGAATACTTTTTCTCGTATTAAAAATGGGGTTGCTAGTTCAAATGTGTACTTAGGTGTTCTATGTATATTCTTTTTTTGAATTTGAAATTGTATTCTAAATTCAAACGTTGAATTACATTTTTTTTAGAATCGGTTCTCTAAGTACGTAACGATAAATTTTTTTTTTTTTTTGGATTCTGTGGTTGCCGAAACCGTGTCAGCTTCAAAGAAATCAGTAATATAACTTTCTTTTTAACAACACATTAAAGGCTACAAAAGTAATTATCATCATCATCATAACAGCCCATTAATGTCCCACTGCAGGGACGGGCCTCCTCCCGTGACGGAGGGTTACTTGGCCTAATAATACCTGGCCAGACGGATTGGTATAGGGTTTAATTTCAAGTTTTCCTTCTTTTTATTTCGTAAAAATAGTAGTTACGGTTATTCCCTTAGTCGGTTTTTACGACACCCATGGGATGAGATGGAGTAATTATGCTTTGGCATTAATCGTATTTTCAATGTAATATGCGTCATCCGAATCTTTGAATTGAAATACAAAATCATAAAAAAAAACATTAAAAACCAAACGTTCATATTTTAAACTCGTCTCCGTTAATTGTATGAAATATATATGTGATTCCCCTTATAAAACTAATTAGCGACATTAACCCAGTGTTACAAGAATACAAAACTATA
Source organism: Schrankia costaestrigalis (assembly GCA_905475405.1). NCBI lineage: Eukaryota > Metazoa > Arthropoda > Insecta > Lepidoptera > Erebidae > Schrankia > Schrankia costaestrigalis. Next base: position 7,998,831 of record FR997850.1, read on the forward strand.
TTCGAAATATATTTTCTTAAAAGGCTATAAACACATACGTCGTGTCCCACTTTCGAGAAGTGCGAATTCTTTGTTCGGCGAAAAAGCTTTTTTTTTTCGAAATTCTGTTTTCAAAGTAAGATGTAGGTTTAGTGCTTTGAGTAAAATAACCGTTTTTATAGTAAACCTCCTTTAGATTTAGTGCAGTACTAATGTATGAGTACTAATGCAACCTACTTGTTTAAAATGTTGCATACCATAAAGAATTTACTAGTCCATTGTGCTAGAATGTCTAATTTTTATATGTCTTTGAAAGAACTTTGAAAAAAAATTAGCGATCTATTGACCCATTTTAGGTACGGTCCCATCTCCAATTATATATTTATAAGTATGTGTAACAATAGTTCCCATAGTTACAAGTACTGCTTAGTTTGGGACTCGATGAGGTGATAATAACGACTAGATTGTGTGAATGTGTGAGCGATTATATTTTATTTTCGTTTTATAGTCTCACTGTCATAGCAGAATTTTAAAAAGCCCACTCGGGGGACTGCTCTCTTACAGATAAATAAATAAATAATCCTCACACTTTCACACAACGCCCACTAGTCCCAAACTAAGCTGAGCTTGTACTATGGGTACTAGACAACGGATCAACGTATCTTATCCCACGTGTTTAAGGGCGAGTTCGCAGATACAAAAAGAAAACCTTGAATTACAATTTTAGTAGCCTAATGTCCCATCGTCACTTAAATAGCCCCATCTCTTCAGTAGGGTATTTAAAAAGCGTGAAAAATTATGTTGACATATCTAATTGTATAAACAAATAAACACAAAACGTAACCCTTTAAAAATTCGGCATGTCCATCCCGAATAATCGATTCGTTCAAAGCCGAAACGATACTAAAAAAACGAAGCAAATAGGATTAGCCGTAGACACCGGCTGAAAAAAAAATTAAATTGTTATACTCCCTAATTGCTTGTAGCGATTCAAAGGGACGGATAAAAACTGGCATTGCTTTTAATACTCAATAGAATCCAATCTAAAACAGACGAAAATATAAACTCTCACAAAATATCCGCAGGTAAGCCGAGTAGACCAATCATACCATAATCCATTAAGATTTCGCTATGCCTCGACGCACACACTTCCAAACTCCCGCGAGGTAAATATTTCAACCTTCACCCCCCCCTCCACCTTTCCCTAGTATAATGTATTCAGAACCCCCTAAACCTCATCTTTCCATCCCTATTTTGCATGAAGGGGGAATTTAAATTGTGTAATCTAACTTTCAATTCATTCATACATTCAACGCCATCTCTCGGTGATAAATTGAAACTCGAATGGAATGTAACCTGTCATTTAACTATTGGTCGTCTAGTTGGACGGTCGTGTTTGTTAAACAGATATTTAAATGTTAATTTGTTAGATGTGATGTTTTTGCTGCACTTAAGTTGTTGGATAACTTAAGTGGGTCAGATTAAGTATAGTATTTGGGTCACTAAGTTGCTGACGTTGCAAGTAAGTTCTCAGGATGGATTACTAGTCGGAAACTTATTTTGCTTGTTAACTAGTAGATAAGTTATTTGGATTTTATCATGTAATTCGGATAATGAAGTGGCATTTTCACCTTAGTTTGTTTCTATTCGTCTTAACCTCAATATTTCCAGTATTATTCCTCAAAAAACAATAAACAAAAACAATCAATCCTGTAGGATGCAATGCATTAAACTTAAGTGTGCTAGGGTAGTGGCTGAAGACGAAACACGCAAATAGCACAAACCAATGTCTTCAGAATAGAACCTTCTTACCGTGACAGCCATCTAGATATCATATTAATAAAATAAATAAATAATCCTCACCCTTCCACACAACGCCATCTAGTCCCAAACTAAGCAGAGCTTGTACTATGGATACTATACAACGGATAAACATACTTAAATACTTTTTTTTGTAAATACATATATTATTATACAGAGGAACAGTCAGACCAATGCACACAAACATTTGCATTGAGCGGGAATCGAACCCGAGACCTCTGCGTAGCAGTCATGTTATACAACCACTACGCCACAGAGGTCGTACAAAATAGTTATTGTTATTTATTACACATCAATATAAACAATAACACTTACAAAATGCAAAATTACAAGAATTTCACAAAACCAATATAGATTAAATATAATTATTATCTTACGCCCAATGTTCTTGTTTATAAAATATGTTTTTTTTAAGTAGTCACTAGTCCCTATGACTTTCATTCCTAAGTATACTGTACCAGGCAGGCTACTCAAACAAAAATGGACGTACCTACCTAACCTTTTTACAAACAAACAAACACACACACCCTGTTACATTGTCAAATATCATTTTTGTCACTTTTCATAGAGAGTACCACGTACATACGAGTGCGTTATATCCCTTTATCTTCATTTATGGAAGCCATTTTTCTTGTTTACCCGCGATCCGTTTATAAAAAAGCAATGTCATAGTACAAATATATACAGTATTTCGACTTCATAGAAACGGATGAAATGCAGGTTATACCTATACGCTCCCGATAGCGGTGGCTTTGCGGAGTGAACAGTCGCGACTGTGCCGCAGTAACGAGCGGGAAAGTAGGTAAATGTAATTAAAAAGCTAGAGGTGGGCAGCCCTATCGCATGTTTACGTACCACGCAGCCGCAGGCATTTATAATAAATATTCGGCCGAGATAGACTACTGGTTGTATTGTGGCAATGCTCTGTTTTTTTTTTGTTTTAACTTAGTTCTCATTTTCCCAATGTACTTTAATGAGATTAAGGCACAGAGAAGGCTTTTATTCTGTTGTAATGGGATGTTTTTATTGATATATATTGGTTGTGAATTTCGTCTTACGAATTTTGAAAAACCTATTAATGTCCCATTGCTGAGACAGGCCTTCCCTAGTATCGGAGAGACTACGAATGCCAAGCGGATTAGTATAGGGATTTATATGAAGTTTTCATAGTACGTAGTTTTGGGATAAACGGCTGTATGTGTGAGGAATGTAAATATTAAATTACAAATATTTTTTTTACCTATAAAGCTTAGGTATATCACTAGAAAAATCCGAAAAAAAGAAAAACAATGGATTTTTTTTCCTTTGTCTTTCTTCTTTTCGAATACAAATGTTATCTTATATTTGTGGAAAAAAAAACGAAACACTTGACTTTCATGCAGACAGTCATTAAGGAATATTAGATTACATATAATACAATGTGATATTATTAACCAATGTTTTATTCATCCCTGCAATGGGACAATAAAACATTACAAACTCAGATAACCTTTTAAATAACCTACGAAAGTCCTTACGTATCTTCAAAAAGTTAAATTTTACACGTACCTTACAGAATGTGAAAAGATTTTTCTTTTTTGCAATCAACCTTAATGAATGCAGCCCCTCTGTCTAGCACCGAATTATCTTCACCATCTGTCCATCAGTACCTACCTCCTAAATTACTGAACCATTTATGAAAGTATTCAGACAGAACTGAGTTTAATAATGTAGATTTCTTTATGAAGAACGAAGATTAAAAATTTAGCGAGATGTTTAAACGCGTTTATTTTTTTCTTGAAAAGATTTTTTTTTGTAGTAAACGATATGTTTTTATAAAGCCTAGATTTAACTGTAAATTTTTTTTTATTTATGAATAATACTTTTTCTAAGCGATGCTTCATCATCTTATTCGTGTGGTGGCGGAGTAAGAATACAATATGTCAACACCCCATCTCATCTCATGGGTGTCGTAAAAACCGACTAAAGGACTATCCGTGAATATTATCTTTACGAAACAAAAAAAGAAGGAAAATTTGAAATTAAACTAGAAATCGGTGACTAGAAATTGACGACCTCGGTGGAGCGCCGGTAAAGCCAGCGGCTACCGCGCATGAGGTTGTGGGTTCGATCCCTACGCAGGACAATAATTTGTGAGATCCACAAATTATTGTCCTGAGTCTGGGTGTTATATGTGTCCGTTAATTGATGTTTGTAAAAGTTCCCGCGACACAGGGCATGATCCCTAGTGCGGGAGTTGTCTTTTAAAAAAGAAAAAAAAAAAAAAAGAAATCCGTATGGTTAGCGTGGTATTAGTAGGCCAAGTATCCCTCCGTCACGGGAGGAGGCCCGTCCCTGCAGTGGGACATTAATGGGCTGTTATGATGAAGCGATGCTTAGCTTTGAGTTAATATATAAAGAAAAGTATAGTAAAGGCAAAGTTAACGAAAGCTAAGGATTCGCCGCCCGGTTTAGTTCATGTGCCATAAAAACAGACGGCCATATAAATATTTGCCCAACGATTACACAACATCCCATTGCGAAATTCATTAGTGATTCTATTCAGGTAGCATGGCAGGTGGCAAGTACATCACTAGCATTGCACACTGACCCTATTCTTTGTTCTACCATCCTAGTTTTTATTTCAACAATGACAACTTTAACAATAGGTTTATAAAAACATACTTTTAAAGGTCGTCGAGCGCGAAAATTTTGTTTTCTATGTGTTTTTTCGAAATGCTGAAACTTTAACGAAATTTCCTGTTATTGTGATATTGTTTTCGTGGCTTTTTGTAGAAAAAATTTACAAGTTTGTTATGGCGTTTTATTGTTTAAACTTGGTTTTATTAATTGCTTTAGAAATAATTTTAATTTGTTACATGGTTTCTCGTCGTGATTGGTAATCGTGTAAAAGGTTCTATTTTTGGTGATTGCGAGCCACGTGACCTGTTTACATAAGGTTTTAACCACCATCCACTTAGATTAATTCTTGGAAGAGACTTATGTGAACAGTGGAGTGGATAGGCTAATTGATTTGACTCACATTAATAGAGCGCTGTGGCATTAATATCCTCGAGATAATTATACTGATTAATTTCTTGACGATGACTTATGTTGAAAGCCCTAACTTTGTTGATTATATTACAGTAGTATTGAAGTATTCTTTTTTGAAGAATTTCCAAATATTTGACTGTAGGATCGTCCTTAAGACGCCTTTTACGTTTACTCTTGCCATCCTGTATTTAAAGAAAAATGAAAAGGTCCAGCCGTGGCATTTAATCCTGCGGTCTTATGCAAGACTACTCCGTTATCAAAGCCTATTTCGCATTTGAAAATGTAGAAACTGATTGGTGAAAGTAACAAATATACACGCATACATACACACAGACTACTGACTGCCATGTACCTACTTTAAAAACAAATATTGTAACAACAAAATTCAACAGCATCTTTTCACACTTCGTCAAGTAATGATTATACTTTATAGCTACTTGATATCTTAATCTTATCAAAAGAAAAGATGCACCGTAGGACATCTCCTTAGGGACCCCTCCGTGACAACAAACGTGTTAGGACTCACAATTGTCAGCCGCAAAACAAGGCCCTCCAAGCTTTCATAATTGAGAGACACTGATAAAGATCTCTTGATAAATTATTCTATACTCTATTTTCGAGGGAACAAGGTGCAGTTTTCTGTGTATGTAACAGAAATGATTGGGAATAAAATTTTATGAAATGCTATACAATGGGATTCTAGTTTCAATGTAAGGTGGTTTTGAGATTAAAGGGGAGATAGCAGAGATACAACAATGGTTGATGTATCGAGTGTAAATATATATGAGATAATGCGCTTGTTTCGAATTGACGTTTGGTTATGGCACATGACTGCTATACAGATGTCTCATGCTCGGTTCGTCTCTATGGTAAACTTTGTGTGCAACAGCAGTAGCTGTGTTGGTCTGGTTGTTTTCTTCGTATAATAAGTATTTTAAGTATTTTTATCTCTTGCCTAATCTTTATCCCCCTTACTCATAAACGCCTCTTAAATTTAATCACTGTTCAGCGAGATTTTTATTACGAAAACCAACCTTATACCAAACATAAGAATTTAAGCTTATCAATTGACTAAAATTTAAGAGGCGTTTATGAGTAAGGGGGTAAAGTACTAGTTCAATAAATTAGGGACTAAATGGCAATGGGTGACTAGGCCTCCATATACCATGCAGGAAGACAAGTAGATTTTTTTCATACAAACACATAACTATCTTACTTACAAACGACTTTGAGACTTAACACTTACCATTAAAAGTTCATTTTGATTTGTAATATCAATCATACCATAAATGCCTCTTTGGAGGAGGCTAGGTCTATATTACTATCTCACTTGCAAAAGACTTTCAGACTTAACACTTACTGTTAAAGTTCATTTTTATTTGTAATGTCCGTCAGAACATAGTATACCTCTTCAGAGAAGCAATTTTTTCACAAATTCTACCGGCATTCATTTTGATAACATTCAATTATTAAAATCGCAAATTAGGAACGCGATGCCTATACTAATAGGTTTTTTTTTTCTTTTTTTGTTAGAATGAGTTTTCATTGTGAAATTCTTTCTGGTACATTGAATATGAACGAATTTAGTTCACGCATCAACGGTTCTTATATTAGTGGCTATTCGACGCCATTGAAAAGGTTTATAATGAATTTTCCCGATTTTGAGGACGAATTATGTGTTTTCTTTTGTGGTTTCATGGTCACAAGTTTTTTTGTTTTTTGATTTGTTACTGTAAAAGGTTTGGTGGTATAAAAGTGGTATTTACAGCCGTTTTATTAGTAGAACACAGCCGTATTTCACATATATTGTCTGAAATCTGTATGAAGATTGTTGACGTTCATTTGACGACCTCTGTGGCGTAGTGGTAATAAAACATGACTGCTACGCAGAGGTCTCGGGTTCGATTCCCGCTCAATGCAAATCTTTGTGTGCATGAACATGATTGTTTGCATTTGTCTGGGTGTTTTCTATGTATGATAAGTATGTATGTATTTACAAAAAAAGTATTTAAGTATGTTCAGCGGTTGTCTAGTACCCATAGTACAAGCTTTACTTAGATTGGGACAAGTTGGCGTTGTGTGAAAGATATTTATTTATTAATATTTATTTATATGCTTTATATATTTTAATAGACTCTCAATTATGGTAAGGTTCGATATTTAGACATGTTTTTTTTTTATGACGATATGATCAAGTTTCCTGCTTGGCGGAAACGACGTTTGTCCAAAGAGACAGCTACGTTGCCTTTATAACTGTGTAGGAGTTTCGTCCTTTCAGAAGGACATTAAAGAACCCCTATAAGCTTCACAAGTACCTTCAAACTACACACATAGCTCACAAGTATAAAAGTGTAACTATTTCGCTTCAAACCCGTTTCAAGCGTCGATACGGCTATGTTTATTGCTACAATACCTTGGGGAGGGGACGGGTGCCTTTTTCTAAGGTTATGTTTACACTCGACTTCACTTACCTAGATGCAGGCTTTAGTTTTTCTATTCGATTAAATTGCAGAAAATTTGAGAGTAATCTTTCATCTGTATAAATATATTATAAATAAAATTGAAGTATCTATTTTGTAACATCGAATCCGCGGTTTTTAGCATTTTATACATACCAATAGCAAAAATCACATAACATTTTTTTGTCTGTGTATATTTTCCTGGTAATTTCCTGAAACTTCACGATTTTGTGTGGACTTTGACAGGCATGTCTTTATTCTAAATTAAAGGCGTGTTACATAGGCCTAGTTATTTTTTTTTTTTATAGGCTTTGTCGCTTAGCGACCACATCGCCTAATTGAAAAAATCATAATAAATAAAATTTAAAATTACGTACAGATTACCTTAACAATTAAGCACTATATTGAACATAGGCCTAGTTAAAATAAATAAAAAACGAGTATTCAACAAAAATATCTGTTCTCTCACTACTCTGTACCACAGCCAACATAATAAAACACCTTTACGTCTTCCAAAACAAACAGCCGTAGTTCAATTAATACACAAAAACATCGATAATGTTAACAACAAAAGTTTGCCCATAACAGTAAAAGAAAGTTACCCCATGCAATCAATGTTGCCCGCAGTCACTAAAAGTAGACCGATTTTCACTACACTGTAATAGCCCTCAAGGGGTAAAGTGGTAAATTTTTAGTTAGACCACTTACATTTAGAGTCACTTTAAATGCTGTGCCGTAGACGATGTGGTTTCTTTTTATTAGATGATGGTATTTCAGAAATATAGAGTTTTTAATTGAGACTTAGGAAAACACAAAGATTTGCATTGAGCGGGAATCGAACCCGATAGTCACAAGCAGTCATTTTATATAACCACGACGCCACAGAGGTCGTCAAAATAATAACATAATATGTTTTGCACTGTAAAAGCAGAGAGCGCGTGCATTTATTCACACGGTACATACTGTTATTACTTATATTATTGGTTCCTACGTATTATTTAATTCTTCATAGAGTATATTTAGTTCAGAGAATTGACGTCGTATAGGTACATATATTCCTCCTAAAAATATAATTATACTAGCTGACCCGACGAAGTGTGCCCACTTCGTCGGGCGGTGAAAAAAACGCTTTAAACATATTTTATTACTGCTCCACTCCTATTAGTCATAGCGTGATACTATATAGCCTATGACACTCCCCAATAAATGGACTATTCAACACAGAAAGAAGTTAGTCCCTTAGTCGGTTTCTACGACACCCATGGAATGAGATCGGGTGGTGATATATTGTATTCTTACTCCGTCACCACACGGAATATTTAAGTTAAACACTAAATAAAAAGATATCTCTTATTATTAACACTACTCTATACTCCATGGTACGTATTGGTACGAACATAATGGACTCGACCAAATCCGACCAAACTTTTACATCGTTTCAGGTATTCGTTAAACTACCCTATTGTAACACCCCATATGTTTTTAACGATCACAGGCTGTTTGTGATTTCAATTTGTTTAATAGTAAATTCTGCTATTTAGTTCATTCATAACAGCCCATTAATGTCCTACTGCAGGGACGGGCCTCCTCCCATGATGGAGGGATACTTGGCCTACTAATACAACGCTGACCAGACGGATTGGTATAGGGTTTTATTTCAAGTTTTCCTTCTTTTTATTTCGAAAGATAATATTCACGGATAGACCCTTAGTCGGTTTTTACGACACCTATGGGATGAGATGGGGTGGTGACATATTGTATTCTTACTTCGTCACCACACGGAGAAGGTGCATTATATACATATAGGTATTTACTAAAAACATACACTGTAATCACCCAATCCAATGCAATTATATGTTCATACACATGCGGAATTACATTAGCAGGAATCGAACCCGACGTCATCTATGAGCTATAACTGCTACACCACACAGTAATTGTCAAACACACTTAAAATTACTTACACTTCATCATTACTTAAAATGAAAGGCTATTTAACCACACAAAACCTTTTAGGGTGTAACCACATTATTCGACGCGGAATCGGCTAAAGCCGGTCAAAAAAGTCTTTATGCCGACGGAATAAGAGTGTTACTAATAGCTTTCGCATCGGCTCGGCTCGGCCGACGCGACGCGACAGCTAATCGGCGATAAGCCGAGTAGTGTGGTGATACGCACTCGGCTTAAGCCGATTCCGCGTCGATTAATGTAGTTACACCCCGTCAAATGATAACAATTAAAATCTTTTCTAACTCCGATATCCGTTTAAAATGCTCAATTATTTTTAAGCGTGTGCCGTCAAATGAATAGCTAAGTTAAGAGAATGCTAATATATTAAAAGCTTAACTGTGTTACTCTGTTGCCGCGTCAATACAAGTTCATTATCGGTTTTACAGACGAGTTTTAAAAGCTTATTGGTTATATATAGTTCGTAGCTGCTATTCAGAAGTCTCGGGTTTCGATTTCTGCGCAATGCATATATTTGTGTGATTTATTATTTTGCATTTATATAAGACTAGCTGATGCCCGCGGCTTCAACCGCGTGATATAGGGGAGCTTAAATGTTATTCTACACTCTAAGCCTAACCTATTATTCAAATTTCATCAAAATCCGTCCAGTAGTTTTTGCGTGAAAGAGTAACAAACATCCATCCAACCATCCATCCTCACAAACTTTTGCATTTATAATATTAGTAGGAAGTAGGATTATGCATTAGAATAACAGTTTTTTTTATGTTGTTCCTGATCGATATGTCGCTGGGTTTTTTACAGAAAAGAAATTAACGGACTTAAGAAGAATAATTTATGGATAACAAGAGTATCTTAATTATATATTATCTTTATGTTATCTGTATGCGAAAGGCACAGGAAAGAAAGAAAGAAAGAAAACATTTATTTAAACAAATTACACAGAAGCAGGTACACGAGCATACACAAAAATACAATAAGAAAAAAAAACAAACATAGTAGAGCAGAATACCTTTGCCTCTGTGGCCATAAGTGTCTCATCAGGCAGACGTTAAGTTAAACGTCTAGCGCTGGTTTTCAACCAGGACCTTAGTGAAGGCACGTCTGCCAAATATTGTGGGTTGTACCTCTCTATATATGACAGCTACATATATAATTTTATAACAATAACAAAAATATATAATAGATACCTGATAAGCATAATAAAATAACAATATTAAAATTGTATGTTTATCTATACTAATATTATAAAGAGGTAAAGTTTGTGTGTTTGTTTGTTTGTGTGTTTGTGACGTTGTAGAGGGAATCTCTGGATCTACTAAACCGATTTTAAAAATTCTTCTCATTCTCTTTCTGTGTTGAATAGCCCATTTATCGGGGAGTGTCATAGGCTATATAGTATCACGCTATGACTAATAGGAGTGGAGCAGTAATAAAATATGTTTAAAAAAGGGACGCGTATTTTTCGCCGCCCGACGAAGTGGGCACGGGTCTGCTAGTATAAAATAACAAAAATCAAATAAAGGACATAACATTGCAATTGTTTATGATTGAGATTAAATAAAAAAAGCATCTAATTTAATCATGTCATGTTTTCGTTGCGCATCAATAAGATAACTTCTTAAATGAGCCTTAAAGGTGTTAATAGTTTTGAGTGATCTGTTCTGTGGGGATCGGGACTGTGTTCTGTGGCGCGTGTTGGCTGAAGTCCAGCAGTGGACTGCGATGAGCTAGTTGATTTATAGATTGATTGACAAGTATCTTGCAAAGGATTTAGACCTACAACCTCGCGAATAGTTGCCGCATACCTGACCCTTTTGCCATTACCAAATTAATGGGAAAACAACTTAAATCATACGCAAAACCGTGGTTTTAATGTAATAAGCTATAGTTAAATGATATCCTGATACCCTCCCTAGTGTCCGTGTGACGGAGTAAGAATACAATATGTCACCACCCCATCTCATCTCATCCTCATAGGTGTCGTAAAAGCCGACTAAGGGACTATCCGTATTATCGTTACGAAATAAAAAGAAGGAAAACTTGAAATTAAACCCTGTACCAATCCGTCTGGCCAGCGTAGTATTATATATATAGGCCTCCGTCACGGGAGGAGGCCCATCCCTGCAGTGGGACATTATAGGGACATATATATGGGCTGTTATGATGAAACGATATCCTCGCGTTATAAAAGCAAAAGCACATTAATCAATTCTGGACCACACATAGTATCTTAAGGGTCAACATATACTGGTACTTTACAATCTAACTCATTAGTGGTTCATTTAATTTATATTTGACAGTTGGTTTATATCTTGGAGTTGTAAGCTATGGATATGTTATTGTTAAAGAATATCATTTTGTTTTCATTTATTCATGGTTTGAGGTTTAGATGTGTGGTGTTGGAAATAGAATACGTGGTATTACCATGCCCGCCTAGCGTGGGTGTCATCAAAGTCCACTTACTTACGAAAAATTACTTTTGTAGTGTCTATCTGAATATCCATTTTAAATTATTTTTTGCTTGATGACGGAAGGAGTCAGAATACGAGGTGTCACCGCCGTATCTTTATCCATGGGTGTTGTAAAATCTGCTAAAGGGAATATTCTAAAATACAATCTCTACGTTGAGAGGAAAAACTTCATATTTTGTTTATTTATTTATTTATTGGTGTACAAACAGTTCACAATCATATTACATATAAATTAGTACTATTGACATAATGTTCGTAATCTAGAATGTAAACCTTAAATAGCACACACAGCATGTACAAGTTGTCAAGCATTGCACTTTTATAATGCGAGGCGTACAAATGTTCACTTAATTAGTGTCTTTTATTAATTTGGTAGATATAATTATAAAGAGTTAAAAAGTTAAGTCAAAGAAAATATTACAAGCTATTTATTGTGTAGAGTCTATACAAATAGAAACGCTTCTACGAAAGGCAACGTAATTAGTACTATACAGGTCAATATCAACAGTTGTGTCTTTGCTAACACGACCAGATGTAACCAATTCATTGTAAGAACGACACATGCGGGTGATAAATAAATAAAAATTAATAAAATAAAATAAATAAATATTCCTCACACTTTCACACAACGCCATCTAGTCCCAAACTAAGCCGAGCTTGTACTATGGGTGCTAGACATCGGATAAACATACTTAAATTACTTTTTTTTTTGTAAATACATACATATTATACATATAAAACACCCAGACCAATGCAAACAATCATGTTCATGCACACAAACATTTGCATTGAGCGGGAATCGAACCCGAGACCTCTGCGTAGCAGTCATGTTATATAACCACTACGCCACAGAGGTTGATAGGGTTATCATAAAAGGTGTTATTTGTATAAATATCTAAAACGAAAGGTCTGGGATGTCTTGAATTGGGCTTAGAGTTAAAATTTATACATGTCAAAAGCGGGGAAGCGGGGAATGAAACTGTTACCCATCTATCTATTTTTCATTAGCTATATACCGGTTGTAAAGTTTAGTAGTTTTAAATGCAGTAGGTATAGGTATAAACTTAGATTAAGTATATAAAAAAAGCCAATAAGCTCTAACTAGGTAGGTATATTAAAAATAATTCATCATGCCCCTGCCTTTTTCGGGATAATATCTGTATATATTTAGATATACCGCATCCAAACCATCTTGTATTAACGTTAATAAACAATATTTCACTTCTTGGTGATCTATCAACTCCCACGCACTAACATGACACAATTTCTACATTTATTTAAATTTTAATAATTCCTTAACGTGATGACTTTATTTTCTGATTTATTGCATGGCTTATGTTATTAATGAAAATTTGAAAAATTGATACCGATTATAAAATAGAAAGTGGTTATATAATTATTTTGTTTTAATTGAGGGAAAAGTTTTCAATTTGATATGTATATGTGTAACATTTATTTTATATTTACAAAAAAAAAATGTTTATGAGTAGGTATGTTTATCCGTAATCTAGTCCGTACGTACTATAAGCTCTGATTAGTTTGGGATTCTCCGTGTGGTGACGGAGTATGAATACAGTGTGTCACCACCCTATCTCATCCCATGGGTGTCATAAAAACCGACTAAGGGACTATCCGTGAATATTATCTTTACGTAATAAAAAGAAGGAAAACTTGAAATTAAACCCTATACCAATCTGTTTGGCCAGCGTGGTATTAGTAGGTCAAGTATCCCTCCGTGACTGGAGGAGGCCGGTCCCTGCAGTGGGACATAAATGGGCTGTTATGATGATAATGAGTAAAAAAGTAAATTACACTGAGTGAAGTCGTTTATAAATTAGTTATTTTCATTTCTATCAGATTCAATGGGTTTAGATAAATCATTATAAAAAGAAAGCCTGGTTTTATTCTGTTTTTTCCGTAAAGTCCGCAGTGATCGCCATGACAATAGCAATGCAAAATGATGGTCCTTGTGTTTTGGGCCTTAAGATTTCTTCGATGCCTATCTTTTTTTATTATTTAACAACCTTATTTATTTATCTTCAGTAATCCGAATCATAATATTTTACTTCATATTAGTATAATTTTTAACCGTATTTTACTAAACAAAGAATTTCCTATTCATTACACTACAGAAGGCCGTTGAACTGCACTGTGACATTAATAGTCTGATAAGAACAGATAAAAAATGACGTCACACTATCTAAATGAGAGAGAGAAATGATTATAGTCACTTTCCCAACACCTCTATTCATAAGCTATTTTATTCTAAAGACCGATTTACACATTGACAAGTACAGTAGCGAAGTAAGTAGTCCATCCTATTTTTTGGCGAGTTAATTACGAAGTAGCCCCCTCTCGCGTCTCGCCAACTTAACTCGCCAAAAAATAGGATGGAGATCTATTTAAATCAATTTAATTAACAACTTACTACTTAACTCGCTACTTTACTTGTCGATGTGTAAATCGGGCTTAAGTGCCAACGATATACAAACACTTTAATATAACAGAAACCAATAAAGATTAAATATATATAAACATTAAATTAAATGACTACTTTAAAACGAGATTCTTCCTTTAATTAACACTCACAATTTTATTGCATCTTTTAACATTAATTGTTATTAATTAAAAGTTAAGTAACAATTAAGTTTCATTAGGTTGTTTATTAAGTTCAATAAGCGAATGATAAATAATGGGAGATCAAAGGTAATTAAATTGGAACGGTTTATTTCGTACATCTTTGTAAGGAAATATTGCTCTTTTTTGGCTTTGCTGACTGGCAACTTTTTGTTGCTCTTTGATTAAAGTTGGCGACGAATGTAAATCTTGCGTAATTTTGCGACACTGGCTAAATAGATTGGTTTAGGGTTTCAAATAAAGTGTTCGCATGTATGTTTCGTAGCCATGGTTTGATAACATAATGTAATATTGCTTCCACAGTCACAAAACGCCCTCTTGTGCCTAACTAAACACCGCTTGTATTGTATTGACGACCTCTGTGGCGTCAGTATAACATGGCTGCTACGCAGAGGTCTCGGGTTTGATTCCCGCTCAATGCAAATCTTTGTGTGCATGAACATGATTGTTTATATTGGTCTAAGTGTTTTCTGTGTGTAATATGTATGTATTTACAAAAAAAAGTATTTAAGTACTAATATCCGTTGCTCTTTTACCCATAACACAAGCAGGTTAAGCCTAGCTTACTTTGGGAACAGATGGCGCTGTGTAGAGATGTCCGTGAATATTTATTTATTATGGGTATAAGATAACGGGTAAACATTCTTATATTTATACGTATAAGAAAAGGCTAATCAACTATCTTTTAGTCGGTTTTTTTCGATAGATACTCATGACAAGACACCATTCCTACTTGTATAAATACATATGAAAGGCAATTGCTGTTTGCATTAGCAACAAAAAGTCGCTACTCTACTTCCAAATCCACGCAACAAAAAGTTGTTTGTCTGCGTAGTATTAGATGTAATGTTGCGTCGCATCGTATTCTCCAATTACTTCCGTCATCAAGTACCTACTTGGAGACATGATACTTCTGAAACGCGATATAACTTGTAAAAATAATTAAAATACTTACCTTTCTTTAAAAATAATACAGAAAAATACTTTTAAATGACGCATAAGAAATGCAGTAGAATCTAAGAAATGCTTACATTGTAGGAACTTACCCCCTCACTCATAAACCTCTCTTAAATTTAGTCAATTGATTCATTTAGCTTAAATTCTGACGGTTTTGTTTGGTATAAGGTTGACTTTACTAATAAAAATTTCGCTAAACAGTGATTAAATTTAAGAGGCGTTTATGAGTAAGGGGGTTAATATTATCACTAGCTACCACAGCTCATTTATGTTCAGGTGCTGGGATGGGCCTCCTCCGTATAAGGAGGGACACGTACCTCCCACGCTGGCCAGAATATTTTTTTATCCAGGTTTTATCCATTGACGACTAGCTATAAAGTAATTAAAGCTTGTATTATTACTGTTTTTAAAAAAATACGAAAATTTGAAATTTGACACGGCAGACAAACTTGACTAAACGCTTTTTCAATCAATCAATCAACTAGCCTATCGCAGTCCACTCCTGGACATAGCCCTCTCCCACCACGCGCCACAGAACTCGGTCCTGCGCCTTCTGCATCCAGTCCGACCCAGAGACCTTTTTGAGGTCGTTGGTCCACCTAGCTGGGCGTTTTGCCGCTAGGTTATCCGAATCTTCGAAAACGTCCACAAAGATGTATCTCCTTTCTCCTGCGGGTGGTCTATGAAATAAAGGCAACCTTAAAGTAACGTTTTATAACGGCACTTGCCCCACGAAAGACTTGGAAAACAAATACTAATTCTAAACAAGTTTTACCAAGACTAAGATCAATGTCTGTGAGCTGCAATAATTCCACACGGGTAACGAATCCGCAACATGCCGAACGAACGGGAATTTATTGCAGCAACGAGGTGGCATACATATTTATTTTCTTTATAAATCCAAAAGTTTACACAGATTAATATGAGAACTGATTTTCTATAATTGTGGCCAAATACCAACAAACTATTTGTCACCATCCCGACTTGAAATTTTGATTTAGGTACATTTAAAAAAAGGTAATTCGGTATGTAAAGTAAAAGTTTACTTATATTGATTCCAAAACTATTTAGAGATTTAGATCGGAAAATCATATTTTTAGCGCAAAAAAACGTAAGATTGTGTTCATTTTCACAAGTATAATTACTTTGTCTTTCATTTGACCTCTAAATGACGTCATGCGTCCGGCTGAACCGAAGTTTGTCTTTGCCTTCATTGCTCAAGTAATTCAGCCGTATTGTCTTGCTTGCGATTTGAACTTACGAACTCCGTGGCCCTTCATTGGCCAGTGTTCGGTGTAGTTCAGTGTGCTGTGTCTTTCTAGCTCATCTATTCTCTAACCTACAAATAATAAATACAAATTTAATCCTTCTATATTTAAACTACAGCTCAGCGGCCATTTTGAAAAATAATATCTTCAAAATGGCGCTTGGTTATATTTAATAAAACTTTTATGAATCAGAAGATGAAAATCAAGAATAGTGCGAATTGTTATACCACATCGTAATTATTTTATTTCTCCTTTATATTGGTAGTTAACCTGCTATCTTTATTGTTTTATTGGTATTATGAATGTTTGATTAATAAATACTTTTTTATATTTATAAAAAAAATAAAAATAAAATAACGTTTCAAGCGCATCTTGATATGCGTTTAATTAACTTAGTGGAAAAAGCGGTAATATTTTACATGATGAAACTTTATTTGAGACCTATTTTGACTTTTACGACAGCTTGCAAACAGCAGGCAAATCGGACCAATCGATAGTAATTCGGGGAATCAAAACATTTTCTCATTTTGTCTTCCATTTCAGCCAGCTCTCAGTTGTAAAACTACAAACTCCGCTTAGTTTAGTACTAGATGGTGTTATGCGAACGTGTAAAACATGTTTCTTTATGTATAATTTACGTATAGAGCCTCAGTATATTCTCTCACAGGTCGTAGGTAGCGCTTTCTCGGATAAAACGGAGTTAATCAACCCTCTTGTACGTAGTACCGCACTCAAACACAAGGAACGGTAAAATTACCGACAAAAGACGATAGAAAGAGTGGCCCACCACTTATGATGCCTTCTAACACTTATTTCGGACGGATATGAAAGAGGGATTTTTTCTTTAGAAGTGTAACCGGAAAATGAGTGCAAAGGTGGTAGAAATCATGTGAAATGTTACGGTCAAGTTGTAGCTAATTCTAGGCTTTATTTACTATGTTATACGGCTTATTTTTCAAAATAGGAAGAATAGGAGTTTTCAATAGCACTAGTTTTTAACCAACTTCAAAAAAAGGAGCAGGTTTTCAAATTGGTTGTATTTTTTTTCATAATACAGAAAAAGTTGCACTATCTTGTACTGATAATGGAATTTCGTAAATGAAAAAAGTAGTTTTCCGTAGACCCGTTTACTTAATACAATCTTATCTTAGGACCAGAGTTACTAAGGATAGTAGACTAATAACTAATAAACAAACATTTATATCCCTCGGTGGTATTTGGAATATATGCGACTGATTAGTTAGAACCGACGACGATGCATAACTGTTCATAATGTATAATCCATCGGTCTGGTCTTTCTTTAAGTCATATTTTATGACAACCACCTTATAAAAAGTAAAAAGAGGGGGAAAAGATTCTACCCCCTGGTAGAATTTAGTATTCCGAGTACATAATTATATTTTTAATTTAATAAGATGCTGCAGTCAAGACTATAATGGCACTCAAAGTACATCTAATTTTAATTAAGGGAATCGAACTAGTTAGTAGTCGGAACACGACATAGTTATTAACTTTCATTCTTATCTCAGGACATAATGACAAATTCCATTATATTGTATATATATTTCTATATATCTATGCGTTTTTATTAAACTCTCATGAGATTTATATCGTGGACGGGATCTTAAAGATGCTATAATTAAATTCTTGTGTTTCATACATTTTTTTATTTTTTTGAATTGTTGTATTCGTTAATGACCCTCTGCAGGGACGGGCTTTCTACGGTGACAGAGGGAAACTTGGCTTGCTATTACCTTCCTAACCAATGGTAGAGTTAGTTATTAGATTTTGTGTAAAGTATAGCTTATTAACTTTCCTAGCCAAAGGTAGTGTGATTTAAGGTTAAGTTTTTCTTCTTGTGATAATATTTATTAAGTATTATGTAATTTTACTTTTAAGATTAAGTGGTGACATCATCTTTTTACTTCATCACCATATTTCATCCCTACAAATTACTTAGTTGACGAAGGAATCAAAGTGGAGGTTTGATAAAGAGGAAGTAAACACTAATTGAATGAAACATAAACTAAAAAAAATATAACCTTTACAACTGAATTGAAAACCTTAAGAATAGTTTAAAAAAAAACTTACTCAAAATAAAATTTATGAAAAACGTCCCATTTTCACGTAAGACTTTAAATCATCATTATAGTCTCAAGCATGTTCTAAGATCATTTTTTATTTTCCTTTGTATTTTGCCTTTTTTTTCTTAAGGACCCTCTTGTAAGGTGGTTAAGGGTATATATTACGATATAGAGTAGAGAGAGAGAGTTACTTAGAGTTATTCTGGAAGAACAATAAAAAAAAAATGGTGTAATGTATAAACTGAAATATTAACTGCCACGGTGGCGAAGTAGTCTTGTATGAGGCTTCCGTTCACGAGTTCGCGGATTTGAATCCCACGTAATATAATAAAATTTGTCCGATCCACACTCTATTGTCCTGAATTTAGATGTTCTTTGTCCCTTTAAATTGATGTTTGATGAAAAACACAAATCTACTAAGCTAAATACTAATGCTACTTAATATTATAAATGGATGATTGTTACTCTACTGAATGGATTTGAATAAAATTTGGAATATAGGTAGTTTAGGGTGTAGAATTACATTTAAGCTACCAATACAAAGCGGGTGAAGCCGCAGGCATCATCTAGTAATCATATAGTTTGCTAAATATATAACTTTGCTAAACGACCTTTGCCTTTAACCATTAAATTCGTTATTAAGTTCATGAACAATTCTTACTTATGAACGTATTCTAAATCCCGCAGACATAATAAATCAAATTCTGAAAATTATGTTTTTAATATACGCCTCTCTGATATAAATATATATTAAAAGAAGCAATCTTTCATGTTTTATTTCGTAAATATATTTATGGAACTACATTTAAAAGACTTTTATTTTATTCTTTTATATTAACTAGGTGTCATTGTAGTTTAATTTGTATCTTGAATAACAAAAACTTTGTTAGGTAAACACTTACTCATAAGCGTCTCTGAAATTTAATCACTGTTTAGCGAGATTTTTGTAAGTAAAGCTAAAATAGAGAAAAAAGAGGCGTTTATGAGTAAGCGGGTATAGTATAGACACTGCGCCATCTAGTACCAAACTAAGCAGACCTTGCAAGCCTCGTACCAGGTGTATTTCTACGTAAGACAACTATTTGATTCATCCATAAATTATTGACTACTCCGTGTAGTGACGGAGTAAGAATACAATATGTCTCCACCGTAAGTCGTAGTAAAAACCGACTAAGGGACTATCCGTGAATATTATCTTTACGAAATAAAAAGACGGAAAACTTGAAATTAAACCCTATACCAATCCGTCTGGCCAGCGTCGTATTAGAAGGCCAAATATCCCTCCGTCACGGGAGGAGGCCCGTCCCTGCAGTGGGACATTAATGGGCTGTTATGATGATATATTATGATGAAAAGTCCTTGCGATTCAGGACTTAATTCCTAATGCAGGAGTCGTCTTTTTAAATCATAGAAATACTGGGGTAAAACTTTTGAAATAATGATTTGTCTTTTAAGTTTTAATTAAGATAGTTTTTTAATTATGTATTTTGATTAAATTACTAATGTTATATTTTTTATGTTACAGGTAAGCAAGCTGACTTTCTTTATAGAATCGGATGGGTGAGCCCTAAAAACAGTAGTTAAGTAATATATTAGTTGTAATAGTTAAGTTAGTTATAAGTATAAGAAACACATAATATTCACAATTAAGTCAAATTAAAGAAAAAACAAAATGAATCTGCAAGCAACCTAAACTCTCGTGAAACGGTGATTCCAAGAGAATTTCACTTAAAAGACTAAGCAGAGTATATCTTAATCAAATCATGCTAACATATGTGACATACGTACATTTTGTTTGTCGAACTTACTCGCTAACAAACTTTTAGACTCTGGAGTTCGTTGGTAAACAAGTTCTTTTAAATCTAGCAATTTTTTAAATCAAATCAATTATTATTGAATAAATTGATACTAACTGTCATTTTTCTAGCTGAAATTGACTTTTTAAGCATTAATTATGATATTCTCCACACAACGACATCCAGTTTTAAATTGTTCAGTTTTTACTATCCTTATTATGTACAAATCCATGATATTGTGTATGTTTTCCGTTGAATAGTTTCCGTAATAAAAATTCTGATTAGTTTAAGACTAAACGGCGTTAATTATTATAATTTATATTTATACTTTAAAATCTTAGCTTAATCTCAAAACCCATCAAAGTTAGTCAGCATTGTGTTAAGTATGATTGGAACTAAGTCAAAAGTCTAACCCAGAAATCTTTTGTGAAAACAAGAAACGTCGATGATACACTTTCGAGTTTCTGAGACAAAAATTATCCTAGTTACGTTAAGACGTGACCAGTTAACATGCCATTTTTATAGTATCGAAACTGCAGCTTGTGTTGACTGAATTTTAAATGCAATTTGTATACGGTAATCTAGTGCATTCTGTATTAGTGCAAGATGCTGTTCGTTGAATTTCTTCTGCGTTTTACAAACTGAATATGGCAGAATAGTATTTTGATCCTATTCTTTTTTTTAAATATAATAGGAGGTAAACGAGCCTGCAGGTCACCTGATGGTAAGTAATCACCGCCACCCATGGACAACACCAGAGGAATCACAGATGCGTTGCCGACCTATTATTACCGATTTATTCTTGAAGATCGGATTTGTGAGATTAAACTAGATTTATTCTTAATAGTACAATTATTACAGTTATTATCTTGTAATGACGCACATTACGGGTTCGACTTTCGCTAAAAGCGTTTAGTCTGTTATGTATGAATTTATAAACAAAAACAAGTAAATGCAAATGTTGTGTATAAGATACATTAATATTGCATTATCATAAAAATACTGCACTGCTAAATTAAAAAAAATACATACACATATTTATTTATTTCCAAAACACTTACAATAACATTTAAAATAATATTAAAAGCCGTACCAATAAAAATAGTTTAATATAATTGAATTAAAAATATTTTAATGAACTTTAAATGTCAAATCTAAATTGTTGGCAAATAATAAACTAAATAAATTATTGGACCGTATGTCACAGTGATAAAACCACGCGTTCTAAGATTTTAATTTGGCCACGCAGACTGAAGCCTAGTCGTTTTAATCAGGGTAGAAGCACCACGGGGCTTGTTTAAATTTTCTATTAAATCCCTGAGATGGCGAGAGAGACAAAAGCGACGTATCTCCGATCTATTAATAAGGCAGTTTAATTTGGAAAGCGGTGAGGGTACTGGCTGCAATTAAATGTTGCAAAATTATTGTTATGTCTAAGTATACGTGTATAATGGTGCTATGAAAATTATGTGTATTTAAATTACGACTGTTTTGAGAGATCAGGTATTTGTATTTTAGTATTGTGATCTTCTTTGTGTTTGTTAAATTAATGTTTAATTATGAAGTCTACTCGTGACCATGGCTGGTGTAACCTGGCCGAAACGTCGAGCGGCTCAAGGTAAATAATTTAAGTGTTAACCTAAAATCTATACGCGTTAATACCCGATAGTATTAGTGTAATAATAAAATTAAACGCAAAAGTTTTAAAGTTGAAATTAATGTTAAAAAAAAAACATATGAAAAAAGGTCTTACTACTAATGTGTTAACATGTTCGGTAAGTCTTCGTTATCTTTTAAAAGTTTAAACCTTTGAGTATTTAAATATTAATACACAAAATATTTATTATACATAAAATATCATCAGCATTTAAAAATAAAACTTATTTTCAGTAAAATGTAGATTTTGATTGAAATGTTTAAATTATTTATACATTATAAATTTTACTTGAAATAAGTAGGCTTTCATCGAAACCCCTTGTTTACTATTTGCGTCATTCGTAAAATGTCAAATTTATATATACTTTAATGTCAAAATTTACTTTCAACGTATATTTAAATTTTAATACGGATGATATTAAAATATGTCTGTCAATATAATAAATCTCTGAGAGAGATGTTACGAAATAATAAGCTTTGCTTTTTGTGGAAGTAACAATTTTTTAATTATTTCCTTAAAATAGTCATTTTAGCAAGGGGTCCTTTAGTCTAAGTATAAGCCGACTTAAAGATAATTCCACACATATTATCTATATTGCAAACAAACGGAGAAAAGCTAGGACTAAAACCTTATACCAATCAGTTTAGCCAGCTTGGTATAAGCGATCTAAGTTTACTATACTGCACTTCATGTGATCGGGTATTTTAAACCAAGTTCGGTTTTGCGAGCCATATTAGGGCTCATATGAGGTAGTCGTTGGGGTCGCCGTTATCGAAATCAATAAGGATGACTATACCTACCCCAAGAATATTTCTGTATGAGACCTTAATAGTTGTAAGGAATGGACGATACTATTTCTTACAGCAATATTACTTAGTGTATTTAGTCGTATTTTCGACATATTTTATTATACACAGTAGTAATAATAAATATAATTTACCCACAACCACAAAGTCTTACACATAAAAAATAAAAAATACATTTTTCAAAAGTTTTAATTAAGTAAAACATTTTCTTTGTTTTGCTGACTGTACAGTTCATTGTGACAGCACCGTACACGAGCCAGATTAATGGTTATATTTAAATTATTCTCGTATATTTTAATGTTACTTTTTTTTCCTACTGTATTTCAGACGATTCCTTTATTTCCACTTTAAAAGCTTATTTTATTTTTTAAATGTCATAATGTATAGTATATTACTTTAATAATGACAATTTACGCTCTTAGAGTTCATGCATTTTGCTTATAGGCTATTCCAAACATTCCTTTAACAGACAGAAAGACATCTAAACTCAGGTAAATTAAACTAGGATTACACAAAAAATACTAACAGAAAACAGCTTCATACTGATACTCCAACAACGTGTAAAACTGTAAGATTATTAGCTACTTCCATCTTAACACAGTATCATTTGCACACTACTCCGTGGTGACAATATGTAACCACCCCATCCCATCCCATGGGTGTCGTAAAAACCGACTAAGGGACTATCTGTGAATATTGCCTTTACCTATATAAAGGTAATACCAATCTATATTCCGGGGAAAAAACTTGAAATTAAACCCTTTACCAATCCGTCTAGCCAGCGTGGTATTAGTAGGCCAAGTATCCTCCGTCACGACAGGAGGCCCGTCCCTGCAGTGGGACATTAATGGGCTGTTATGACTACTCCTTGGAAGTTGATTAAGAGGCTACAGAATAGGTACCTATTCGGCTTTTTACTGAAAGTTTCTTGGTAATTTTATGATAATGACATTTGTATTCATAGACTGACATAACACCATATAAACCAGA
Organism: Schrankia costaestrigalis; assembly: GCA_905475405.1. NCBI lineage: Eukaryota > Metazoa > Arthropoda > Insecta > Lepidoptera > Erebidae > Schrankia > Schrankia costaestrigalis. The sequence continues at coordinate 8,022,760 of FR997850.1, forward strand.
AATCATATTATAAATAATCCAAGCACACAGAACGTTTTCTTCCATTTATTTCTTTTCAAAACACCTTCAAAAGATGTATTAGAAAGATACAAAGGGTTATTGAAAACGGAATCTTTACATCCCCTTTCGATCACACCTTTCAATTGGTTGTGGTTCAGGGGAAATTAATTTTAATTACTTATCCCCCTTTTCCTTTCGCGACATTGTAGAGGGATGTCTTCGAGGCTGTATTGAAGATAGGAGAGCCTGGTTTTGTGTACAAATATTGCCTATTATCTTGAGATGCTTTTGTCTCCAGTTTAATTATTTTTGTGTTTAATAAAACGGGCTGTTGTAAATCATGCTTTAAAGTCTTTTACATAAAGGTGTCTTGCACACGTCTTGTATGATTTTCACACAACGCCGTCTAGTTCGAAAGTAGAAAAACTATGTGTATAAACATATGTTAAAAGTATGAAATATAAAATAAAATAAAATTATAAAATAGGAAAAGCTTATGTTTTTGTAAAATATTTGTTAATTCGAGTGATTTGGTGGTAAAATGGGGTGGTGATACTATTTTTACCACCACAAGGAAGTAAAATATCACATTGTTTATTAAATTTTCATAAGGCACATTAACCTGAAGAAGGCAGCAAAGTTTAATGTGTTTTTACGTGTTAAAATCGCCTGCTGTAAGCAATCTTTTGAACAATAAATCACACTTATATATATACTTTTATATTCGCTATTTATACTTAAGTGTGTTAGTTGTACTTAATCTCTGTTTAAGCGGGAAGGGGAACACGCCAAAGACGCATTAATATTACAACTTAGTAAGCGTAATTGTGATTGGTATATGGCATAGGCGGTAGCGATTACTACCCTTAACTTGGGGTCGTTAAAGTTTTCGAAAACTTTTTTCAATGTAAAGTTTAGTAATCTTTACATTAGGAAAACTTAGTTTAATTAAAATAAAATTAACGTCAAAGGGTTGTTATTATGTTCATAAATAAGTGATTTGAACTATTCATTGTTGTATCTATCACATTTTAAATTTTATTTTTAGCACTATCTCTTTGAACAGATTAAGTAATGCATAACAGGTCGATATTCTGTTTCAAGTTTACAATTTTGTATAAAAATATGGATGTGTCCTACAATCCTTGGTAGGCTTTTAACTAATTTAGTAGCCGAGGTTTACCAGTAAGCTACATTTTGTATATTATTTTTGGAGACTTTCTCGCTTCAGCTCTTAACTTAAATCGTAGGCCTAATCATCATTAGGTATATTAGAATTGTTGAAAAACTCAATTGATCTATATACGATAGTGAAAACTAATTTATGCGATGTATAATTTGATTTCTTCCCTACTTCATTAAACAAATTACGTAGTACGAAAAAAATCGTTACATTCTTATGAATTGCAGCTTTAAATAGGTGCTTTTTGAAGTTTGAGTTATTGACAAGTTATGGTTGTGCAGGGGTGAAAAAACGTATTAAAAAGTTAACTAAAGAAAGAAAGAAAAAACATTTATTTTGCACCTCACTGCACAATACAATAATTAATATTATTAAAATTAAAACATAAACAAAACAAAAATTAAACTAAACATAATAAAAGTCACATGAGGTGTAAAATTAGGACCAGTCTCAGCAGGATGCTCCTAATTTTACACCTCATGTGACTTTTAACTACCATACAAACATATTTTTTTTCATATAAAGCCTTTACGGGTAGGACAGTCTCACTAGATAAGGTGTCGGAAAACTTAACTACATTATAAAATGTTAAGTATAATAAAACCCTATGTACTACATTTTCAACTAAACTTACAATCGCATTGAATCAAAAATAACTAAACAAAATAACAATGCACAACTAATTTGACTCCAATAATACAAAACAAGAACCAACACAGACCTTCATGAGGTCATTATCCCAAAAACCATTATAAATAAACAATTCAAAAGAAACATTACAACAATACATTGCCCAGACATTTCTCTAAAGCCAACTACAATAATCTCTCAACGGAAAAACAGATGATGCCAACTATTATTCTCATCCAGATTAAGGTACAAATTCCAGAAATAATACAAAACACAGACTAAAATTACCCACACACACATACATACAAACATTTTACATACATTTGTATGTGTTTTATGTACCCGGAAATTATGAATTCAAACCTTTTGCCCGGGATTCTAACTAAATACATTAGCTATTTAGTAGCAGACTTAACCCTTGCACTCGCAAGCTGTCTGCTTAATTTGCCATGAAAACACGCAAACAGTTCTCATACGTTGAAGTTTATGTTACTAGATGTGCCTTGAGCGTAGTTCCACCGTTCTCTATTGTGATATTTTATGTACCACAAAAAGATCTCTGGAAACGGCGGCACATATGCTTCTACACTGCCCTGCGACCGCCACATACAGGGCTAAGTACTTAGGAAACCCAGGTACGCTCCGAGAAACCACCAGCATCTTGAAGGGCCTGTTGGCGTTTTTTGACGAGCTAAGATGGATCGAATAAATTACCCACCCTAACGCAAAACCGCGCCTTGACGTGGACTTGCGCAAAACGGCCCGCTATACCATACCGAAGGTCTCTGGGTCGTACTGGATGCAGAAGGCGCGGGACCGTGTTCTGTGGCGTGTATTGGGAGAGGCTTATGTCCAGTAATGGGCTGCGATAAGCTAGTTGATTAATTGATTGATGTGTACAAGGTGACGGTATTTGGAGGAGGCCTTTGTCCAGCAGTGGACGCCAATTGGCTGATATAATGGTGGAAACGTACAATACAGAATAAATCCAAAAAGTTTTGTCACATTGCTTTGGTTGCAACGTATGCTTTCATAATTTTATTATTATCATCAAATAGGTATAGAAAAATAAGATTTATTTTTATTTTACTCCATTGTGAATTGAATTTAAAAATGGTCTAAAGCTAATTTGCTGTTTTTAACGCTAAATAATTAATTTATTTTGAATAAAATATACAATATAAGTTTAAAAGTTTTAATGCTATCTTGTATAAAATACGAATAATTCAAAAAGTGAGATACACAAAAACTACATTATTTTGCAGTCTAGGTTTTGTTCTTTATTTTATTATAATAGCTCAACATTAACCGTTGATTCTGTTAATGTGGAAAGATCAGTTGTAAAATAAATAAATGCCCTGTGATTAATTTACTATTAGACCAGTTTTTCGTGCATTATAAATATATCCTTAAGCATAGAAAAAACATATTGTACATGAATACTACACAAATAGGTTAAAAAAAATAATCCTGTTGTAATAGTAAACAAATCAAACTGTCATCAAACGTCGTTATGACATTGACAGGAGCTTTTAACCTTTCAAATGACTTCTTTGTCTTTTAAGTTTTTGTTTGTCAATTCTTTTATAGTCGTAGTTGAAAGATTAGCTGACAGTCTTTAAGAAGATGATTGATATGTTTCAATGTTTTAGTTTTAATAATATTTACTTGTATTAAAGCTGTATTTTTCTTTGTGTTCTTTTAAGTTTTTGTTTTTAGAAGTCTTATTTAAAAAATGATTCTTATGAAACATGATCAAAATTCGTCATTGTTTCTTTGTGAGGTAAATAAATTAATAATCTAATTAATAATGATTCTTAGTGCATATAACTTTTTTGTAGGGCTTTTGAAAAAAATTTAGATTTCCTCCATAATGTAGGAAACTAGCCCCTACTTATACCACGCTGACCAGGTAGATTGGTATAGATTTGTTCCGAGTTCGAGCTTTCAGATTTCTATATATTTTTTCTTTATTTAAAAGATGGTTTCTGCAAAGCCAGCATACTAATTGACTGGTCTATTTTTTCTGCCTGTGCAGAGGGCCAAAGATTGTTTACAATTAAATTCAAGTAGAGAAGAGAAACACAAAATTTACACAAATAACAAAAACAAAATAAACATTGCTATAGAAACTAAAAGATAAGACCCCCATTTAAAACACAGTGTATATCTTACGTAGTTCCCCATTGGACGCTTCTAGTCTCACATAACTCTTTGACTCACTAAATATGTAGATTCAACTATTTATTCTCACTGGCAAACCCATCTGTTTTTGTTTCATTTATTTGTTCTTTATTTTGTTTATTGTTACATTATTGTTACTATTGTTTTAATTAATTATTAAACTGATTTGTTTTTTGGTGATTCATTGCTTAACTCAAAAGCTTACAAGTTAAAGTGGTGAAATTCTGGTGTCAATCGATGACGATTCATAATTATTTTTATTTGTGCTGTGGTTATATTAGTAGCAACGTTTTATAATACTTTTAGGTTTTAGTCATATTAGGACACTATGCAAAAGGCAAAAAAGTAATCCAATACGAACCAGCAGGTTTTGAGATATGCGCGTCTAACTCAATAAAGAAAAAAATTATAACACTGAATCTCCTACTCCCAAAACCTGGCTTCTCTGATGATACAAGGATACTTGACCCACAAACTCTACTCCAACACAATTTGGAATTAGATTTGTTACAAATTTTATTTTCCTTAAAAGCATATTAAGACTGCTGAATTTTACGGTCTCTCTACCCTATACTTTCATTTCTTCCTATTAGTATTTAAAACGTAAAATACTCCTCTATACAGAATCAATTCTAAACTTCAATATCGTTTCCCTAATAAGGTTTAGTTAAAGGCCTAACGTGACCTAAATAACGCAGGCTTAACTAGGTCCAGACTAATCACTTTAATTGAGGTGACCGTTAAACGATAGCAAATTTAATTAATTACCACGCAAAGCGACTATTCGAGTAATCCGTAAATGATTCTCCTGAAACTCGGTGAAATAAAAGCTCGAGTAAACTTGCATCTATAGGTGAGGGGAAACAGTTTTCTTTTACATATATGCTTGAGTTTTTAAGTGATTACTTTTTATGACGACCTCTGTGGCGCAGTTGTTATATTACATGGGTGCTATGCAGATGTCTCAGGTTCGATTTCCCGCTCAATGCAAATCTTTGTGTGCATGAACATGATTGTTTGCATTGGTCTGAGTGTTTTCTATGTATAATATGTATGTATTTACAAAAAAAAAGTATTTAAGTATGTTTATCCGTTATCTAGCACCCATAGTACAAGCTTTGCTTAGTTTGGGACTAGGTGGCGTAAATGTAAATGTGTGAGGATTATTTATTTATTTTATTTTTATTGTCCCAGTGGTGATAGACTATGATTACAATGTCTTCGCTTCATTTTTCAAAAAAGTATTTATGTATGTATATCCGTTGTCTAGTACCCATAGTACAAGCCCTGCTTAGTTTGGGACTAGATGGCGTTGTGTAAAAGTGTGAGGAATATTTATATTTATTTATTTATTTATTTTATTTTAGCAAGAGGGAGTAGTAGAAAAACTTAAATAGATCCAATCTGTTTGACCAGCAGTCTATTAATCCTATTTTCACTTCCTAGAAGTCCATGTTTATGCACACAATTATTTGACTCGTACGGGGATCGAAAGCCCGAACTAAAGCGTGCTAGATAGACACTATCATTACCTAGTTTATCAGTTTGCTACAGTTCATAAAGCACGAGAATTTTCAAAAACTCAATCCCCTTTAAAAAAGGGAATATCTGTCAAACAATGAATTAATTCCGAAAACAAATATATTAATTACATCATTTATCTTTTTAAAAAAGATTTATACTTATTATAAATGCCATTAATATAAAATAGTTTGAATTTCAGACGGATTTCATATGTCCAACTTTATGTATTGATGGTGGCTATTAATATTAAAATGTTGGTTACCACTGGTGGCGGACTTTCATAAATAATGTTGATATCATTTTGATTGACATATCTGTTTTATAAAATGTTCAAAATATATGAACATTTTTTAAGTTTTTTTGGTAATGCGTTGGTTTATGGACGTTGTAACATTATTTCTGTGATCCACAAATTATGGTCCTGAGTTCAGGCTCCTTACATACATACATAAACTTACGCCTTATCCCGTTCGGGGTAGACAGAGACGACAGAACGCCACTTGTCACGATCCTGGCAAACAGATTGGGCCTCGTCCACATTCATTAAGCGAGTCATACATGCGCGACGGTTACGAGTGCTCTTTATTGTTCAGGCTCCAGATTTTGTTAATGTCATTGAAGTTGTAAATCACTATATCAAAGAATAATTCAAAGATATCTCTTTAAGAGAAACGGAACCAAGAAAAGGATAAGATTTAGTCATAAAACGCAAGTTTAGCACACAATGTTTCTATCCGACTTTGTAATAGGCCCATCCCTGCAATGGGACATTAATAACTTTTTACAAAAAAAGACAAACCAGTCAATAAGTACATTGATTATCTAAAGTACCAGCAATTTATTTTTAAATTCATTCAAATATCTGTCTTAAAATGGATATGGCATCTCTATTTCCACTCGTGCTCTAAACATTTAATATGATTATATTATTCGTATATCTTGAGTTGTATTCTGCACTATATTTGCCAGTATTGAATTTACTTGCAATCCGTACAGTAACGCTGTCAAATGCACTTTGATTCGAGAATATATGGAGGAGATAATATAATATATTTATTATTTCATTCGAAAATATGGTTAGAAATATTCATTTTTAAAATGGTAGAATATAGTTTGCAAGTTTTTAGTGTTAGTGCAAAGTAGGGACAGAAGTCATAGTCCAATCAATGCGAGTTTGAGAAACGTATTCACAGAAATTCATGTGATATTTTGGTTAGGAACAAGTCATGATATTTTCCTGTGACGAATTTCAATTTTGCATTGATGATTAAAGACTGATTCGACAATCTAGAACGTTGATACTGATTCATCATCATTATCATAACAGCTCATTAATGTCTCACTGCAGGGACGGGCCTCCTCCAGTGACTGAGGGATATTTGGCCTAACACGCTGTTAGCACGCTGGCTTAATGGATTGATATAGGGCTTAATTTTAAGTTATCCTTATTTTTATTACGTAAAGATAATATTCACAGATAGACCCTTAGTCGGTGTTTACGAAACCCATGGGTTGAGATGGGGTGGTGACACACTGTACTCTTACTCCGTCACCACACGGATAATTGTTTGCACAGTCATTCCATATTTTTTAAGATAATAATTAAATTATTTATCTTAAGTTTTATACAAGAAAGTTGAGAATTTTAGGGCGTCCCTATGAACAGTGGAATACATAACATAAGTTTAACTTCTGTATCTTTTTGGTGTTGTTGATTTTCTTCATACTAAATATTTTAAGAACTATTCTTACAACTGTTATGTTTTTAATACACTTACATTTATTATTTTAACAGAGTCACGTTTCGCAAATATTATGAGATTGACTTTTTAAAAATAAAAGTTTTTTATTTATTCTAGACGCGTGTTTAGTGCAACGTACGAGAACTATATTTTTGTTTATAAGTGCATTTTTATAGCAAATTACTCACACGAATATTGTAAAATTTGGAAAGTAGCTATACTAATAAAAGGGACAATAATAATATCATTTATTTTATTTTGTTAAATAAATATACCTATTAAACATGAAAACCTTGTATTTTAAAGAAGTTTTGCTCAAAAACTAATAATAAAAACGCTTCTAGTTTATACCTTAATATACGCTAGTCCTTCAGTTCTAAAAAAATTAATACCTTACATGAGGGCGCGTATTTCATTTCATTTATCCCTTTTAGAATTTTTTTATCGTGTTACAATTTAAATATTCTTTTTGTACGTCATCAGAATATTTACAAAAATCACACACATGAATTACTACCAAATTAAAACACCAAAATTACTAAACAAAAAAAAGACAAACCCAAATCCAAACTACCTCATCTACTTTCTCTTAGCTCAAAGTCAGAAATGTCTTAGCTATTGATTTTGTGGAAATAGCGGCACGTACCGACGATTCACCGGTGCCACGGGAATAATATTTCCACGTGAAATAGACGTTACTTTGCTTGTCTTTTTAACGTGTCAGGATCTAAGTACGCCTTTAGTTTTGAAATAGGTATTAAGTTTTCGGCTTTACATTAGGTTAGTTCTTTCTATGTCTAAAATGTTTAAGTGTAATGTTACATTTTGGATTGTATTTTAAACTTTTTTGCAATTGTAATGTAACGTTCGAGATTTAGTTTCAGCATTACATTACATATTTAATGTAACATTCGAGATTCATTTTCGTACACAACAAAAAAAAACGGCTGTCTTTATTTATAATGCAATATTTATCTAATTGAAAAACATTTAAAAGTGTTGAGAGTGTATTTTATACAAATACTTTATTGCCTTTTCTCAAGACTTCGCTACCAACATTTTGCATTATTGATCTTATTTGCGAATTATGTTTTTTTTTTCTATTGGCAGCGCTAGTGAGCCCTACCGCTCTGGCAATAAGTTGTGGTTCGTACGAAGAATTCTCTTGCGTGGGACTCAAACCCGCGGCCTGCTTAGCAGTCTCACATCAGTCATCCGCCATTAAATAAAAAAATGTAACGTAAAACCTTTTAGTACAAAACTGAGTGAAAATCTTCGACTTAACAATTCAATAGAACACTTTAAATAGAAATAGAACCTCCATTTTATTTCTAAAGCCTTCTGTATCGACTGCTACTTTACTCGGAATGTACGATTTTGAATTTTCTTATTCATGATGTTTTATTTATTTTATTTTGCTTTGCTTTAAATAATAGACATATTTAACATCATCTTATCAGCCTATTAATGTCCCACTGCAGGGACGGGCCTCCTCCCGGGACGGAGGGATACCACCCTCCAGACGGATTGGTATAGGGTTAAATTTAAAGTTCTCCTTTTTATTTCCTAAAGATAATATTCACGGATAGTCCCTTAGTAGGTTTTTACGACACCCATGCGATGAGATGGGGTGATGACATATTGTATTCTTACTCCGTCACCACACGTCAGAAAAGTCTACTACTAGCCAAAAACTTTTCCAAAAGTAAAAACTCCAATTGAAAATTTCCCCTTTTCAAGGGTCATCCCAGTTTCAACGTAAAACAATATTAAAATGTATCCTATGAGATTTTAAAAAACTTTTGGATGTAGACAAAGTTTGAAGTTTGTAGGCTGTGCTCCAGTGACCTAGTTGTGAAGGCTTTTTTCATTGTTGACGTCACTGGATAAGAGTGGTGCTAGTTTTTTTTTTATTTTCCTGGCTTTAAGTTTGTTTTTTTTGAGTTTGAGGTTGTTTGTATGTCTGTGTTGTGTGTATATGGAACTGCTTAAATGATAGAAGTTTCCTATGGTTTTGGTAGCCTGGCTGTTTTCAGTGTTGGTATAGGGTTTTATAGTTTTGCTTTTTAAACAACACACCTTAGATCAGTCATTGTATTTTAGGGAATGGTAGTTAAATTACCGAATGATGGACATTTTGACGGCCTCTGTGGCGTAGTGGTTATATAACATAACTGCCACGCTGAGGTCTCGGGTTCGATTCCTGCTCAATGCAAATCTTTGTGTGCATGAACATGATTGTTTGCATTGGTCTGGGTGTTTTCTATGTATAATATGTATGTTTTTACAAAAAAAAAGTGTTTAAGTATGTTTATCGGTTGTCTAGCATCATAGTACAAGCTCTGCTTAATTTCGGACTAGATGACGTTGTGTGAATTTGTGCTGATTATTTATTTATTTATTTATAACGATAATCATTATAGCAGCTTTCGCTCTGCAGCACCCATGCAAAAGATATAATACCTAAATTATATTTTAAAGTAGTATTCCTTTAATAAAAGACTTTTTTCAACAAAGAAGTATACTTTAGTTCATCTCGTTGTCCGCTACGTGACAATGTCTTCCTTCACAAACTATGATGACGACTATCCATTAATATAACCCGACAAAGTTAGGAATAACTTTAAAACAGTTCATTAAGTACATTAGAAGTTGAGAATTCATATAACAAAGAACAACAAACGGAAGTAAACTGTATTTGGTATTGTTATATTTGCACATATAAAGTTTTGTTTAAAGTACAGTCGAACACATAAGTACGTGTTCTTGCGGTGTCTTTCTGTATTAATATAATTGTCAAATAACAACTACTGCAGGTGATGGGATTCACTAATGAGGGGGAAATTGGCCTATTGATAGCCAGACTGGTTGGTTTTTAAGTTAAGCTTTCCCTTGGGAATTCACACCTAAGGGATCAAAATGTGGTAGTAACTATAGAGTTTATTGCATTTTATTTGTTTTTTTTTACATGAGATTTTATCTGGGTTTTGTTAACTAATTGACACTCCGATAGGTAACATTCTGAGGCGGACGTGTGCGTAAATAATTAAATTAATTAATTAGTATTTAGCGCGGCGTAAGCCGACGCTCGCAATTTTACGTCATGAGTGACATACTTGTGCCGAACGAGCTGCTGTCGTTCTTGCAGCAGAAATTGGATGTGATGGATGAAGTATCCGCCATTCAAATCTGCGCGACCAACTTCAGCGAAGAAGATATTGCTGCATCCAAGCTGCAGTTGTATACGTTGCTCAACAAACGTGACCAGATGGTGTCCCGCCGGCGTGACGGGACAAAGAAAAGTCTACATGACATAATCACGCTACTGAAAGAAACCGATCCTGATGACGTGCCGACGTTTGTGGCGAAGGACCTCAACAAGTTGCCTCCTGTCACTTTCGACCACGTCAACGTTACAAGTCTCCTGAAGGACATAGTTTTTCTGAAGACAAGTTTAGCAGATGTGCAAAAGAAACTGTGTTCATCTGAGACTATCGTGGCAAACCTACGAAAGGAAGTCGACGAGTTGCGCAAGAATGCAACTAGGTCACCGACCTGTGTCAATGTCAACACACGTCGAGGAGCGCGTCGCCTTGATACTACGGCCGCAAGCTACGCGTCAGCAGTTTTGTCGACAACGCCGACAAACGCTGAGACTACAGAACGTGCAGACAACGTGCCGCACAACTCTGCCCCTGCCCCCGCGGTTCCTCCTCATACCGCCGCATGTGCTACTAAGCCACCGGGTCAGCTTCAGATAATAAAGTCGAACACCCCTAAGGCTCTTGTAGTTAAGACAGTGGTGTCTGAGAAGGTACCGGGACGAGGTGAAAACGACGGTTTTGTGACGGTGCAAAAGAAGAAGCGCCGTCAGAGAACCAACAAGAACTGCTGCGGAACGGGTCCTGAGGAGTCCCAGGCGAAGATACGTGCCGCCAAGCCGAACACTCCGGTGTATATATCTCGCCTCCATTACACCACGGAGGTAGATGACATCGTCGAGTACGTTCACCGGAAGTTGAAGTACAGGCCGAGGGTGCAGCTATTGGAGTCCCTTCGCAACGTGAACTTCAAGGCGTTCGTGTTGCGGATACCGAACTGTTACCTTCAGCACGTCATGGACTCCAACTTCTGGCCGCAGAACGTAGTGTTCCGTCGCTTCCGCGGACTTATTCCATCCGAACGAAAGCCGTAACCGGAAGCTATATTTTATTTTATTTATATTAGCCATTAAGGTATATATTATATTGTTTAATAAGTATATTATGTTAGTTTATAGTGTATTTTCTATTATAATCTATACTAATACTAATACTAATACTAATATAATATTATAAAGAGGTAAAGTTTGTGTGTTTGTTTGTTTGTGTGTTTGTGACGTTGTAGGGGGTAATCTCTGGATCTACTGAACCGATTTCAAAAATTCTTTCTGTGTTGAATAGTCCATTTATCGGGGAGTGTCATAGGCTATGTAGCATCATGCTATGACTGATAGGAGTGGAGCAGTAATGAAATATGTTTATAAAAGGGACGCTTAAAAACGTTTATTTTGCGTCTGCTGCTTAAACGTATGGAGATATACTGAAATGATGTATTAAAGAATTGTACCTTTAAAAAAGTTTTACAATTAAGTCAACGATAGCATATATCTATCTTCTAAGGTTGACTCACTACGACCTTTTTTATAATAATTAAATTTGATTTAAAGAAATGCATTGTTTGTAAAGGTATTTTGTGTATATGGTATTAACCCTTATCAAAGTAAATACGTTAATCATTATACTTATTTAATTTTAAACAATATTGTTCTTTACAGCGATGAGATCCGATTATTAGTTTGAAAGATATCTCAGTTTTAAAATAATGCGCGAATAACGTAAAATATCTGTCTAACGCGATGTTAGTAGGTATAGATGAATTTTCTTAGTATCAACATTTAATTTTTGGTTGGAGTAAGATTTTTATTTTAATTTTAAATACCTGTACTATAAATTAATTCTACCTCAAAAAGATCGCTTGGTCGGACTAAATTCGGAGGGCGGAGGACCCTGTTCTGTGGCGTTTGTTGGAAGAGGCATTTTGTCCAGCAGTGGACTGCGATAGGCTAATTGGTTTATTGATTAATACCATGTACCTTTTCTTAATCCATCGTTACATGGATAATCATTATCATAACAGCCCATTAATGTCCCACTGCAGGGACGGGCCTCCTCCCGTGACGGAGGGTTACTTGGCCTACTAATACAGACGGATTGGTTTAGGGTTTAATTTCAAGTTTTTCTTCTTTTTATTTCGTAAATATAGTAGTTACGGTTATTCCCTTAGTCGGTTTTTACGACACCCATGGGATGAGATGGGGTGGTGACATATTGTATTCTTACTCCGTCACCACACGGATAGAATGAATGGATAATACTCTATACTAATATTATAAAAAGGTAACGTTTGTGTGTATGTAAGTTTGTGACGTTATAGGGGTTAATCTCTGGAACTACAGAACCAATTTTTAGAATTCTTTTTGTGTTAAATAGGCCATTTATCGGGGAGTGCCATAGGCTATATAGTATCACGCTATGACTAATAAGAGAGGAGCAGTAATGAAATATGTTTAAAAAAAGGACGCGTTTTTTTTGCTGCTCAACGAAGTGGGCACGGGTCAGCTAGTTAGTATATAAAAATAAAAATAAATATTAGTATGTATGCCTGTTGTCTGGCTAGCTTGTACTATGGGGTACAAGCTCTGCTTAGTTTGGGACCGGTCGACTTTGATAAATTATATAAATGTATCTTGTATTGTTATGTATGTACTTATAAATAAATTTGATTTGGATTTGAATTGAGTATTGTAGTCCTGGTACAGTCGCTGTAATTTTTTCGGTCTAAGCTAACACTGCTTTACAATAAATAAATAAATATTTTCCTCACACTTTCACACAACACCACTTAGTCCCAAACTAAGCAGAGCTTGTATTATGGGTACTAGGTAACGGATATAAGTACATACATAAATACTTTTTTTACAATATATTTCAAAGACCCGCTATTTTAGAAAGAAGGAAAGGTCTGTGAAAAGAATGTTCCACAATTAACTAGTACTACATACTAACCACATTTTATAACTATATATATTTATAACACACAACTATCAACAAATAAAGTGTCCGTGACGGTAGCGTACACAAGAGCTGTATCGAGTTGGTTACTATGCCAAAAAACTCGGTGTAAATACTGCCTAATTAGTGTAAAAATAAAAAAAACTCTTCCTCTTTAGTTTAGGAAATAAACACCATTTTCAATGGGTACGCCAGCGTCACGATCAAGCTAGCGTACCCATGGCCGTACTCGAAAACGGCTAATTGTAAAGCAACAGCAGTTACACACAAAAACTCGGTACTAACTCTGCCCCCGCTATGCAAAATTTCATAACAATTGCTCTTGTAGAAACAGAGATATTGAACAAGACTTTTAAATGACAGCGTTATGGTAGCGTACACATAATAGTTCTGATTACTTCTGATAGATAGGGAACTTTTCTTTTGATAAATGCTATATGAAAAAATTCGGCGTGAAATTCTGACTCTATTAGTGTAAATACTTTATGCGAATTCGCAGTGGAATATGTCAAAAATCCATGTTATTTTATGTTCATAGTACTGGTACAGATATGCTCACAAGTGATTTAACAAGTTTTTTTAAAATACAGAATTAAAACTGATGAAACGTGATGAAATACTAAACTAGGAGTATATACACTTTATTAATTTCTAGATATAGCCCTGATCGAAAATGAAATAATTGGGAAAATTCAAATAAGTAGCTTTATCAGAAAAATAACGTTTGTTTTGCCAAAAACAAATATTTTTGTCACAGTATAATTATATTAGGTTCTGTTTTGTTATATTAATGACAATTTACATTAAAACAGGTTATGATTTAAACATATTTATTTGTAAGAATCAGTCTTAGAAAATATTTACAAATAATAACAATTGTACAATTATTAATTATATATTAAAAATCACAGTATAATCACATTTGGTATTGTTACAATAATCACAGTTTGGATTAAAACAGCATTTGTTGTATAAAATGTAATACAGGTTATGATTTATTTATGTTTTGTAGTAAGAATCAGTCTTAGAAAATATTTACAAATAATAATAATTTTTATTTTAAAAATTTATAAACATATAAATTTTTAACTTACCTAATAAATTCACTGCCACAAAAAAAAACAACAACACATCACAAGAGGGTCCGACTAGTCACATCACAACGGAAATTATGTGAGCGGGTTTTTTCGCGCATCCTTACCCCGCTCACCCCTTATCCTCACCCCCGATCATGTTAGCTGCCATAAGACGTGCAAGCGCGAAGGAGAAAGTATTAAGTATAGTCTATTTCTAAATTTGTTAAATCGTTAAAATAATGATTAATCGAGAAGACATTTTACTCCGTAACAGAATTTTTAAATTGTAAAAAAACTTGACATTTCTTCCTTTTTTGTATAACAATTAGTAATTATTATTGACATTGACTTACCTTTGTAATCTGACATCACATTTAATTATTTTTAATTCTGACACACAATTCTATTTTATAAATAAATAATAATATGTAATGTATGTGTGTAGATGTAAAAAATTATAGTTAATTGATATTATGTATTAGCTAGATGTTAAGTATTTGCATGCCCAAGTTGGACGAAACATGTAGATCAACCACTTTTGTACTACACCTTGTAATACCATGTTTTTGCAAATAAAGAAATTATGAATTATTATGAATTATGAATTTCACATTAGCATTTGAAAATGTTCCATTCCAGACAAACCAACTTTTTACAGTCAAGTACATAAATAGGTAGGTAATCATTTTAATATTTATGTCAGAACAAATCAAGCTAGCTTATATTAGCAAATAACGCTGTATCTCTGTTTATAATTTCACGAATACATTTTGTTCGCTACTGTACGTCAATACATTTGTTCCTAGAACTTTACATAGATTTTTTGACATATTCCACTGCAAATTCGCTTAAAGTATTTACACTAATAGAGTCAGAATTTCACGCCGAATTTTTTCATATAGCATTTATCAAAAGAAAAGTTCCCTATCTATCAGAAGTAATCAGAACTATTATGTGTACGCTACCATAACGCTGTCATTTAAAAGTCTTGTTCAATATCTCTGTTTCTACAAGAGCAATTGTTATGAAATTTTGCATAGCGGGGGCAGAGTTAGTACCGAGTTTTTGTGTGTAACTGCTGTTGCTTTACAATTAGCCGTTTTCGAGTACGGCCATGGGTACGCTAGCTTGATCGTGACGCTGGCGTACCCATTGAAAATGGTGTTTATTTCCTAAACTAAAGAGGAAGAGTTTTTTTTATTTTTACACTAATTAGGCAGTATTTACACCGAGTTTTTTGGCATAGTAACCAACTCGATACAGCTCTTGTGTACGCTACCGTCACGGACACACAAATAAAAGATACAAACAGTAACAATTTTATTACATTTACTCACGACGCAATTAACAAATAAATTAAACAACATAAAAGAAAATAAACAATTATAAAACGAGGTAAAGTTCTCATAAAGTTTCTTTAACTATTAAACAAGAAAAATAAACAGTATTTTGTATTGTATTGTATTTAAACTTGTATAACCACGCTATACTTGTATATTCTCCGTGTAATGACAGAGTAAGAATACAATGTGTCACCACTCGATCTCCATGGGTGTCGTAAAAACCGACTTAGGGACTATCCGTGAATATTATCTTTATGAAATAAAAAGAAGGAAAACTTGAAATAAAACCCTATACCAATCCTTCTGGCGAGCGTGGTATTAGTAGGCCAAGTATCCCTCCGTCCCGGGAGGAGGCCCGTCCCAGTAGTGGGACCTTAATGGGCTGGTATGATGAATCACGCTATTATGCCTTGCATTGGATTGTTTTGATGGTATTTGTGATGTAGTGTTGTAGGATTCGGTACCCGTTTAACGGGATCTTTGTGTGCAGGAAATGTGTTTACAGTGGTCGGGGTTTTATAATATGTATGTGTACAAAAATATTTTTTAGTATGTTTATCTGTTGTATAGTAGCAAATTTAGCTTAGTTTGAGACTAAATTAAGTTCTCAGGCAGTATCAATTAGCGTGAAATATTATATTGTAGTATAATGTTATTATACTTAAGTAAAGGGTGTATTTCGTAAGTATGGAACTAGACATTTGGACTTTTTAATAAGTAAAATATCTATATAGTGATTTATGCTACAAAATAGTTAAGTAGAAATCCAACAAAATCCCCGCTGAGAAATTACCTATGCAACTTTGAAAACAAAACTACAAAACTTATAGTCTCAAAATGTGCAAGTTAGTTCTTAGTCGAATTATTTCAAATGTTTATGCAGCTGACTGTACTAGCAAAGTCTTAGAACTCCTCGGATGTTTACTGTCCATTCGCTGGGAGATTCTGTTTTCAAAGCAACTTTGTATACATATATCTACCATTTTATTCTAAAATATTTTTAGCTTTTATATTTTAAAGTTGAATAGAAAATTTGAATATGGTTAGTGCTAGATGGGATTAGAATAAGGGAACCCTTACACGGTGTACTGGTGACCTGGTTAGGACTTTTGGAAACCGACAAATGAGGCAGGCATAGGACGGCAAATAGTTCTGATAGAAAACTGGACGTAAAACAATATACCCTTACTTACTCATAAACGCCTCTTAAATTTAATCACTTTTAGCGAGATTTTTATTAGGAAAACCAATCTTATACCAAATAAAACCGTGAGAATTTAAGCTAAGCCAATTTTTATGGGCTTTAGACTAAGGGAACCTTGGACTATTATACCACACTAGTCGGTCAAAAGGATTTGTATAGACATTAACCCCATTAAGGCCTACGCAGACCGGGACGGCATGGCAAGGGATTTTAATTTTTACTAATGGACATTCAACCGTACTGTTCCAGAAATACGACATAAATTGCTATGCTTTAAAATGATGCCGTGGCATTGAAAGGGATTTTATCGCACGGCATTTTTCATTTGCCATGCCGCCCGTCCCGGTCTGCGTAGGCCTTAATGGGGTTAATGTCTATACAAATCCTTTTGACCGACTAGTGTGGTATAATAGTCCAAGGTTCCCTTAGTCTAAAGCCCATATAAATTGGTGTAGATTTAAAAGGTCGATTTTGTATTTTTCTTCTGGGACCAAATTAAAAATAAAACATACAAAGTATTTAAATATAAAAATAGCTACCACAGAGCAAAGTTAACAGTTAAGCGGAGGCTGTACGAAAGGTCAAGAGTTCAATCCTCTCCCGATAAACCCACGCAAGTTGCCTGTAGAGCCTTAACTTAGTCATTCAGGGATTAAGATTAAAATAAACATTGCTACAACAGTTTTTATTAGATTCTGGTTTAAATTGTTTAAATATACGCTGTTTTTGGGTTACTGTGGTGACTAAGAAATGGATCTGGGGTGGGGTTGTTGTTATTGTAGGTAGGTACATGACTGCTACGCATAGGTTTGGGGTTCGATTTCACTTTGGCTATGCTAGAGCTCTCCGTGTGGTGACGGAGTAAGAATACAATGTCACACCAGGGACTATACGTGAATATTATCTTTACGAAATAAAAATAGTGAAAACTTGAAATTAAACCCTATACCAATCCGTCTGGCCAGCGTGGTATTAGTAGGCCAAGTATACCTCCGTCACGGGAGGAGGCCCGTCCCTGCAGTGGGACATTAAGGGGCTGTTATGATGATTATTATTATATCTACATATCTACTCTTATAGGCTTTCTTCACCTTATCTATTCTTAATGATAGGCTGATAACTTAACCACCAAAATTATTTAACCTTCAGATAGTAACTAAGATACAAAAGGCAGATGCTATCTAAAATTAGTTTCCATTTAACTTTAAACAGAAACTATAGAAACATCCAAGTCAAGAAACAAACAAGTTTCTAAATCAGCGTAACCATACGAGCAACTTTACTGGATTAATCTGGTTTCAACCGGCTCGTACTGGCTTGATCTACTTCAAACTGAGTCTAACTGGTTCGAGCCGGTTATATCTGATTTCAAATAGCTTAACATTTACTGTGTGTACTGTGTTAAATGTAAGAGAATGTAATTGTTATATTATTGATCTTGTATAGGTTAGGAATTTTCTATTTTATAAAATACTAATATTATTACATAAAATAAAATGTAATCGTCAAATCAGAATATAAAAAATCTCCATATTAAAATACTGATAGACTGCTATAGAGGAGAAATGTGCACTGTATGCACAGAGAAATTTGCATAAACAACAATAAAATTATAAACAATTAATAAATAATGTGACCATTATTAAAACAGAAGTTACTAACCAATTAAATATACTTGTTTCCATATTTTGATGACAAATGAACGTGTAAAAAAACATTTTAAAAAAATTACGAAGTTTCTTATGTAAAAGTTATATATTATAAAAAAAAAACAATTTATAATTCGATCTTCAAAAAGGATTTTGACAAGAAGTCAAACCCTTTTTTCGTAATGACGAACCATAGGCAATACCTCTGATTAATGTAATCAACCATATGCCAACAGTTACTTACTGGGATACCCCTCATTAAATATTATTAAGATCCTACTTCCACTTTAAAAGTTTATCATAGAACTTTTGGTTATAAACATCGATATTAAATTTCGGAACGGCTGCCATAGCCGTATTTTTGTTACAGCTAAGATGTTTAATGGAAACTTTGAATGTTATTTTATCATAAATATCATAACAGTCTGTGCAAGTATCACTGCATGGACGAGTCTTTTCCCATATTTACCATAGGTCACTAGGTGATATGTCACCCATCTCATCCCATGGGTGTCGTAAAAACCGCCTAAGGGACTATCCGTGAATATTATCTTTATGAAATAAAAAGAAGTAAAACTTGAAATTAAACCCTAAACCAATCCGTCTGTCCTGCTATGTTGTAAGTAGTAAGAAAGAAAGAAAGAAAGATCCATTGTCTAATACCGACACAACAAGCTATGCTTACTCCGACACCAGCTTTAACTGAATGTCTATTCCACAATAAATAACTAAGAATATTAGACTAATGATTATCTTTAAGCAAGAACGCGTAAACATAAGACGTACTTAAGGCTATTAACAGCAGAGCACTATCTACAGATATTTATGCACCAATGAGACCGGTCTAATGGGTTGTACCTTATAATTTTAACGACGAACCGGTTTAAGCCGCTTCATTCCGCCATTTAACTATTGGATGTGTTTAAACTTTTGTTGCAAGTTATTTTCTAATGTTTAAATTATAATAAATGCTATGTTATAATATGCAGTCATAGCTAGCTATAATCACTGACTCATTAACTATCATAACAGCCCATTAATGTCCCACTGCAGGGACGGGCCTCCTCCCGGGACGGAGGGTACTAGGCCTACTAATACCACGCTTCCCAGACGGATTGGTACAGGTTTTGTTTCAAGTTTCCTTCTTTTTATTACGTAAAGATAATATTCACGGATAGTCCCTTAGTCGGTTTTTGCGACACCCATAGGATGAGATGAGGTGGTGACATATTGTATTTTTACTCCGTCACCACACGAAGATAATACGTATCCCCAGTTCAAAAACGACAGATCAAAACTCAACTTTCACAGTCGGCTTCACTCGCATCTTACAGAATTACCGGAGCGTGTATAAATACATCATTCTACTAATTAGCTAGATTATGTTCAAAGGAGTTGTTTGTACTCCGTTTTAGGATTCTATGTAGATGTTAGTAAGTAAGACCTTTAAGGGATTAAAGTGTTTTGACCTAGAAACTTTGGGCCTTAAGTTTATTATGGGTTGTAAAATGTTTTAGTTTTAAGGTATTTATGTTAAACGTTATATGTTAGACTAGTCGAGTTTTCAACATGTAATTTTTTTTTAATTTTTATTTGTTTCAAAAAAGACTGGAACGAGAACATCAACAACAGGTTCAAGATAAAATTTGCGTAGCAATCACCCAGACCAATTCAAACATACATGACCATGCATAGAAAAAATACATTGGTACACAATCGAACCCATCACCTAAGCGTGGCAGCGAAAGATTACAACCCCTACGCCAAAGAAGTCGACAAATAACGATATATTTTGTGAAAACACAAAACAAAAATTACGAAAAACTCTCAGGCCATATAATTTAATAACTAACCAACAAAACTTAATAAGGATATTTCGTATCCTAAGCAACTATCATTAGCTGTAACTTAGTTAAGATTTACAGCTTCATATAGGATACTACTAGGTATTAGGAAACTTATAATAGAACCTCTAAGGTTTCCGTACATAAAGAAACTTGTTTATTTTTACGTGCCTGTAATGTTATTCCAATTTTATGTTTTGTTTCTAAGCGTGAGATTAGCGTGAAACCTATAAAAACCTAGTATCACTGACAAAAAATACTATACTATATACGCTATAGTATTTTTGTAAACATTATAAGTATAGAAATTACTTTTCAAATTTAAAAGACAACCATAAAGTTATATAAGTATATACTCGTATATTTTAAAATGAAAAAACTTCAAAATTAGCCTAAGAAATCATACTAGTATTATTTTGTATTGTATAATCAAAAGTGTCTATTGGCAAATGAGCGATTCAAATTTCATTAAAAAGCGTAGTAAAAAAACATTCAAAAGCCCCTTATTATTAAGGTACGGTCAGGGAAATTAATTGATTAGCAGGTAGACAACCTACGTAATTTAGTCGTATTATATACCGATATTTTGAAAGATATTACACCTCAAAATAGACATAAGATAACATAGCCAATAAGTAAGAATCGCATTACAAACTCCTTTGTTTACAAACTTGCAAAAATTACATTCTGTCCAAAGAGTAAAAAATAAATTTTGAAAGTACGTATTATCGACACGTCAAAGTTCGCGTTACCCCGGGTTTCCAAATAACTGATCATGTAAAAATCAACTAATCAAGTGTCTAAACGGTCATTTTAGTTTCTGAAAATGACAGTTTTGACACTTGATTAGTTGATTTTTAGTTGATCAGTTATTTGGAAATCGGGGGTTAGTGTCACAAACTTCATTATAAAATTGAAGAATTTTACTTGAACACAAAATACCTGTCTGTCATAGATAGAGAGAGACAAGGCTAGGTATATACACCTTGTCCATTCAATTTTACGACTGCCAAGATGTCGGGGTTCGTCATCAGTCGTCTGTAGTCGGTAAATAGTAACCTGACCGATTTCAAAATTATGCAAACTGCTAAGCAATTAATTTCCTTGAGTGTACATTCAAACTACAGAATATTATTCACTTAATTAACAAACTATTCATTTATTATTCCTTATTGCAATATTACTTAATTAAAACGAATAGAGAATGAATTATTCTTAAGTCAATTACTTCAAATAACACACCTCAAATGTTATAAAATCAAAATGATTTCTTCTGTAAATACAATATTGAATTAAAACTAATATCGCTAAGTTAACTCAACAGTATTTTCAATAATTACAATTCAACTAAAAGGATCTTTTCTTTATATTTTTTACTTCACAAAGAAAATGCAAAAATCTATTACTCACAGAAAGGTTAATACAGTCCATCTGCTTACATTTACATTTGAAGCTTTAAATTAAACCAAATTATATATTACGTGACCCAAGACGCCGCCCTGCGAGACACCCTCAAACCGCGGCTCTATGCTCGCCTCCCTGACTTCCGTTTCCACTGCGGTTGTAAGAAACATTCCCCTACAATTGGATTACAGTCACCAGAGAAGAGTATATAGATCACTGTGTGAGTGCAGAGTCGTCCGAGTGTACGCCATTGCTATAATGACTTTCTCGTTTGCATGTGTTGAATCCCTAACGAGATTATTTATATGTCGCATTGGACGTCGCCATCCCTGTTTTTGTGCTCTTCCATTAACAGAATTATGTATGTGGCTATGCTCTTAACATGTCAATAATTTCTGGTATTTTCAACAAAAAGGATATTATAAGGTATTCAAATTATGTCGAGGTGTGGTTTAGTTATTCATATTTAAGGTACCGGAAGGGTAGTCACAAACAAAGCTTAACCTTTAAAATTATCCTTTCGCATTTAACGCACAAATTTTAGAGCGGCTTATGTGGTCGAATTATTAAATTTAACCAAGGCTAGGTCCGACGGACGGATACGAATATCGAAAGTTTATGAACAACTTTCTTAGGAGTTTCAAAGTCTGAAACTTATCCGACCGCAGTGGTTCGCTATTTGAAAAATGAATTGTCTGCACTTCAAATATATGGTTTTAGTTTTTGAGTTTTGTGAAATATGGTAAACTTAAGTAAATTGCTTATTAAGTTTTTTGTTGGATTCTGATTTAGTATTTTAAGTTTTAGTTACGGCAATCTTTATCTAGGACTTCATAAATTTATTTAGATAACCATCTTTTAGAGGCAAACTGACTTAGAGAGTGTTTAGTGGACTAACGATAGGAAGTAAAAACAACGAGGTCAGTGTTATAAAAACCACCCTCTGGGTCGCAATAATAATTGTCTAACTTGAGGGTAGGGTGATAAACAAAGATATTTAATGGAAGTAAAATAATATATTATGAAACTCCTTTCTGTGAAGTTTAGAAAATACCTTGAAGTTTTGCCTTTCCTTATTAATATTGAGTAGGTATCTGTAGGGAAATCAAAACGAATACTCCGGTATGAATATGAAATCTTATTATCGGTAATAAATGTTTGAACTCTATAAATATAGCTTATTTAAAAGAATTGCTAGAAATCTAGAAGTTATTAAATGGGGCTTATTTATTTATTCGTGAGTTGAGGGATTAAATTACTTGGTGTTCAATCCCATCCCATGGGTATTGTAGACTAACTAAGAGAATGTTGGCAGAAATTATCTTTAGGTATGAAAATATTTGGTACACCAATACTTTTGTCCAGCATGATTAAATAAGTTTTTTAAAATAAAATTCACTGTAATGCGTATGCATCGAACCTGATGAAAAGCAAATTCAGTCCAGAAATTAATGCAATGGAGGATAGTCAAAAATGCTTTTGAATCCATCGTCATCGCTGTATAGGTCTGGTCAAATGCTTTTTCACAATACACATTATAAAAAACCCGATATTAATAGGCCAGGTATCATGACATCAAAATAGTAGGACATGGCGACTTCTGTGGCGTAGTGGTTACATAACATGACTGCTACGCAGAGGTCTCGGGTTCGACTCCCGCTTAATGCAAATCTTTGTGTGGATGAACATGATTTGTTTGTATTTACAGAAAAAAAGTATTTAAGTATGTTTATCAGTTGTCTACTACCCATAGTACAAGCTCTGTTTAGTTTGGGACTAGACTAGAATGTGTAAGGAATATTTATTTATTTATATTTATTTTAATCTCTTCTAATATGTTCTATTACTAAATTAAGTAAAAGTGCAATTTAAGTAATTAAAATTAAATTAAAGCTACAGTACAAATGTTGTAAATAGATATCAAACCTACGACCTGATTACATAATTCAAGAAAAGTTCAAAGTACATAACATTCGATTCAAAGATTTGATATAGAGACGCGAATGAAATTTATGATCCAAATAACATGTAACCTCATTTCTCTCTCTTAAGTTACGTTAAGTTACGGTTTGTACGCATTCTAAGTTATATTACTTGTTACTTCTACATGATTCATGGGTCTTATTGATGTAGGATCGAATATATGAAAGATGTTATGCTTAAAGTTTTCTTTTGGCAATCGTAGATTTAGGTGTGGAGTTATTAAAAGTCTGATTTACAAGTACATAATAATGTTAGACACGCGAAATTACAGAAAACGGTCACTTATCTATAGTTTATCCGTGGCATTTTTGCTTAGCCTCATCATAACAGCCCACTAATGTCCCACTGCAGGGACGGGCCTCCTCCAGTGACGAAGGGATACTTGGCCTACTAATACCACGCTAGCCAAATGGATTGGTATAGGATTTAATTTCAAGTTTTCCTTCTGTTTATTTTGTAAAAAAATATTCACATATAGTCCCTTAATCGGTTTTTACGACACCTATAGAGACAGGGTGGTGACATATTGTATTCTTACTCCGTCACCACGCGGATTACTACCGTTCGTAGGTTTCATTTCTGTTAAGTACCCCTCGCACCTGCATAAATTTATGTCAACCAATAAAACACAAATATTCTTATTCTAAGAACGTCTTAGTATAATATAGAAACAATATTACTTATAGAGGAAGTAGCAGGAACCACTACTAGCAATAATCGCATGCTAACTAACCATTAACTATGCAGCCTGCAAACGCTTCAACTATAGTACGTACTATCTGTATTAGCTGTAGTATAGTACGGATATGTCATGCTTACATAAATGCTTGATTTTGATACTATTCTCAGAATTTGTGATAAGATTATGTTTTGCATACCTTGAAGGTAGGCAAGGACTTCTGACCGCCAGGTAATAAATATTATGATCCTTGCGAACATGCTTGGCTTCGTCTTCTTTTATACATTTCTTTATATTCTGACGATCTCTGTGAGGTAGTGGTTATATAACATGACTGCTACGCAGAGGTCTCGCGTTCGATTCCCGCTCAATGCAAATCTTTTAGTGTGCATTAAAATAATTGTTTCCATTGGTCTGAGTGTTTCTATGTTTAATATGTATGTATTTACAAAAAAAGTATTTAAGCATGTTTAACCGTTGTCTAGTACCCATAGGCCAAGTTTCCTCCTTAACTACTCCTTCAGAAAAACTTATAAGGGACTAAAAGGCTACTATTAACAGTCAAAATTACTAGCAAGAAAGGCAACCTTGACAAAAAAATACAATGCCAAGCCATCTGCGCAGCGTATACTTAAGGCAACTTTCATACCACTACAAAGTAATCACGTCCCTTTACTAGAACAACAAGGGCTTACACAAAGATTTAACGATAAAAACATGGCCGACTACAAATGCAAAAACACCTACCATACATCCATCGCCCTACGTCCAGTGAAACGTATTAAACCGAGCGGGCAATCAATCATATCCACTGTCTCTCCACATTTATCTTCCAAACCTATATTAAAAGGAAAAACTGGATACATGGGAGAGCCAAGCCAGGAATTATTCATGTCCCGATATGGTGGAATTACACCATGAATCGTGTTTGGAATACTTGGGTTCCGTATGAATGATTAAAATGACATTAGATTTTGTCGTATCTTTTGATTTGTCTTTCGGTTTTACATCTGTTTCTAACAACGTTGATAGAGAAAAAGAAATATTTTTTATTACCTGGTTTGTATTTAATATGAATATCGTTAAAGAAATAGTTTGGTTTTTTATTATCTTTTTTTATTTAGAGGCTTGTGGTCATTTATGACCAAGTCATAAATGACTTAGTAACTAACTCATAGTTTGGTTTTAATATAGCTAGTAGATACTTTTAAGGTGCATGCCAGGCACTAAATTATGTGCTTTCGAATTCTAAGCAAAGATGTATTCTGATCCACAAATTATTGTCTTAAGGTTGGATGTTGTTTGTGACTGATATAAGTCCCCGCGACATATGCTTGACTCATAGGCTCTAGCACGGAATATCGTTTTGATAATTTAATAAGTACAATTTGACTTATTTTGCAAAAGAGAGTAAATAGGTAAATGTAATTTTGTAAAAAGCATACAATATTATGTAATGCATTGCAAACATATTTAAGCCCACCAAGATTAGCATTATAAAAAAAGGTTCGCGTTTTTATTTGAAGGAACCCTAAAATATAGATATTGGTTCACGTCCTCGTCATGGTACATCGAGCACCAGATTCATAGTGTTAAAATAAATATAAGTTTTGTTACGTACATTTTTCATATCATTTATCCTGACTTTGTACGAATTTGTCTGATTATTGATAATGTTTACTTCTTGATAGATTTTGTCTGTGGATTTCTTTTTTTTCTTGTTTTTTTTTTTAAATTGGATTGGTAATTTATGCTGCGTTGCCCAAACATGTTGCAAAAGAGTTTTACGTTATGTTGTCCTTCTTTTGTATTTGTAGAGAAAGTATTTCCGAACATTTCCCTTAGTCTGTTTTACGACACCCATAGGATTACTTAAGCTGGTGACAACTCTTTCTTAATCCTACTAATATTATAAATGCGAAATTTTGTAAGGATCAATGTATGGATAGATGGATGTTTGTTACACTTTCACGCAAAAATAACTGAAAGGATTTTGATAAAATTTTAAATATAGGTAGTTTAGGGTATAGATTAACATTTAACCTACCTATAACACGCAGGTAAAACCACGGGCATCAGTACAATATAATTTGCAACATTCAAAAATACCCCAATAAGATAGAAAGTTTAAAAACGTATTATATTAAAACAAACAAAATATCACAGAGTTTCTAGATTCAACTTTCCCCAAATTCGCTCAATTTATTTAGAGAAATGAAAAAAAAAAGAAAAATAAAGATATAAATTGGATTCATTTATGCCTCCCCTTCCCGCCACATCCGTTAAGGGTAGACAGAAAAAACGAAACGATAAAAATACAAAATTGAACTTTGTGACATAGAGCTGCAGTTTTTTAAAGGCTTCGTTAGGCTATCAATCAAAATACAACCCTATTTACATTTTCGTCTATCCCTTAAAATCGTATAAACGTTACTGTGCTTTTGTTTTTTTATATTAAGATTGAGTCTTGTTTGCTTTGTATGAAATGTAAATGACTTATGTATTTTTTTTGGTGTTTGATGAAAATTTTACTTTGAATATTAGTATAGTATTATTTTCTTTATCTTATTATGACTTTCTGGGTAGCAATGCGGTTGTATTTAGGTCTGCCGTGCAAAAGATCGTGGGTTGAATCCCACGAAAGACAATTTTTTGTGTTCCGCAAATGAAACGAACGTACTCCCTTTTTAAAGGTCGGCAACGCATCTGTGATTCCTCAGGTGTTGTGGGTGTCCATGGGCGGCGGTGATCACTTACCAGCTGCTGACTCGTTTGCCTTCCATTACATTTAAAAAAAAATGATCAAACCGTCATGTTTTTTATGTCCGTTCAATTGATGCTTGTAAAAGTTACCAGTTCTTCAATATTGCGAATAACAATTTAGCGAATCATTATTTTGTAATATTAAAACTATATATAAAAAACATTTTATAAAACAAACGAAATTAATCATTGTTAATCCAAACTTAATAAACGTTATAATTCTTATATCAATATCAATTAGTTATTAATTTGCTAAAACAAATAGCAGATTAATTGCTATATAATATTTTCTTCCAATAAAGCAGCTGTGACCGTTATAATTTTATACAATAGATTTATTTAATTAATATAAATTACCAAATAAATAGAATACTTATTAATAACTATAATCTTACTTATTATGGTCCATGAATGACCCACTGCAGGGATGCTCGGGGAGAGAGTTGGTCTACATGCTAATAATTTAAGACTGTAGCGACTAGCGACCCGTTGGTCGTTGTAGCATTTTTTGTCAACCTTTTGTTCTTGAAGTAATCTGTGAGCTTTCTTTTAGTCACCGTTACGAAACCCTGATGACAGATGGGGTGGTGACATAGTGTGGTTTGTTTTTACTTCACGTGTGGGGAGTGATTCGCCGAACGTTTGAAATAAAATCAGCTGATTAGCTTTTGTCGGTGACGGGAGTATGATCCTGATGGACAACCTTAGTGGCGTAGTGGTTATATAACATGACTGCTACGCAAAGAACTGCATGAACATGATTGTTTGCATTGTTCTGAGTGTTTTCTATGTATAATATTGTAAGTATTTACAAAAAAAAAAGAATTTAAGCATGTTTATCCGTCGTCTAGTACACATAGTACAAGCTTTTCTTAGTTTGGGGCTAGATGACGTTGTGTGAATGTGTGAGGAATATTTATTTACATGCAGCTTACTATTATCACTTCACCAGTATCAAAAAGATAAAAGTATTCCGTCAAAAAAGATTACATAATATTACAACACAAGCGCTTTGATTAATTCTCTTTCAAACGAGTTTTTTACTTTTTTTACTTTTAAACTTCAAAGTAAATAAACGCATCTCAATATTTAATTTTCTTTTTTAACACCCTTACATTACATTCTACTTGTAGATACGTCTTTCTTAGTAAATTTGCATTTGGAATTACAGTGGCAGTACTTCGTCTAATTTTGTGGGGGACTACTTTGAATCCGCCATTGTTGTGCGAAATTGAGGGTAGTTTTGAAAAGTTGAAAGTTTACAACGAAGATTTAGTTGATGAGAATAAAATTACCATAAACCCATGTACGTTCTTCATCATAACAGCCCATTAATGTCCCACTTCAGGGACGGGTCTCCTCCCGGGACGGAGGTATACTTGGCCTACTAATACCACGCTGGCCAGACGGGTTGGTATAGGGTTTAATTTCAAGTTTTCCTTCTATTTATTTCGTAAAGATAATATTCACGGATAGTCTCTTAGTCGGTTTTTACGACACCCATGAGATGAGATGGGGTGGTGACATATTGTATTCTTACTCCGTAACTACAAGGAGAGACACCACTTGATAATATAATTCATATTTATTTCTTAAGCACCGATTTCTCGAGTGAAGCTTACCATAGAGTAAATAGTAGTTATCGTCGTCATGTAATATAAAATAAAAGTCTTAATATACTCATTAAGCTTTTTAAAATATTATTCGTTATAAATATTCTAAATAGCTTCTATTAAAATTTCAAACATTATAATCACGAGTAGGCTGTATAATAAATTATATTAACTAAACATCTTACTAAAGAAAATAATAAACAAAATAGAAATTACCTTCCAACGAACATATATGACATCAGACAAAACAATTTATAAACGCTAATTATAATTTCAACTCTATTCAAATTAGCAGTTTACATAATAGAATATGCTTAATGCTTAATCATAATACTCGTTATAATATTTCAAATAACGTTTAATTGTGTAAACAAAAAGGTTTTCAGTATATAAATAAAATATTTTATGATATTCCCTGTCTATTGAAGTCTGTTTGACATTCAATTTCCGGGGAAAAACAAGTTCGATGAATGGAAAAAATAACTGTTTTGTTTTATAGAAAAAATTAAACAGCTATTTAGTTGTAAATGTTTAAAGATTATTTTAATAGTGTTATTTTATACTTCACGCTTTTGAAGTAAGTATGTAATTATTTATAATTTAGGAATATTTACATTAGTTTTTTATACATCTGAGGTGCAATTTGATGGTAAGCTGACGGCAAAAACGAAACGTTCTATAACTTATATTATAGAAAGTTTACTTTTAAATTGCCTAGATGGCGCTTTTTTACTGAAATATGGTTCCATAGTTTATATAAATGTAGAGTGGCCTAGCTAATACTGAGAAGACACAGGTTCGATTCCTGTCCAAAACTTCAAATATCGTCTATTTTTTCCGATATTTGGTCTGTTATAAACGAAACTATGGAGAATTATTCTGCATTCTATTTCGAAACTACATCTATTATTTTATAAATTTTTGTGTAAATTAAGGCCAGACTTTTCGTATGAATATTTGAAAAGCTACCGGCAAATAACAACGAATATTTTATTCGTAACATTTTAGAATAGCAACAGAAATAAATAAGTATGATATTTTTATTGTGATGTATTTTAAAGTGCAACATGTCTGTGACTTTTACATAAATAATATTATTGAAAATTCTGTTTAAGAGAAATAATTACTCTATTACAAGGGTAGATAGGTATTTAGATACTATAAAACACTAACTACCTCGATAGTAAGCAGTCTTATAAACAACAGGCCTGCACGAGGTCGTGGGTTCAAATCCTAAGCTAGATAATTAATTGTCCAATCCACAAATCGACACCAGCAATTTATACTAAGCTAACTCATAAAAGTGAACTTTACAGTAGACGTGTTTAAAGGGAAAAACGCGATAACTTTTATATTAATAAAGATATTGATTTGAAATTTTGTATGATTATTATTTGATTTATTTATAGTTATTTCACATTTATGTTTTTCCTTAATTGTGTTTATTTTTTAATTTAGTGCAAGTTAGCCGTATGTACCCCTAATTCCAAATGTATTATGCATTCATTTAAACTTAAACCTACATTTAAAAACGTCAAATATGCTGTCTTTAAAGTATTTAACTTAGTTTTATACGAGAAATAATATTATAAAACATACAGTCGCTAACTAGTGAATGGCCAATCGAAGAACGAAATCCGATCGGGCTACATTACGCTAAGTAATAGTTAGCGTAGTGTTACATGAACTTTAAGCAAAGCGGATAAAACTTACAAAATAATATAGTAAATTCTATAAACCATATTTTATATCCTTTAACTACAATATAATATTTAATAGCACATTAAACTTACCTCTTTTAGCAGTATAAAGCGGAATCTCATCCTTTTTATCAACACTCTTCAATGAATATTTTACCTTTTTGGTAAATTTCACTAAATACTTAGCTCATTTTCGTGTCATTTTTATAAAAATACACTAACACTATTAATATTTAGACTTACTTGTAACAACAGCTCTATTAATTAGCATTATAGTAATAAAGTGTTTCCGACCGCGCACTTCCATCTTATAATGCGACAAGTGAAGATAGCGTAAACTAAATCGAGCGATTCTCAAAATAACCTATACTTAGCGTTGTATAAAATTTGTAACTTCGTTTTTTTTGTATATTACTTCATGATTTTTTTTATTACAAATAAAATAGCACATTTTAAGCACTTTAGCGTAAAAAACGAATTTTCCTAAAATTCGAGTTAGCGTAGTATAAATTGTTGGTGTCGAAATAATTGTCTTAAGTCTGAATGTGACTTTGTGTCTGTAAATGTATCTCTTTAAAAACTCTCGCAACACAGTTAATTCATAAAAACAAACAAACTAATTACTAACGCTAAGTAGTCTCTGCCTAACCCCACAAATAAAGCGTGAATTTATATATAAATGTATAATTTATACCTAACTAGAACTAACACTAGTTCAGCTACAGCATACATAAAATATATGAAATTGTACGTGTCATAAACGTATGGAGATTATTAAAAATTCAACACTAAATGCAGCCCAAGACAGCTAACATAGGGAATGACGTTAGTTTCATACTACCAATAGAAGCTTGTTCTCGTTTGGCTGATAATTAGCTGCGTATAATACTCCACTCTCCGTGTGGTGACGGAGTAAGAATACAAATGTCACTATCACATCTCATCCCATGGGTGTCGTAAAAACCGGCTAAGGAACTATCCGTGAATATTATCTTTACGAAATAAAAAGAAGGAAAACTTGAAATTCAACTCTATACCAATCCGTCTGGCCAGCGTGGTATTAGTAGGGCAAGTATCCCTCCGTCACGGGAGGAGGCCCGTCCCTGCAGTAGAACATTAAAGGGCTGTTATGATAATACTAAAGTTACTTACTAGAATGGCGACTGACAACGGCGCCCTAGTTGAGCCCTCCGACATTTGAATGATGGGTAAGGCTACTAACAACAAGAAAGTAATGAAATTACGCCGACGACTCAGCAAACAATTTGTAGCTAATAATCAGCCTTGCATGTACTATACCTTAAGTCTATATAGACGTTTTAAACTTCTATCAATAATATTTCGGTTAAATCCAAGTTGTAACATAACATTATCGAATGAATTATGAATGGCTGATACGTTTTATCGAACAAATATAAAGAAAATAGAAACATGGTATCAAAGAATTGTGTTAGAATAACTACAATTATGTAATTTTAGTATAAATAGAGGTTTGAATTAACTGTTTGAAGTAAAATTAGATGTGAATAAGGTCATTTTATATATTTTGGTGTGGGGTTATTGATCGGGGTGTATTTATTAAGTTTGAAAAGAGGGGTGAAGTGTGTATATGTTACGCTTAAAGATCAAAAACGCTCATTGAGCGGAATAATAGCTCGCAACGTGTTGTGGTTACAGTAAAACAGCCACGATATGGTCAACAAAACTATTACAACTTATAAATAGATACCTACATTCAACTGACACATTTACATTCTTGCATAAGATTGGGATTTACAAGCTCCATAAATATGCGTCCTTCCTCCTCTCTCCTACATTTTGCTGTGCCCGACAGGGTCCACAATTGATACCAAACTATTATATTGTACTAACTTAACACCATTGTGGAATGCAATAAAATTTTGAGTATTGAGTATTGAGTAACACAATTAATACTCAGAACGCGCCTTAGCTTTTCTCCATTGCCACAAAACATTGTGCGCGTTTTCATTAGAGTCATAACACGCATAATTTCGCGTCGTGGCTGTTTTACTGTAACCACAGCGCGTTGTGAGCTATTATTCCGCTCAATGAGTGTTTTTGATCTTTGAGCGTAACATATGCCTTTTGCCAGGAAGACAGAAGTTAGGCGAGAAGCTTATGTCTGTCTCCTGAACAGGTTTAGCGACTAAAACCTCTATAGTGGCCTTCTTCTGATGTTTGAAGTGGGTTTTAGGAACGCAATGGCTAAATACTCCTCTTGCCTCGTCTTAATACCTTCGAAGTTAGTCATGCTAGTGTTGTAAAAATAAGCGCTGATCGTCGAGCGTTATGCGCTCAGTTGACTATTTGGAGCGTTTTAGACTCGAGCGTTCAACGCTTAAGCGTTTAAGGCTTGCGAGCGTTGGGAGCTTAGACTTTCATGCTCGAGAATTTTTACATTACTAGTCATGCTGTGCTGGGTCATCAGGTACCCATATAAGTTTACTCACATATCTTTTTTTTTTCTTTTTAAACCACTGCTAGGCTAGCCTCTCATCTTGGGATCTTATTATTGGCGATTTAGCAGTCCGTACTGAGGTCGCTGGCGAATTCAATGTTTGTATACTTAGAGGAATTCTTGCTAATGATATCATTACAATTTCAACATATCAATAAATTGACAACATATCAATAATTTAATACATACAAACAAAGTACTTAAAATAAGCTCCTTAAAAACAGAAACATAAAGCATAAATTCCAAAATAATTCCAAGAATCAATTACCAATAAATTCTATTAATAAGTAAAACATAACAAAAAAGATAATAAGTATGTGTAAGTAATAAATAATTTAAGTATAACATAAGCGTTATTAAGCATTACTACGAAAATTATAAGTACTTATGTTTCGATCGAATTCGTGATAAAATGCGTAATTCGGAGATTATGAAGGGAAGCCCTGTCTAACGTGTAATTTTGTTAGGCAATTAATAACGGCTTACTGTATACCAAATATGTTTTTATTATTATTTTAAAGTAATTTGATATGTTATAATTTTAATGTCAGCCTTCCTTGTTTTTTTTTAATTATTTAAGTGGTTTTTATGTGTTACTAACTCTGTCACGGGAGGAGGCCCGTCCCTGCAGTGGGACATTAATGGGCTGTTATGATGATGATTATGATGAACTAGGTATACTAAGTTACATAGGTATATTCTATACAGATTTATACAAGACCATCTAGAACTGCGAAGAGTTTGTAGGTACTTTGTGTAGGTACTAGATGTATAAAAATACTTTAATTACCACTAACGACTATTACTTTCTACTTATTACGACTATTAGTATACAAATAAATAACAAAATATTATAGGCAATAATTATTTTCCAAACTTTTATTATTCATAATCAAACCTTATATCAAAAAACTTCACAAAACATTTAATTCCAACTCCTTAGACAAATAGCAAAACTTTTAAAAAAGTATTCTTAAAAAGAAAAATAAATAAAAGGAGAGAACTACGTTCAAATTTCCAACAACATTCGAATGTAGCATTCGAAATTCAAATCACATTCGAACGAGACTCTTCCTAGGCATAAAAGCCTGACACAGGCAGAAAGCTATACGATAGGGCATTACAATTTCTAAACGGGAATATAAATACACGATATCATGTTAATGTACGAAGATATTTTCATTTTATTACACCAACTGTTTTACTCCATTAATAAAATTTATACTGCATCTAATTACACTAAGAATTCTATACAATAGGTATACCTTATCCCACACATTTAAGGTTTATTTTCCATTGACAAAAATATTTTTGCGATTCGATCCGGGCATTACGCTATGAGATTAGTGGCGCATGTGTTTAGATTTTGTCAATTTTCGTCGCATATGTGCTAAGATGGTGACTCATTGTATTGTTAGTGTGGTATTACATGATATTATGCAGTTATTTTGTGTTTAACTTCCTGATTCAGTATGAAATTATGTAGTATTATTGATTTATTTTTGTCCGTGTGGTGACGGAGTAAGAATATAGAGTGTCACCAATGGCTGTCGTAAAAACCGACTAACGAAGTAAAAAGAAGGACAACTTGAAATTAAGCCCAATACCAATCCGCCTGGCCAACGTGGTATTAGTAAGCCAAGTTTCCCTCCGTCACGGGAGGAGGCCCGTCCCTGCAGTGGGACATTAATGGGCCGTTATGACGGTGTACGTCGAATTCGTAAGAAGTCATGACACCCCAGCTTAACATTTTTTTTAAACCTCTCCACTAGGTTCTTAAGTAACAAACATTTGATAAAAAAGGACAACCAAATTAAAAACCTACCTACTCCTCTTTTTTGAGAGTTTCTCCCTCCAAAAGATCAGTTCTGTATTGGTTTTACTCTATAATTTAGGCACAGGCACATATCAAGTTTCTGCCTTTGTAAGTATTCCCTTCATATCTTTTTCTAAGAAGAGATCTATTATGGACCATAGTAATTGGAGAAAAAATGTCTAAATAATAGGAAAAATTAATAATCTTTTCATGATTTCGAATTACATTTGGGGAGTTTCTATGGTAATTTAATTAATAATTATATTGCATTCGGTATAAATATAGGTATGAGGTTACGAAGTTCGGTCTTGATAGGTCTTAAAAAATAAAATTAATATGGCAGGTAAGCATATATTTTTTTTATTTTTTTTTGGCCATATTTTTAGCACAATGGTATTGACAATGCTACGTAAAGGTTTGATTCCCAAAAAAGATAACCTTGTTTAATTACACGAACCTGTTTGCATTGGTCTGTGTATAATGTATTTATTTAAAAAACACTCTTTTCTAGTACAAGCATAGCTTAATTTTATTCTAGATGACCTTCTGTGCGGAATATAATGTTGCTAGTTTTCTCTTATACCACTCATATATATAAAGAAACACATATAAATAATTATATAACACTCTAGTAGGAAAACTGTACACCGTAGTCGATAATTAAAATAGATATAAAACATAATATTCTCGCGAAGCAATGTCCGGGCAGTACAAGTATGACGGAAGTCATATTTCGTACTGTTTTATACTGAAAGCATTTATTATTACTTATATTTCTAATATAATAAAACGGCTTTTCTATAATACACCTTATGATTTTAAAAGTCAATTAATTTTCATCTTAACAGCCCACTAATGTCCCACTGCAGGGACGGGCCTTCTCCCGTGACAGAGGGATACTAGGCCTACTAATACCACGATGGCCAAACGGATTGGTATAGGGTTTAATTTCAAGTTTTCCTTCTTTTTACTTCGTAAAGATAATATTCACGGATAGTCCTATAGTCGGTTTTTACGACACCAATGGGATGAGGTAGGATGGTGACACACTGTATTCTTACTCCGTCACCACACAATTAATTTTATAAGCACTTATTTTAAAAAGATATCCAAACTAATTTGTTATTTTTGTTACAGGTATGTTCCAAGGCTTTCTACTTATCGTATACGATAATTTAAGGTAATGTAACGAAAGATTATTGAAAATACATGGTGTTATGCATATCCCTGTCAACTCTTAAGGGTGTCATAAAAGCAGACTAAGGGAAATATCGCAGATATTAGCACAAAAAGCATACAAGAAAAACTGAACATAAATTCTTACTTGTCTAATATTTGTCTAAGTTTACTTTCGTCTTAAGAGAAGACCTGTCCTTGCAGTGGAACCAGTAGGTCAGTAAAGATGATTCCTGACCCAACCATACAACGCCATCTAGTCCCAAATTAAGCAACTTTTACAATTTATTTTATCTAAATTCGGTAGCATTTGTCAATAACAATTTTAATTGACAGTAGTGATTGCTACGTTGATTTAAGTGGGGTAACGGTGATTACTTGTTACAATGAGGGGTGGTAATGACCCCATTATGGGGTAAAACTATGTTAAGTGCACCCCGGCTGTTGTTTTCATGTTTGAGGGGTCGGTACTAGTAATGAGAGGCATAGAAATAGAATTAAGAATTTTTATTTTGTAATTTAATTCTTTTGTTTTTAAATTTCAAAATTGTATCTTTACCAAACCCAGTCTTTTGAAGATCACTACGAAAATAAAAGGTTTGGTAATTCCATCAGAGGCTTAACCAATAGTTAGTAGGACTGTTTTACTGTGCATGACGTGTTTCCTTCTTCTTACATTATTCGACCATTTTAATGTACTACGATAAAGCGTTTAGTCAGACCGGAAAAGTCATTTCTTAACTTAGATATATTTTTTAGCTATAAAGCTTAGGTATAACTAGATAAATCCGAAAAGAAGAAAGACAATGAAAAAAATTGGTACTCGAGACGGGACTCGAACTCGCGTCTCTGGACTATGTATTTTTGGATCATTTCTTAACTACCATTTCTGGACCATGTTCGCGCCATCATGCTCAATACTATCATATACCGTGTTTCTTAAAAAATCTTAGCAAGCCAAATGACAAACTCAGATTAAATAAAAAAAACATAAAGTAGTCGTCTATCTGATAGGTATCTAACATTGTTACTCTTACAATAAATTTGAAACGTTAGGGTAATTTATATTAGAATTTAGGGTAAAACAAATAAGAGGGGTAAAGTTCATTAATCATTACACTGACAGATATCTTGACATGACGTGTTAAGCTTAGTTTGTATCCAGTTAC
This sequence comes from Schrankia costaestrigalis, assembly GCA_905475405.1. Taxonomy (NCBI): domain Eukaryota; kingdom Metazoa; phylum Arthropoda; class Insecta; order Lepidoptera; family Erebidae; genus Schrankia; species Schrankia costaestrigalis. The sequence goes on from FR997850.1 coordinate 8,060,034, forward strand.
TTACAGTTGCATGGCTACAATGTGCTTTGGTTAATGTGGGTTCTGATTGTGAGTAAATATACCTGGTTTATTTAGAGACAGATTTAATCTGAAGAGAAATTGTGAAGTCATTTGCGATAGTGTGTTATGGCGTCTTTGCCTTAAGGAAGGATAACTAGGACTTGTAAGAAGGAACAGAATACCGATAATAATTAAAAACCAAACTTTAACCGTAACGTTGATACTGCATGTCAATTCTCGTACCTAAAAATTCGGTTAAGTTAACTTTTAGTTGTCAAATTGTGACACTCTAAATAAAACTTTAACACGACCACAAAAGATTACAATTTCAATAGCAAAATCATGACAACTAAAAGTTAACTTAACCGAATTTTAGGAACGAGAATTGACATGCAGATTAAAGCACTTACGCAATTTTGTTTACTTATTTAACTGATAAACAGATTTATTTGAGGTATTTTGTACTTTTTTGTAAACTTACAGCCTTTGTCAAAACCTTTTTTTATTTAAATTTATCATTTCATTACTAAGTTCCTAGGTAACAAAAACCTAAAAACAAACCAGCCTACTTTCAGAAAGTCCGTCCTCCTCATTTTAAAGTCGGTTAAAGACTTAAATAGCACAGTTTAAAATAGCTATCTAATTATAATAACCTAATACAATTCTATTAACTACGTTTACTAAGGGTTATCGGCTTATTGACGATTCGGCCTTGTCCTAAATCCACTGATTGTTTTGACGAAATAAATTCGTCTTTCGTGGAATCTTTACTTATATTATTTGTTTACAGTATTGGAATTCATAAATGCACTGCAGGTTCTGGCTTGCTTTTGGGGAGAGCTGGAGAGAAAATATAACCTTGAAATAATATATTCCTCACTTTCACACAACGCCATCTAGTCACAAACTAAGCAGAGCTTGTACTGTGACTACGGATATACATACATAAATACTTTTTTTTACTTATATATTATACTTAGAAAACACCCAGACCAATGCAAACAATCATGTTCATGCACTCAAAGATTTGCATTGAGCGGGAATCGAACCCGAGACCTCTGCGTAGCAGTCATGTTATAAAACCATTACGCCACAGAGGTCGCCATTAATGTTGGGCAGATAGATCGGTATAGGGTTTTATGTCAAATTTTCCATCTTTTGTTTTCCTAATTTTATTATTTAACTCTTAATGACATCCTACGAATGAAAGCGGGCGGCGACATATACCTATTGTTACTACGTCACCGCAAGATCAATCCAATAATGTACAAATTGACTAAGATAATCTAGATATTTAGCATTCAGCCAGTCTGCTAGCTTCTATCACCGTAGAAGGCTCAACCCTAAGCCCTGTATTAGATCTTTAAAAAGCTATTATGATGAACATAAATTACATACTTAAATGAAGTCCTAACAAGATATTTGTTTGTTAAAACACGCGTGATTCGTTCTCACAACAAGCTAAACATTTTAATCAAAATTATGTCTTATTATAAAGGAATAAGGTTTACAAGTTCATGTACGAATTATGGGATAATTATTCTGCTACGTGATTTTACTATGAGTAATTAGTAGGGATGTTAAGCCTAGCTTTAAACTCCGTAACTCATATATTTACATTATATATCTGAGTATTATAGTTACGGATCTTGTCAGGTAAAAAACATTAAGGTTCGGTTTTAATAATTGCCTATTCGCGTATAAATAACAATTTAAGACTACCTCGAAGATGAATTTGATAGATAGATATCGCCTAATAAATTCTAGCTTTCCTTACATTATTATCACTGTTATGTACCTACCTCTTAGTCGTCTTTCCAGACTTTCACAAGAGTTCAATAATGTGAAGGGTTAATACTGCACCTACCCTTATGGACCTTAATGTTAAATATATTATCATAGAATTTTATATCCGAAACTTTATATAACAAACAACGGGTACAATTCTACAGAAATAAACATCCGTTTCATGATCCGAATATCCGTATCCATACCTCTGGTTATTAGTTAACTTAGGCCAAGTCACCAATTTTGAGTTATTGTAGAAATGTCTTTGGCAAAGTCGAATGGTTCATTCGCACTCGTTATAATATAAATATTTCTAACAAATGTTTTGTATAAAACATATTATTTTTCACATTTCTTAAATCTACAAAATATGTTAAACTTCAAGGCGAAATAAATAAAGTTTCTTAAAAAATATTGTAAATGTGAAATATAATTTTAACTTTGTGATACGTTTAAATGAGACAAGGCATTAAAAATTTTATTTATATCTATGACACGACAATATGAATGTATAAAAATTTAAAGTAAAGGGAAAATACAGTCCCGGTTTGATATTTATGACTATTTGATTGCCGTTGCTTATCATTTTGCCTAACTACACAGCGATATAGCCACCAGTCATCAATATACTACCGCTTTTTTACCTTGGTGGTTGGGTACATGGCAAAACTTGATCTTTCTGGTGCACGGAAAAAACCTTAACAGGTTTATGCTCACCTTTGTGAACATTTTATGTATGATTTATATTTTGAAATTAATTAAATAAATACTAATACCAATTTGGCCACACGTTCATTTAAAATTTAATTTGCTCATTTTATTTTTAGTTTTTCCTTTTATTTAGTAGAAATAATACGAGTCTTTAATTTTACGACAGCAATGGTATAAATTAGGATGGTGGGATTTTATAATAATGCTCAGGTTTTAAATGTTAAATTTAATACATTATATTTAAAATGTCTTTAATTATGCTATATATTCGTTAAGGACTAGCTTTACAGTGGGGCGTGTTTATTATGATATAAATCGCACATATTAAATCAGTATTTCTATATAAAAACACTCATATCTCCTCCCCTAACAGTATTAACAGTTTTATTGAATATTAAAACGCACGCGAATCGATCAATGGTGTTGCCACCCCGCGATTAAAACACATTACCACTTTCTATCACAATCGGCCTTTTATTCTCTTAATATCGCGATTTGATATAATGATGGACGAATAAAATGATAGCCTTAATGTATTTAGAAGGGAGAGGGAGAAATGATTTTGTTTTATTTTTTTGTTTGGTGAATTTAAGGTATTAAAAATATAATATTCTTTCGCGGTTTATTTTCGTATTTAAGAAAAGGTTCTCCGTAAAGTGAAGTAAAGTAAGAATACATCCCAAATAAGTAAGAATTAGGAACCCATGTAATCATATGGGATTCGCAAAAGCCAGCTAAGGGAACGTTCGCAGATATAATTACATTGAAAATAAATATAGAAATACCGATCGGTCTGACTAGCGTGATACAAGTTGTCCAAATATAATATACATTTTTGTTTAATATCTAATCATATGTTAAAATATATAATCATTGGAAAACAACGCAAACTTTACAACAAATCTAATACTAAGCTGTGTGGCTGATGTGGTTTTTGTAATCGGACATCGGCTTTGGACTTCAGGAATCCTTACAAAAACATTACAACCGTCTTTCTTATAAACACCCAAACCCTTTCACGACAAACACATCAATGTCCAAAACATATCAAAACAGAACAAACTTCAAAATACCAACAAAATCAACCCTCTTCAAAACCTACAACCCTATACAAAATCAAACCCCATTTCTTAACATCTCAAATCGCGACATCAAACCGGGCACTCAATATCTATTAGCTCTTTACCATTCATTCTACAAAGACCCGGTAGGTGGCAACACCGTGACAAAAGCAACCGTTACATTTCACCCAAAATCTATGGTGAACAGTCGCTCCCTCTATAATTAGTCGTGAATATAAATGCTTTCCAGCTAATGGACGTTTTATGCCACCCCATCTCTATACGATCAGGCACCCGGCCTTTCATTAGTACACTGGATAACTGTTTTAGTTCGTTCAATTGGTACTTGTAACTGAATCTGATTGATACACACTATGTCGTTTAAAAAGGACATTGGGTTTTTAATTTCATAATTTAAATAGTAAATTGTTTACTTGGTTAATGTTATTCTTGTAACGTTGTGTCACTCAAAAGGACTTGTAGTTATAGTCTTAAAAAATACTACACAAAAAATTGTATTATACAGTTTATTAAAATTCGCTTAATTTTGTGCGATAATTTATATTTTTTGAGGTCACTTTGTTTAGCGTATGTTTCAGAAAGCTTTTTACTTGTGTTAAGATCACATTAACCATTCTAAATTTACTTACAATTATTAGCGCAGAAAAATATATACTTACTAACTTAATACCGTAAATTAGTAGTACGTAAGTAAATAAAATTGCAGTAGAACAAACGTATTTAGAAGCCTATATAAGGCTTGAACATACAATGTAACATTATCGTATGTAATCCTCGAAGCGTTAAACAAAAAGCCTATCTCTTTCTTGCCACATTTGCTATAAGTAGTTCAGAAATTGTATACGAAGCCGTTTTGCGTACAACGAATATATTCTTAGAGGTAAAAGCGAGAAAATGTTATTTTATTTTTGTACTTTGTAAAGGACGTTGGATTTTCGGGTGGAATAAAGAGTTGTAAGTGAAACACATGTTATTTTGTGTTAAAAATTACTTTTATGTAGGAACTATTGTGGTGTGGTATAAACCAGCATAAACTAGACAAAGAACGCTTGTCTCAAATATAAAGATTTGAGTATCAAAACAGATCAATCTGCTTAGACGGCATGGTATTACTAGACTAAGTTTCCCTTGGTCGCTTTTAACATTGTCATGATTGTCTGGTATGATTTCTGGCACTAGTGTTTTTCATCTTCATGGTGTCGCAAATAGATAGAAAAATCCAGCTCAAACCAGCATCCTCTATATGAACCAAGCGCATGCCTTTTTAATATTCCCCTATAGAAACATTACAACACAAAAAAGTAATATTACATTAACATATTCGTATCGAAATACAAAAGAAACATATTCAGTCTTCCAAAAAAACTTGAAGACTTTTTTAAACAATATACAAAGGCAATGTATGAGTTAGGATACGTAAATTTCAGACCTTCACAATTCACACCTCACTGATAAGTTAAAACAAAGGATCAGAAAGAATAACTTTTTCTATTATCAAACACACTTGGGCGAAAAGTTAGAACGATGAACGCCATCAAAACTCATACATATTAATACGTTCGAAATAGGGATGTTATTTGATGTGACTTTTCGTATCGGGATACGGATATCGGATAATTTTATTGTTTTAACTGCTTCGGTAGCAAAACGGCCCTGGCTTGAGTTTGCAGGTTGGATCCACGATCCGCAAATCATTTTCTTAATCTGGGATGTACCTTGTGTCCATCAAACGCGTTTCTGTAAGTCTTAGCGTTACAGGGCTTGATTCCTAATGCAGGATTTTTCTTTTTTAAAAGAATACAAAAGAAGTTTGGCCTGTTGGTCAGGTGGGTGAAGCCAGTGGGTACACAGGTCGCCGCCCCGATATCACGGGGAAACGTTTTACTTTAAAAGTGTTTAGTTTTCTTTATGAACAAGGTAGGACAACACCTTCATGTACTTTTATTTCTTTTCTGCAGGATCTATAAATAAAATTTATAGATCCTGCAGATTCAATCAAAATAATAGTATACTAGCTGACCCGTGCCCACTTCTTTGGGCGGCGAAAAAAACGTGTCTGTTTTATAAACATATTTCATTACTGCTCCACTCCTATTAGTCATAGCGTGATACTACGTATTACACTCCCCGATAAATGGAATATTCAACACAAAAAGAATTTATAAAATCGGTTCATTAAATCTAGAGATTGCCCCCTACAACGTCTCAAACACACAATCACACAAACTTTAACTCTTTATAATATTAGTATAGATTAATTCGGATATTTGATAGTTCCTTTGTGATCGTCGTAACGGATCTCCGTAACATCACTACGTTGAAACTCACAATGACTCTCCACGGAGGTTCGGAGAACGTCTGTTTATTTAGCAGAGCCAATGCAACCAGAGAATTATTGTTTTAATAATTGCGAGCTGTTTCTTTTAACAATACTCTTGAGAGTAACTGGACATTGTATCTTGATTAACAACGATTATCATGACATGGATATACTTGTACCTATTTGTAATCGTTGCAGATTTTAGATGTTGTCTTTTTTAGACAAATCCTGCACTAGGGGTCGAGACATGTGTCGCTGAGACTTTTACAGATATGAAATTAACAGACACACAGAACATTCTGGCTCAAGACAATACTAGGTGAATCAAATAAATATTTATCTTGCATAGGATTCGAACCCGAGCCCTAGAGCACAGCAGCCGCATGACATGACCACTTAGCCACCAAGGCAGTTTTGCTACTGCAACTGTCTAGAAAGTACAAATACAAATTTATGATGATGATTACAACAACCTGTTAATGGTCCACTTTAGGGCTGTCCCTAAAGTGAGCAAAACTTTAGTGACAAAGAGGAATTACCGTAGCCTACTAATACCACGCTGGTCAGACCGTAAGATAGAAGTTTTTCCTGTCTTATATCGAGTTATATTTTGTTGAAATCTTAATCTATCACCACACGTACACTAATTAGCTCAGAAATACTTTTTTAATAATGTTATTAATATATAAGTGGTCATAAAACTAAAGAACATCTGATACATTTATCAGTAGCTTAACTCTAATACGTATCTCATACGTAGAGCTTATTATAATCCGCAATAAACGAATGAACATCACAACCAAGTCTTGACACTAAACAATATTCTCGCAAAAAAATGGGAATTAATTTCCTGCAAACCTCTATATTTCCCGCGACTAAATATAAATAAGAGGCTCGAAGGCTTAGTGGCTGTCGGCAACCGTGTCCTTGCTTCATAATGTCGCTACGTTGTTGACATCGCGGGATCCATTCGTGCGCCATTTTTGTCCGCCATTTTGGACGCGCCAAAAGCGCGGGAATCTTGCTGTCATGGCGGCAAAAATAATTAGATTTTGTCGGCGCACTTCTTCTCGGTTCATTTCTGTATGTTTTGTTAATTATTTCTTCGTGAATGTCACGCCGACAAGTCTTAGTGTTCTTTTTTTTATGTTTTCGCAAGGTGAGCCTTTTGTCTCGCTAAGTATCGCTAAAAAGCGAGATGTAGACGTTTCTTTTTTTATATTTAAAGGAACGCTTTCTTCGTCTCGAAACTTTATCAGTGTAGCATTGCATTCTTAAATTGAAATTATTTATTCTGTGTCTGTGCTCTTCAGGGCCCCTCGAAAGTACAAATTGATATTAATTGTGTTAGAAGCCCTACCGGCATTACCCCATGTGTTTTTCTTAACAATCAAGCGGTTGCACAATCCTTTTGCTTCTAACGAACTGTAAAAATAGGCAATACACGACCTTATTGTGTAGATAATAGTAACGAAATCGAATCTATTCGAGCAGAAAATTAAGTTAGATAGTCTGTCGTGTCTCTCACTATTTCTAAATTCAATTTGTGTTCGAAATACAAATTGTGGCGGTTAAATCCCACGCGTCGGCCATATTTGAATTAATTTCGTTTTTAACTAAGGCAGCAAAGCTCTTTATAGGGGCGTCACCTTGTGAAAAGTGGTTTTATAGTGCATTTGGGGATTTTAGCCATATGAGAGAGCTGAGACGAATATTGCTGTGCTAAATTACGTGTAATTACTGTGGGAATATTTTATAAGGGTAATACAGAGGCTCTGTGCATTTTTTATGACGATCGATGCGCCCTACTTGAAGTAACCAACTCTTTTAGAACGTAGACCATGTGCTTAATTGCCTGTCGTAAATTACGGACTACGACATTTTAAATTTATATTATAAGTTACATTAAATTAACAGAATTGTAGTAGTAATTAACGAACGAAATTAATATGGACGAAAGTTCTAATTACCTACGTTATTGTTATAACCATCCCTTGTCCCACAAAAGCCAGGTTGCAGGCATTTACGGGGTTTCCATAATAATAATAATTGGTTGTCGAAATTATGTCAATAAAGTAATATAAAATATTTTTCCGTTTGGTTCATCATGGATTCAGATTATTTGGTGTCGCCATCATCATCTCATTCAGAGAGTAAGGTAAAAGGCAACTAACTCCCGTACTCATAAACAACTCTTAAATTTAATCATTGTTTAGCGAAATTTTTATTAGTAAAACCAACCTTATACCAAACAAAACCGTAAGAATTTAAGCTAATCAATTGACTATAATTTACGAGGCGATTATGAGTAAGGGGATAAGGGTCTACTATTAAACAGTCAGTATACTTTACCAAAGAAGGAAAACTTGATACTAAATCAATATCAACGCGTCTATCCGCCGTAGTTAAGCAAGCGACCTCGGTGGCGCGCCGGTAAAGCCAGCGGCTGCCGCGCTTGAGGTTGTGGGTTCGATCCCCACGCAGGTCAATAATTTGTGAGATCCACAAATTATTGTCCTGAGTCTGGGTGTTATATGTGTCCGTTAATTGATGTTTGTAAAAGGTCCCCGCGACACAGGGCATGATCCCTAGTGCGGGAGTTGTCTTTTTAAAAAAAAAAAGTCTAGATTTCCCTACTCCCAGTCAAACATCCCCGTGGAATTTGGCATTAACGACCTCTGTGGCGTAGTGCTTATTTAACATGACTGCTACGCAGAGGTCTCGGGTTCGATTCCCGTTTAATGCAAATCTTTGTGTGCATGAACATGATTGTTTGCATTGGTCTGGGTGTTTTATATGTATAATATGTACGTATTTACAAAAAAAAAGTATTTAAGTTATCCGTTGTCTTGTACCCATAGTCCAAGCTTTGCTTAGTTTGGGACTAGGTGGCGTTGTGTGAATGTGTGAGTGTTATTTATTTATTTATATTTAATTCATAATCAGATAATCACGAAACAAACAATCGCAGTACAATAATTTAAGTCACTTCAACGTTAACACTTACCCACATTTATCAAAACATTATATATAAGGAGGGTAATAGTAATAAATTTTGGGGATACCTAAACGCGAACATTTCTCTTAGTTCGTACATTTAACGTAACTTTGTTGCCTTTTTTTTCTCTCCTATCATCAAACTATAATAATTGGGAAAGTTTTCTCATTATATCTTTTGGCATGACGTTTTTTTTTTCGGCTCGTGTGCTTGAAATGTATTTATTAGTGTTGCCGAGAGTTGTAAGTAGTTGTCTTGTTATATGGGCTAATAGGAATTGGAATAAACTTTTATGGGTTGACGCCTTTTTTGTAATGGTTTGGTAATTTAACAGAATTGGGTGATTGTGGTAGGTTTTTCAATAAGCTGTTTTTGTTAGGCACTGCTGTGCTTGCACCGCAGAGGTTCTCTAAACCTCTAAGCACTGACGTGCCAATGTTATTGTGCTTAGGTGCAAACATCTTCTTAACAGCCCATTAATGTCCCAATGCAGGGACGGGCCTACTAATACCACGCTGGCCAGACGGATTGGTATAGGGTTTAACTTCAAGTTTTCCTTCTTTTTACTTCGTAAAGATAATATTTACGGTTAGTCGGTTTTTACGACATCCCTGCGATGAGATGGGGTGGTGACATATTGTATTCTTACTCCGTCACCACAGTGATCAGTGTTTGGATCTCTCACAAGGAAGACCTGATAAAGTAAATTGTGACCTAAATACTTACAATATACCTGATAGTAGAGCCTTCGTAAATACCATGGCATTTCTGTTTTGGCATATGTGCGTGGCATTTAGTCTAAAGGTTGTGTAGTATAAAGGCTTTTATATTGTGATTTTGTCTTCCTAAATATATAGCCAGGTTATTTTCTGCTTGATTAGGTAATTTCCGCTTTAAGTATCGTTCTTTGTGTCAGGGAGACTTGTACTTAGGACTCAGGACAGTAAAGACGATCGCACAGTGATGTTGTGATTCTAGTATTTTTTAAACAATTCAACGGGTACTTTTATATAACTTATTATTAAACATATTATTATTTCATTACTGCTCCACTCCTATTAGTTATAGCGTGATACTATATAGCCTATGACGCTTCCTGATAAATGGACTATTCAACATAGAAAGAATTTTTAAAATCGGTTCATTAGATCCAGAGATTACCCCCCTACAAAGTCACAAACCCACAAACACACAAACTTTACCTCTTTTATAATATTAGTATAGATAACTATACGGGGATTAACATGATTAATTGTGGTAAATATTGAAACTATCTACCTTTGAGGCACTCGACGTTTCGACCAGGTTACACCAGCCATGGTCACGGGATGACCCTATTTAAGAAACTGTTTTCAATGAACACATTTCTTATTGAAAACCTTTGCTCTTTTTTGAATAGATTACAAAGTTAAAGCCTTTATATCATTTAGCTATCATGTGGTAAATCAACAATTTGCTCTGAATTTGATTTCAATCTCCGGTATTTTGCTTAGCAGTCGCTATGACTCAGGACTCATTAACTACCTTAAACAAATAATTGCATGTAGAAATTGCCATGAGCCTCTAAGTAAATATTGCAATGTTGTTTTCTATACCTGCAGAAGCCCTAATAAATAAATAAATAATAAATAAAATCTTTATTTCGAACTTTAAGTCCATATTTTACAAAGAATAAGAAGAAGTAATCCCTGCAGTGGTACGCCCTTCATAATTTTTAAATAACCCGTACGAATAAACACCATATCTACAAAGTCATTGATACGTTCATACAAAATAACGAGACGGTTTCAAAACCTATCCGATCCGATAATCAAAGGTACTACCACCATTTTACCTGGACGTCCCCTCCTCCCCCGATGTCAAGAAGCACTGGTAATGAAGGGGACAGATGAATGAGTAATCAGGGTTCTAGTTTATTTGGTCTGTTTCTGTGTCGTCTGCTAGGGAGGTGTCAGTGATTGGTGCAAGTGATAGGACACTTGAAAATTAGGTATTACAATTTAGTGAATTAATGAAAACATTATTTACGTAATAAATTTAACAGTTACGCTTATTCCCGAATGTTTTATGTAATAAATATCATTGGTCATTATATATCTAGTCACTATTAGATTCTGATTAAACTTCATCTTGTCATTGTTTTAACACAATTCTAAATCGAACTTACTGCCTTACAATTAGCTGTCACTTATAACATCCACTATTAAACAATGAGATTACACAGGATAAGTTATTATTTTAGTAAATGTCAGCAAAAGGATTTTAATTGTTAGATGTATACCTTCTCTTTTTATAATTGACATGTTAAAATAGCTGTTACAAACTGGTTGTAAGTCCAGTCCGTGTGTTGACAGAGTAAGAATACAATATGTCACCACCCCATCTCATCCCATGGGTGTCGTAAAAACCGACTAAGGGACTATTCGTAAATATTATCTTTACTAAGTAAAAAGAAGGAAAACTTGAAATGAAACCCTATACCAATCCGTTTGGCCAGCGAGGTATTAGTAGGCCAAGTACCCTATACTTCCGTGACGGGAGGAAGCCCGTCCCTGCAGTGGGACATTAATGGACTGTTATGATGGTTGTAAATCGCTGTCGCTTATACCTTAAACCTAACACTAAGCTGCAAGTTGGTGCTATGAAACAAGATGGTGGTTAGTGATTGCGGGCAGCAACACTAATTAGTCACCCGGAACTGGGTGAGGGGACTATCCAAGATATACATTCATATTTCAGTTATTTTGTGATGAGATTAGGTCATGAGTTAAGTGTGGACTTAGTGAGGACTACCTTGATTTATTTGGATAAATCGTCCATTTTATAAATTATTTAAAATAAATAATTATTTGCCTATTTTTTCAATATTCGTATTGTCCTGAACGAAGATTCACTCGTATTTTTTTATTTATTACTTAATGTATGTAAACCTCGTATAAACCTTATGAAAAGCAGTCTAACAAGTATAGGTTATATTTACCGAGGTTATTTTTTTCCGTGGTGTAAATTTAAAGTTAAAAGACCATAAAATTAAAGTATTTTAAAAGTTTCTTTTGTTACCGATAGAAGCGTTAGCGTTGTTTCCATTTTCTACAAAAAATAAACCAAATATCTAAATAACGATTTTTTCACTTAATGTTTAAGTAAACCCCGAAAATCTATTATATGGTAAGGCATTAACAATAATTTAATACTTGGGCGTGAAAATAATTAGATTAGTAGACGTCATAATAGGCTTTTTATGGTGTAAATATGGTAGTTTTAATATACACTATAGTTTGTTTTATCGTTAAATTTGTTATGTTGGTACTTAAATGTATTTTATCTGTGTCAACACGCAAAGCTTTTTATGTTGGTAGAAATAGATTTGACCTTAGTTTTTTACTAATATGTTGGTATTATTTGTAGAGTATAATTTTCTTACATTGTATGTATTTATATGAAAGAGAGATAAAAATATGCATACATTTTGAATATGACTTTGCCTTTTAGATGAATGGAAAGTACCATCCTTCACATTTATTCATCTCTTACTCTACATATTTCTGGTTAATGATCAAAGTAATTACATCTGGTAATTATTTATTATAGGATTGGACAAAGAAATATACAAAAATTGGATGCAAATTTCTCCCATGCCTTACCCTTATTTTCTCCCAACTTCATAGGTCTCGAGGGAAATACTACTATAGTTTATGACACCATATAAATGTTAATATATATGTGGTAATTCGATAACTGCTTATTACGAATCTATTGTTAAAAACGTATACCATTCATATTTATGTCAATTAAGCATTATGCGATTGAGATATAGGTCAAATATTCATTGTCCAACGATAAATTACCGGTGCAATTAGATTATACTGATTAAATTAACATAAGTAAGGCTAATTATGCTAAAATTTAACTAAATTATGTATTAATATTGTCACATCCAGACGTATTATAGCAGCGCCCTCTGCTTTGAAATGACGAAGCACTTGCACTGTGAATTCTGTAACAGAACTATTATTTTTATAAACATCCTATTAAAGAGAAGGGCCTACGAGTATGTCTATATGGATAGCAATTTGGCGTTTGTTTTTGTTTTGGTTTACGAAATACAAGTTTGGTTGAGGGCCATCCGCCCCACCACAGCCCGCGTAAAGTAGTAATGGTCGTCTGAGACCGACTACTCGTCCTCACAAAAAAAAAAAAAAAAATACAAGTCTTTATGAGCGTTTATAGGACTCACCGCCGCCAATGGAAAAGAAATCATTTTGCGCAAATACGATAAATAATGTAAAATGTGGATAACAAAGTCTTTTTTTTTTGTAAATACATACATATATTATTATTATACATAGAAAACACTCAGACCAATGCAAAATGTTCACACACACAAAGATTTGCTTTGAGCGGGAATCGAACCCAAGACCTCTGCGTGGCAGCCTTGTTATATACCGACTACGCCACAGAGGTCGTCAAAGTTAACGTTAAGTAGGTAAACTTAACTAGGTAACTTATAATAAGCTAAGGTCTCTTTAGGACATTTTACTCAAGTACCAAACCCATAATAAAAAATTCTGTATCCTACAAACTAATTGGCCAGTACCTTATACCTACACGAACATATACATATATGTTGGGCAGTAAATCTCTAGCACCTGGTCTCGGGAACTTTTCTACCCCGTATATAAATCACTCTTAACCGAGGGATGATTTCAACTGAAGATAGTATGCTAGATTAAAAATCTTTGTTTTACAAAAGATTCTTCTTTTATTTTGTAAGGTGTTGAGAGGGACTGATTGAGATGGTCATTCTTTGGTCATTTGACCAAAACGGTCATATGACCAAAAATGTGTTAGATTTTTTGTTTTTTTTAATTTAAATTAAGATAATAATATGCTTTTTAGACTTACTCCTTTACTCATAAACGCTTCTTAAAATTTTATCACTGTTTAGCGAGATTTTTCTAAAAAATTATATGAATTTAAGGTAATCAATTGGCTAAAATTTAAGAGGCGTTTATGAGTAAGGGGTTAATGAAGTAAAAGTGTTTGTGAAAAACCTTTGGGTGAGTCCCTGACTCCTAAGCAGTTCTAACGAAAATATTAAAGTGCTTAGTGTGATACTGGGTTTTGCACTCTTTTTATAAAGTATACTTTATTGCCTTTTGGATCAAGTTTAATTATTTATTTTTTTATTATATTTATTTAATTCAAAATTCCATAATTTGTTAGGTATACAATATATTTACTTAAGACTATGTTAGTTGAAGTTTAAGTCTTAATGTTTTTACTCAGTTTATGCTAACTGAAAACTAAAATATCTCTTCACCAAAGCAACTAAAATATCTTTTAACATAAAAAAGTTAATCACGAAAAACAAAATGATTTATATGTCCTATTAAAAGTACATGCAATAATTAAGCACCGCTTTTAACTTCAGCCATTCAAAGCGAAGAAAATCAGATCGATCAATACCATTGCGACAAGTAGTCGTTAAAAGGGGGGTGGAACGAATTGCATCCAAGCGGTAATTAATCCTAAATCTGCGGAACCAACAAGTCTAGGGGCTAACGACCTCATTAGGGTTCCGTAGGGGTTCTTTGATTGATTGTAAGAAGTTTTCTCTTCTCAATATTTGTCAAAACGTTAAGCGGTTCGGTAAGTTTCAATGATTTATTAATTAATACAATCTTTAGTAAAACTCGCTGTAGAGAAACTGCACCATTAAATTGATCAAAGTTATTTAATTAGAAGTTAAATTATGGTGTTTGTACTTCTTAATTTTTTTTTTTAAATCACATACCTAATCATCATTCAACTAAGTAAATAAACCAAATTACAATTTCTTACGAAAATCAGAGTTATGGATAGTGCTAAAACATATGGGCAATGACCAAAACTTTACCCACTTTGATATTTCTTATAGAAAACCTATCTATATTCTAGAATATTGGCTTAACTATAAGAGTTCACCCAATATTCACGGTATACGTACATTTTTATATCTGCACCCAACTTTTTCCTTTACAGTTACTTTTTTACGTAACAGTCTTTATTCCCTCCTACTATGTAAGACGTAAACTTAACGTCTTAGAGAAAACCTTTTCCTTTTGTTACCCTCAATAAATTCTTGCCAGGCATACCATTGTCGAAAACTTTCATGAATTGAGATCTGATAGAAGCAGGTAATGAATGATACCTATTGTTGGATAATTAATTTCTTCATTAATGTCCTTTACATAGGACGCTATGGAATTATAGTGGGTGTTATATCGCCCATTATGCGTAATTGCTCCTTTTGGATTGTTCTCTTGTTTGGAAGGTAACGCCTCTCTGAATGAGTCGTTTTAGGTGGCGGTTGTCGAATTATGTCTGGTCGGTTGGATGAGAATAACGGTTTATTACAGGCTATTTGACTACATTATCATTAAAATAAAATAGGCGAGCGAAAACAAAATTTAAGGTGGACGAAAATGTGACGAAAAGTAGACGATTTTGGTTGTTTCATTATTTCTGTTCATTGAGATCTTTTACTGAAATGAGGTTCCCTGTCACGTCTTTTTCTTTTATTGCTATTTATTGTTCATTTTTAACGAACAGTGGTAAAGAACACCAGGCTTTAATAGATTTTTCTTTAGAAAAAATAAAGGTGAAATTATAGGGAAATATTACAGTGGTGACGGAGTAAGAATTCAATATGTCACCTCCCCATCTCATCCTATAGTTGTCGTAGATACCGACTAAAGGAACTATCTGTGAATATTACCTTTACATAGAAAGAAGGAAAACTTGAAATTAAACCTTATAGCAATCCATCTAGCCAGCGTGGTATTAGTAGTCCAAGTATCCCTCCGTCACGGGAGGAGGCCCGTCACTGCAGTGGGACATTAATAAGCTGTTATGATGATATTGTTCCATACAAAAAACATATTATATAAACAAACGAACACGTTGAATAATTACAATACAATCGACGAATCTTAATATGACATCTATGCAGTATTTGAAACTGTTATTGTTGTGCAACCATTGTATGTAAAATTGGGTGTAATAACAAGTTAGATTTTTGACTGATTTGTTAATGTATCGATTTGGTATGTCCTTTTGAAAGTACATAAGGTTTTTAAAGGAGTATTTAAGATTTCCTATCATCATATCAGCTATTTGACATCTACTGCATGCCGAATACTTCCCCTGTAAAATCGTGGTCTGTGGCTGCTACGCAAAGTTTTGGTTCGTTTTCTGTTCATTACAGTTTTTTTTTCTAAACTTTAAGTAATGTGCTGACGATAATTCCCAGTTTCCCCCGATCGGGGAAAAGTATTCGGGGGAAACTGGGAATAGACGACTGTTCTATGGTTTTTTTTTGACAAAATTGACCATTACCAATATCGTTAGCAACATCCACTAAAATAAAAATTTAAAAAAAATATCATACTAACAGCAATTTGGATATACTCGTACGTACAAATAATAAACTCTACTTTCAAAAAGACATACATTCTTCCTAAAAGAATTACCTAAACCAATTCCTAAAAATACTATTTTCAATCACTTTTGTAACCTCTAATTTCATCATCATCATAACAGCCCATCAATGTCCCACTGCAGGGACGGGCCCCTCCCGTCACGAAGGGATACTTGGCCTACTAATACCACGCTGGCCAGACGGATTGGTATAGGGTTTTATTTCAGGTTTTCCTTCTTTTTATTTCGTAAAGAAAATATTCACGGATAGTCTCTTAGTCGGTTTTTACGACACCCATGGGATGAGATGGGGTGGTGACATATTGTATTCTTACTCCGTCACAACACGGAAACCTCTAATTTACGCATACCATAACTATGCCAATGTCGTCATCCTCACCTGCACTTAATCTTATATCTAATATGTATATTACATATATCTGTTGTCGTCTGTACAACCATCTGAAGCTTAAAGGGGTCGTTAAACCGAGCTTAAATATCTGACACACGGTCGTAAACAGCGTCAAGCATTATCGTGAACCAATAAACTATTGTTTGAATTTTTACGATGTAAAGTGTAAACATTTAAAACGCTCAAACTGAATGTTAAAAGATAAAAAGGATTAAGGTTTGACGAAATAAATTTAGGTAAAATCTTGTTCTCAATAAATATAAAAATACATACGAGTACATACACGTCACTACTCCATCTCTTCTTGTGAATGTAATTTGGGACTAGATGGCGTTGTGTTAATGTGTGAGGAATATTTATTCATAACCCTTCAGTCCAAAAACTGCGGTACTAGAAGCTTGCCCCTATGCAAGCTTCTTAAACAATGCTGAAATGAGGTAAATTAAACAAAAGACAGTTTTCTTGAAATTGACACTTATCTACTATTTTATTTCTGGTTAGCATAAAATGTTTCTTACTCGCAGATTTATTGCCTTTATTATAATATAATCTGCAAATTAATGATTCTAGTAAAAGTAGATAACATTTTAATGAGTTTAGGTAGGTATAAGAAGTTAGAACAATGAACTTATCTTACATTTAGTGATAAAAGCAGTTATCCTGTTTAACGATTTATTATTCGCTGAATCATGCATTACGCATCTTAAAATACGCGTAAAGAGCCTACTTTAATTAATAAGTAATTAAATTTTAGAATTAAAGTTAATTTTAATACGCCATCTTTCTTAATTAGCTCATAAAGAGTAAATTAAGCATGAAATAGTTGCCAAGTTTAAGTTTTATTATGATACAGTAGTTTGCAAAGGAATCCATTTCATTGTGAAAGGCACCACATTTTATTGTGAAGACAAGTTTTTAATCATCTTTCTTTTTAAGTTATTTGTAATTAGAAATAAAGCTCTTAAGTTTTATATTGTTATCTTGAAAATACCTACAGTATTTAAGAGTTCATTAAAGAATACATTCAGTCCTTTATTCGTAATTTGTTTGAGTAATACTTAGACAAAACAATTATTGTTTAATGTTGTTTTTTCTTTAATTTCTAACGTTAAAGTACCAATATAAATTTACCGAACAGAACTTAAAATAATTGGTGAAAAAAAAATTTTGATTTTATGATTCCATGAAGCAAGAAATATTTTGTTTTTATGATTCCATGAAGTACTATACAAGTACTTATGATTATTGTAATAAATATTATTTTGTTATGTATAGTTTTACTCCAGATTCAACCTCGTCTTATAAATAAGGTAAACTTTAGCTACGGGCCATTAAACACTTTTTTTTTCAATTGTAAATAATACATACAAATGTATCCAATAAATTATATATATTTCTCCCAACATATCATAACAACGTACAACCCAACATGTTGGCGTAATTTACGAGCCGTATTATCAACAGAACTATGCGATCCGGTTTAACAGTAGTAAATCAGAGCGGCAACCGCCTGCTTCCCAACATCACTCATGAATGAAGCTATACATTGTAACTTAGAATATATGTTACGTAGCTTAGATTATACAAACATACACACATTTTCGTATGGATGAACTTGATTTGTATGATGTGAGGAATTGATCCGGGGTAAAAATTTGTCATGTGAATATTTAGTAAAATATTGTATGTTATAGTTTTGTAAGGTGATTTTGATTTGAGATATGGATTAGGATGTAGGAAATATTTTTCGTGTGGTCATGGAGTAAGGGGTAATACCATCTACTTTTAAGGTCGACGTGGGTTAAAGTTTTCAGATCATCATCATTGCGTTTGGCTTCTGCTATGAACCTTATACATCTATATCCAGCTGAAGGAGCCAATCTTTTACGGCCGGAGTAAGGTTGTGGAGCTCAGGCATTCCCCCAGAGAAACGACGTTTTAACGAAAGTTTTCAAGTTATTGTCTAGTACGAAAACAACGAAAAAATCTTGTCATAAAACCGTAAAGAGTTATTAGTAAAACTAATTTTCCCTTCGTCAGTAAAAGAGACTTGTCTTGACGGATTGAGAACACAAAAAATCACCACTTCCGCGAGTGTTCAAGATTCGTAGCACAAGGAGACTCGAAATAATATCTTACATCAGTCTTCATTGCTAGCGTTATAAATATCAGTGACACAAGCATTATTTTATCTTTTGAGGGAGCTGTACTAAAACAGTTAGCAGTAGTCCATTAAAAACATGATGAAAAAGACTAATTTACTTTAAAATCAATTAGATTACTCCACGATCACTCATTTACGTCATCTCACCATTATTATACTTTAAACCTTCTCAAAGTTTCTCAAGTAACTCTAGTCTAATTTACATAAACATGACATAAGTTAAGAACGCCATGCATCATGATTTCTGTGGAACTGATTAAAATATAAATATAAATAACTAATAATTAACTAATATAATAATATCATTAACTCATTATATATTAAATAATATAATTAACTCATTTAAATGTTAAGATGATGATGAAAATGACCAAAAGTATCCAAATAAATCTATAAAATAAGGAGAAAGTGACTAAAAACTACCCAAAAAGGTGTCCAATATCAATTAACTATTAGATTTCTTCACATCCAAAACTTTATCATATTTTAAACCTTCTCAAAGTTTGTCAAGTAACTCTAGTCTAATTTACATAAACACGACGTAAGTTTAGAACGCCATGCATGTAGAACTGGTGTATGTTATAGTTTAAACCATGACTGATGGTATAAATATATGGTAACGGTATAAATTTACTACTGTTCGTTCGCTTAGTTTCTTGGTGTTTACTGTTAGGTTAAAATGCCAGCTTGTTGGTTGACATGTGGGGTTATAATTTTGCCTCGGGCTTGCAAAAAAGTGTTAGTAAGTTTTTATTTAAAGAAGGGATTATAATTCACCTTATCTGCCAATAGATGTCTACGGACGTAGATCTCCTCGAAATATTGCCGCCTGTGCGGTACTGTGCATTCCTCATCCATCGCCTTTTGAAAAACTTTCTGCCTCAACCATATATTTTTAACTTTTGGATAATGACGGCTATTGCCCGCTAGCCATACAATATCATAACAGCCCGTTAATGTCCCACTGCAGGAACGGGCTTCCTACAGTGACGAAGGGATACTTGGCCTACTAATACCATGCTGGCCAGATGGATTGGTATAGGGTTTAATTTCAAGTTTTCCTTATTTTTACTTCGTAAATATAATATTAACGGATAGTCCCTTTGTCGGTTTTTACGACGCCCTTGGGATGCTATGGGGTGGTGACATATTGTATTCTTACCTCGTCACCACACGGGCACTTGGCAAGTGTATATTTTATTGTATTTATTTTCATTGTTTGTGTTAAAAATGATAAAACCAGTCAATAAAAGGCTACATAAAATGGTTAGATTCTCGTTTGACCGATACGTTTTATTCTGTAGACGGTCAATGTTCTAAAAAGCTTTATCTAATAAATCTAATCTGAAATCTAGATAAGGTGTTGAGTTATTGAAGTAATATATCATTAATATGACATGATAGAAAGAAAATAAACCATTTTATTAATATAGACACTTATTATGTACTACCCGACCCACTTCGTTGGGCGGCGAAAAAAACGCGTCCCTTTTTTAGACATATGTCATTACTGCTCCACTCGTATTAGTCATAGCGTGATACTGTATAGCCTATGACACTCCCCGATTAATGGACTATTCAACACAGAAAGAATTTTTAAAATCGGTTCATTAGATTCAGAGATTACCCCTCTACAACGTCACAAAGACACAAACTTTACCTCTTTATAATATTAGTATAGATATGTGGTATGATTAATACCATACCACATATACCAATATGTGTGTTGACGGATTAAGTTTCGTCACTATCCTTTATTATCCCATGGCCCATGAGACTAAGAAATAGTTCACAAATATTTTATCAAGAAATACAAAAGAAGAAGAATTTGACATAACATTCTCATACACATTTATTTCTTGCCTGTTTTCGCACTTCCTATAGGGCTCATTAGGGTAATTTTTCAGTGTATTGTATTAAAAAACAAAAATTCAAAGACACATTAAAGTCGCCATTTTAAAACCCAACTTTTCTAAAAATTCACTGAGTTTTAAAGTTATATTTCAGTTGATCAAAGCCTTACCTTATTTACAAATTCGACAGAAATAACATGAAAAGTAAGGGTAGGGTATATTTCACAGGCGACCTGTCTCAACCCTTCATAGTGGCGGTTCGATGTCCGGGCGAAATAGAGCGAGAAATTATTGGAAACCACCCCCCACCTATCTCCCTTAGACAATTGTGTTTCCCCATGCGTGGGATAGCTCTAACGGGGTAACATACTTTTTATGTAAATCATTGGCTTTGAAACCTATGTTCTGTAACTTATGCATTGTTGTTTTATTTGTGTGTTTATTTTATGAATATTATAATAAAACAGCAATGGATTTCAAAAACTGTTACGTACGTTTACTTGCACGTAATATACTATGGGTAGAAAATAACTAATAAAGATGCATGTTATACTTATTTTTTAAATACATACACTTTAAACGTAATGCAAATCATGTTACACACACAAAAATTTGCATTAGGCGGGAATCGAACACTGGATCTCTGCGTAGCAGCCATGAGCTTTGACTACTATTTATTTATTTAAACTTAGGAACTCCAACAAAGGAAACACTGTACATGCAATATTCTATGAGATTAAAAATATAGTAATGTGCTCCTTCAATTATAGGAGAACACATCATGAGCACATCATCATTTTAAAATGTTGCTATAATTAAATTACATAAATTATTAATTATTAAAAGTATTGGTAGTGTGTATACAGAAAAAATTAAAATAAAAAACTTAAAACTAAGTCTACAAATCAAAAACAAAGATAACACAACATTCAAAACATATACAATGGGGTTAACAAATAAATAAGAACCAATTTAAAATAGGTAACTATGCGTCAGATGCAGTCTATAGTTCTAAATAATTATGTGTATCCGTTATCTAGAACCCATAGTACAACCTCTGCTTAGTTTGGGACTAGATGGTGTTGAATAAGAAATATCATTACATTAGAGAAACGCAATTGAAATTCAGCAAAAAATCTTTTACTAGAGAATTGGCTTTTACTCTCAAGAAGTTTTTTACATACATACATAAACTCACGCCTTATCCCGTCCGGGGTAGGCAGAGACGACAGAACGCTTTTCACGATTCTGGCAAACAGCTTGGGCCTCATCCACATTCATTACTTCGTCGATTTTTTCGTTCATTCCTCCTTTTTACATTCAACGAAGAAGTTTTTTATTGAATTATTAATATAAACGTCAGTTATTACTAAGCTTACCTTCATATACTATCAATATATCATCTAGTAATTCTATTTCAGCAAAACATCTATGGATTGTGTATATCGAGCCTTTTAGCCAAATTGGAGCGTAGGCTTACAGAGTCCGTTATTTAGTTGTAGGATAGAAACACGAATTATGATTGGGCTCGTGTTTTATTTGAGGAAATTGCCGACTTGCTCAATTTTTCTATTAATTAAAATGAAAAAACAAGCGAAAAAAAAGAAACCGCGATATCTGTGTAAAGATCGTATCGTAGTATTTTCTGTCGTTTGTAAGAAGAATTTAGAATTAACTAAGTTTTTAGAATTTACTAGGTATAATAGAACGATTTCAAGGTAAAATACCTTAAATTGTCCCCAAGTAAAGTAAGAAACGGTTAAATTCAATAACACATACATATTAAACTTAACCCTTAAATCCTTTACTAAATGAGCTTTAGTCATTTTGTCACGATCAACCCTACAATGTCCAAAACTTGCCTAAACTTGCGGCCTAAAGGACGAACTTGGTCAATCCCTCTATTTTCTCTCTCTCTTTCACTCATATAATATTCAGTATCTTTCGTCTCTGTTACACGTTTTGTAATTAATAATGTATGAAAGCTGTAGACGCTATGTATCATTATGATGTAGAGGAAACTCTTAGCCGTTTGTAGCGTTGGCAAAAAAATAATACAAAAAGGTATTTAATTAATTAATATTTGTTCGATTATGGATTTTGCCACTCATTAATGTCGTTGCTTGACATGAAGAAGAAATATATGATATGCATCACCCAAGGTTGACTGGAAGAGAATGCCCTAGGCATTTAGTATGCCTGTATACATTAAGAGATGTTAAATAAATAAATATGCTATAATCCTTCGTTGTATGTTGTACAAAATATTTTTTAATTTCGATTCCCACATAAGTAAAACATAAGTTGCATGAACGTGACTTGTGTGTTTTGGTGGGCTACTCTATGGTTTTTGAAGTAATAAAATAAAAAAATATTACTTAGGTGTTTTCTTTTCTTGTTTTTTTTTATCAACAAAACAACTAAAACATTGGAACTCAAATAGTACCACTTAAGCCTAAAAAAACGTCACACACTTTAGGATTCAGAAATCCTTGATGATAATAATAGCAACGCTAAGCGTTAGCCCGCTTGTTTTAGCGTCACATCAAGTGCCTATTGCTTTCAGTAATATTTTCTGTTTTCTGTAGAATACAGGGTGTGACCACTTAATTTTAACTCAAAAAAGTCTTGGAGAACAACTACAACTTTATAGTCAACTAGCTGACCCGTGCCTTCGTTGGGCGGCGAAAAAAACGCGTCCCTTTTTTAAACATATTTAATTACTGCTCCACTCCTATTATACATAGCGTGATACTCTATAGCCTATGACACTCCCCGATAAATGCACTATTTTTAACAGATTTTAAAAGTTCTTTTTGTGTTAAACAGAAAGAATTTTTAAAATCGGTTTATAAGATCCAGAGATTACCCCCTACAACATCACAAACACACAAACTTTACCTCTTTATAATATTAGTATAGATATCTCTAACAAAGAAGGTCAACTTAACCCAAAACTCTCGGCTCGGTTTAGTATCTGAAGCCCTACTTTTCCTTTTAAATGTCTTTTCTGCACTGTAGTGGGAAAGATCTTCTCGGAGCTAGTCTGTAACGAGTACCTTAGAATCGTATTAAAAAGAACCTAACTCAGAATTCGTACCTAACAACTGACAGCAATAAAGATGTTTAAAATTCTATTTGTAAATTAAATTGTTATTTGCATTAAAATTTTAAACAAACAACAGTAAATGTATACAAGGTGGTATAAAAGCTAAATATTTACATTATTGTATTCTGAGAACAGCATGTATATCTTTTACATCAAGAATGTGTCCAGTCCACCATTTTGTGGCGTGGACTTTTCAAGAAATCATTAATATGGATTAGCCGGAGACAATTTATGGTTCCATGTATGTTTTGTGACAGTAACTCAGGGGCTTATTAATTAAAATAAACATGAAATGTAAATTGTTTTAATGATTTTTATGTGTTGAAGTTTTGAAAATGTTGTATGTGGTAGCTTAATTGGATAAGCGTGTGAATTGTGATGTAAGTATGTGCTTAGCTTTTTTGCAGTGAAATACTGTTTTCGGATAGTGTTTCTATTTGCCTATTAAGTCGGAGGCAACCGGTTTGATCCGCGCACTAGTCAATCATGAAGCTGATTTATTTATTTTCGGTGTTTCAACATAACGTTTAAATAAAAAAGATATACCCCCTTACTCATAAACGTTTAGCGTAATGTTATTACACACACATCACTGTTTAGCGAAATTTTTATTAGTAAAACCAACCTCATACCAAACAAAACCGTAATAATTTAAGCTAATCTATTGACTAAAATATAAGAGGCGTTTATAGGGGGTTTGTGTCTATTGAAATGTCTATAACTCATAGTACGCTTAGTTTGAAATTGGATAGCGTTATGTGAATTTCTGAGTTTGTTGTCCTGTTGTGTCACAAAGTATATCTGAACTCAAAACAATTGTTTGCCGATCATAATGCATAACTGTATTTAGTAAGAATCAAACTCAGCTATGAGCCTAAATAATCCTATTAATATTATAAATGCGAAAGTTTGTGAGGATGTATGGATGAATGGATGTTTGTTACTCTTTCACGCAAAAACTACTAAATGGATTTTGATGAAATTTGGAATATAGGTAGTTAAGGGTGTAGAATAACATTTAAGCTACCTTTACAACGTGGGTGAAGCCGCGGGCATCAGTTAGTCATGTATTAAGCAAGTATGTATTGTAAATAACAGTTTCGTCGCCGCTTAATGTTTTAACACCTATTAACCTACTGTTTATATATCTAATGATTTTAATGTTCAAAAATTTACTAATTTCCCATTAAGCGTGTTAAACAACGATAAAATAAAATTTTATAGCCAATTAGTAATTAAATAAAAAATAATAATAATTATTAAAATCACTAAACCTTAAAAAAAGCACATTAACTTTTATTTGTCACGATTAAAATTTATTAAACATAAAATCGTCTTTTAAAATCCATTAATATTTATCTAAAAGTATTTTTTTGCTGACAGTACTTTATGTACGTGAAAGAGTTTGATGTTATTTATTCATTTCTTTATCTAGCACTAATATAATTATACGAAGCTCGCTCTGAGTGGTTCTGTATAAAAATTAGAGGCTTACTTAACATTGATTTAGATAATGAAAGATTAATTTCAGTTTTATTCATGTTTTAATAATGATGTAGTATTACTCACACGTTGATACATCGCCATCTAGTAGCAAACTAACCTGAGCTTGTAGTATGAGTATTAGACAGAATATAATCATCATCATCATCTCAGCCAATTGACGTCCACTGCTGGACTTAGGCCTCCTCCTAATATTGCCACCTTGTGTGGTCCTTCGCCAACCTCATACATCGGTTTCCCGCCGTACTAACCAGGTCGTCGGTCCACCATGTGAGGGGTCTTCGCACCCTGCGTTGTATAAACAGACAGAATATAAACATTCTTATTTCTCAATGATCTTGGTCAGCTTATACCTCACACATTCACATAACGCCATCTAGTCCCAAACTAAGCAGAGCTTGTACTATGGGTACTAGGCAACAGATAAACGTACTTACTTAAATACTTTTTTTTATTATACCACGTCGGTAACGTAGTATTTTGGTTTTTAGGCCATCATCACAGATAGTACTCCAGTACGATTACTCAACTGGCTGACTTTAATTATAAAATCATGTCCCGACCGAGTAAATCTGCCAAGATATCAAATCATAAACGTTGTATTAATTAGCACTTTATTTTGTTACAGGTAAATACTATTCTTGTTTATCAACACGGAGTTAATAACTAGAGTAAGGTAACCCTTAAAGGTAGACAAATTAAAGAAGCCACGTCGTAGCAAAACCAAACCACTTTGGTAATATCAGACCTTTATTAAACATGGCTATTACCATTATTAAATATTAAATTATCGCTTAGATCTAAATACCAAATACCTCTAAAACATCTCCATCATCCATAAACGCCCACCCATCTAATTCTTTCCTGTACCAGTAGGTATTACTTAACCACAACAATCTACAATGATATTACGAAGCCATCGGTAACACCTGATCTTAAATCGTCAGCATAAGAAACACAACTTTATTTCTGTAACTTTTAGGTATCAATTCGCTTGGATACAATAACATTATATTTACATAGAGTGGTTAAATCGGGGTATTAAAATTCGATGGACCATACGTTATCCAAGTTGGTAACATGGGAATCGTTTTAACTGTGCCACGGTTGGTTTTCGATAGATTATACAATATTTATCGATAGGAGACATATTGGGATGAGTCGTACGACAGCCTAAAAATAGATGTGATATAATGGAGTGCTTTGTAAGATTAGCTCTTTACTTTGAACTTTCATAAGCTATTGATAAATCCATTAAATTTAGAGAATTTTTTTTTTTAAATTAAGAGCAATTTTGACGACCTCTGCGGCGTAGTGGTTGTATAACATGACTGCTACGCTAAGGTCTCGGGTTCGGTTCCCGCTCAATGCAAGTCTTTATGTGCATAAACATGATTGTTTGCATTGGTCTGAGTATTTCTATGTATAAAATGTATGTATTTACAAAAAAAGTAATAATTTTGTTTATCCGTTGTCTAGTATCCATAGTACAAGCTCTGCTTAGTTTGGGACTAGATGACGTTGTGTAAATATGTAAGGAATATTTATTTAATTGTTGATGCATAAATGCAGATGAATTAGACCTAGTATGATGCGTTTAGTCGCTTATTCGTTTAGCATCCTATGAAGCATGTTGACTAGAGACTGCGGCTCAGTTCTTAGTAGTGTGACTTCATTTACGAAGAACACACAATTATCCAATTTATCCAAAACCGTTTACCCAGTATTCCAGACACGGGTAATTAAACTGGATTCGCCAGATCATTCCAAAAACAAAAATCAAAACTAGATAAACATTACGAATAGTTACAAGTTCCAAAATAGGTTTGATTACATATAAAATAAAAAAAAAAAAAAGAAAAAAAGAAAATAAATAAAGAACATATAAAATGAAACATGTATTCTACAAAAATATACAATTGAAAGAAATTCTAAAGAAAGCACCTATACCATTACAAAGCAGTCAAACTCTCAAGGTATCCAAAGTTGAATAAGAAATTAGAACAACCGTATTAAAAAAAAATTGTATAATTTATGGATCTAACACCCAAATGGTGGAAAATGAAAATGAAAATGAAAAAATATTTTATTTCATCTAAGTCACATCAATGACATTTATGAAACGTCGGAGTTTTTATAGTGATCACAGCACGTCTAACTTAACGGCTAAGTTTACTGAGGGTTCGGAACACTACCATGACAGAGAAGATACCCACAAGAAACTCTGCTGGGTTCCTATCGCTCTTTTAGGTGATCACTTCACAAATATTTTATTAAGAAAACAGGACAATTCAGATCCAGGCATTTTTATCGTTTAAGTAATCCTTTACACTGTAATATGTGGTAATGTACACTGTAATGGGTGGACATAATTGAAAGAGATTCAAAAATACAATGACATTTATTTGATTAATGATATGATGGAAAACTCGCTTCGGACGCAATTAGAATCTTAATAGCGATAATAATAGGATTATAATAAGCTCCTTAATGGAGGTAGCTTAATATATGTAAGTTACAATTTTTGGAAGTAAGTTTTTACTGAATCTTTATAAGATCACATTATAAATGTTAAAACACAATGTTAAGTTGTTGAATTATAAGAAATACTTAAGTATTGCTTAAAATAGTTAGCGGCTAAAATGCACTGATTTCTATTAAACCTAATTTGTTGGTATGGATTTTAAGAAGGCTTTTGATTCAATATCCTTCAACTGTTGTTGACTGAGTGACTTTGCCGGTGTTTATTTACGTTATAAAGTGTTCTTTCTTGTGCAGTAAGTAGTGACACTCATTTAACGTGGCTTATAAACTTGTGTGTGGTGTTATTGACTGAAATTAGTTGTATATGTGAACTTGCTGTTTATTTAAATTATTGACTATCAAAGATTTCAATTCAATTTCTGCAGTGTCATTTCGACAGCTACAAAGAAACTAGCGCCATCTATTGATACTACCTGTAAACGCTTAGGCCGCTCAAGTTCTTCGATCGTACTGAGTAATCACTGCTTTTTATCAAGTGCTTACCTACTTGTTCCTGAGTGAATGACATAGGTGGCGTTGCCTGTTACTTAGCTAGTGCTTTTAATTATTTATAGAATCGTGAAACGGAAGAACTATCATATTCAAATATTTATACAAAAAAAAATTTTTTTTTTTTGTTTTTTCTCTCGCATTGCTTTATTGCTTTAATACTTCGTGCTTCAATATGAATTGTGCAGCCTGCAATGCTTTTGTTGATGCAGGGGCGCAGCTTCTCCGCTGTAACGCCTGCAAGCAGTGTTTTCATTCTGAATGCTTAAATATAAAGCCCCATCAATACGAGGCCCTCTCGGAAGATTTTAGGGCAGCGTGGAAGTGTCCGTCATGTAATAATGTTACCCGGCGCACACGATCTAACTTACTTACGCCTGTGCGATCTACACAAATACCAACGTATGAAGAGACTGTAAATATGTCGTGTGACAATATAGAGCGGGACCATTACTCTACGCATGTCAGTATTCCCACAATGGACGGGGACTCTGCTGGTTCGGGTACGTCTGGCTTACTTCAGAGTTTTACAAGCGAGCTTCACACAACATTGAAGTCATGGAAAAGCGATCTAAATAGTACACTTGCTACTTTTAAGGAAGACATAAAAGGTACCTTACATGGCTGGCGCGATGATATCGACTCGAGTCTGAACAAATTAAACACTGACTTAAATTGTGCTCTTGATGAGATAAGGAAAGACATGGTTCAACTTTGTAATGAAAACAGAAGCATTAAACAGGATTTTACTAAATTATCGCAAACAGTAGTAGAGTTACAAACCTCTTTGCAATTTCATTCGGATGAGCAAGTTGCACTCATAAAGCGCATGGATAGCTTGGATAAGAGGATTGATGGACACTCTACCCAGTCTACTTGTCTTTTAGAGTCTAAGATTGATGCCCTCGAACAGCAGGCTAGACAATGCAACTTGGAAATCCAAGGTCTGCCCGATACTCGTGGTGAGAATTTGGTTAACATTTTAGAAATGATTGGAAATACTATAAACTTTCCTGTCACGCAGAAGGATGTTATATCTATTCACCGAGTACCTCATGCTCATCAACAAACCAAAACTTCAAAGAATGTAGTTGTCAAACTGCAATCCCGAATTTTGCGGGACAATTTACTCGCTGCTGCCCGTAGGTTTAAAACTTTGAGGTCTAACCAATTGGGATTCACCGGTGCATCGACGAATATCTACATGAACGAACATCTGACACTAAAAAGAAAACTACTTTTTCGTAAGACTAAGGAGGTTGCTTCTAAGTGTAACTATAAATATGTATGGGTCCGCAACGCTACTATCCTCGTACGTGAACGTGACGGTTGTGCTGCATTTGCTATACATACAGAGGAGGACCTGCGCAGGATCAGCGGCACTTCACCTAGTAACGTTTCTAAACGGGATACTGTTCAGTAACGTTGAGTGTGAGTTTCTCTGCTTGTTTGTTGTTTATTGTATATTACATGATTGCTTTTTCTATTGTACGTTAACTAAAATAGACTGTTGTTTTGTGTTTTTTGTAATGAATTTGTCTTCTGTGTGCTCTACATTCTCATTTATTGTTGGATATTGTATTGCTGAACTTAGTTACTGCTTACACTTTCTATGTATTTATTGTATGAATCCTGATACAAGTTTAATGACTGGATTATGTTTGTTTGGTAAAGTGACAGTGGGACAAATAAATAATGGGCATCATGTCTGTTTTTGTGTTTTAAAACATTCTTTGCCGAGAAGTTTCGGACTAGACCTGTTCGTATTTGATTTTTATATTATTGCAATCAAAATGTTAATCTTAAACGTTGCTAATATTGTATTTTCTTTTGTAATTTTATTAATATATAGTAATATAATTGTAGTAGGTATATTTTTGCCCTATATTCCTTATTATACTCAAATATTGAGGTATTTGTTATATTATGTTTTGTATAAATACGTAGAGACCTACTTACACGTCGGGGTCATATTATGTACTGATGTTACTTTATGTTGCATCCGCTTGTTGCAACCCGTCTTTAAACTATTAGACTTTATTTGTAATAATATTACCAGAAATTATGTAGTGCATGTTGTAGTGTGGATTCTGTGTATATTGGATGGTATGTTGTATAAAATTTATGTTAATCTCTACTATATCTATACCACTTATGCTGTCCTTATTGTTATATTTGCCGCTCTTGGCGCATATTTTGTGTTCCAGTGTGTGATTGCCTCAATGTTGAGTATTTTGTTAATTGTTGTTAACTCAAGTCCAGCTATTTATTTAAAACTTGATTGTGCTTGTGGAGTGCTCGATATCAACTGCGCGGTGAGTGGCTTGCTCCTTGTACTCATGATTTTAACTCGAACTCTTATGGTGAACCGAGTGTATGAGCCTGAGCTATTAGTTTATAGTAACTTGTTTTTTGTGATATATGGGTATTGTGTGTATATGTATGTGTGTGCGTGTGTATGTGTATATGTGTGTATAAGGAGTGTGTACGTACGTGTATATATATATATATGTATATATATATGTATATATATATATATATATATATATTTATTATTTTATTATTTTCTACTGGTAAATCTCATGTTTTTCGTAATTATCAATGGCTACTAGAGGCGCCAAACATCTGACAGCCTACTACCAAAACTGTCGAGGCATACGCACAAAGCTGAACACATTGTATATGCATATTATAAATTCTAATTATGAGGTTATAATTCTTACCGAGACGTGGCTCATTCCGGAGATTCAAAATAATGAATTTATTGATCAGCGCTATGCTGTTTACAGGTGCGATCGCGATCGAATAAGTACAAAGAAGCTAGACGGCGGTGGAGTACTGATTGCTGTGCTAAAGTCGCTTAGGCCGTCAGAATATATTTTATCCCAAGTTCAAGGTTTCTTTTTCTCTAGTAATCACATTGAACACGTAGTGGTTGAAGTGCCCAGCACGAAACCGGGAGGTCGTCACATTATTAGTGCGGTGTATATACCCCCCAGTTCAGCTACATGTGTATACGAACATCATTTTGATATTTTGCAGCAAGTATTGTGTGCTCCTAACGTGGACGCATTTTACGTAGCCGGAGATTATAACCTTCCTGAAATTAAATGGATTCCTCCAGATTATTCAACATCCGTAATTGGGTCTGGTTTGGGTACAGGGACATCAGTAGTCTGCTCGTTAATAAATGGATTTATGTCTATAATTAATGCTATACAATACAACACTGTGACGAATGATAGGGGCAGAACTCTAGACCTTCTTATATCTAACCAATTATGCAGGATATCACCTGTAACGTATCCTCTACTTCCTGTTGATACACATCACCCGCCTTTTGTTGTTGACATAATACTTGACGTTAAACTTGTCCCCATGATGAAAAAAACGTCACAAAAGTTCAACTATTACAAAACAAATTATGAGCTTATTAATGCTAGAATTTGTAATATGAACTGGGCGGCGATTTTGACTCCCTTGGGAGCAGAGGAAGCGGTGAACGTGTTCTACAGTGTCATCAATGATATCATTAGGGAACACACACCGATGTCTGTTACAAGGGATCATGGTTTCCCAGTGTGGTTCTCAGCATCATTGATAAGTATTTTTAAGAGGAAACAAAAGGCATGGGTGAGGTGGAAAAAACATGGTTACATTGCGGACTATGAAAAATTTACGGATCTACGATCCATATTCAAAAGAAACTGTAAAGCGTCTTTTTCAAAATATATTTGTTCCATTGAGGACAGTTTATGCTCGAACATTAAGGATTTCTGGACTTATATCTCCAACCGTAGAGACAGGACGGGGATACCTTCCCAGGTTGAATATTGTAATGTGCTATATAATGATCCACAATCAATTTGTAATGCGTTTTCTAGTTTCTTCACGTCTGTTTATGAACCGACTTCTTCTACTATCTCCAAGTGGACTCCACCACCTGAAACGTCGCATAACGACATTATATCATCACTTAATATTTCAGAAGATTCAGTGATCAGAGAGTTGAAAGCCCTAGATCCGGGCAAGGGACCTGGTCCTGACGGAATCTCGGCGTACTTCTTGAAAGGCACTGCTGTGACCATTTATGTGCCTTTAACTATACTTTACAATAAGTGCCTAGATGAGGGTGTTATGCCGGAGGAGTGGAAACACGCTAATATCACACCTGTGCATAAGAGCGGATCCAGGAGTAATGTTGAGAATTATAGGCCAATTTCTATTCTTTCGACCATGTCGAGGCTTTTCGAGCGGCTGATACATAACGAGCTTTATCCAGTTGTACATAACACCATCATACAACAACAGCATGGTTTTGTAAAGGGTCGTTCTACAATAACAAACTTGTTGGTATTTTCTGGTTTCCTTTTTGAGAGCATGGATAGCGGCATTCAAGTGGATGCTGTCTATACTGACTTTCGCAAAGCTTTCGATAAGGTTGATCATGAGTTGCTCCTGGATCGATTGGCTTTCAATGGCATTAGAGGTGACCTTCTGCGCTGGTTTACTTCATATATTTTCAATCGCTGTCAGAGAGTGGTAATCAACGGCTATTGTTCAGGTGTTGCTCGGGTTACGTCTGGCGTCCCTCAGGGCTCTATTCTGGGTCCATTATTATTTATATTATTTATAAATGACATTGGAACTTGTTTCAAGAACACCAGATTTCTGATGTACGCAGATGATCTAAAAATTTTTAGACCTGTGAGGGGGACACGGGATTGTGATCTGCTGCAGCAAGATTTGGACAGACTGGCCGCGTATTGTCACTCGCGAAAGCTTCAGTTAAGTATTCCTAAATGCAACTACCTTAGTTTTACTAAAAATAAGAATTTTGTTGGGTCATCATACTCATTGGGTGGGGAATCATTAACCAAGTTAAATTCTGTCCGAGATCTAGGTGTAATACTTGACTCCAAGTTGTGTCTGGATTTACAAATCGAACAAATAGTTAACAAAGCGTACAAGATGTATGGTTTTATAATGAGGTCCACTCTTGACTTTAAACGGGTATCTTCGTATCTTTGTTTGTTTAAAACATTAGTTCGTTCGCAACTGGAATATGCTATACCTATCTGGAATCCTTTCTACAATAAATATACAGATATGGTGGAGAGTGTTCAGCGCAGGTTTCTTCGCTCGATGCACTATAGATGTCACAAAGTCTACTTAGAATATGATGAGTTACTCCACAAGTACAATCTTTTAAAGTACAATCTTTTAACGCTCCAGTCTAGGCGTAAGCAGCTGGAGGCAATTATTTTATACAAGCTTGTCAACGGTAGCTTTGATTGTGTAGACTTGAATAATGTACTTTGTTATGCTGTACCCAGGACTGTTCACAGACGGCAAGTGCGTACTGGTAAATTGTTTGCTACAAACACCTGTCGAACCAACACTGGTCTTCGATCACCTATTCGACGCATGACAACTGCATACAATGAGACATTTGAGCACATTGATATTTTTAACAGTTCCGAAGCAAAGTTTAGGGTTCTTCTGTTTGACACCCTGAGACCTGTCAACTGAAGTTCAGTTACAAAATATATATATATATTTTTTTTTTTTTAAATTCAATATTAGTAGGTATATGCGAGTATAAGAAAAATTAGGATGCATTCTTTACTTGAAATAAAACAGTAACATATTATTCTAAGAGTCAACATACAGCATATATATTATATATTTATGGTAATCTGTGAACAGCGCTGTGGGCTGCATTATTGTTTATAAGATTTTTTTATTATTTTTAATGTGTATATCTATAATGTAGCTGTTTGTTGTTCCAATTTTAAATAAAATAAAATAAAAAATAAATAAATAAATATCATTGAACTAGTGTTTGAATGCAATATATTCTAAATTGTGTGGTTCTTCGTGTCAACCACCCCATCTCATCCCATGGGTTCCGTAGGAACCGACTAAGGGACTATCCGTGAATATTATCTTTACGAAATAAAGCGATAAAATTCTTTAGGAATAAGGAAACCGCGAGCATCAGCTAGTAATTAATTATTTTTAGAACAACAAATAAAACAAACTTAATTATTTTATCTAGTTAGCGTCAGTGTAAAATTTTTATTGTTTGTAACAAGTACGAGTATAACATCAGTTTTCAGCAGATTTTCAGCGGTTTCAGCCAGCGTAAATCCCGGCTGTCAGAGGCGTCTGAAAACTTCTCTGCCTACAAATTATTTCAACAAGCCCCGATTGTTGTGTAGACCCCTACTAACGATGATTAACATATTTAGGTGTGAAATTATGGTTATGCGAGTTTGTGTTATGTCAGATTTTTCCGAAGTAAGGAATTACTCAGACGGATCCTGGATCAAAATCGTATGATTCGCCGAAACGTGCTATCTACGATAGTGACTTCTATTAGCAGTACTTCCTATATTGTAGTTGTATCGCACAAACGTGTTTATGTTTGACGTTCCACACCCCTTAGATGGATACGGCAACCAATTCATTAAAAGTATTGACCCGACTTCTTTTCTCTTCTTTTAATGACCACTTTGCAACTAACCATAAGTGCCTTTGTTAAAGCAGTTTTAAACTTGGCATATCTCAGTGTTTATTACCGTTTTAAAAGAGAAATAACTTAAAGGAACAGCGGCAAGCCATCGATGCACATCTACATAAAACTCAAATAAAAAAGGAAACCGCCTTAATTTTTCATTAACTGTCAAAAACATCGACAACGTTTAATGTTGGTCGTAAAATTACGCCCGATGACGTCACTAAAACGCCATTGGACATAATAAAGCACTTCGTCTTAAATGTGTGGGTGGTTTTTTATAAGCGATGTTGTTGAAGGAAGCTGCATAATCTTTATGCAGTACTTTTATATCGACCTGCTTATATGTGACATTAAGTCAAAGGAAAAAATTCGGTGAAGTTAACTTTTAGTTGTCAAATTGTCACACAATAGGTAAGACAATTTAACAACTAAAAGTTAACTTAACCGAATTTTTCCCTTCGGCCAGATTGGAAACCAAGGATTGGAAACCGGTTTCCAAAACAGAATTACTTTTCTTATAACGAAACCCGGTTTCCTATAAAGAATAATCATTCTGTTAACGATTTTAAGGAACGAGAATTGACATGCTGTTTGAAAGAATATTTTCTGGTGTAATATCCGATGCAGTATGTCACTTTTTATTTAGCTTTTAGTAAGTAGAGTTACTATGCAAAGACTGTTGTTTTAGCTTAGATAGGCACTTTGGTGAGGTATAGTTTGGTGTTAGTCAGTGTAAATCCTACGTTACCATAATTTTAAACTATAACCATGACTGGTGAACCCAATCCAACCAGTTTGGTCAGGGTGATATAGTAATGGGAAAAGGTAAAATGGTAAAGGTCAATACAGTACGCTCTATATAGATAGGCAAATAATATATTCCGTCCTGTCCATAGATATCTCATCGTAACCATAACAGCCCATTAATGTCCCACTGCAGGGACGGGCCTCTTCCCGTGACGGAGGGATACTAAACTTGGCCTACTAATACTACGCTGGCCAAACGGATTGGTATAGGGTTTAATTTCAAGTTTTCCCTGTTTTTATTACGTAAAGATAATATTCACGCATAGTCCCTTAGCCGGTTCTTACGACACCCATGGAATGAGATGGGGAGGTGACATATTGTATTCTTACTCCGTCACCACAAGAAGAATATATATACATATAATTATAGGTTCTGCGCCCTGTCCATAGATATCTAAATCAATGTATTACACTGAAATAGTGTAATACATTGATTTAGATATCTATCTACGCTACCCAAAACCCTAATAAAATTTACTTAGGTACCAAACATTAGTACCAAACGTATAAATAATTACAACTTAACTGTCACTTAAACTTAAGGCATGTTAAAATGAATAATTATACTAGTAGGGGTTACAAACTTTGTAGCTCAACTCTATTTTAAGGGTTTTGAGTAAAGATAAGTTCAGTATGTTTGTTGTCTCTAACATCTGAGGACTCGTGAAATATGCATCACAACTTCGGGTCATTTGGCGTGTTAGCTTGTATCTCTCTGCTTACCACTTATGGGGTTGTACGTAATTATGTTTTGTAATGCTAAAAGCTTTCGTGTGAATTTTGTCGTGTTTTGAAGAGATGGGTTCTGTGTTGTTCGTTTCAAATGTTTGGTGTGTGAGAGAGAGGTGGAATTTTCTGTTTAAGGATGTTTAAGGTCGTCCTTTGTTAGTTAATTTAGTTTTTAATTGGCTTTATGATGATTTAATGATGCAAAACGTAGAAACATTTAATCAAAATTTTTAGGAGTATAACGCAGAATCATTTATATACTTGGAATTTATGTGTTGTATAGTATCCATATTACAATCTTTGCTTAGATTTTCTTTAATAGCTACTTACGCACTTAAATTCAAGCCCTGTTTTATGGGGACTTTTACAAAAAACCATTGGGAATCAACCAACATCAACCAACTGGAAAAAAACCAGCTTAATCACCACTTGTTTTGTGTGGGATTAGCACCCGCGATTCTTGCACGTCAACCACTGTGCCTACAAACCCTAAATCAAACCCAAACGTCAAATCAAATCTCGTTATAAAGTCAAATAGGTACGTAAAGACAAAATATATCCGAAAATAGGTAAAGAGGTAGAAATCCCGGCGTCCATCACAGAGGTCAGTTAAAATCACAGATTTCCTTTATGAAAAGCAAACACGACTGGATTCAGAATTTAAGCGTAGGCGTTCGTGTATGTTAATAAGGAAATTTACCTGGATACATACATAAAAGCACACCTTGTACCTATAGGGTTAGGCAGAGGATATTAAGAGCCATGAACTACTATGCTTACAAAGAAGAAAGACAATGGAAAAAATTGGTACTCGAGGCGGGACTCGAATCCACGTTTCTGGACTATACGCGTCCAACGCCATGACCAGTAGGCCACCCGAGTATCCGTCTCGACTACCAAATTTTAACCATTGCCTAATACGGCGCCAGAGCCGTAACTTAAAACTCAACTGTAGCGGTCGCGGGTTCGAGTCCCGCCTCGAGTACCATTTTTTCCATTGTCTTTCTTCTTTTCGGATTTATCTAGTTATACCCAAGCTTTATAAGTAAAATTTATATGTAATTTAATACTTGGTATATTTCTTTTATACATAATAATATCAGAGATGTCAGTTGGTTCAGTGGTCACTGCACTAGTCCTTTCTAGTGTATCACCAATAACGTCCCTGTAAGATTTTCTAGGGCGTTTCCTACCAGCATCTTTGCGAGCAATGTATCTGATAGATATCTCTAGGCTTACCCTTTCCACAGCTTACCTGGACCCCCTGACCCATGACAACTGAAAAAAACGTGTGGTGTAGCCTTTTGTATTTAGTCTTTTGTTTTTTTTTTGTATTTTATTAAAGTTAAAAAGATCTAAAAATGCAATATTAACAAATCTAATATCATACTGCTCTAACAGACAAAGAAGAAGTAGTATAAAACACGTCCATACGCACACTTCTTCCACTAAACAGCATAAAACATCACACATTAAAAACCATTAATTATCAACAATAACACCCAACCATTCCTGTTGATTCAACCACAAAGAGATTATATTAACCCAATTCTCACCACACACCATTTTCTGTACAAGCAAACCGACAGCTACAAAGCCCCTTATTCTTCAAAAAGAAGCAAAGCCTATAGCATTATAGGGAAGCTTCAGATAAATCAATTATCAGCATGCAACGTTTGTCAATGTAACCCTAAAATGCCTTACGTAAGGTACACCTGAACGTACCACCTGCAAATGTCGTCTAGAGTTAAGCCGATAATTACGGGATTATTCCCCCGTCTAGATCCCCCTTCCTGTCTACTCCCCCTCCACTTCATAGCGCCCCCACACTCCACTTTGCTTCAATGCACCGCAGTATGTGTGGTAATGGTTTTTAGGAGTATAATTTTTCGTCTGATGGATTTTTTTCGTGAATAATTTTCTAGCGAAATTATTTCTAGTGCACTTGTATTTTGAGTGTTTCTGTTTGTCGATTGTTTGATGTAAAAAGCTATACATAATAACGCCTGGGGTGTACATGCTACTTGCTCATACACTTTTGTAAGCATTTTTGTGATGTTGTCGTCCTTACTTAATTACTGTTTAAGCTTTGAAGTAAATTTTGTAAACGTATTTCCTTAAATGTTTTTTGTTTCAAAATTTTAATTATTTTGGAGTATTAGGAAATTACCATTTAGTGTATGGGTCAAATTATTTATTTTAGTATGCCACCTGTTAATTAACAGAATAAGATTTATCGAATTAAATCGAAAAACAAAGGACAATATTTAAATATTTAGCTCGCGACAACTCGACAATCAGACTGTCCTAAAAAGTGGAAAAAAATCTGACCTATATACCATCACTTAGCCTAGTCTAGAGCCTCTAAGACTGCTTATCAAGTTTACGATCACACAGGGATAGTATCCCTTTAACTCTACCATGCCCGGGATAAAAAACGGGGTAAAATAGCAAGACTCTCTAGAGTTCATACGAATTGTTTTCCTATGAGTGACGTAAGAACACTTGGCCTGATAGTTGATTTATTTCAAGTTAACCCTTAGTTGACCTTTACAACAGGTGTCCCATGAGAATAAACAGGCGGTGAGATAATATAAGACATTATTTTATACAAAAATAAAACATTATTCTATACAATACTCTGTCAAAACAGTTTAAATATCTAAAATCAACATCCTTTGGG
Source organism: Schrankia costaestrigalis (assembly GCA_905475405.1). Taxonomy (NCBI): domain Eukaryota; kingdom Metazoa; phylum Arthropoda; class Insecta; order Lepidoptera; family Erebidae; genus Schrankia; species Schrankia costaestrigalis. The sequence goes on from FR997850.1 coordinate 8,099,210, forward strand.
CATTGGCGCGTCACCTTAACTCGAGTGACATTATTCCAGTGCTGGTTTAATACAAAGTGTTTGGGAACTCAATTTAATTAATGATTATCTAACATTCTATACAAGACTTGCCACTAAACAGGCAGGTAGAGTAGTCAACCTTATTTAGATGCTATCTGATGCCCGCGGTTTTAGCCGCGTTGTATAGGTAGTTTAAATGTTATTATACACCCTAAACTACCTATATTGCAAATTTTATCAAAATCCATTCAGTAGTTTTTGCGTGAAAGAGTGACAAACATCCATCCATTTATCCATTCATCCTTAGAAACTTTCACATTTATAATATTAATAGGGTTCGCTGGAGAACCCGGCATATAATAACTGAGAAAAACATCGTGTGGTTTCAGTCGGTTCGATTTCGATATGTCCATGGTACTGACAGCCATCTGTGTTGTGAAACACGTACGCAATTTTAACACGCTAAAAAAGGGCAACTTCAGCTTTAGCTAGCAGCACAGAAAACCTTTGTGGTAGTGACTTTCGTTTTTTGATTGTTTTTATATTTTTGGACATTGATACAAGAAGAATTTTAATAACTGAATTATTGTTATGTTTATCATTATCATCAACTACTTGATAGAGGCTTCTTTAAACTCGCGGCAAAGAACACCGCCCTGCCCCTTCTGAATCCAGTCCAACCCAGAGACCTTTTTGAGGTCTATTTAGCTGAGGAGCATCATTCACTACACTTGCCGAGTCGCAGTCTCCACTCTATGATAAGTCTAACAGTCACCGTATGTTATATTACATTATTTATCCCTGAAAAAATCTTATGACATTCGAGCCTACTTTGCCAGCTATTCCGAGATGTCTGCTGAGCGAAATCCATGAAACTTGAGCTTACAATTTAGGTATTTAGATTACCTTCTGTAACTATCCCTGTACTATGCCTTAACCCTTTACCAGTAAAATCCCATCAAGACGTCTTATTAAAGCAACTTGGATTGGATTGTAATTTACTACGGTTATTGCAAGTTTTGGTAGTCGGGTCGTTTATACCCTATCGACGAAACAGGGTTGACCAAATAGGAAGGATATTAATTTTCGTATTTGTACCTATTATTATTGTTTGTATTTTGTTCTAGTTAGTTTAATTAATAGGTTATTAATGTAACTAAAATTGAGTTATGTTTTAGTATTGATCAGTTTTATTTGTATGATTTGAAATATGTTTATGTTTGAACAATTTGTGTTATGTTGTTCTAATTTTGTTTGTTTGTGAAATGTAAATGAAATTCAGTGTAGTTTTGTTTTTCTTGTCGGTTATGTTTAGGTTTTAAGTGTGTTTATTCTATGTGAATTATATGGTTTTATAATTGGGCGCACACACAATAATTTTCTCAAATTCCCACAATTTATTAAACAGATCCTATCCTATGGGTACCATATCGATCAGGAGTTTTCTGCCTACCTCCATAACAACACGTGCTGCGTGATTTTATCCTTAAATAACATTGTACTCGGCTATTTCTGTATACCTACACAGTACCTTAAAAACACGTTATCAAAAAGAATCTTTTATATTACTGAATGCCGTGCTTCTTCCAATATTAGAAACTGTATCAAGGCTATCATCACGCCTGTAATAGTGGCGTAAGCACGATGCTATCAAATTTGATGAAAAACACAGGTTTCTACGTAAATACTTCCGAAGGTGTTGTTTTGAACTAGCATTTTGTTTTTCGCATACATTATTGTAAGGGCTCATATTTAGATGGATAAAAGATAAGGTTAAGCAATGTCGATACGGCCTTTTTTTACACAAAAATGTGTATAAATATGTATATTTGTATAGTATGTCCGTGTGGTGACGGAGTAAGAATACAATATGTCACCACCCCATCTCATTCCATAGGTGTCGTAAAAACCGACTGAGGGACTAACTGTAAATATTATCTTTACGGAGTAAAAAGATGGAAAACTTGAAATTAAACCCTATACCAATCCTTCTGGCTAGCGTGGTGTTATCAGGCCAAGTATCCTTTCGTCACGGGAGGAGGCCCGTCTCTGCAGTGGGATATAAATGGGCTGTTATAATGATGATCTATAGTACTTTGCTTAGTTGTAAGGAATATCGTTTTTATTATCTCTTATTTTTGGTAAAAGTTTATTTTATTTCATCCTCGAGATGAATTGTTTGATGAAGTTTTATTCTTTTGCTTTCGAAGCTATGATATTACTAAGTAGTACTTTAGTCTCCTAACTCTACCAATACTTAGATTGTATCCTTCAATAAAACATAGAAATCGTATAACTGTTTACAAGCAAAGCAAAATAAAATTCTATTTCAGTCCATGTAACCTTTAAAACGTACAACAAAGGGCATCACTTATAAACAAACATAAAAACCGTCTAACAGAAACTAAACAGAACTTAAACAAAAATAACATAAAATAAATTTATTTTCAGATCAATAGGTAAAGATCAATGATGGTTGTAACACCAAGAAGGTTAACTTTGATTTAAAAATAAGTTTAATGATCTTGTACCTTACTAGTTACACCCAGATCAATGCAAACAATCATGTTCATGCTCAAAAAGATTTGCATTGAGCGGGAATCGAACCCGAGACCTCTGCGTAGCAGTAATGTTATATAACCACTACGCCATAGAGGTCGTCAAAGGAAAAAGAAAATTGCATACCATCATTAGCATATCAGCTAATGGACCTCTTCTTACATAGGCATCTTAAATTTAATGAATTACAGATTTCTCAGTAAAATTATGAGAATACTTGACCATTAACATTTATTTTACATCGAAGCAACAGTCTAAATATAACTCAGTATCACTCAAATAATCACTCGAATAATTTCTTCATTATGCAAACGATACCAAAGCTCCTGTTTCCACATTAATCGACTAAAGTACAAGAGGGTAGGAAACACAATTATTTTTATGGCAACACAATTTTCCTCGGCTCATTACATACATGCCGTGGTTATACGTACTGGCAACATTAACATGCCGTTCGGGTGGGGCCGTTGTAATGCCCGGTGGGCACGCGAACCCGTTTTTGATTATTTCCCCAAAATTATATCCCATTTTCACACCAAAAGGACCTTTAGCGTGTGCACGACTTGAGGCGTTATGATGTTCGTGACCAGAGACAAAATGTTGAGAGTCACGGCTTGGTGTTATTTCGCCTTCTTTTTTCCAATCTCCCCGCATTTCGGGTAATTACTACACAGTACGATACTTTTCGCGTGAACTGAGTTAAATTGATTTTTGTTAAAATAAATGATCGTGTGTTGAAAACAAGTGTTGTTTCCAGTAATGGAATACTGGGGTAAAAAGTAATTTGTGAAATAAGTATTATATTTTGTTGGTTCACTGTCCAGGAGGTGTTGACGTGGGCGTAATTTCTGACAAGAATATTTTACATAATATTATTGTTTATTTGTGGTAGTCCCTTGGGTTGTCATATTTGTAATGTCTTTGATAGATAATTACGATCAATCTTTAGCAATTTGGGAATACGTCATGAAATAATCGTTGTTTTTACTACTTTGAGATGGCAGGCAAGCAGGGCCAAGCCGCTGTCTACCCTAGACAGAAGTTGTTAATCTCATTACCTTGTAATGCCACTAGTTACGGTACCCTTCCACTTAAACACAGTCACATTTTTAAACTACTGTTTGAGGATGGTTGGTTTTTTCTAATAAGTCCTTACTACCTAAAATCTATACGTCCTTAGTATACTTTCGCGACACTCATTACTTCTTTAGCAATAGGAAATTGACTCATCGAAGAAAGAGAATAGCAGTACCTACAAAGTCTCAAACAAATTTACTTGTAAAATTGAATAAACGAATACGATAAAATGGCATATTTACGTAAAAATGCCTTCAAAATCCAATAGGACCAGTCGTCAAACAGATTGGATGTTTTTTACGTTAGGCTTTCATTGGTAGCCTAACATCGACTTCGTAATAGCTTGTTTCCATAATATATAGTTTTATTTTCTCTCCTACAAAGATTTTTTCCAGATACCTCCATTTTCTTTTTGTAAATCGTTCTTATAAAAGGTCGAGGCGGATGCTTAACATAGTCCACTATACGCACCGAAAGGTTTTATTGAAATCGAACTTACTTTCCGAAAGATTAAAGCCAATGATGATCGCCAAAGATCCAACGGAACGTAAAATGTAACACACAATTTTCAGTAAACATATTCGAAGCACAAAATTTATGAGCTCGGTAAAATTTATATTGTAGTCATGGAGGAAATCCTAAAAGCCGATTAAAAAAAGCCATAACATAATGAATTAAATAATCTAAATATTTTTGTAAAAATACTGTTATAAAGATTATAAATATTCAACGTTCAACAGCCGACATTAGTGTTGCCATGTCCGGATTCCCGTGAAAAAATTTGTCCTCCTTGTTTATGGTACGATTTAGATAAAGATATTACGAGTTAAGTGCGCTACTGTATCAAATTCGCTCGGCGGTATACTTTTTTTTTATTTAGGCTAGTCACGCGACCGGGTAACATGACCCAAGAATGTTGTTACAGCTCAGATTGCATAAACTTTTTTTGATTGTGCCGTGATCTGTATGTACGCGTCTTTTTGACGTATGACGCCATTTTGAAACGTTTTATTATCGTCATGCGTTTTATTAGCGTTGAGCGTCTATGTCAAAATAAAGTACATGATTTATAGTTTTTGACATTAAAATTAAGCTATCAAAAGACTTAGGTATGTCAATATTGAATTTTAATTGACTTTAAAAGATTTGTATCACTCTAACTGAATGTTTATTATATTTGTTTTAGCCACTAATTGGTTGTATTGAATAGTATAGATAGGTACTAATTGCTTTTTATTTCTAATCCGGTTAGAAATTCACAGATAAAGTTTTAAAATAATTATATTATTTTTAAAAGGTCATACCCCTTTTTAATCAAATATAAATAAAACTTATGTCTTTGTAATCAAGTAAGATATGTGTTTAATGTATTAACGGTACAATAATACCTACTGATGTAAAATGTCCCAGTTTCATTATAAATGCTGGAAAAGGAACATGTACGTTTCAAAAGTGACATATCCCGAGAGAGATGTTCGATTTCAAACGTTTTGGCGGGAATGCGATGTCAAGATGGCCGCCACTGCCGCCACAGGACGACAGCGCGCGATATCGTACCAATTCTTTTGTGCAAACTCCGCGGATATATCTTCTTGAATTCGTATTCCGATCCGATTTGAAAGGACAAGCTAATCTTGCTATCATTGTACAGAATTGTACTATAAATTTTGCTTTCCACATTTACACTCGTCTTTTTAAATTTTACCCGTAAGGATTTTCTTCGCTTTCAAAGTTTTAACTGCTTACCTGTATGAACAACTTTAGAAATTAAAGCTTACCGAACCGTTACTGCAATATATATTGGATTTTCTCTTTGACTAGTAAAATAACAAAACAAAATACAAACATTAAAATAATATCCGAGCTCCGTAATCTCGACGTAAATTTTTATAGCTACTTATCTAATGAGTAATTTCTACACTTTATTGACTGTAAGATTTTGTTAGATATCATAAAATATTTATAGTGAGAAATAAACGTGTACTTTTGATATAAAAAACAAGTTAAAAATGCAATCCGAGGTATAAATAAATATAAAAATAGGGTTGTTTTTAGTATAACGGTCGGTCACGCCCCCACAGAGTAATATAGTGGTCACCATTAAAACGTAACGAGTTCTTTCACTATAAATAACCTACAGCCATTATAATTATAGCCAACGAAATTCCTCTTATCACGCTCATATTTCACCAAAGAGTCTAGCATTAGGCATAAACAAAAAAGCCGCGACCTCAAAAAAAAAACATTTTAAAAAACAACGCGGGTAACAAATTACTTTCTTTCGCCTCGATTAAGTGATCATTACAGGAGCAAATATTATTTATAATGGGTCCTGGAACAGCGTCGGTGGGCTCGCGAAAAATAAAAGCCCAGGAAATTGCGTATGCGGTTAAAAAAAGATTTTTTACGAAGTGGCGGGAAACGACAAGCTTTTGACGAGACATGTCGCCATGTTGGAAATCATCTTTTGTCAAGTGTAACGAAACGTCGAATGTGTCACGTATTTCGGTTAACATAAACAAATCTTTATGCGAATCAATTTCCTTTGAACAATAATAACCACGTTATTTTGTTGGAGGATGTATTATGGTGACTGGAAAAGCTTCGCATTTTATTTTATGTTTTGTATGTAATGTACTTATATTTTTTGTTTTCAATGGCGTTTTTGTGTTTGATATTGATGTAAGCAGTTTTGTGCAAATGTTCCTGTGCTTAGGTGGAAGGTTACAGTAGCTGGTCATATTACAGGACATAAAAGCTTGTGCTTAGGGTTAGCCAGAGGCTTTACCATGTTCTAGCATTACTGATATACACAAACGCCACTTACCTTCAGGAGGACCGCTTACTCGTCTGTTACCATAACTAATGACGACCTCTGTGGCGTAGTGGTTATATAACATGACTGCTACACAGAGGTCTCGGGTTCGATTCCCGTTTAATGCATATCTTTGTGTGCATGAACATGATTGTTTGCATTGGTCTGAGTGTTTCTATGTATAATATGTACCTATGTATTTACAAAAAAAGTATTTAAGTATGTTTATCCGTTGTCTACCCATAGTACAAGCTCTGCTTAGTTTGGGACTAGATGACGTTGTGTAAATGTGTAAGGAATACTTATTTATTTCTTATATTTATTTATAAATCAAATAAAAACACGGATTAGTGAAGTTATTGCTGCACATTCAACTTAATGATTAAATAAAACTAAATTGAAAAGACTTGTCCGACTTTTTTAATTGTTCTGTTATAATAAAATAAAAATAAACGTCAAGCAATCGTTTGTTCTTTAAAATTTGATTAGAGAAACAATAATTGTTAAATGTTGGAATGATTGGTGAAATAAAAGAAGATTCGCTTTATAACTGAGTTACCGATTCGAAAACAGCGGCACAACACTAAATAGCGTAGAACCGGAACGAACCGATACGTAATCAAGTTTGCAGAGTATCGATTCGTTGAAGAAACTTTTACGGTTCTTGTGGTGAAGAAGACAATTATATGAAATTTCATTTAAACCTTTGTGTTATTTTATTAATAAAGTTTTTATTGACTGTAAAAGCAAATATTATCTTCAGAAGTTGAAATTAAACGCTTATGTGTGTTTCATGTTTGTTTTAAATGGAGACAGATATATAAAATTCAATGAACTAGAAAGAGACAAAACATTGTTTGAAGGGTAATAATTTTCATGTAGAATTTACATTAATTACTACGTTTATTTCATCATAAATTTTCTAGCATGGTTCTTAAAGAACATGTATCATCTTTTTAATGTCTTTTAAATTGTCGGTTTAAGTTAAATCTTGTTTAGATGATGACTTATCTATTTAATCAAGCTTTTAATCATAACTAGTTGAATGAAGAAGTTAATTATGAGTATGTCATATCTTAATAATCATCGTAACTGCCAGTAATTGTTCATCGTTATGAAGAGTATTCATCATAACAGCCCATTAATGTCCCACTGCAGGGACGGGCTCCTCCCGTGAAAAAGAGATATTTGGCCTGCTAATACCACGCTGGCCAGACGGATTGGTATAGGGTTTAATTTACAGTTTTCCTTCTTTTTATTTCGTAAAGATAATATTCACAGTCAAACTTAGGACACCAGTCTGAAGACCATACAATACAAAGCATTGTCTTGTCTGCGATTCGAACCAACATTATATAAAAATTAAGCCATAGAGCACATAAAAATTATGAATTAAAATCAGCTACTTACATAAATTAAAACCATATCTCAGAATAATTATTCATTTGTCAAAGACCTCTTATCAAACTATTAAAATAAAAAACTTTTAATTTTGTTAACTTCTAATCTTTAAAAACTCTTATTTTTATTGTAATACTTAACTAATTAAGTTTAATATACTTTATCATGAATAGGTATTAAATCATAATGCAAGTATAAGATAAAAATTTAAGATGAGTTTTGTTCAAAAGCTACACTAAAAGTAGAAATAAAATTAGCTTATCTAAATTTTAAAATTTTTTCTTCGTGTGGTGACGAAGTAAGAATACAATATGTCACCACCCCATCTCATCCAATGGGTGTCGTAGGAACCGACTATGGGACTATCTGTTAATATTATCTTTGCGAAATAAAAAGAAGGAAAACTTGAAATTAAGCCCTATACCAATCCGTCTGGCCAGCGTGGTATTAGTAGGCCAAGTATTCCTCCGTCACGGGAGGAGGTCAGTCCCTGCAGTAGGGCATTAATGGGCTGGTATAATTTTCACCCATGAGATGAAATGGTTTGGTGATACCACTTATACACAAGTAAAAACAAAAATAACTCAAGAAAAATACGTTTACAATATGTCACAATGGTTTTAGTATCGATCAACATATTCTTCCAAAACATTGCTTAGTCGCCCGTGAATGTGGCTTCACCGAAAAATCCCCAAGGATTGCCACAGAAAAAAAAAGAAATAATTCCCTTTTGTTGCTTCTCCTACGTCACGTCGGTAATGTGTGAAATAATATTTTTCCCGTAATAAAAGCCTTAGGCGTTGTCGCAAATATTCTGACGTTGGAGTAGCATAGCAATAGGTAGGTAATTCAATTCGCCATGTCCTAAGGGTAGGTTTGGCGTTCTTAGAAAAAAAAACGACATGTATGGAAAAATAAAAATATAAAATTGGTTATGGAATATTTTTATGTGTAGGTTGGTAGGGTTACGTTACTACGTTATTTAAAAAGGTTTTTTTTTAATGCTCAGTATGATTATTCTACTTTTTACTTAAAAATCTCTTTGCAAGTTTTTATGCAATTACATATTACTTGTAAATTATATGTCGTTCACTTGAAATTCACGTCTCGAATCCAATCAACTTCTGTAGTAAAGTTGTTACAGTACATGATTACTGTCCAGGTCGCAGATTCGATCCCCGCTCAAGTAAATTTTTGTGGTCCTCTAATTCAGGAACTTAAAAAACATTGAAATTATCTTTATCTATACTAGTATTATGAGGAGGTAAAGTTTGTGTGTTTGTGACGTTGTAGGGGGTAATTTAAAAGATTTTAAAAGATTTAAAAAATATTTCTGTGTTGAATAGTCTATTTATCGGGGAGTGTCATAGGCTATATTATTATAGTATCACGCTATGGCTAATTGGAGTGGAGCAGTAATGAAATCTGTTTAAAAAAGGACGGGTCAGCTAGTTTTATAATATTTTATCCCTGCGAAAGTTTCGTTTATTGGCTATGGAATTAAAACTATCACTTAATACGGCTCAAATTCAAATCAACCGTTATATTAATACCACCTTCGTCCAGCTACATGTCCTCACCACATTTTTCCATGAACATTTTGTAAGTGTCAGATATCTGTGGTTGTAATATAACGCTAGTGGTTGCGTGGTACATGATCTGACCGGATTTATGTGGTTTATACCAGGGGTTCGGGTTTTTGGATTATAATTAGTTGTTTGGCTGATGTAGATAGAGAATCAAGGTTTTATGGCAGGGAAAGTTGTGCGATTTGATTTTAAATGTATTTTTGACGGAGTCAAAAGTAGATGCCTAAGTTGGTTGTCTCTCTTAGTAAGTCTTTAGAACTTAGTCATACCCATGATCTATTTTGAAAAATGTGTGGTTTCTTTTCAAAAGTTTTCTATTTGAGTTGGCTGTAGAAATGTCATTAAAGTTGTAAGTAATTTAATTAAAGGTTTCAGGCATGTCTGTGAATCATTTAACAATGTAAAGTAATGTCAAAACAAGGTAAAGGTAAAACAACTTGAAAGTATATTTTTTATTTTTATTTTTATTTTATTTTATTAGGTATGCCAACAGTAAACATATACAACATTTTAAAAATTCGGTTATACAATTTCGGTCTGATACATTTACCAATTACAGGCTTACCAGCATTCAAACAGTAAGAAATATAAAAACTATTAAAAAGAAAAACATTAATTTAAAATGACAGCACATTAGTTAGGTAACAAGGAATTAATCAAATTACAACACTTATTGGTATTTTACAAATTTGTGATTGTGAGTGACTGTGTAACATAGTTCCCATTGTTTGTGCAACTCTTGTTGTTGGAGATGCTAAATGAGTTTAGAATTTTGCCCTTAAATGTTTCTTTAGTGTCGAAATATATATCCACGTCGGGTACAGCTTTGGCAGTGAAATTGAATTCTTTGCAAATTCGAACTAATGCCCGATTTACACATCGACAAGTACAGTAGCGAGTTAACTTGCATCATTGGCGAGTTAAGTCACTTTTTGCGTGTGGACGGCAAAAGCGAATTAAGTAGTAAGTTGCCGATCAAGTTGTTTTGAATACAGCTCGATCCTATTTTTCGGCGAGTTAAGAACGAAGTAGCCCCCTCTCTCGCGTCTCCCTCACCCCGCCGGCTCGGAGCTCGCGGCGCCCGCCGTGTAGACGGGCGAGTTTAGTACAGTTCACAAGTTCTAATGTCGTATTTATTTTTATTTTTGTCTGTTTTTTCTATGTATAATGTGTATCTATTTATAAAAGTATTTAAGTATATTTATGCGTTGTCTAGTACACATAGTACAAGCTCTGGTTAGTTTGGGACTAGATGGCGTTGTGTGAAAGTGTGAGGAATATTTATGTTTTTATTATTCTAAGTATACTTTTTATTAAAATTTCATTTTTAATGTGTTGCATGTTCAGTGTTAATACTATTTCTCGTATAATAGCGCGTAAATGGGTATTCAATTGTTCAATGTCCATTTTATCGATTAAAATAACCGTAAACAATCTCAGGCGACGCACGCACGACGCGACTAGTCTTCGTCTCTGATCGGCAACTTATGAGCTGTACTCGCCTACGTGTGAACTGTACTTACTACTTATTACTTACTACTTAACTGTCTATTTTTTTAACTCGCCACTGTACTTGTCGATGTGTAAATCGGGCATTAGGGTGCGTTCATACCTATATTTGTCCGGCACACTGGCGTGTGATAAATGTTGGTGATAGGATATCTAGGTATTGTTCGGGGAACATTAAGTGAAATGCGGGGTGTTAGTTCTTCACAATCTACTCTGCCTGTCATCAATGCGTGCAAAAAGGACAGGTCTTTGGCCAAACGCCGTTCACGAAGAGAGTGCAATTTAAAATGCTGTAGACGCTGTTCGTATGGACATCTGTGGGATATTCCATTTGCGGTGTAGGCAAGGCGCCTGGTGAATGCGCGCTGTATGCTTTCTAGCCTCTGTGAGTGTACGGCATAGTATGGGCACCAGACTACACTCCCAAACTCCAATCGGCTCCTAACCAATGCATTGTACAGAGTGATTTTGGTTCTAGGAGATTTGAAGTCCTTTGTCGCTCGTGTTATGAAGCCCAACATTTGTGCCGATTTATTGACAATATTATCAATATGGCTCTGAAAATTAAGCTGACTGTCTATAATAACACCAAGGTCACGTACTTCATGTACCTTCTCTAGCGCAACTCCTTCAATGAAATATGACGAAGTTGTCGGGCATTTTCTTTTAGTGTACTTGATATGGCAGCATTTTTTGACGTTTAGGGTCATGTTATTATTTACACACCAAGTCGCTATCCGATTTAGGTCGTCTTGTAAGAGCACAGAGTCGCTGGGATTTAACAAAGTTTTGTATATTTTGAGGTCGTCTGCGAACAGTAGGTGTTTACAGTGGTGGATGTGGGTTGTTAGGTCATTTATAAATAGTGTAAATAAGGTTGGTGCTAGGTGAGATCCTTGTGGAACTCCTGAAGCTGCGTAGTAAGGGTCGGATTCGTATCCATTGAGAGCTATAATTTGCGATCTATTCTCTAAGTATGAGGCAAACCACCTCAGCAATGAACCATGAATGCCGCTGTGTTCCAACTTAGACAGGAGTATTAAGTGGTCTACTTTGTCAAATGCGCTGGAGAAATCTGTGTACACAGCGTCTACCTCAAGACCATTGTCTATTGCCAGACTCAGATCAGACACAAACTGTACCAGATTAGTATCTATGCTTCGCCCGGCTTTGAAACCATGCTGATTTGCGGATATAATGGGGTCCATATGTCGAGCAATAACAGGGTGCACAAGGGATTCGAAAATTTTAGGGAAGCATGACAGAATCGATATTGGTCGATAATTCTTTACATCCGCTGGATCATCCTTTTTGTAGATAGGTATAATTCTTACTTTTTTCCATAGGTCAGGGAAACAACCTTGTCTAATTGACTTGTTGAAAATTAAGGTCAAGGGTAATGCAAGGGCTTCGCTGCATTGCTTTATGAGTAGTGGCGGTATTGAGTCAGGACCAGCACTTTTTTTCGTGTCTAATTGTTTCAAGGTTTTTAGAACTTCGTTAACACTAAAATGTTTCCGCAGTGAATACGAATTCATACGACCTCCATCGTAAGAGCATAGCTTGCAGATCTTGTTGCAGGTTGGTTCCACACTCCATTAACTGATTCAAACTGTAACCCGTACTTGTGTTGGCGGACGCGTTAAACACTACTCTTAGTTTTGTAGTAGTGGACTCAGGCCTCAATACCCCATGATGTGGCAAAAAACAACTAGGTGCACAGGATATCATGCTTAACTTCATATGTCCAAGTAGAAGATATTCATCTATGAATTTGTTGTAACTTTCACATAATTCATTGTTTTTAGCTAGTCGTTTTTCTAATTGTCTGTATTGAGCAATTGCCTGTGGCTTGGAAGTTCCTAAGTATTGTTCGTAGTTTTGCTTCATAGGCAATTTTACAACGTAGCGGCCGTCACTCAGTCTGCGCGTCGTTGCAGCGTATTGAATTTCACAGCGGGCTTCGTCTGACGTCATATGTCTATTATTTGACTCTGTGATCTCTTCAATCTCCCAAAATTGCGAGACTTCATCCAAGTTGTGAGAGACAGCGTGACAGTTGTACGTTTTCATATTGCCAAGAAGTACCCATCCCACCTTTGTCTGTAAGGCAATAGGTGCATCTGCGGGACCGCGTACAATACTTCCTGTTACGATGTCTGCATATATACCGGCGTCGAGTAGAATGTCTACCGGTCGCGAAATGTTGTAATTAGGATCCGCTAAGTGTATCCCCTGTAGATGTGGCCAGTACTGTTTGTCAAAACCACAGTTGGGCAAGTTGTTTAGAATTTTTGCCATAACTAATGCGTCTGTACCGAACGTGTAGTCACCGTATATGGATATGCATTCCAATTTTATGGTACCATTGCTTTGACTGTTAGAACTTCCAATTCCAAGTACAGATGCATTTTCCTTGCGTCTTGGCAGCCCGAGACGCTGAGCGGCGGATTCTGATATTAAATTGATTTGTGAGCCTTGGTCAAGTAGACACCGCATCGTGACATATGTCCCATCCACAGCCTTAACTTGTAATTGTAGTGTTGCCAGCAATACTTCATTATAGTTTCCAGCCACATGGCTCGTAAATCGTTCCTGTAGATTTTGTTGACCTAAAGAGGTCGTTGCCGTAGAATCGCGCAGTAGGTCATGTAACGAAGTATGATGCGCTGAGTTGCATACTCTGCACGTTTTATTCGAATTGCATTGTTTATTACCGTGTGGATATAAACAATTACGACAAATATGTAATTCTGCTATTGTTGTTAATTTCGTACCAGATGGCATTTCTTGAAACTTCTTGCAACTCATCAAAACGTGATTTGTCTTACACAAGGGGCAATTTCTATCAGCGCTAATATGTAAAGATTTAGGACGAAATTGCTTGTACTTGTTTTGAGATTCCTTGTATGTTGATGCAGAGTATTCCTTCGTGGGGCCCTTATGAGGCTTAGTGTACGTTGATGTAGTGGGTTGGATTTTTTTCTTATGTATAGGTTCCAAGGCCATAAACTTATTTTCCAGGAATTCTACAAATTCATCGAACACTGGTAGCTCTCGTGGAGCATGTCTAGACTCCATGTACGATGTGTAGGTCTCAGCATCCAACTTTTCTGTGAGAATATGGACCAATATTGGGTCCCATGTCGATGTATCGACCCCCAGGTTGCGTATGCCGTTTACAGTTTCCATACTCGTGTCATGTAAACGTTTCAACTCAAATGCATTACGATTTTGTACTACAGGTTGACTCATAAACGTGCGAATCAAGTTTGTAAACAACTTTTGTGTGTTGTCATATCTATGAGTCAATAATTCCCAACATGTATCGTAATTTTCAGCCGAGACAGACAGATGTTGTACTAGTCGCTCCGCCTCTCCCTTCAGTTTTCCCTTAAGATGTTGCATCTTCTGGGCCTTTGACAAGGACATGTTATTATGAATTGTTTCACGGTACAAATCTAAGAATGTAGGCCATTGTGTGTAGCTTCCAGCGAACGTAGGAATTTCAACCTTAGGCGTAGATTGTATTTGTGACGTAGTTGCATTAAGTTTTAAATGCAACTGGCGTTTGATAGACTCGTAGCTTATTTCGTTATTTGTAAAATCTTGCTCGTAGTCCAAATTACTGTCAACAAGTATGTTGTCTATTTGCCAGTGGATGTCATCAATTAGCTTCCATCTAGCTTGCAGCATCTGTAGCTTATCTTCAATCTCCCATTTTTCTGCAATTTTACTCAGGTCGATATTACGTATGAGTCGAGACAATGCTCGGAAGTTTGAAGATTGTTGTAGGATTAATTCATCCGATTTTGATAACGTGCCTTGTTCTTCGCTTGAACTCGTACCAGCTGTAGGCAGGATCTTGTAGTTCAAAAACTTAGAACGCAAAGCTTCAACGTGAGTCAAAACCTTTTGATAGGCTTTGCTTGTAAAGTAGTCCGTCTCTGTTATACCTGATGCTAATAGCTGGTTATGAGCTGTATCAAACTCTTCCCACAGGTTGTTCAGTGACTCGACGCGTTTTCTGATGTAATCAGCCGTTTTGCGTGAAGGTGAGTCCTTTTTGAAGTTTATTCCAAGTTTGTTTATCGCATCCGCGATAATTTCTTGACGTTGAAGTAAACTTTCCATTGTATCGGAGTTCAAATTGTCTATGAAATCCAGACGTGAATATAAATATGTTGTGACGTATATGACTGTTCTCTAGCCTTAGTATGTGCGTCCTTGTCTCAATCAAGACCGGTGAGACCCGCTTGTGGGAGGCCGGTTGACCGATTACGCTACTAAAGTTTGATAACAAGTCGAATGTTGACGTCACGCAGTGTAGCCGTTACTCACAGGATAGTAGATGTAGTCCACAGGCTGTCAGTTCGTAGTGCTCGAAGGACCATTAAATGTAAGGGTAGTGTCCTTACACTTAGATTGAGAGTAAGGGTGCCGTTAAAGGTGGGTGTGGCATTAATAGTAACATAATTAGACCTATTACTGTACACAGAGGAGAATTGATTAGCAAACAAATTAGCTATACTCGGACCGTCACTAGCTGTATCATCATTCATGTACATGGTTGAGGGAAATGACGACGATTCACTTCGTCTAAGATTTTTAATATATTGCCAAAATAATTTGGGGTTTGTCTGCATGTTCGATTCCATCTTGTGCTTGTATTCCTTTTGGCAGTTTCGTATCAGTTTGTGACAGCGACTACGAAGAAGTTCATAGGTGATTTTACCGCGGGGGTTATGGTGTTTTTGGTAGATTTTTCTAAATTTTTCCTTTTCAGATAGCATTTTTTTTAATGAACTGGTAAACCAGGGTGGGATCTTAGATTTTTTGTTTTTATGTTGCGGTACGTGTATTTCAATAGAATTTTTTAGAGCGTCATATAATATATCTAGACTATCGTTCACATCTAGGTCGGACGACAACTTGCTATTACAGTCAACTTTGTTCAAATCTGATGTAATATTCCCGAATTTGGCCCTAAAAAAGTTGTAATCAGAGCGTGGTTTAGGGATTAATCCTCTACATATTGGGGATGTATCATTTAAAGAGATCTGCAGGCATGGGTGATGTGGATCGGGTCTGCTAAGAATATCTAACGCCCGTGCGACTGTCAGTTCAGATAAATTACTTAAGACTATATCTAGTATTCGAGTATTCGCGTTACCAACAGTGTTAAATTGCTGGAGTCCGTTGATATTCATAAAGTCTATTAAGAGCGTTCCTAGTGGGGTGTTGTAGTTAGAGGGGGAGGGGTATTTATTATTGTCTTTGTACGCCCATTGAATAAATCCGAGATTGAAATCTCCAACAATCACACAATCGTCAGCACAATTTAGGACCATGTTAACACAATTCAGATAGTGCGAAAATGCTTCCTGTCGGATAGGAGGGGGTAAGTATGTGACACACAACGCAATATTTTTAACTGAATTCTTATTTCCAACTTCTAATGTTATCCATACGTCCTCGTGGACACTTTCCCATTTACGAATCCTAGTCGATTTAATGTTTTTTAAAACAGCTATTAAGACCCCACCTCCATCCCTCTTGGAAGCACCTTGGCAAATTCTATCTCTACGATACACAACATATCTTGAGTCTATAAACTCACCATTACATATACAGGCCTTCAGCCACGTCTCAGTAAAAACTATTACATCATAATTGCAAGCCAATATGTTCCTATATACATCGTCTGTTTTAGTTCTAATACCACGGGTGTTTTGGTAGTAAATAAGAAGCATTTGTGAATTGGTCATACAAGGATCACTCTACAGGAACAATAAGTACAACACTACTAATATTATTTTTTTAGTAAGTTAAGACTATCTGTGTTACGTATCCATATTGCCTGGGACTCTATATCCTTACGCAGCAGGATTCTGCCGTTACGTATCCACACAAATTTATACGACATATCTTTAGCCAATTTACGGGTAGCCGCATGAAGTTGCTTATTAGTGGGACTGAGATGTTCACTTACGTAGATAGGAACTCTGTCGCCGGCGATGCCCAGATGATGTGAGCTAAGCTTGTCGTTGGGGTGTTTTTTGTTGAAGTTAGCTACTGATGCCAGGACTTCATCACGCTGTCGTGGGCTGCGGAGCTTGGCAATTACTGTACGGGGGCGGCCGCTATCTTTGTTTTGCCTGGCGACTCTGGTTACTTGTAGGATATCGCTATCTTGGAGACTGCTACCAGTGGTTTCAGCAAGTCGTTTAATCGTTGAAACAAGATTTTCAGATGCATATTCAGGTAAACAACTAATTTCGACGTTGCATTCACGCATAGTCTGCTCCACAACACACATGCGTGTCGATATATCAATAACGCTCTCGCGTAGTGATTGATTTTCATTCTGAAGCTTAATTATTGTGTTCTCTCTCTGTTCCAAACTTTGTTTAAGATTTTCGAACTGCCCATTGAAGTATAAACTTTATCTAAAGAAAAAGAGTCTTGAATTGGTATCAGATAACAGAACTAAAACATAAACAATTTCAGAACGTTCTCCTCTTTTTTGGTATCGGTTAAAAAACTTGTTTATTTTTAATGTATAAGAATTCGCACGACATTTTTTCCCCAAGACGTGCGAAAGGTGGTAACATGATAATAGGGTGAATATCGTACAACAAATGAACCGGACGCTTGCGGTAAACATTGTAAGGTTTCTTGCATACCTATGGTTACTAAAATATATTATCTGTATTTAAACTTATTTCATACTAGCTGACCCGTGCCCACTTCGTTGGGCGGCGAAAAAAACGCGTCCCTTTTTTAAACATATTTCACTACTGCTTCACTCCTATTAGTCATAGCGTGATACTATATAGCCTATGACACTCCCCGATAAATGGACTATTCAATACGGAAAGAATTTTTAAAATCGTTTTTGTAGATCCAGAGATTACAAAGATACATCCTATCAACGTCACAAACACACAAACTTTACCTTTTTACAATATTAGTATAGATTTATCAGAAAGTGTATATAGGAAATAATTGGAGGACCACTATCTCCAGCAGTGGACATCAATTGGATGATATTTACCATGGCAATACGTTAAAAGTTCTACTTTACTTTTTTTACTTTTGAGTTGCGGACTGAATTTCGACAGTAGCGAACTCAGAAAACACATAGATCGACAATTCATTGCTTCTACAGACATTTATCACTCCTTCGAATTACCACTACTTTGACAGACAATACTTAGATAAGACACACCTCCGAATAACCTTCAGACAGATTTTCTTAATATTCTCCTGAAATAGTCATGATCATAAAATTAAAAGCGGAAAGTTGTCATTATAAAAATAAAATTGAAAAGGTTATTTTTATTTCATTAAATATGAAATAAATAAAAACCATATCTATGTTATGGCATCCACCGGAAATTCTTTAACGGGGTGCAAACACCAAACTACATACATAACACTAACATTTTTCGCTGACAATAGACTTAAAACGAAGGGAAGACCCCTAAAGGCACCGAACCCGCTTAAATTTAGTATACCACAGTGTGTATTTCTTAAGTCTCTTTATTTATTGCCCTTATAGGGGCCCCGTAAAACCTTTTACACTTTAAAAAATAATTTAGACACCTAACAGTAAATTCTACCAAGCGTAAGTTATTACTACTAACGGTAGTTTTTACTACTTACGTGGTAGGTTTTAGTAGATTTTAGAAGAGAATTTCAACTTTGTAGTAGCACTTAAATATTTTTATGACAGTATTATAGTTTCGTTCTGTGTGAATGCGAATGTATTTTAGCTAATATCTTTGTAGTTTTACTACAAAACGTTGGGTTTTGTTTTGTATTACCTACATTATTTTTTGAGGCTGGCAAGTAATGTATTAGGAATTGTTTATCACTTTATGTCTTGCTACTGTCTGAAATAAAAATCGTTAGAATTTTCTTGCTAATTAATTTATATTTTTTAAATTATTAATTGACAAAATACTTTCCTTATTGATTGCATTTTTACAGAAATATTATAGAAATAAACTGTATACCATGGAGAAGTCAGTATAAAAGTAAAAACTCTTTGGACTGCTTAGAAATAGGTAGGTACTTACACAATTCCTCTGAGACCGTAGGATTCAGTTGCTATGCAGTGGGTTATTTGAGGGAACTCGTGATTGCATTAATTACAAATGAAACCTTTGTCTGGTTTCTAACTAGCCCTTATGGAATTATTGGCTAACTAGATTTTAACTATTGCTCTGATCCCCGGAAATTGGCTATAGCGACATTTTTTTTAAAACTGCACTGATGGCTTTCGTGTTTACGTTTGGGTTTACGTCCTTATAATTAGTTAAGCCTCTGTGTGACCTACAAATATTTTGAGTTTAAGTGCATTTTATGTCCGTCGCTGTCGTTATAAAACCTAATTGCTTTACAAATATTAACAAAATATTTATACAATCATCTTAGAAGTACTCCCTTTTCAACAAAAACTGAGTTATGTTTAACAAACCTTCAAAAATATAACAGAATTGAATACCTCCTTCTCCAGAGTAAGTCCAAAATTACGATGATGGCCTATCTATGTTCCCGGAATGGACTTCCTGTATATGTCTTTATATATCTAAAATAGTTTCACATAACATAGCAAGTTCACAAATTGTATAACTGGACGTACCCTAAGGGTCTTAGATTGAGGAAAAAATCTTATTTGACACCCCATGCAATTCTCAACACCCCTTGCGAACGCGTGAAGTTTTCGTCTGAGTAAATCATGTGATGCATTGTTAGAATATAGTGGATAAGGACGGAAGTGGATAGAAGTGTATTTTATTTATTTATTTTGTGAGATTTTTATCGCCTTAAAGTAGGAGACTAACAAGCGACCCACCTTATATTAAATTATAAGGCATGGTAGGCCACTGTCTACCCTGAAACACAAGCTGTTATGTCCCTTAGCACTGTAATTTAACTATAGCTAATTTCAGTAGGTTCTCAAGGAACACCCTTCCACTTACACACAGTAATATTTTTTAACTCTTCTCCTTGGAGGCGGATTAAGCGGCCATGCTTCGATACCGTCATAGATAGCCTCTAATGCTCGATTTACACATCGATAAGTACAGTAGCGAGTTAAGTAGTAAGTTGTTGATTAAGTTGATTTAAATAGATCTCCATCCTATTTTTTGGCGAGTTAAGTTGGCGAGACGCGAGAGAGGGGCTACTTCGTACTTAACTTACTACTTAACTGTACTTGTCGATGTGTAAATCGGGCTTTACTGAGGATTACCCAGTAAATAAAAAAAACACATTCTAACCCACCGATACGATTTAATAGTTTTGAATGGAGCACGTTGTATGCTTGCATAGGGCTGGATTTTTTCTACATAATTATATTACGTGTCTACTAAAATAAAAAGGATTTAAATGTGTATATCCATTGTCTCGTATGCACAGTGTAAGCTTTGATAAGTTTATGACGAGATTGGGACCAGAGTTTTGTAACATTATTATCTGATATTATTAAATAAATCATGCGTTTACAATTTCAAAAAATACAAAAATAGCCAATCTACCACTTTACTATAAAACACAAATAATATAGCTACTATCACCTTTCTACGAAATCCAATCTCCTCTAAGCAAACTGCTAAAAAGAAAAATGAAACTGTTCATACAGGAAGCTCCTACGTGACCAGGGGTGCATATATCCACAGTTAAAAAACCCCTGAGGGCACACCGACCCCTAAGAGAACCATTGCAACTCTACCTAGAAAACGATTTTCTTAAATCACATTTTTATATCCACCCTATTCAAATTTCTACCTTAAATATATAGAAATAAAGTACAAAATCCATTGTAAAATTAGTTTAAAACTTTCTATACAGCATGTAGTTTTTATGTCGTAAAAAATAAAGGTGTTTTTTCGTTGCTTTTCTTGTAAATATGAATATAGGGTGTATGATATCTCAATTAGGTTATGATGTCCAGTCGAACGGTATAATCGTGTTTGACAATCGAAAAAATTGAAAATAACCAGTTTAGGGGTAGGTTTATGGTAAATGTTTATAGAATATAAATATATGTTTACCTTTTTTTATTTTTTTTTGTGGTGACAGAGTAAGAATACGTAATGTTTCCATCATAGCCAGAGTGTGATCAAAAAGTTGGTCCATTTGATAGAAATTATAATAGAAAGTAAACGCTATTTATGTAATATCTCTTAAAAAGGAAGAAAGTTGGTAGTTAAAAGATAAGAAAATGTTCACATAAATCCGCCTGGCTATACGTTATAATTGACTTAACGTCCTTACAACACTCCAGGATACCTGCTTTTTGCCTCCCCACAGTAGGCACCTCATTTGTTAGGTTGACAGACAAAACTGTTAATCATGAACGTAGTTTTAAATTCTATAACATTATGTTTCGCAAATTTGTTAATAAAATCCACTATATCGTTCAATCAAAACAAATAGCTACTTTTTCATCACAAGTCCGAGCCTTTTTCGACATCAGCATGTATATATAATGCGATTGAGTTGTCAAAAGAAATGGGACCTTCTTTACTTATTCCTTAGATCAAGTACAGAATCTCCATAACACTGAAACATGCAAACGGTCCTCATCCACTATGTGTTGTTCAGAATACGATGTTCACTACAAATCTCAGGGGCTTTATTTTTATCAGAGCCCGTTCCGATTTCCCTATGTTACCCAATGTTACCGATTTTACCGATGTTACCGCCAAATCGGGCCGCGATTTTGTAACTCGTAAAACAAGTAGTAAAACGTCTCCTTCGGTTTGAGAATCGATCGCCCGGGACGTCAGACCGGCTCAACGTGCCTCTCTTGTCCGCCATTTTACTACCGAACGGTTAAATCTTTTAAATTTCGAATGGTGCCTGTTCGAATTTTGTTTTTACAACTTCAGTTCGTCTTCGTATCTCGAATTGAACGGTTGTTTTAAATAAAGGGTATTGTGTTTAATGGCTGCGCTTGACATGTATGTTTAAATTTACAGGTTGTTAAAATTTTATTTGTTAATAAAGTCCGTTGCATTTGCCAGAAACAAAAATGATATATTTTTGCGTATGGTAGGCATGTATGCTATGACATGCGTAATTTATGTAACATAACAATAACTTTTTCCATAATTCACAAAAATGGACATTAACAAATCAAAAGGTAGGGTAAAACGTCCAGTTACCGACCGTGCCCCGGGTTTTGGTAGAAAATATGCAAATTCGTATAATTAAATCTGCGAACCGTATTTGACGGCCCAAACTGTTGACAATTTAATTTTTTGTATGTACCTTTATGTTTTATATGGACGGTAGACATGCAGAATATAAATAAGTTTGTATTTGAAAGATCAAAACATCCGATCCGAAATAAATGATGGAAAATTTACAAACTACAAAAATAAAGTGTGCAAATTGCATCATAACTTGGAGGCAAGCCGAGCTTTCCCCTTTTCCTTATAAAAATGGCTTGACACTACCTCTAAACAATGTAAGACAAGGTACAAAATTCTCATACGATTGGCAGTGTAAATAATATAGTGTGACTTTGTACCGGGTACTTACCTGTTTCTAAAATTGGAATATTCTCTCAAATATATGAAGCTCCGTATCCGCCGGGCTCTCGTAAAATATACTATAAAAAGGCTTTTTCAATTTGTCACCCTACTACCTACACGTATCACTTCATAAAATTATAATTTAGCCATATTTAGGCGTTATAAAAACATTGGAAAATTGTGTTTGAATTGAGACGTTTGGGCTCTTTGTTGAAAGGCTTTTATGGAGGATAATAAAAGTAGCGTTTTACTCAGAATATGTATGTGGTTTTTTTAGGAAGATGGAGTTTAAATATTTGGTATGCTTTTGGTATGGACAGTAAAAATCTAAGTGTCAAGCGTTACTGCCTGCCTGTACTACAGGTATCTGTCGCATGAAATATTTTCAGTTTTGTTTTTTTATTTAATAGTCACATTTTCAAAGCTCATGTGACACAACCAAATGGCGTGGGATAAGATGGGATACCCTTTCTCATACTAAGAATTGTAAAAAAAATCAAGCTTTATATAGATACTGTTTATCTATAAGTATAATATCATTACGCCATACGGTCGTCCAAATGAAACAAGATCAAGTTTCCACAATTCCCCCCAAGTCAAAGTAATACTCCCAAGTTATATAGTCGGTACCTTTGCGAATCAGAAATAAGGTCTAAATTGAACTTAACTTTATATTCACGCAAAATAAAGTACTTTACCGAAATGGTAATACAAAATGCCATAAAAATACAACCCCTTCACAAACTCCGTTCTTAAATATCAATAGGAATTCAACTGCCAAAACTAATTTCAACCCCAAATAATATTTTCACCACCCAGAAATTTTGTTAATAAAATTTCGCATAATCCCTCACTATAACTAGGGATGATCTCGATTAATGAGATACCGAATTAAATTCACCGGGAAACCAATATTGTTGCATCCAACTTAGATTACTTCATTAATTAAATTTCAACTCTATTGCGTTAATAACAGAGCTTCTTTTTGCTTGTTTGTGTGCAATTGGATTGACGTCCGCTCGCTTTGACATTTGGATATCAAATGATGGTAATAGTGATGTGAGACATATAATGAGCTTTAAGACTCGGGTAATTAATTCCAATAGTCGATAATGTTATTTGTATAAATAGTGCTTAGGACTAAATCAGTTTGTTTAGGCTCTTAAAAAGATATTAAAGTTAAGTAGGTAAGCCTTACTATTGTATAAGATGATAGTCAAATTAAGAGTAAATAAAGTAAATAACATGGTTATCTATTACGACCAGTTCTTAAATGTTCATTTGCAGTGAAGGGTTACATTTTCCCTTCATGTGGAAATAACCTTTTTTTGTATTATCACATTTATGGGATGCTGCAAAACTAAAACTAACTTACAGATTGTAATTAACATAAATAGTTAAATCTACTACGAGAAATTTACTTCCGCATTTCCAACTTAGTCGATTGAATAACTAACTAAAGTACCCATCACTAACAAATGACATTCCCATGTATTCTTTAACAAGGTCCCTACAAACACATTTTAAACTGAACATTGCGTTAAACAATTTTATACCTTAATTTGTTTGAAATAAGGTTGACATTAAGTGAAATACAAACTTTGTAAATATACGGAGGTAATTACAGCATTTGAAAAAGGAATTGTAATGTAGCAACGTAATTATTGTGTGTATGTGTGTGTGTGTTTGTGTGTGTATGTGTGTGGGAATTAAGGGTGCTTCCACAATGGCGTTTATATAAAAGAGGTCGGTTGTTTATTAATGTTGACAGAGAGTAAGGCCTGCTTAATTAAATGTGAATGAATTTTAATATTGTTGTGCATTCTAATTTAGTTTATTATAACTTTTCTTGTCATTTTGCGCTGCAAGGAGCATACTCTAAAAAAGGAAGGTTTATCTTATTTTCTTCCTCATATGTGTAAATTTATACAAAATGCCATTTAGTCCCAAAGTAAGCAGAGTTTGTTGCTTTTATTTGGGTATTTTAGTAAATACATTAATAATTACCACGTAATAAGCGTGAATCGAACTAGAGACCTCTGAGCAGCAACCATAGCCAGAAACCACTACGCCACTGAATTCGTCGAACTATATCTGCGTAAAACTCACCGCAACTTTTACAAAACCCATGGAATTTATTTTTGAGATTTGTAGAATCATAGTCAGCAATTTAAAACAAAAAAAAACAAAAATAAGGCAATTTGTCACTGTAGTCTTATATTCGTATATTCATTTAATTTCCCTAAGATTGTATACTTAAGCTAAATAGGTGCTAAGTTAAACTATTCTTAAATGAATACACAATATATGTACGTATATGATATAAGCAAAATCGTCCAGTCATCCCCTTAATCGTAGGGCGCAAGGGTGGATAATAAAAATGATTTATATGATATGTCCAGTGCCCACTCGTTAGGGGTTCAAAACAATTTACAAGTATCCCTTGGTGGATGATGGTGTATATTGTGGGGTTAACAAAATAAGTATTACCTTTACTTTTGCATAAAAAAAATAAGAAAATTTCTTTCTAGGCAGCTTATTTGCTAAGTCCTATAAAGACAGGTAACTATTCCTTTAACTGCTTCGATGGAAATATGGTCGTGTGCGGCTGTTGTGGAAGAGGTTTTGATTCCCACGCAACATAATTTAATTTCATGTCTGTAAAAATTGTCCTTTAAAATACCTTTATATAGTTGTAAAAACAAATTTTAAAAAAAATTTAAACTCTCTTGGAAGCTTGGTGGCAGTGTTCTATAGATTGTTGTTTGATTGTGCTGTGTTCACTTTTGAAAATCCTGGATATTCTTTGTTCTTCTTAAATTTATGTTTGCGAGACACAGAACAGGGCATCTCTAGAGTAGGAGTTGTCCATTATTATATTTTATACTAGCGACCAGCCCCGGCTCCGCACGGGCACCTACTACAGAATGCCCTTAACACGTTCACACGGTATGAATTCCAAAAAACCAGCAACCAACCATCAGTTAAGCGACTTCTTGAATATAAAATTGATAGTATTTCATGTAAGGACTGTAATCGGTTTGCTAAATTTGACTGTATTTACGATACATCATAAATAAATTTCAAAGAGTCAGTGAGTCTAAAATCAAAACTAAAAAGTAAAGCAACCCTTGCAAGGTTACCCATCATACACAGCCGCTCATTCCGCGGTATGACTCAGCAGAAAGCTGTAAACGATCTGTCAGTGCCGCCATTAATTTGCCAAGATTTATTATACGCGATACCTTACAATATGCAACGTATTATACGTAAGATAAAGTTTGTGCGATATACATTGCTGTGTTTTTTTCTATTTAGTTTTTTTATGTATAAGAGGAGGTTAAAATGTAAAACCAATTCGGATGCAATTTGCAAGCGAACGCTATAGATTACAAATTTAAATGGCGTTACAGTAGTGGTCCATTACAGATATTAAGTTAATAAATTATATTTATCAAAAATAGTAGACAAAAATTTTTTTGTTAAAGATGTAGTAAAGAAAGTAAAAGAGAAGTAGACACGGAAAGGTATATTTTCTTTTTACAACTTTGGCACTTGTAAAGTAGTAACTGTCCCAACATTAAATTGGACTACTGCTATTCGTTTCATTCGTGGTAATGGCCAATACCTTATTTTTTTTAACCTTTCGTTCGTCCTTCTTACGTTTTCTTTCCTACAACTTTTTCCCTTTGCGTATCTAAACTCCCCTCTTAAAATAAAGCAGCAATGGAAAGCGTCTTACGCAAATCGTCGTAAGTTAGTAGCTTCGAGAAATTGATTATGAAAAGTTACGTAGACAGGTTTTGTATTGTCTTCCAAGTGTTTCCTTTCAGATAAATGGTTTCGTTTTGGTAACGAATCTATGGGATCAGATGTCTAATCCATTTAATTAGATTTTGTTTTAGAATGTAAGCTTTTCTTGTTGTTTTTTTAAAAGAAATGCTCTAATTTGTTTTGCTTTCGTTTGTCAAAAATGTGAACAATTAGCAAAATATTATAATCGTTCACATTTTTATATAATATTATTATTCCACGAGAGCTGCCAAGATGTCTCCGGATCTATTGCCGCTCAATGTTAATATTTGTGTGCATAAAAAATAATGTTTGCATTAGTCGAAGTGATTTCTAGTTAGATAAATTGTTTACATAATACAAGCTCTGCTTAGTTTCGGACGAGATTGAGTTGTGTGAATATGTGATGAGCAGTTTTGAAATAAGTAGTCCTAGAGGAGGACGGTCCCTGCTGACTAACATTTCTGAACTACTCTGACGGCCTCTGTGGCGTAGTGGTTATACAACATGACTGTCTCGGGTTCAATTTTCGCTCAATGCAAATATTTGTGTGCATGAACATGATTATTTGCATTGGTCTGAGTGTTGCTATGTATAATATGTATGTATTTAAAAAAAAAGTGTTTAAGAATTTATATTCGTTGTTCTGTTACCCATAACACAAGCAGGTTAAGCCTAGCTTACTTTGGGAACAGATGGCGCTGTGTAGAGATGTCCGTGAATATTTATTTATATATTCAACTACAAAACGATTACACACAATAAGTCCAAATTAAACATTGTATTAAAAATAAAACCTGTAATAATCTCGTCATATTCATATTGGTATCACCCAAAGAATATTAATTGGTAGGACATGAGGCTTATAGTAATCTGTGGCCATCAATAAATTGTGCTGGCACCACTTTTGATTAATAGTTCCACATATTCGTACAATTATTGCCATATTTGATATATGAATGTGTGATATTTGTTATTTCTGTGAAAGGTGCAAGATGGAGAACCTATGTTTCCATTTCGTGGTTTTCTCTTGATATTAGGAGAACAGTAGTCTTTTTCTTTCTTTAACGTTTGCTTAGTAGCCAACTTCTTTTTATAAGTACGTACGGTCATAAGTCGTCCAGTACCTATACTATAAGCTGTGCTTAGTTAGAAGCTAATAGCAATATAGCTTCACCCCCCTTACTCATAAACGGCTCTTAAATTACTATAAAAAAAGATTTTTATTAGGAAAACCAACCTTATACCAAACAAAATCGTAAGAATTTAAGCTAATCAATTGACTAAAATTTAAGAGGCGTTTATGGGTAAGGGGGTAAGTGATTAAATTATTTATGTTGAACTGAGATTTGGTATACGAAGAAACTTTTTCAATCAATCAATTAGCCTGTCGTAGTCCATTGCTGGACATACTCGTAGGTCTCACCTACAACACGGTCCTACGTCTTCAGTAAAAAAATTAAAAGTTGGTACTAATTCCCACTATTTTCGATTGATTTATTATATTCTCTTAGGTTATTTTCCTTGGTCCTAGAGAAATACCGTTCTTGCAGTGGGTCGTAAATGCTCTTATAACATTTTTCGTGTTTTGTTAGAACTATTACCGATTGCTATTATAAACAAAAATGTCTAACAAAATCATTTTCTCTTGTCCACAGAACCACGATACGAGACTGCGTACGCGTGCGAAGGAAAGACCTTGAAGATAGGCTGCAGAGAAGGTTCCGTCATCCATCTAATAAGAGCTAACTACGGCAGATTCTCTATTACTATATGTAACGACCATGGCAATACAGATTGGAGTGTTAATTGTATGTCTACGAAAAGCTTACGAGTATTGCATAGCAGGTAAGACTGTTTGTTTTTTTATATTTTTTTAGTTAGACTACTTTTGCACTAGGGATACCTGTGCCACGGAAACGAACATTAATGTTACGGACACAGATTACACCCGGATTCAGGACAGTTATCTGTGGATCTCACGAATATATAGATTTAAGCCACCATCTATACCCACCCTTAATGACATATTTTAATTAATTAAGGATACACAGGAACGCTCAGCGGTGGCATCTCTAAGCGGACAATTTATATAAGTCTATAGATTCGATCTCGATTACGTTAGCTATCACACAAAAAACTGCATCTCAAACGGTCTATTCGTTACGGAGCTTTCTGCAATGACAGACAAAAAAAGACACTCAGACAAAAAAGAGGGGGTTGCTTTTTCATGTAATGACTCAGCAATAAAATTGTATTGAACTTGATGCAGTCCCTCACACGGTGGACCGACGACCTGGTTAGGGCCGTATACCTCCACTTGCCAGAATTTCATTTGCCCGAATTTTCATTTTCCATAATTTCATTTGTACTAATATCGTTTAAAATATAAGTACAAATGGGAAAAATATTCCCATCTCGTTTACCTACTACCTTTTATACTGCGTCTCTCCCTACACAGCATTTTAAAAGCCTACATAATATACCAATACACCTTTAAAGAACGCTTGAGCGATTTAAGAACTGTTTTGCCCTTCAAGTAAAAGGTTTTATCATCCCCTATAAATATATTCTTCCCTATTAATATACATCACTGCCCTAATCGATACATGTCTCCCTTGTTAATATCGAATTATATCGGATAGATTGCGTCTAAGGATAATCTTATGGATTTGCTTTGCGAGTTTTCCAAGGTTTTTACTAGACGAAGGAAAGTAATGTTTTTATGTAGGTATGTTTCTCCGTGTGGTGACGGAGTAAGAATACAATATGTCACCACCCCATCTCATCCCATGGGTGTCGTAAAAACCGACTGAGGGACTATTCGTGAATATTATCTTTACGAAATAAAAAGAAGGAAAACTTGAAATTAAACCCTATACCAATCCGTCTGGCCAGCGTGGTATTAGTAAGCCAAGTATCCCTCCGTCCCGGGAGGAGGCCTGTCCCTGCAGTGGGACATTAATGGGCTGTTATGATTATGTTTGTTTGTTTGTGGCTTTGTCTAGTCTAAACGGCTTGACTGTTTTTTTTTTATCCTTTATTATCATATTACAAATTCATACAAATACAGATTTACAAATAACATAAATAAACCACAGAGGTTTGTCCTTTTGCTAAATACATCAAGTCCTAAAAGTCTACGAACACAGGTTTAATGTCTACTTAATAAGTTTTGTAATTTTAAAATAAGACAAAGTAAATAATTAAGCATTTAAAAACGGTACATTTTGTATAATTAGTTTAAGTAATTGGTTAAGTTAGTTTAGTTTGGGCAAGTACATCAATAATTTGTGATATTCTCAATATTATCAAGGAAATGTCTTTTAAGAACGGTTTTGTAATTCTTTTTTGATATTTTAATTCGTAGATCTGAAGGTAGTTGATGATGTTGTTGATGTTTAATGTGTTCTGTGTCATATAGGGTAGTTACCGTTAGCAAAGTAGGGTACGTAAATTAATTAAGGCTTTTTAAAAAATATATCGTTTTACTTTGCAATGGATTTGTGTCTGGAACAGCGAACGGGTTTAAACCGAAATATCATAAAGGTTTCATAGAATGTACTCGAATTTATGATTTAGCAAAGTAGTATCACATTAATTTGTATAGTATAAAGTACTTACATGTTTCTATCGAAAAGAATAGTACTGTCTTTTTAGCTCTTAGTCTCTATTTTAAGTCGTCCATAGCTTCATAGACACTAGGTTTATTTTATTTAATATTTCATATTGATATAGAAAATTAAACAAACCTAAATATTTACTATCCATAATGGTTTATGTGTATTTATAATCTTTATAAAGATTATCTTAATTCAGTTTTGGCTGTATAATATTATGAATCTGCGGTTTACTAAACGGTTATAAGTAAATATCTTACGTGAGTTAAATGTATGATAAATTATGTTTCTTCAGAAATTTAGTACATATTTGAGGTTTATTTAATGGATATTAGCGGCTTAAATAATGTATTAAGTTTTACCAAAATGGGTTTAGAGGTGTTATGTACAGACTTTGGATGTTTTTGTTTATTTACACCTCGTTTAACAACTAACAAGTAATTTATAAAATTTGTAGAATTAAGGCATTTAATAAATAGTAGATTATCTCCTGTTGATTTTATGATGATGAAAATTAAAAGTGATTAATATTACTCATTACACATTCACTCAACGCCGTCTATGCTTACACTAAGTAAACTTGTACCATAGGACCATAGCTACTCGAAAACTGATAACTTATGTTATTTTTTTATAAATGCATTTAAAAACCCAGGCCAAATCTAAAACCAATTCATGTTTATGCTCACTAAATTTTGCATTGACCGGCAATCGAACCTTTGCGCAGCAGTCATGAACTACAAAATAAATACAAATACATAATTATACGCGCGCACAACTCACCTTCTTAATCACCCCTTACTCGCTTTTAAGAAGTTCTTTTCAATCCCACACTCTCGTTAGAAATTAAATTTAAGTAATACTTAAGATGTTAGTAAATCTGATATTTATTAAGTAATTCAATAAGTATATTTGTACTTTTTCACTTAACTAATATTGATGAACTAATGTACTAAGCCTACGATAGATGACATAGAATGTCCTTTGACAATAACACTTAAGGTCGCAGACATAATTAATCGAAAAACTTTTGATAATTGTGGATTTTATATACATTATATTTATATGATCTACTAAATCTATTTATGTGGTTAGTTCGTTGATGTTATCTTGCCACAAAACCCTATACTGATCCTTCTGACTAGCAATATGTAAATAGATAGGCCGTTTGATTTTATTCCTTAAAGAGGTATCTGCTTTCAAATCAAATCAACCTATTTATTAATCTAAGATACACGGTACCACTTCTGAAAGTCGATAGATTTGTTTGCAAGGTACTTCTAGATTTGTAAGTGGGCTGGGATCAGATAAATCGGAAAGAAAGTCAGTGGGATATTGTGCTATTGTGATAAACATCAATCAATCAATAAACTAACCTATTGCTGTCCACTGTTCGACATAGGACCCTCCCAACACGCGCTACACAACTCGGTCCTGCGCTTTCCACATCCAGTCCGTCCGACCCAGAAACGTTTATGAGGTCGTCGGTCCACCTAGCTGGGCGTCCTACACTACGTTACGTGTGATAAACATATAAAAGAAATTTAAGCTTAACGTTGCTTTTAACTAACTCAGGAACACAATTCGATAGACGATATAGTTTATAGTAAACTACCCCTAAACTCAAACTAGATATACAGGACGATAATTAGAAATCGTTAAGGCTCTCCGGCGAGTGATGAAAATTGTCGAAAATTAAATATTCTCATGAATTTGATCTTGTTACCCGTGAGATTGGCAATAAAGTTCAGGACCCCTCTAACTCACGCAAACGATGTTGAAATTGATTTTATCGTCATGTGTAAAATAACTTAACTAGCCATATAAATGGTCGCGTAAACGAATTTTGTTTAGTTTTCGTATTTTGACATAGTTTTGACCTAAATATGTTAAATGGGCTTTTATTGACGGAGTTTCAATATCGATAGTTTTCTTTTAGGTATAAGTACTGACTACATAACAAATTCATAAATAGGATGGATTAATAAAAAGAAGATTTATAAAGTCAAAATCTAAGCCATTGTAGTTACCCACCATTAAGCACAAAAGATGAAAGATGGATTTTAGATTCTTAGTGGCTTCTTACGTCCTCCACGGGTATGGAAAGAGAGACGAATTGTATTTTTAAGCCATCGGCTTACGGCGCTTGTACACGGTAAGAAAAATCGCCGGGCCTACGCAAGAATTCGTGTGGTTTCTAAGCACGACCTGTGTACACAGCGCCGGCGATGCATAAGAAAATTTTCTTGTCTGCGCAAGACAAGACACGGCGAACGTTGTTGCGGAGGGGCGGGGAGCGGTGTAGTAGGGTATCGTACTTGTTTGCTTTCTAGTTCACATTTTTACTAAAGGAAACTCACACTGATTATCACACTTGTTATTACTTGCGCACCCTACGCCCGTCTGACGACTGTACGAAAAAAATCCTGGCGTGTACACGTTCCGATTTGTCTTGTCTGCGGAAGACAAGAAAAGTTTTCGTGTACGAAAAAGACAACATTCTTGACGTCTACACGAAGATTTGTCTAGTCTGGCGTAGACACGGCAAATTTTCTTAGCGTGTACAAGCGCCGTTACGGATCACTAAATCATTAACAGTTCCACCTACGAGTGTAAATATAAATTTAAGGATTGAGAACTCTTTACTTCTCAAACCGTCCTCTGAAATAACTTATCTTACAATCCCATTAATTCTCTTTGTATTTGATTTCAGATGTAGTATGCACCAAAACTGCAGTATATTGGCGAGCACCAACATGTTCGGGGATCCATGTCCGAACACTTTGAAGTATCTCGAAGCTCACTATCAGTGTGTACCGGGTAAGTGTTATATCTTATTATATACTTTATTTTCATCGATGAGTCATCTAAAGTAACAGAGGGAAATATAGTTATTTATACCACGGTAGAGAGTTTAACGTCTAGTTGGCCACGTTTTCGTAGAGGTGGGATATGCGAAATTATCTCTAGTTTAGATATTTTGTATTCTACCTTTGTCACCACTATTACCACCAATGTAGAAAGCGGGATCTTAATAACTACTTGCCCAAATTCTTAAAAGGATGTCGACGTCGCGTCTTTAGAAGATCCAATTTGAAAATATAATTACAGTAATTAAATCAAATTCAAATATTCAGCTTATACCACTTTAAAACGAGTTATATAACAATTCAGAACTAATTTGTATAATAATATACTTCATTTAATTTTCAATAAAATAAAATAAATAAATAATATTATTCCAGCATCAACGACAAGCACAACGAACCGACCGTCACCACCCTGGCTTATAACATCACAGCCAACAGTCTGGAGGTCCACGGTACCACCAGTACAGAAGAACCCAGTGCAAACGCAGCAGAACGAGAGGAAGAAACCCACAGTGATTACACCACCTACCTTCAGGCCGCATATCACTCTGCCACCAGAAGTTAAGCTAGGGGATGTAGGGTCCAAGGTGAGATGCCATTTGCAATATTTACTCATTCCCAATGTTCATAACTATAGCGAACCTGAAGGTTTAAATAGTTACTATTGATATTTAGAAGCCACGGCAACATAGCTGTAAATTCCGTGATTTATTTAAAGATTTTTATAATATTCTGTCATTTTTTTACTGCTTTTGTTTTAATGCTAATAAGTGGGCTTGATGATGGTATTTACTCGGGTAACCGACATTAACGGAACACGATGCGGTTTCGAAACGTTTTGTTGTTTTCTTTCTATAGGAGTCAAAGCCATATTTATATCAATAAGTTATTGATCGTATTGAAAGACGTCTACCATCATCATCATCATCATCATATCATCCAGAATGAAAAGCACCTGTACCCAAGCAATACACCTTGTTTAATCGAAATACCATCAAAGCAAATACCTATACCATCTTTACACTCTTTGTGATTCTGCTCCATTAATTCCGGATCACATTATTCTAATAATATCATGTTTCAGAAGACTACCACACGGCAACCGGAGTCATCATCAGAGCGGGCATCTCCTCAGAGTCCACGGGAGAGTGTTCCTGAGGTAAAGGAAGAAGTACCGAAGGTTGCGGAAACGGAGCAGAGTCAAAAGAATGATAGACCGAAAGACGATGAATCAGGTAATATATAAGTTTTTCTTTTAACAAATATAATTTTATCTGATAAACACTTACATACATTTACAACTACGGATCGATCAACGATTAGAAAGGTTAAGCAATATAATCGCGACAGCAGTCATTGAGTCTAGCCCATTAACTTATAAGACTTACATTTTACGGTCCAGACAAAATTTAAAGTTTTTTGTTAGACTTTAAATTAAGTTTTTGGTTAACTAAATCTACATTCTCTGGACATAATAAGCAGTAGGCCAATATATTTCATTCATTACTAGTTATCTGTCACAAATTAATCTAATAATGTTGTATTTTTCAGTGGTAACAGAAGGTTCTCTTGATTGGCCTACGAAAGATGAAGAGCTCGAGCCAACTCCGTCAGTTCATCTGACTCCAAAAGACAACAGGCAAGAACAGGATGACTTCGATAGGGTATACTGTAAGTTTTCCATTTTTCACTTTCACATATTACCTTATTACCCCTAAATATCCTACTGTGAAGATGGGTTTGCTACAATGAAGGAGAGAAACATAGGCAATAAGTACCATTCTGGGCAGATTCGATACAGGGTTTGTTTGCCACCTTTAGGTTTTTTGAATTTTCTTGATAGGCTTTTGCAACCACGGAAAAAAAGTGGTTACAAGTTTTCGGACATAGACTTCATAGATTAGACGGTTTTTCGGACCTAGAACTAATATCCCTTTCTGGTTACATTTTTCCCTCGTACATTATAACCATTTACTAAAGTAACCAATTTTCTGTTTTCCAGCAACCAGTGCAACTCCAAACATGGGTCGTCGAGCTTACTGTCCACAAGTGAACGCCAGAGGACTTAGCTGGAATTGGACAGTTGCCAACACTTATGCCGTTCAGCCATGTCCTGGAGGAGCTACTGGTCTAGCCAGGTGGAAGTAAGTATCAGAAATCATTGGTGATCGATTGAGCATCAACCATCTTTATATTTTTGCCCTATAAGTGACTATACCCTGCCTGATGCTAAGCATTTAGTAGAGTCCTTAAGACCACCATA
Source organism: Schrankia costaestrigalis (assembly GCA_905475405.1). Taxonomy (NCBI): domain Eukaryota; kingdom Metazoa; phylum Arthropoda; class Insecta; order Lepidoptera; family Erebidae; genus Schrankia; species Schrankia costaestrigalis. The sequence goes on from FR997850.1 coordinate 8,134,257, forward strand.
ACTGTTGTCGAAATTGCATACAATACGAGGGTTCCTTGAAACGCATGCAGATGCTCTTATCTTCTTTGGTTGAACGACCTAGTTTCATTAGATGAAGAAAAGGCTGCACTCGTTGCCAGTTCCAACTTTTAAAACTACTTTCAGACTTTATTAGTGCTATTATTGACTCGAGAGTGTTAGAGTGCCACTTTATTTGGGCACTTTTTTTTAAATGAAAGGCCTTGATTGTTATCGTGCCCAAATTTTTACACAAATGTTTTGCGTTTCCAGATGTACCTTGGCTGCGCATCAGTACATAGAAGAGGAACGTCCAAGAGGTCGAAGAACAGGTCTACCTTCAGGAGAAAACTATCATGATTTAGGATTAGAACAGCCATCGGACAGACAAATGCAACTGATTAGAAGATTGGGTTCCGAAGCTTTACTCAAAGGTAAGTCTAACTTTTAGATGATCGAACATTTTTATATCAGATTTTACACGCTGTTTTTGCGTTATCCACAAACAATTTTCCTGAGCCTGGTTAGGTTAAGCCTTTGTTGGATCCTTCGTCTCGATTGCGGGATCTGTATTTTCAAAAAAGCAAAATAATGACATAGGTTTTATTATTATTTTAAAGATTCAGAAAGAAAGATACGCATTTATTAATTCTATTCTATTCAGTCTATTCTATTCAGTTTCACAGCAGCAGTCTTTATGTATATAAATTAGATTTTGGTCTGTAAGGAACCGGAATCTATTAGGAACGAAGACTTCATTGTCGACCTTTCCTTCCTCCTCTACTGCCTAATTCCTCCCAAAAGTTTACTACAACCGTTTTAAAATGAATATTTTAATTGTTATTTTTATGGTGTGCAGGACGGGACGGTGACTCCGCCGAACATCTAATAGACTATCGAAATTCAAACGGAATGTCAGATCTTGCAAACCACAATCAACTCTCCAATGATTATATTTACAGTAAGTAAACATTAAATTGATTGAAAATTTAATGTCCCATTTAAAGTGACGGTGGGCAGGGTACAAAGAGCGAATAACTGACAGCTGTTCTCAGCAAGTGAGTCTCCGATGGACGAGAGAGGGGGTTATTCCTCCTCGTGCCACCAACTCGTACCACCAGTGGCACGAGAAGGAATTGACATTCCTCGTCGTACCCCTGAATAATATGTTGCTCTACTAATAAATAAAAAACGATATAAATTAAATTTTAATCTATTCCGGTCTTACATACTCTAAACAAACAATAAATTTAAACAAATTCAAAATGCACAGGAACACCCCAGGTGGAAATATAGAGGAGACAAATGTACACAGTGGACGTCCATTGATATAAAAAGAAACATGGGGGTCTAGGTTTATTCGTGTGTAACTTTTAATTAAATGACGACCTCATAAAGGTCTCTCGTTCGAACTGGATATGGAAGGCGGAACACTGTGTTCTGTGGCACGTGTTGGGAAATGCCTTTGCCAGGAAAGAACTGCGAATTGATTTTAAACTTTAACTATACGAAAATAAGAATATAGTTTATTAACTGTTTTTTTTTTTTAATTTCACAGCAGACTCAATACCAGAATGGCATGGCTTGACTCCAGATCTAAGCGAGTGTAGATCCGTTTGGCTGAACAGCTTAGAAGCGAGGGTCAGAGAGGGAGAGTCACTACTCAGTATCAGCAATGATTTGGCACAGGTATTTCTTTGTTATTTGTTACTTATATAAGTAATTTTAAATATGTTTGATGTCTAAAATATCTCATAAAATATTATTGTTTTTAATAAATAATGTAGTTAAATTAATTTTTAAACCTATGGGCAATCGAATGAATCACTATTCCGAAAATCTTTTGTTCAACTAAAATTCAAACTAATTTGATAATAAAAATGAATATTTTGGAAATAATTCATTTTCTAAAATCAGAACCTTAAGTTTTTTTGTTTTTTTTTCGGCTATTGATAAGAAGTGAGTAGCTCTCACACCGTTACTAAGGCTTTAAAGCTTTTGCAAATTGAGGCCCGACATTTGCAGGCTTCTACGATCCACAAATGATCGTCCTAAGCCTGGATGTTCTTTGTCACTAAGAGTCCAAGAATTTTCAGGCCATACAATCAGTGCCAATATTGCATTTTATTTATTATTTATTGAAATAAAGACTTGTTTATATCTATTCTATTCTAAACCCCTGTTATTATCAAAATAAACATTTCTAACTTTTTTTCCACAAAGCATAACATATAAATCTAACTAAACTATTTATTTTCAGGTGACATCATCTAAAACCCTGTACGGTGGTGACATGATGACCACAACGAATATAATGAAGAAACTAGCGCAGGGCATGTCTCAGAATGTCCAAACATTCCCAGATCCTAGGCAGAGAGAGGCTATTGTCACTGATATGCTACTCGGAGTTATAAAGACTGGTAATAAAATCTTTTTTAGTAATATATAGTATAGTATAGGTATATAAGGTCGTTTATAGACATCATGGCATGAGCTACGCATGGGTTTAATTGTTCTCCGTGTGGTGACGGAGTAAGAATATAATTTGTCACCACCCTATCTCATCCCATGGGTGTCGTAAAAACCGACTAAGGGACTATCCTTCAATATTATCTTTACAAAATAAAAAGAAGGAAAACTTGAAATTAAACCCTTTACCAATCCGTCTGGTCATGTTGTATTAGTAGGGCAAGTATCCCTCCACCATGGAGGAGGCCCGTCCTTGCAGTGGGACATTATTGGGCTGTTATGATGAATGGGTGATGTAAAAGTAGGTTAAGTTTCATATACACAACAGTGCAAAAGTACAAAAGACAGGCATCTTGACATAAAATCGTGCTTACCAATCTGTCTACCGGCTAGCGCGGTTTTAGTAGGCTAAGTTTTCTTACGACACTGGAGGAGAGCGCATATCTCGGCTGTAAGATATTATTGAAATGGTGTGTCTATACCAATCAATCAATCTATACCAAGCTGACAATGCACCATGTAATCATTGACTAATCATTTTCTACAGTCCAATTTCTCGCCAAGTATTAAGTCGCTAATACATTAATCTTGTGAAATAGTGCTCATATGAAAATTCTCGATATTTTTTCTCAGGATCGAACCTACTAGAAGAATCTCAAAGGCTATCCTGGGCTGATTTGAACGTGGAAGCACAGTCACGGGCTGCAAGCGCTCTTTTAACACAACTTGAGGAAAACGCTTTTCTATTAGCTGACGCTGTGGGCAAAGAGAAAACCATCTTGCAAATTGTTAAAAATATCTGTAAGTATCTTTAAAATCAATAAACTGTATTTAGGCGTTGTTACAAGATCGAAAAAGGGGTAAAAGACAGACATTTTGTACGTGTTTTATGCGTAATGTAATCTGAAGTGTGTGAATGAAGAAGGCAAAACATTATACAAAGCCAGTAAAAAATATATGTAATATTTGTCCTCAAAGGTTTACTAAAATTGTAATAAATGTTTTGGAATTTAAATTAACAAAACTTTAATTAATGTAATCAATGATTTATGTGATTAACCCAATCACGTAAATCATTACATTAAGCAAAACATTGGTTTCATCATGCAAAACACGGTTTACTTCATAAAAACATGGGTTACATTTTCCCAAACATTTGGTTATGTTTTTGCTATACATACTCGTAGGTTCTGTTTTTTATAAAACTTTAACTGAAATATGGAACTATTTTCAGGTTTATCAGTGCGTGTATTGGAAGTAAAGAATGTGGAAGATGAAACTTTCCCATCGAGCATAGCTCAGGAACAATGGAAGGGTTCAGAGGACACCATCACCATACCTAAAGCTGCTTTACTTGGTACGTATTTCATGAATTTATATTGTTGTGTGAATAAATCATGATTGCAGAAGTTTCAGTAGGATATTTCTTTAAATAGCAATGTCGTTTATTATTAAAATTAGTGAGTAAATTTGCTTCAAGTTAAAGTCTAGTGAAAATTTAACCTAAATCTTTTATTACAAGTAAACTTTAGTTTGCGAGAAAATCTTTATAAAGAAAGTATTGTTTTAATAAATTTATCAAAATATGTTAGGTTTGATAAGTATGACACCGTGAGTCGGATCTGAAAAACTATAAAATTGTATTTTTCAAACAAAGCCGTACACAATGTAAGGTCTACCTAAAACATGGATAACACAAGATATGATTAGACATAGAAATTTTCTTATAATCAGTTTAATAATGCATACCATCATTCATGAATATTAATAAAAATGTTTTTATATTTCAGAAAACCGTCAAAATGAACTAGTTCGTATAGTATTCTTCGCGTTCGATCGTCTTGAAGAGATACTGCCGCCTACTTTCGGAAAAAGTCCCAGATTCGCGTCCTTCCCGGGTGATGCAACTTCGTCGTCTACAAGCATCAACTCTGAGAAAGAAAAGAAAAATGTTACCAAAGTTTTAAATTCTAAGGTACGTAAATCGAAGTTAGTCTTGTAGAAACGAAATTTCATAAAAGTTGTTTTAGTCTATTTTTTTTTTAAATTTCTGTAAAATTCATGTAATTTGTGTGAATACTGACATTTCAAATCGTTTACGTCGTTAATAATCGACTAAAAATTTCATAAAAATAGCTTTTAGTCAATTTTTTTTTTTATTTCTGTAAAATTCATGTAATTTGTGTGATTACTGACATTTCAAATCGATTATATCGTTAATAATCGACTAAACTCGACTCTATAGTATCGGAATAGAGTTGGGATTTAATAAATCGACTATAGTTTTAGAAACCATCGGTATCAACGCTCTCATCATCATAACAGCCCATTCATGTCCCACTGCAGGGATGGGCCTCCTCCAGTGACGGAGGGATACTTGGCCTACTAATACCACGCTGGCCAAACGGATTGGTATAGGGTTTAATTTCAAGTTTTCCTTCTTTTTATTACGTAAAGATAATATCAACGCTCTGGTCTAAGCAAATTAGTACCTAATTGTTTATTAAAAGATTTTTTTTAAAGTAACTTAATATTTAAAATGTGATAATAATTTAGCTAAGTTAAACATTTACTAAGTTATGGTAATTTAATTCATTTTCTACAAACGGGCCGTTTCACACAAGTTTCAATGTAATAATTGTTGTATCAATAAATTGTTAGTTATGTCAATTATAATTATAAGAACCATGTCATAACTTATTAGAATTTTTTCTTCTTTGTTCTACCACTTTCACTAAGCAGTCGATTATTTATTATTATTACAGGTGATATCGGCTAGTTTAGGCAATGGTCGTCATATCGAGCTCTCTCAAATGGTGCAGATCACAATGAAACATCTCAGAGTGGAAAATGTTACGAACCCGGCGTGTGTCTTCTGGGATTATACATTGCAGTAAGTACATTGTTTTTGTAATAATTTCATTGCATTTGGTACAAATTCTAACAATGTATTGTCCCATTTTTACCTAACAAAAATAAAAGTATTATAAAAATAAAAGTTAATAGTTTCATGCTTACAAATATTAAAAGCAAACTAGAATTAAAACGTCATGGTTTTATTATACTAGAGGAGCTGGCGTATATATTTTTTTAAGAATGGTATCCCGTATGAATTATGTTTCAAACAGAAGTTTAATGTCTGGAAATCAGTGTCCACACTAACGGTAGAGTCAAAAGCTGATGAAGTCTTTAAAAATAATCTTTGAAAAACCCCTAAAGCTATATTAAATGGTAGTTTAATCACGTTGATAAAAGGACTAAATAATGTAAATATAATATATTAAGTAATTGACTCTACCGTTAGTGTGGACACTGATTTCCAGACATTAAACATATGTTTGAAACATAATACAATGATTGTTAGACATAGCTCAATTAAATTATGAAAACATGGGGTAATTAAATTAGGTAATAAAACATTTTTATGGCATACTGTATCTTCCAAAGAATGTTTGCTGATTACTGTGTATGTGTGCTACAAATTTTCCCATTTAAATCAAATTTATTAAAATGTATTTCGGTCCATCTTTTTTGTCTCAGTTTTCTGATACTTTTCAAGTAAGCAACTTGTTGTTCCCCCACAGCGGCTGGTCAGGCGAGGGTTGCTCGGTGTCGTGGAGCAACAGCACGCACACGGGCTGCTCGTGCGCGCACCTCACCAACTTCGCGCTGCTCATGGACGTGCGCGGCGTGCGCGTGTCCAGTACTCACGCGCTCGTGCTGCAGACGCTCACGTACATCGGCTGCGGACTGTCTGTGGTAGCGCTCAGTGCTGCTATCATTGTGTTTGCGTGCTTCAGGAATGGCAAGGTAAGGATTACTCCAAAGGCCTCTGCACCAAACCTGCCAGCGACGGGCCTGGGGTTTGGTGTCTAGATACCTTAAGGTTTTACTACACTTATCGATCGAATGTGGATCTTTATGGACTTAGATGACGTTGAACCTCTCTCGTCCATACAGCTGACGATTATTTTGTACAGTGGTATGATTAGGACAAGCATTTAGTACATTTTCGCTTTGAAAAAAAAATTCTTTAGAACACTTTTTTTTTCATTCACGCAGTGTAGCATAAGTAACCGATATTGAATTGTCATCCCTACTAGTGACAGACGACCATTGACTGCAATATTATGTCATATTCAATCGGTAAAGCAGAGTATCGCTCATACTGCACAAGCACACGAAAATAGGCCTTAAGGTGGCGGAACTTTAATTACCGTGACTGTACCTATATTATTTAACTAAATATTTTTTCCACAGTCCGACAGAGCCTTAATCCACAAGAACCTCTGCTTCTGCCTGTTGATTGCTGAGATCGTATTCTTGGCTGGAATAGACAAGACATACAACAGAATCTTTTGCGGACTAATAGCTGGTGTACTGCATTACTTCTTCTTAGCTGCTTTCGCGTGGATGTTTCTAGAAGGTAAAGAAATAGTTTTAGTTTAAAAAAGAAATTTCTATAATATGGTTTTCGTGCCTTCCTAAACGCCAAAACTGGTTAATATTGGTAGGCTGATAGAATAGTTTTTTTATTAAATTTTGGACAAAATTTTGAAACCAGAACAAGTAAGCTAAAATAGCAATAAGCTGGAATGTCATGACTATTGGACTGTCCTTTGGAACAGTCGAATCCTTGAGGGAAAACGTCTTGATAAACGCAATGTATAGCTCCATATGACCCAATGGACTAACTATCTGAAGAAGCCTGGCAAATGGTTGAACTACATTCATGGCTGATATACATGGTGGTTGAATCTCGCCACAATCTCTGGACGAGAAGGAATACAATCTCTTTATATGCTTCCCATCAAGGATCATCATCATTATCATAACAGCGCATTAATGTCCCACTGCAGGGACGGGCCTCCTGCCGTGACGGAGGGATACTTGGCCTACTAATACCACGCTGGCCAGACGGATTGGTATAGGGTTTAATTTCAAGTTTTCCTTTTTTTTTTATTTCGTAAAAATAATATTCACGGATAGTCCCTTAGTCGATTTTTACGACACTCATGGGATGAGATGGGGTGGTGACACACTGTATTCTTACTCCGTCACCACACGGAGATATATAATACATACATATAATAAATTACTTTTGTTTTACAGGGTTCCACCTCTACGCAATGTTAGTGGAAGTCTTCGAACCGGAACATCCTAGAGCCCGCTGGTATTGCACCTTCGCATACTTGGCACCAGCGCTGGTAGTGTTGGTATCAGCAGCTATATACCCTGGAGGTTACGGAACAGATAAACATTGCTGGTTGACAACAGATCGCTGGTTTATGATGAGCTTCGTTGGACCTGTTATATTGGTTTTGGTGGTATGTAAATTATTTTATTATATAACTATTGAGGATTTCCAACAAATTACATTTTATAAAACAAATAACATGTGCTAGAGATATGGTAGTCTGTATACTTCCTATCCTACAAAAAATAACAGGACTACTTTACAGCTTAGGATAAATATACCGTAAATAAACAAATTCTGGAAGAAAGCAGACATTCAAATTTTCAAAAAATCTATATTTGTACTTGTTAAAACCTACGAGAATTCTCTTTCACCCATGGAGACTCAACAATGTGTAAAATAGAGTGGTGACACTCTACACTCTTAAGCCGTGCTCAAACGTAGACACTTTTTGTTGCTGACACATTACACCGAACACTTACGCCTTAGTCACTTACCTCAAAGTAATTTTATAGTAAATATTGTATACAGACTTAATTGGGCTTCAGACCTGCAACTATGTATACTGTTAATATTATAAAATTCTTATAAAACTTTAGGTTTGTAACCTGTTTCTGTATTGCATAAATAAATAAATGAAAGATTACAAAGTATCAATATTTTAATGTAATTAATTGTTTCAGGCAAACTGGATATGCCTCGTGATGGTTATATACATGATGTGCACACATTCTACTGTCTCGCTGAAGGCCAAGGACGATGCCAAGCTTTACAAAATGAAGTAAGTTGATTATTTTATCATTTTAAATATGAATCTTAATAGTTATTTTTCTGGTTCTTAAATCTTATATTATTAGTTTATATTTCCTATTTTCCTTGTTATATTAACTACAATCTGTCTCGGTAAATGAACTGTCAAACACAAAAAGAATTATGCAATTCGAATTAGTATTTTTTGAGATTATCAGATTCTAAAAACAAATGTTTGGCTGCCATTGGATGGCAGAATATTATGACAATATGACATACTATTTAATAAAAGACCTTTTGTTACTACCCTCAGACCAAATAAAAAGTATATTTGGTCTGAGTTACTACCATAATCAGGCAAATAAAGATATTTGATTGATTGATTGATTAAAAACAAATAAACTATTGCCCGGGACCGTTGGCGTTGTATCGTTTCTTCGTCAATAACTAGGAGTTAAAAAAAATCATCATCATATCATCCAATTGACGTTCACTGCTGGACATAGGCCTCCTCCAAGTATTGCCACCTTGTGCGGTGTTGTGTCTCCCTCATCCATCGGCTTCCCGCCGTCCTAACTAGGTACACCTTGCGCTTTAAAAAATAGTCCTGTCCAATTCGAACTATGTAGTAAACTGTGAAACTAAATCCATTTTTTATCAATTACAGAGTATGGCTAAAAAGCTCTTTAGTCCTGGCCTTCCTATTGGGCCTGACGTGGACGTTCGGATTGTTATATCTGAATGAACAAACTGTCGTCATGGCTTACGCGTTTACCATAGTCAACTCTCTGCAAGGACTTGTTATCTTCATCTTTACTTGTCTACAGAATGATAAGGTGAGTAAAATGACTTATAATGAATGTTGCCTCCGTGTGATAGCGGTTACTGTGCTTGAGGTCTCGGGTTAGAATCCCAGGAAGGACAATTGTATATCATCATAACCACCCCTTAATGGCCCACTGCAGGGACGGGCCTCCTCCCGTGACGGAGGGATACTTGGCCTACTAATAGCACGCTGGCCAGACGGATTGGTATAGGGTTTAATTTCAAGTTTTCCTTCTTTCTATGTACAGGTAATATTCACAGATAGTCCCTTAGTCGGTTTCAACGACACCCATGGGATGAGATAGGGTAGTGACAATATTGTATTCTTACTCCCTCACCACACGGATTTACAATTGTTTATGTAATACACAAATTGTTGTCCTGAGCCTGACTGATTGCAATAATGTTTAAAAAGTCTATATGACGCAACGAAAAACTTACAAGAATTATCTTTAAAAAAAAGAATTTTAGTTTTTCGCGCACAACGCCATCTATTTTTAAAGTAGGCAGCTTTTTTTATAGTACACATATGAATAAAACTTGTAGGTACTATGATGGTTACTAGACAAGTTAATTATCGTACTTAGATATTTCTTTTTTTTTTTGTAAAAACAATATATTACATACGGACTATTGTTGATTAAACTGCAAAAAGCAGCAGAAAAAAAATGGGCCCTCAGTCCACACATACATGTTTTCTTGGTATAAGATAGTGCAGTAAAACTTTTTGCTGTAATACCACCTAAAAACCATTCAATGAGGTTTTAAAAATAATGTAAACTCAAATTCCCAGTTCCGAAACGAATGCGCGCGAGTTGGTCGCCGTCATCCCTGGCTATCCTGCTGCCTGCACTTCACGGGCCAGCCATCAGAGAGCCTCCAACACAACAACGGACCCACGGCTTCCTCCTCCAACCACATGGACACCAGGCAGGGCTCCGTGAAGAGTAGGAGGTACCACCAGAGCAAAGCTGATGGCGATGATGTGGTGGATCCTAGAGATGTTACGGTATGTTTATGGTTTTATTTTTGGTTTTGGGGTTAATTAGGTTAATTTGTGTCGTTTATGTTTAAGGTTAAGATAGGAACTAAGTGCTAGTGAAGTTACAGGACTGTGTGACTCAAATTTTTAAATATGTGACTTGAAAAAATTTGAGTCACATAGCCCTATTAGAGATTTATATTTGTATGTGAGTTTCTTCTGCTTCTAGTATGTATAAGCGTGAAGCATAAAAAAATATATATCGTCTGCTTTCATTACTGCGATAAAAATTAAGGAGGGATAGGGGATTTTATGAAAGATATAATTATATAGCAATATGCATTTATAAAACTTTGAATTTTTTTTTTAAACGGTGTAATAAAACCTAAAATCACAATATTAACAAACAAGGGAAACATAATTATAAAATGAATATTTTCGATATGATAAGTAATGATAAAACTTTGCATGAAAATTGGTGATGGGCAAACTAACCAAAATATGTCATTACTAAAATTCAAGAACCACTTAATAAAACTATGGAGATGAGCCAATTTCTTATTTTATAAAAACTGAACTTTGAAAATGGCTCTTTATTAACCAGATTAACAATAATATAAGTAAACATAAATGCTATCTAACAATTGCTGCACAATAAAAAAGCATATTTATAAAAAATAAATTATAAATTGTAGCAAAGCACATCAAGCAAGTCAGCCTTACCGGCCGCTTCAGCATCAACAACAAACAACTTAATCATCAAGACATTAAATGTAGTTGTTAACAACAATAATCATAACAACAACAATGTTGTTAACAACGCCGCTGTCGCATCACTAGCAGCTGCTGCCGCGGCACACAGCTATCACTCAAATAGAAACAGACGTACTTCACAAGAAAACCAAAATTTTGGCCCGTCAACCAATTTTGGCCCTAGTCTTAATGCCACAGCGTCCAATTTTGGCCATAATATGCCAGAGAGGGAACCTCCAGCCCCCATGACACAACTTAGAAGCCCAATTAACCCCGGGAGCGGCAGATACCCCCACGGATATCGACAGAATGCCCAACAAGGTGCGTACGCATATAGAGATAGGATATTTCCAAAATTAAAAAAAAAAGTAATTTTTGACACCACCTGACACCACGGCTTTTGTCACTAATTGGTTAAAGACAGCTCAATTTTGTTCGTTTTTATTTTTTTAACATTTTTTATGTGTGAAAACACTAACATAATTTTTTCATGTGTTTTTTTTTTCAAACGGTAAGTTTTTTATGTTTTTATACTTTGTCTCTGAAGCCTTCTTATAACGCTTAATCTAACTTTTCACATTTGTATTAACAATTTTTATTTCCTTTAGTGGTGTGGTGGTACTTACAGCATCTCTGAATGGTATCAAAATTACGTAGTACCATTTAGTTTGGAAATACAAATGTCCTATCTCTAAATGCGGCTCACATTGTTAGTCATTCTATCGTCTATCTGCTATATCTATGTATTATTATTGTATTATTATATGTGTAATATATTTTATTTTAATATATAGAGCTACAGCTTGCAACCTGAGGGAGCGAGGTGGAATATTCGGCCATCAGCACCTATATACGTTCCGACGGACGATTCAAGATCAATACGCATACCGACGCCTCAAAATATACCTCATTCGACGTCACATACTCAGAGTATTGCTTCAATGCATAGTTATCGGAATAATATCGAAGTGCCGAACGATTACCAGAATCTTCGTTCGCGGTCGCCATCTTGCTTTTCAAACAAGATGGCCGCGTCGATTGGCGCGAACGACTGGGCTGTCATGGCGAATGCTAACGTCTGGAAGGTGAGGGGTGGGCTGTACAAATGCTTTAGTTAATCCACCTTCGTTATGGTTTTGTTTTTTTTTTGTAGTTTTAACGGTTTTGTAAGATCTGTGTTTTTAGATCACTGTCATGAGAACGTTTTTTTTATTATCATTTAATGTTTTAGGGCAGCCATTAAACTGTGCGTGTCGTCAGATATACATTGTGCTAACAAATTAGTTTAACGAAAGCTCATTCATTCATTTCTCGTTAGAATAAGTAGACGTTTTAAAACTAACAGAATACTTATTACTTTTTTTATTTAAATGTTGGAGATTCGATCATAGTTGATCAGAATGGCAAATGAGAATAACATTTTTTAAAACGCTTTTGTTAAAATAGCTGCATGACTGTTACGGTACGAAAACCAAAAAACATCGTTTATTGGTTCTTTATTTCATGAATTATTACAATAATTCTAGAGTGTGGAATGTTAGCTAAAGTAAAAAATGTTACCTATAAAAAGAGATTAAGCAAATATAATAATAAATTATAATAACAATAAAGTTAAAAAAAAGTGGGTTACTCCAAGTACCCGTTTTTTTTTTAAATTTATAAGTAAGAAAAAATACGTTCAGGGATGTTAACCATAACAAAAACCTGTCATTGCGAGAGCAGGTGGTTCTACATTGAAATGTCCTGGTATTGTTTACAACGGATGTGGATAATGATATAGTTTTTGCTTTGACGATTGTCATAAAAGATCACCTGATACGACATTAGCTATGACTCTGTATGGTATTGGAAAAAGTATAGTACTGGTACTAACTTGCTTAATACGTTAGTATTAAGCAAGTTAGTACCAATAGTACCCGAAAGTTTGGTTTCTACCCTAATAAATAAATATAAATATTCCTCACACACACCCAGACCAATGCAAACAATCATGTTCATAAAAAATAAATTGACTCCACTAGACTTCATCATTCATCTTGTGGGGTTTTCTAAAGCCGCATGTAAGCCATAATCGATTGTTGCGCTGAAAGCTAACATAAAACAGACCTCTGCTTAGAAAAAACCGAATCTATGCAGCAGAGTCGTTGAAAATTTGATCTCTGGGATTCGTGCTACCATTCGAAGCCGGGGCTGACATCTACTTATGTTATACAGGGTGTCCCAAAACCCGACGTTAACCCGAAACCAGGTGATAAGGCAAGTCACGCTGATTATCAGAAAAATATAAAAAAAAATCTAAGTTGCCTGGTTGTAAAGATATAGGCATTTGAAAATAAAACGCAAAATTCCCACTTTGTGACACTCTTTTCCCTCCTGTTGTCACAAATCTTAACTTTTTCCAACTTTTTTTTGCTGTATTACCCTAAATAGTGCTTCTTTAAACTCTAATAAATAATTTAAAACCAGCTGGTCTAGTTTTCACATCAATAGGACTTATTTCTTAGAATAAAATTTATAATGATTAGTGCCCCCTCTGTGAACTGTTTTAAAAATAGACTTGATCAACATTTTAAAGACAATGTGCACTGACGTGATATACACGCATCAGCTAGTAGCTGCTAGTGTATCAAATAATAATAATAATAATAATTTTGCACTCGGCAGGGACCATCTCTGGATGTATCATATTGTGCGTTCAGAGATGGTATCTGCCCTGTGTATCCATTACCAGATTAAATATCTCTTAAAGGGCCTCTTCGTCTTGGCTTCGGCCCGATGTATGCCTTCCAAAGAACCGGGTCTCCAATAGACCCGAGTATTATGGAAAAGATAATAATAATAATGTGTATCCATTACCAGATTAAATATCTCTTAAAGGGCCTCTTCGTCTTGGCTTCGGCCCGATGTATGCCTTCCAAAGAACCGGGTCTCCAATAGACCCGAGTATTATGTAGTATTATAGTACTACATAATAGTAGAGTTATAATAATAATAATGAAAAAAAGTAGTATTATACCCGAGTAGTATTATAATAATAATAATGAAAAAAATGTCCAGTTTTAACTGACTGTAGTGAAAAAAAATGTACTACGCGAGCTTGGCAAGTTACGCAAAAAGTTGGCGCATTTCAATCAACTAGCCTATTGCAGTCCACTGCTTGACATAGGCCTATCCGAACACGCGCCACAGAACTCGGTCCTGCGCTTTCCGCATCCAGTCGTGGAATTGTGTCAGTAGTGGCGCATTTAGTAAGGATTCGAAAATGGTATAATACTTGGTAAATTGTTGCTGCTATCATGGACAAAACGATGCTTTTTAGTCAAATTTAGGAGCCGATAAACGGCTAAGTAGTTGAGCCGGAAAGAGTCATCATATCAAGAGAAAAGTAGTAGAAACAGTAGTATTAGTTAAAAGTGCCAAAAAATACAGCCCATCGTATTTTAAAAACACACGTGGGACATTAATGGGCTGTTATGATGATGATCTAAAAATTCGATTATACGCAAACACCTCGGTCGAATTTTAGACCCAAGGCGAGACGGGTTGACATTTCGTATTCTTACTTTTAGTCATCTGCGTCCCGGCGCAGTTTAAATTGTTGTTTATTCCAACATTTTATTTTATCTATGCTTCTATACTAATATTATAAAGAGGTAAAGTTTTGTGTTTGTGACGTTGTAGGGGGTAATCTTTGAATCTAATGTACCGATTTTATAAATTCTTTCTGTGTTGAATAGTCCATTTATCGGGGAGTGTCATAGGCTATATAGTATCACGCTATGACTAATAGGAGTGGAGCAGTAATGAAATATGTTTAAAAAAGGGGCGCGTTTTTTTCGCCGCCCAACGAAGTGGGCACGGGTCTGCTAGTTTCAAATATTTTGTTATAGGTACGGCAATTTTTTAGTTTAGGTATATCAATTCTGGTTTATTTAAGAGAATATTTTATTGTATACATTTCTAGTATTTCTGGTGACGGTGTTCTAAGAACTAAGATCTTATTAAATCGTAGTCATAATCTAACTGCATGCTACTAGCCATCATTGCATGACGTTATCGCCCCACCCACCTCCTTCCATAAAGCTTTGTATACACGGAAAGATAGTACTTAGTTCTCTCGTGTGTATAAAGCTTAACCACATCTTAGCACATTAAACTTAGCTAAAACTTAGCACTCATCAACTTAGGTTAATAAATATTTGTATTTTGGTGTGGTTTTCAGGTTATAATACTATAAAGTAGACATAATACTTTTATATTTTATTTAACGATAATGAAATGTTGACAGAAGCTTATTTTTGACATTTGTTTAAAAGTGTTGCCATATTGAATTAATTTAAAACAATTTTTTTGGTGATCAGTTTAATAAATTACATATTTGAATAGATAATTTTAATATTTAGTAGTATTAAAGTTATTAATTTTTGTTTTTTTAATTGGCCTACCAGAATGACTATATTTCTATGCTCCTAAGAAGTCGTATAATTGCCTTCTGCAGAGACGGGCTTCCTTGAGTGGTAACATTGTCAAATACCTGCTAATTAGACGTGTTAGTACATATTGTGTTTACTTCAAGTATTCCTGCAGAACCGATGAATGATCATTATATTTCTATGTTTGTGTGGTATATTTTGAAAGACCGGGCTGATTGGTGTAATGGCATCAATATGCCCAGTCCGTCACAACACAGACATGTTTCAATTGTACTAACATTATTGAACTAAAATTGAGCTGTACTTTAATATCTGTTAATTATTACAATATAAATCAACGTTTTCTAACCTCCTTTTAAATATTACAGAACACTTCTTCTAAACACCACCCGGGAAATTCGGCAACGTTGCAACATCACGACACCCTTTCACGACAACTGGCTCAGCAGAATCACCTCCACAGTCCATACGAGTGTGATGCGCCACTCGCGCCTGGTTCACCTCGACACGCCATCAAAGATGAGGAAAGTCCACTCCATCACCCCCAGGGGTATCAAACAACCAGGAGTTACAACCACGACTTCAGGAACCCTCATGTATACATGTCACAGCATTCCCCAGGCAGCCAGGAAATGATCTTCCGCAAGCATTACAAAGATGATAGAAGAAAACATCACCATCACCATGGAAGCCAGAATATCAACCACACATATTCTGAAATAGCTTCACAACAAGGCAGAATGTACAGGAGAGGTTCCGAACAAGAATTTCGCGTCATACAAGATGACCCTGTTTACGAAGAAATCGAACGAAACGAGACCCTAATGTCAGACATGTCAGATGATAACTCAGGACCTGACAACTGCCGACAGAATCCTGGACACCACGGCTCTTCGAGTTCAAAGTTTTTTGGGGATCACCGGCCTCTGATCTCGTATAGCCCTGGTGAGAGGCATCACCATGATCAGGAGCATTATGGGAAGTACGGCAAGTGGGATACGCTGGAGCGTTATGATCAGAGGCATTATGAAAGTGGAAGGCTGATGCACCCTTACCATCAGCCGCAGGAGAATAACATGAGAGCTCTCGCCGCAGTTCTCAATGGCGAGAACAACGTTGTGTGCCACTTAGAGCCTCACAACTCATACGACGTGTACCAACCCCAGAGTGGTAACCCGAGGACTGTTTCCCAACCCAGTTTTTAAACAGTGCAATTGAACTTGTGATTGTGTGGGTAGACTTGAAATGTTGTACAGAGAATTAGTGAAAGAATTTTTCTATGGACTTAGACTTAGAAGTCTTAGCAAACATTTAAGATTTGTTTAGAGAAAACTTGCCATAACATGGACATTATATTATTATAGTATAGTGACTTAAATTTAAATCACTTTTTCACTGTGATCCTATTTAAATATAATGGCTCAAAAATCTGTCGCAACCACATGTGTACTCATTGCGAAGAAATTGATAGTAATTTTGTATATAATATGATTAGCATATAGTACTAGGCTGTTAGTACTTCCAGTGTGACCTTACCGTTAATCTTTTGGTTACAATCATGGCATTCTGTCGCATTACATATTTTCTTACTGTAGGTGTTGATATCTGTGATGTATAGGTACGATTTTATGTTCAACATAATATTATTATCTATTTAAATTTAGGAGTATGTTACTAGTTCTAAATTTATTTTAGTAGTCTAAGAATACATTAGGATAATATTACATTTAGTGAGCAAATGGAACCTACAATCATATATTATGTTACATTAGCTCATAATTTAGCCTAGTGTATCCTTAGAATGTAAATTTGACATGAAATAAAGAAAACGTTTAAGCCATTACCAGTTTTCTGGGCTGGTAAAATTAAACTACTAAAACCCTTTGTTGGGATTCCTGTTAATGAATTAAAATTAGCATTACGCTGGTTCCCTAACAAAATATAATAATTATTTATGTTGAACAAATTATCGTACTGCACACTTTAGAATAAGTTCGCTTATCGCCATATTGTATCACTGCCATTAAGTACCAATTCTATGCTTTTATACAGTTTACAGTTGTGTAATTAACAACTATTTTTGTTTATTATTGACGATATACAAGTGTTATAAAAGCTCCTAAAGAATATGATTCTAAAAATATGAGACGTCTGTTTTTATAACTGATATTTAAAATAAACGAATGTCCCTTCTTCAATTCCTACTAGATGTAATAGTACCTATGCGAATACCTACATATTTTTGTTAGGTCTTAATTCATACAGGCAAACAAAACCTGCATAAAAGGATTTACATTTCATAAAAAACGTACGTATTCATGTATTAATAGTAAAGAGTTTATATTACCAAAACCTTTGCAGCTTATCGTGTTGTGTTTGGAAATGCGATATGCCAGTATTTGATATTAAGCAGGAATGCAGTAATTTTACTTGCGGCATTTAGGAAAACGGTTATACTTTTAGATTCTTATACGTAAATGGTTTCTTTTAAGTTTTTTATAGAACAAACTGAATTTACTGCACAAATGAACTCTATTTACACTGCCATAGAGGAGCTTTTACAACATCTTGCTACGTATATATTTCTAAGTAGTTAGTTGTCGAATCAACGGGTCAGTGAACAAAGAATAACTTCATCACCAAATCACTAGTTAAAATCTATCTCAGAACATTTCTACAGTACTAGTACTATTTCTACGGTATCTACATTAGAGATCGGTTTTAGCAGTGCAGGAACCTCCAATGATAAAAGGGTTTTCACCAGACTGCTAACCGTTCCAAACTAACGAACTACTTAGAAATATATACACGTATATTCGCATTTAATCATCAACAGCTTTTTATTAAAAAAATAAGTTTTCAATATTTAAAAAAAAATCCATCCAATCAAACCTATTATAGACTGACACCACCTTGATGTTGTGCACTTCTCTGTACATTAGAATTTAGAGTAAACTCGTTTAAAAAAAATATTTAAAAAAATAACAAAAATATAATTTCTACGTAATGTAGATTTTTAATGCCATGACTATACCTGTTGTTTTAATTGACTGTCTATTTGATGTATTAAATAATCTAAGAATACATTAGGCTAATGTTACCTAAAGTGAGCGAATGTAACTTTTGGGTTACATTAGCTCACATTTTAGTATAGTGTATCCTTAGTATGTAACATCAATTAGACACGAAAATATTTAAATAAGGAATTGTTTGTTTATAGAATTGATAAAGTACAATAATGACATTTTGTTTTGGGTGTATATTTTGAATGTAAAGCAATATATATTAGACTGAAGTATTTGATAAATTTTCAGCCATTTTTTTACATATAATACAATTAATTTATAAAAGTTTATACTTAGGCGAAAATTTATAAAATACTTTTTTATGGGAAAAAATTGTAAGTGTTTTTTTCCTTCGTGGGAACTGTTTATTTTTTCTAATTGGGTATACTAGTCCATCTATTTCTCCCATTCGTCTGAATATTACATAAGTGTACATTGTCATGTATTTCTGTTATATACTTATTTTTTTTTTGTTTTTGTAATGTATTTTAAAAGTTAACGTCATTAATGTAAAGTAGAAAAAGGAAAAATGTGTAAATAAATTAAAATTTATAAAAATAAAGAGTTGTCGTTCTGTGAGGACGACGCATATGAAATAAATGTTATTTTATTTATTAGTAATACCTATTTAATTTATACGAGTAACAACTATTTTTGTTTGTACTAGGCCACCCGAGCACTACCAAATTTAACCATTGCTTTATACGGCTAGTTGGTCATGCGGCCCTGTTACGACAAAATGCTGTAAACTTTGAAGTGCCAAGTTTCAGAAAACGCGGTTTTAAGTTTTAATATTCAACTCGTTACCAAATTACATCTAGTATAGATAGGAGTTTGTTTTTTTTTTTAATTATTGTTAATAGTGTTTGCTAACTTTCATTAGAACACAACATTATCAAATTTTGATTAGAAACCTCACAATTTAAGAAAAATTTATTTGTTACGATAACATGCCAGTAAGCGACAGTATTGTCATATAACGATGCGACCTGAGCTTACCGCGTTTTGTTGTGATAAGTATAGGAAGAAAAAGTGATATTGAAATTTGGATTGAACTAGTAGCAAACTAACATGCAGCAGATTATTTTGAATCATGTTACGACAAAACGCTGTAACCCGGGTTGCAGTGTTTTGTCGTAACAGGGCCGCATGGCGCTGGACGGGTAACCTATTGAAACCTCGAATTTCTGTTACCCGAATCTTAAAACCCAGAAAACAGTTGGTAGAACTTTTAAAAGACATGTAATGAATGACAACTTTTTAAAATTCCGTTTTTAATTTCCCAGATGAATCGATTTCCAGACGCACTAAAACCAAATTTTCAAATAGTATTTTTTTGTTTCCCATATTCTTATAATCCAGATTTAGCTATACCAGATTCTCAGAATACTTTTTTTGGTTCCCATCGTACCACTTTCCAGATAAACTATTACCAAATTTTCATAATCTTTTTATTTGGTTCCCATATAATCATATTCCAGATAAATTTTTGCCAGATTTTCATAAACTTTTTATTTGGTTTCCATACAATCGTGTTTCAGCTAAATTATTGCAATACATAATATTATTTTATGTGACCTAGGTTAGATTAGAACTGCGAACCGACTCACTATTGTTTAAGTTACCCATTACATATAGGTTTAATTGTCAAATTCGACTCATTTGGTTAGGTTAGGTTAGAACTGTGACCCTTCTTCCAGAACCGACTAGCTATTGTTTTACTTGCCCATTACTCATAGATATTTATTGTCAAATTCGACTTAGTAGGTTAGTTTAGGTTGCAATTAAATAGGTTAAGTTAATAATATTAGTAAGAGATAAAAGGATTTAGTTTATCTGGATATCGTTTATTTGAATTCAAAAATCTGGATATTGTTTGTCTGGATTTCAATAACGGTATTTCAATAAATTGTGTTTTAAAAATTTGGCTTTAGTGCATATGGATTACGGTCCTCTGGATTTCGTGCATTTAGATTTTTATATCTGGAACTCATTCATCTGGATTTTAAAACGTCGTACAAATAAATAAATGGGCAAATGAAATTCGGAGTTGCGATTATATGGCAAATAATACTTCGAAATTTTAAAAAATGGGATAATGACGAAATGTCCAAACGTTTTCTGGATTTTGATATTCGGAAAATTAAAATTCGGGATTAAAATAGGTAACCCGCTGGACGCGTATAGACCAGAGACGCGGGTTCGAGTCCCGACTCAAGTACCAATTATTTTTCATTCTCTTTCTTCTTTTCCTACATTTCGCAAAGGTCAAAGACTAAAGTCTTTAGTCTGTGGTTGCCACGACGCCATATTTGTTTACCTTTATAATCAAGTCGTAATATAATTAACAATACAGTATAATATGTAGCAAAGAAGGAAAACTTGATTAAAACTGATAATAGCAGTCTGGCTAACGTAGAATCTGTAGACCAAATTCCCCCCTTAATAAGGAGGAATTCTTGCAGCGAAAAGTTATAAATCTCTATGATTTGCTTTGAATTATATAGATTGTCTCTGTCAACAAAAGATGATGAGTCAATAGAACTACAAGAACTACTGCGCGCTCTGAAGGAGGCTGTATTTTCCAGCAAAAAAGGTTTCTGGACGACTCCCAGTTTTGTTCTACAGCTGTACTAAAACACATCCGCCTTGTGTCAGCATAAATTCAGCCAATGGACGTCCACTACTGGAAATATTTCAATATAGAATAATGAAGGAAAACTTGAATAATAAAAATAGAAAACTTGAAATTAAACCCTATATACCAATTCGTTCAACCTTGAACGGTCCTGTGCCTCACATCCATCGGTTTGCGACAGTGCTCGCTCAAACTCAATAGAGCTGAAACCGAATTTTGCTAATGAGGTAACTCCCACTACGGGTAAGGGTCGTAGTACCTACATATCAAAACGCGAAAGGATCGGCACCGCCTCGTCTTTTTCCTCAGTTTCAAACGGATACGGTGCCGATCCTTTTACGTTTTGATTTGTGTGCCCTTAGTCTAGTTTTTTTGGTAGTAGACAAATTCGACAAAGATCTCTTTAGACTAACGACGATGCTCAAAGGGACAGTGCATCCCTAAAAGTTGCAAGCTTCTTTCTTCTTCGCGAACGAGAAAAGTACGCGTTATTATTTCACACCAAGCGCGTTCGAGTATTTTTAATGGCATGAGCAGTGCAGATGCAAAAATAAACCTTACTACAAATACTAAAATGTCTGTTTTCAGTGTTATAAGAATCTGCTCTCCTATCCGAGCCGGTCTGTGTGAAAGGACCCTTTAGGAGCTCTGGGGGGTTCCTGTATTTAGAAAATTTAGGTAAAAAATAAGACAAAACATAGCTTCCATAGACATATATTTCTTAAAGATTTTACACTCACAAAAATAATACGAGTCGTAAAGAAATTGAAAATTTATTTTATAAAAAAAACTTATTAACATGAAAAAGTTAGTGTTTTTGACAATAATCACGTTACGCCGATAGATTTTAACACACTTAATGCTACATGTTTATACAAAAACATTTTATTTACTTTTATTCTGTTATCTAAAATTTTTGGGAGATCTTTATAAAGGCACTCAACAGAAGTGTCACCTTAAAATGAGATCTAATTTTTGAAAATTCAACGCCCTTTAATATTTTTCCTTAAAAAAAAACCTTACAAAATTACGAAAAATACATCTAAAAAAAATTTAATCACGCCGAAATAATACGTTAAATTCTAAGGGTAGGCACCGATATAATAATATGTTTAATTATATATTTAAATAAAGCATATCGTTTAAGCACCACCCGCTCGAATCTTAAAAAAAAACTATTATTGTTATTATAAAAATATAAAAAATTTTTGAACGAGATCCAAAAAATATCAAAACAAGAGAAATTTAATAAAAAAAAGTACTCATTACATTACACCAAATTACATAGAAATACCTACTTACAATTAAATTATGATGACAATAATGTGTTGTTACTTACACCAAGAAGTGAAATTTATATGTCGCAGGGAAATGAGGAAACCAGGGATTTCATGAAATCACTAGGGATATCACGCAATCCCAGTAAATGTCAAAAATGCCGTTTCTACCAGAAAAGAAATGCTAATTTTTGTTTGTAGGTTAAAAACACAACTATTCCAGTTCTGTAGGTTAGGTAGAACTGTGACCATAATGCAAGGCATTTTAGATATTTACCGGGATTTCGTGGTATCCCTAGTGATATCGTGAAATTCCTTGTTACCTTATTTCCCTGCGACATATATAAAATGAAATGAAGACAAAATAAACATAAATACAAAAAATAATAACACGGGCAAAATATTAATAAATAATTAGAAACATTTGACAATGTCTAATTTGTAAATAGTACTTGAAAGTTTACCAGGAGTGTGAAAAAGAATTGGCAGAATAGATTTTGTTTATATTAATCAAGAAACGAAATATTAAAAAATCCAAACGAATTAATACTGTCTCTTTTTTGGAGTTGGTAAAAAATAAAATAGAAATTGATCAAATTAATTGGATTGGTATTTTAAGTTTGTTTCAACAGCTTAAAAAACCTTTTTATATTGACTAACTAGAATTTTAAACACTAAGTACTACTAAAAAGAACAAGACTTGGGAAAATTAAGCCCGATTTAAGAAATAGCCCGCTCTCTCGCGTCTCGCCAATTTAACTCGCCAAAAAATAGCATAGAGTTTTTTTTAAATCAACTTAATCAACAACTTACTTCTTAACTCGCTACTGTACTTGTCGATGTGTAAATCGGGCTTTAGCGCGTAGGTACTAACTGCATACCTACTTCTCGACTTCAAATAAACTTCTGATCAATCACGTTTTATTCTGAATGCTCTACAGTTACTAGCAATATTTAAAAATGCAATTATAATCAAAATATGACCCGGTTACATCAGTCATGTAATTAGGTAGACCACGTGTAACTTTAATCTTATCTTTTGCAATAATTAACAGTGCATTTAGTAATGACAATAATTAAAGGTTATGATGAAATCTGACCATAAAGCTTGAAATATTGTGTAAGAAAGTATTTTAGAGGTCTCTATTATAAACTTTATGAGGGTTTAAATAGAGCCTTAACAGCACTGAAACCTTTATGACACAGTAAACATGGCTCTATTTTAATGAAAAGAGCCATGTCTTAAAAGATTTTAAATTAAGTTATGCAAAGTTTGATACTTTATTTGATGCAGCCTTAGACGATAAGAATATGTTACTGCGTTTGTAAAATAGTAAAAATAAATTTATAACGATTTAAATTTAAAAAAGAAAGTATATTAATAGTAGTAAATAATGAAAAAGGGTAAGCGATCGAGTACTTTTTATTTTATTTTCCGTGACGCATAGGTACTGCGAGGAATCTATTTTTTTTTAATATAAAGTTGAATTATCCATTTTCCAAATTATCCCAAAATATAACAGGTTTTTCCCTAGTAACATAATCAGCTGATAATTATAAAGAATTATTTTTAAATACATATAAAGAGGTTTTAGGGTCATCTTTACAAGTTATACATTGATCAAATATAATTCCATTCAATTTCTTTATCACAAATTCAGAGAATTTGCTTCACATGTTCTTTTATCTTAATAGTTTGCCCGTGCTATACTGCTACATATAATCAAATGCTATACTGGACATAAAAAATCTAAATTAGGACTTAAAGTAGAATTAATAAATGCCATATTTGAAAAACAATGAATTTTTACTAAGCATTAAATATAAGAAGATATACTTTTTTTATCATTTGAACTTTTGTACTTTATTATCAATCTCAATAAAAAAGCCAAAGGGGTCTCGTATTACAAAAAAAGTCTAGATTATTAATTATTAAACAATTAATTAAAATTTGATACGGCTTCAGTTTTAGAAGTTAATTAATAAATAGCGATATGTAATGTTGATAACTAGGTGAAATAGATTTCTACAACTATTTTGAGAATGATGATAAGTGTGATGACTACAGTACTAATGTTTGTAATGGGTGATACCTACATACATGAATATGATGTTACAAGAAAAATGAAAAATTAAATCATCAAATGCTGGTTTAAGAATCTTCCGTATAATTATAAACCAGCGGAAAATACCAGATTTTCCGGAGAACCAGCTTGTTAACTTTGAATAATTTTAACTAAACAAACGTAAAATAAAAATGTACATAGTTCACACTCAAGGCACACAACACAAAAAGGTTTGCAGTCTTCAACCGAATATCACATAGCTATAGACTCCACACTCGGGACTTCAAGTGTCTTTACATTAAAAAAAAACTATTTACCTTTTTTCTAAAAGTTAATAAAAAAAATACAGAAATTATTAATAATACTTTTTTTGATATATATGTTTTTCATACTGAAATCATGGCAGTTTTAATTTATGTTTACAATATTTATCAATGTATGTTTCTGTGTAAAATTTATCAAAAAAAAACGTTTGTTGTAATTTTAGATATTAAAATGAGTTAGGTACAAAGTTTCTCAATGAAATTTTGTAGGAATTTTAATAATCTACTTTTTAATTAAAACAA
Organism: Schrankia costaestrigalis; assembly: GCA_905475405.1. Classification (NCBI taxonomy): domain Eukaryota; kingdom Metazoa; phylum Arthropoda; class Insecta; order Lepidoptera; family Erebidae; genus Schrankia; species Schrankia costaestrigalis. Next base: position 8,159,275 of record FR997850.1, read on the forward strand.
ACCGATTATATTTATTACGCACAAACGTCCGAGGAGATAATTTCGCAATATGACAAAAAATATTTTAATTGTATAATTGTTTCATTGTGTTAAGAAGGCTATAAAATAAGCAATTGTGACGTAAACACATTTTTTTCAAATCGGTCTAGCCGTTTTCGAGAAATCAGGTAACAAACACGAATTAAGAAACTCCTCCTTTTTTTGAAGTCGGTTGAAAAAAGACATTAAGACACTTGAAGCCCTTTAAAACTATACTAAGTTGAGACGGTTGCTATGAACAGCCACAGCTTTCTACCACCATACCAGGGATAGTTCCATATATAATATTGTAGTCGTGGTCGAAGTACAGCATAGTTATGCTGCTCATCTTCCTTGGGGCACAACAGGGACCCCCGCTGCCTTGCGGGGCAGCAAGGTGCACAAGATGTGTATGAGGATATTTTTGAAGGAAACTGTACGGGCATTCTCCACTGCAGTAATTCGCATCGTATATTTTAGGAGCAATGATCCAATCCCAGCCGAACTCTTCAAAGTTTACCACTAACGGGTACCGACAACAGCGCGCTTCTTTCGAGTTCTCTGTGCAGTCCATGCCGATGGTTCGCCTCGTCCGTTTGTGTGAATTGTCCTTTAGACTTACTTCTATGTATGGCATCTGTAAACAATAAATAAAAAGATTTGAATCACTCCCCAATTGAAATCCCAAAATGATGCATGAAAAGTTTACGGACTATTTTTAACCATCTTGCCTGATAATTTCTATGAATGATGTAGTTTATATATGAAGATTTTCATGTTTATATTGATATCCATGTAAATAGATTTCTCTATCCGTATTAGTAATTAATTATCCTTCTATCAAGAGTTGTTTAAGCTGACTTTAGAAGCCTTTGACGTGAGTTAACGGTTGCTTCTACTACTATAACAACTCGAATCAATTTTTTACATGCACGGGGATGCTCAGAATTAAGTAAGTAACCGCCCAAGGCGACTTTGCGAAACCTGTCTTAACATTTATCCATTAGTGTTTAGATACGACTGATAAAATGTCGAGATTAAATGTAACTTAACTTACCAAAGCATTGTTTGATTCGGAGCTCGGATGCGGCACAACCAAGCTCATTCTATTTTTTGAGTCTTGTACTCTCACAACTATTGCTAAATTCTCCCTTGGTAACCTGCAGAACTCTGCTACCATCGTGGTAACATTAACCTTCACCCATTTACCAACCCTCAACTCCTTTCTTGTCATCTTTAAGGAGTTATCTGTATAAGGAACTGAAGCTTTTCCTTGGGTGTTCCTTGTGACTCTGCTAACTTGAATTGTGATTGTGAAGTGTTCGTTAGGATCTATTGTGTTATTTCTGGTCTCCAACTCTTGGATATGAAGATTGAGAACTGCTTCGTCCAGCTCGTTTTGTAGTACTTTATTACTGAATCTGAAGTTGATCACTTTTAATCCTTTAAAGTGACTGTGTCTTCTTGTGTCTGTTGATGAGAAAAGATTAATTAAAAATGGCGCTAGTTCTAACGTTCTCTAGTGATTTTTTTAAGTTCGAGCCATTAAAGTGTTTATTTAGGTTTGATGACGTTTTATTAAAGATAGAAGCCGTAACTTTAACTTAAAATTAATTATCATAAATGTTTACATTTAATAATTTGTGTAAATGTAAAGTTTCAACTATAGTTTACAGAAATGATTCTTCGTTTAAACCATCTCATTTGTAAGGTTTTTTACGGAATATAACAGGCAGAGCCGCCACTCTGATAGCTATACCCATAAAAAACCCATTCATTCATCACCACAACATAAAACTCATTACTATAAACTAAAATCAAAACTTTACAATACAACTTTACAAAAACAAAAATTAAAAATATTTTTAAAATATTGTTATTTCAATATTTTAAAAACATTTTATTAATTTTGTATTTTTAAAAGTTTAATGGTTTTTTTTCTTATATAAAATAAACTTTACAAGACTAAGAGCTTATTTTATAATTATTTTAAATATTGTTATAATTGTTTAGTGAAGAGATTATTTAACTGGTTGATCTTTTATGGTAAATAATGGTGTTCCAGTGAATTTAATCACTCGTGGGATCTTCAACTTCCTGCAAACGTCAATCTGCATCTGAAATGAAAGAAAACAGATGTTTAGAAAATAACAATTACATGACTAACCCCCTTCCGAATGATTGATCAAGTAAAAATCAAGTGTCAAGTGTCAAATTTTAGTTCCTGAAAATGATAGTTGACAAGAGTTTTGACAATTGATTAGTTGATTTTTACTTGATCAGACATTTGAAAACCGGGGGTTAACATTTAAAATTATTATTTAAAAGTCTGAAACATCAAAACAAATGAGGTTCCAATCTTCATATACTTATAAAAACAGTTTTATTTGGGTCTACAAATTATATCTCAAAGCCTTTTGGGATATTAAGGGCTACTAAGATCAGGGCTATTAATAGAATGTAGAGAAAAGCACTGCGGTAAAGGACTCAATCGGCGATATGGTTAAAATTATATATTAAGTATTATTAGTTTTATCAAATCTACAAGTTACCAAAAAAACATAAAATGTCGCAATCGCCTCTCGCTATTGTGAGTGTCGTAAAAATCAACTTTAGGAGACTATCAGGTAAAGTATTACATCCAAAACAAGTGAACTTAAGTCACTACGAAGACAGTCCGGACCGACTTTTTACGTGCCCTGCGAAGTACGTAGGCGCTCAGATGATATAGGTACCACTGAGCGATTCATCATAACAGCCCATTAATGTCATGTCCCACTGCAGGGACGAGCCTCCTCCCGTGACGGAGGGATACTTGGCCTACTAATACCACGCTGGCCAGACGGATTGGTATAGGGTTTAATTTCAAGTTTTCCTTTTTTTTATTACGTAAATATAATATTCACAAATAGTCCCTTACGGCGCTTGTACACGCTAAGAAAATTTGCCGTGTCTACGCCAGACAAGACAAATCTTCGTGTAGACGTCAAGAAATTTGTCTTTTTCGTACACGAAAACTTTTCTTGTCTTCCGCAGACAAGACAATTCGGAACGTGTACACGCCAGGATTTTTTTGTACAGTCGTCAGACGGGCGTAGGGCGCGCAAGTAATAACAAGTGTGATAATCAGTGTGAGTTTCCTTTAGTAAAAATGTTAACTAGAAAGCAAACAAGTATGATACCCTACTACACCGCTCCCCGCCCCTCCGCAACAATGTTCGCCGTGTCTTGTCTTGCGCAGACAAGAAAATTTTCTTATGCATCGCAGGCGCTGTGTACACAGGTCGTGCTTAGAAACGACACGAATTCTTGCGTAGGCCCGGCGATTTTTCTTACCGTGTACAAGCGCCGTTAGTCGGATTTTACGACACCTAGAATTAACTAGAATTTTCGGTTATAAATCAGTGATAGCAACTGGCTATGAGTAAAACCTTAACAAACTCTACACACGCGTGCACTGAATGTACTCAACACACTCGATTTATGATAAATTGGAAAAACACTGGGTGTATTTTGAGTGTAAATAAATATACGAAATACATGTGTTTTTAAGAGACGGATCAAGAATACAGTAACACCAACAAAATTCATCAAGGGTCGTAAATGACTATGCGGTCTTTTATATAATTACTAGCTGACCCGTGCCCACTTCGTTGGACGGCGAAAAAAACACGTCCTTTTCTTAAACATATTTCATTACTGATCCACTTCTATTAGTCATAGCGTGATACTATATATAGCCTATGACACTCCCCGATAAATAGACTATTCAAAACAGAAAGAATTTTTAAAATCGGTTCAGTAGATCCAGAGATTACCCCCTACAACGTGACAAACACACAAACTTTACCTCTTTATAATATTAAGTATAGATTAAATTTTGTTCTCCGCGTAGCAACGGACATAGATTTTACCACAGTAGTTCAGTCGATAAAAAATCTAGGGTTTAGACCATTTAAAGGGGCTTAAGGGACGGAAAGGTACTTGAATAGGAACCACTTACTAGAAATGCAGACTACAGACACTAAAACACCACCATTCACACACAGGTAAACCACGGAATTGTGGTTACCCGACAATCTTAAATAAATGGATAAACCTTTGCTTTAAATCAATCAAAATCAAATCAAATAAGTAGGTAGACCCTTAAATAAACAAAATTACGTTCATATTACTATCAAATTACTGTACGATTTCCTTATCATAATAATAACGATATATTATGTCAACCTAATTAGAGTAATTAGCGCATGTACAATTTTTATTTGCAGAACAGTAGCTTAAATTACGCAAAAAAAAAATCCCCGAATCTTTGTTTAAAACGAAAAATTGGAAATTATCACCGATTTTTTTGTGCGGAATCTGAATACGGGTTACAACTATTAAGTTATCTGTGACACGGGGTTTCAGTCAGAAGCAGACTGAAAAACATCTTTGCCCTTCATAAGTATGGATAGAATAGAATACAATAGAATAGAATAATTATTTTGCAAATATATGTATAAAAGACAATACTTATAGATATTAAAAATAAACATAGAGTTCTGCTATATTTTACCTAGGTAGGCATGCAAAATTTTACAAGTTATACCTAGTAACAATATAAAATAAAAGTTATTTTGCAATGTTTTTTAAATGTACAGATAAATGATTGTTACTGTTTTACGTAAAAACTACTAAATGGATTTTAATAAAACTTTACAATAATATGCTTATACGTCAGAATTACACATGGGCTACAATTTATAAAGATATTATATTTATAATATAAGCTACTATATTAATCCTGCGCAGGCAAAGTCCCAAGCACCACCTAGTGCTTATATAAATACTAGCTTTTGCCCGCTTCGCTCGCGCTATATTCGGGCTAGCACTGTTCCCCTTTCCTGAACACAGAAGATAAAAAAAAGTAGCCTATGTTACTCTCCATCCCATCAACTATCTCCACTTAAAAAGTCGCGTCAATTCGTCGCTCCGTTTTGCCGTGAAAGAAAGACAAACAGACACACTTTCCCATTTATAATATTAGTATGGATATTTGTTAAAATGTAAATAGGAACTAATGAACTGACCTACAAGGTAAACTTGATATGGAAGATGTCTTTCATCAGAGGCAAGGTTAAATATGTTTTAAAATATTTTGCCAACACAGTCGCATTGTTTTATGAAACATCTGTTCATGTAAAATAACATTCTTCATAGTTACAATGTTAGGAACATTTAATACAAAGAAATATAAGAGAGAATTGAAAAAGATGTGTATTTTTTATTTTTTTCATATGAAGTAAAGCTACGGTGGTGTCACCATCCATCCCATCTCATCCTTGATTATGTGAACTCTAGGAAAACAAAATAAGCAAAGCACTGATGTAGAAAACCCTATACCTAATAAACGAATCAGTTTAGTATTGGTAAGCTAAATTTTCCTTTATTATGGGAGTTTAGGCTGTTATGATATCTATTATTAAACGAATTTTTGGGACATTTACCATGTTAGTAGAGTTTTTGAGTTTCCGATATTTTGACGCTGTTACAAGCGTCATGATCTTGGAGGAACTGTTCATCCGTGGTGAATATCCCGATAATTTAATAATAGTGAATTGTGACCATGACAGTTTTTTAAATGTTATGATATAATTTTCAATTTATTTATTTTCCGTTTCTCTCTGTATTATTATATTTATTACAAATACGTAGCATTTAATTTTCAAATATTTTATAGAACACTGTTGTATTGAAATAATTATAATAAAATTAACATTATTTATAGGACCACAGTAAGTTTAAATATTCAAACTTTAAATTGATAAATTTTAAATTAATAAACATAGTTAAATCCTATAATTTGCTGTACAAAAATAAAAAACAAAAGACACAACCACAGATTTAAATCTACAAACAATTAAATTGTCGTTACCTGTAAGCCACTCGTACCACTTCAGACAGAACTAGGCACTCAGCAAAAACTTCTCAAACTGAACAAGTGCTAAAGACTGATCTAAAAATACAAAGTTCGTTCCTCCAGATAAGAAGGCCAGTTTCTCCCACCCACATTTAGCAGCATCATAGCAATATTTCAACTATAATAATTTACATAGTTTTCGACACAAGTTTTAAGAAATGTGCTCATTTTTGACGTTCTGTATACAAAATCTTATAAATCTGTTATCGGCTGTTTATGCTTAAGTTTTGTTTGTTTATGTTTGAATGGTGTGTTGGTTTACGTCTCTGTCAGGATATATCTTATAAACTGAAGCATGTTCTAGATTTTAGTATTCCGTATACCTTGAATTTTGTTAAGAATTTTTTTTGTATTGTATTATGTAATTATTTTTTGTATCATGAGTTTGAGTTGTATCTTTTGCTATGTCCTTAACGAACTGTTTTTTAAGTTATCAAGTGTACAAAGAATCGCTTATCATCGTATAAGATGAATTCCTATTACACTGTTACTGGGGTCTAGTTCATAATATCGACAGTCACTACATCGATGGTCGCTGTATCGCAAACGTTCCATCGACGGGCTAATGTATCGACAGTAGCCTAAATCGATGGTATGCTACATCGACAGTATTCTACATCGACAGTGCACCAAATCGAGAGTACGCTGCATCGATTACCCCTGGCCCTGCAGACTGAAATATTATTTCCTGTTTTGAGTTTGTGTGGCCATAAGTAGTAGGACATATTACCCACAGTCATAGACAGACATGACTTTAATGGATACACAATACATTCAGGCCCAAGACAATAACTTGTGAGATTTGAATCTTTAACCTCATGCACAGATTACAGATTCGAATACCATCAGTACAGTACATCATCATCATAACAGCCCATTAATGTTCCACTGCAGGGACGGGCCTCCTCCCATAACGAAGGGATACTTGGCCTGACGGATTGGTATAGGGTTTAATTTCAAGTTTTCCTTCTTTTTATTTCGTAAAGATAATATTCACGGAAGCAGTACAGTACAGTACATAACTAATTCTATTTGTGTATGGAAAATGTTTTTACAATTCATCAAAGTCCTCGGAAGACGTTTTACATACAAGATGAATGAACCGATTGCCAATAATTAATTTATAGCTATTCATTATTATATAGTTTAATTTAAATAATATTTAGTGATTATGTAACATTGTAGAATGAAATTAAATTTTTAATTAAGGGAAGGGTATTCCTTGTCGCCCATAATGCAAAATGCTAATAAGTTTATTAATTTATATATGACACGAAACAACAGGCATTTTGAACCATTAAACTATCAAACTAACAAGCAATCGCTGTAAGGTTTTTCGCAACTGAATTTTTCGCACTAACGTTACATCGCACGTTCGTTACGTTGAGATGATATAAGAATGACCAAGCAATTCAAATTAGTCCACACGGATTTCGTGAAAGTTGCGATAGGTATGGGTATCGATTGGCAAGAAAAGGGCTCCAAAACCGCTGATTATAACTACCTACTTTAGATTTAATTATCCTCCTAATCATTTGTTTTTTTTTTAATAAATCTTTTTAGCAAATCAAACATATCCTTTGTGATAATACCAATTAATTACCATAAATAATTTGTTGCTTCATTTGTACTGATAACAGCTGTAAACACCCATGCTTAAAATAACTTTTATCTCTAATAAAATATACACTTCTCATCAAAAAAATCGAAACAGTTGCAAGTTTGTGTTTTATAAGGATTATCTGAAAAATGTGTATATTAAGGAATATGTGTTATATGTCATTTAATAGGGAATTTAATAAGGTTTTCAAATAATGATGTCAATGTTCTAAATTCAAATTAAATTTTCATAGATTTCGTATTTTGTTTAACAAGTCGTATTTGCCTTTTTACGTAGTTTGACGGAAAATGATAAAGATAAGCACGTAAATGAAAAAAAAGCTAGAAGACGTTTATTTAATAACCCGTATCGCGCACCCAGAGTTCCTCGCTCCCCTTATTACTGCGTCCATGCGATGTTTACCCACAAAAACCGCCAAGTGGTGGCATTGCTGAATTCTGGACTTAGTCAGGTTATTACGGCTGAAAGAGTGCATCTTAGCCTCTCATCTTTTCATAGAATCTGCAAACGCTATCAAGAGACTGGTTTGTTCACGCACTGTTAGAGATCGGGCAGAAAACAGGTAGCTTCTGACCAAGTAGATCGATTTATAGTAACACCTTTCTTACAAAGTCTAAGCCTTAATGTCTTTCAACCGCAGCAGCAGCTTCATGATGAACCTATGGTGGCTGTAAGTGACTCTACAATTAGAAGAAGGTTGAAGAAACGTGGACTTGTACCGTACAAGCCAGCAAATAGGGAGGAACTACCTGCAGATCATCGAAAAGCGCGCCTTAACTTTTTACGTAATTACCTAAATTGGTTATACATCTAGTGGAGCAAGTTCCTCCTTTCTGATGAGTGCAAAATTGTATTGTATGGTAACGATGGAAGGACTAAGGTCTACAGAAGTGATGGAGAACGCTTTGCACCATGCAGGATTAAAAGAAAAGGCCATCCATGGTGGCGGTTCATGGACTGTTTGAGGAGAAATTCGTGGCAACGACAAGACCGAGTTTGTCTTTGTGTTGGGTCCCATCTGCCCTTTTTTAACAGTCATAGGTACATCGAACAGTATTTTGAATCTCTTGTGATGCCCTATGCACATTTATTTGACCTCAGTTTAACATTTATGGACGAGGATGCTAGGACAAACACCGCGAGCGTCGTAAGAGATTATGTTACTGAAATCGATACCTCTATTATTGATTGGCCAGCAAGAAGCCCGGACATGAATCCGATTAAACATCTATGGGATGAATAAAAAAGACGAATTAGTGTAAAAGATCATGCCTCAAAACTCTTAGCCAGCTTTAAAATGCAATCCAAGAGGAATGGAATAGAGCGCCACTATTTTTGATCGTGACTCTCACCCGATCGATGAAAAACCGTACAGATGCAGTATTGAGAAGTCGGGAATGGTATCCGAGTTATTAAATAAACGTTTCCTAGCTTTTTATTTCATTTACGTGCCTAATTTTATCAATTTCTATCAAACTACGTACAGGGTAAAAACGACTTGTTAAACAAAATACGAAATCTATGAAAATTTAATTTGAATTTAGAACATTAACATCATTATTTGAAAACCTCATTAAATTCCCTATTAAATGACATATAACACATATTCCTTAATATACACATTTTTCAGATAATCCTTATAAAACACAAACTTGCAACTGTTTCGATTTTTTTGATGAGAAGTGTATGTCGTTTTATATATACCTAGTATGTGATTATTTTTACTACCGAACTAGCAGTAGCTTTCGGTATAAACCATATCATTCCGAATAGCAAACAAACTTTAGAATCTAAGACTTTTTTACACACATCGTCATCATTATAACAGCCAAATAATGTCCCACTGCAGGGACGGGCCTCCTTCCGTTATGGTGGGATACTTGGCCTACTAATACCACGCTAGCCAGACGAATTGGTATAGGGTTTAATTTCAAGTTTTCCTTCTTTTCATTTCGTAGAGATAATATTCACGGATAGTCCCTTAGTCGGTTCCTACGACACCCATGGGATAAGATGGGGTGGTGACACATTGTATTCTTACACCGTCACCACACGGAGAATGTTCATCCATTGTTTAGTGTCAATCGTTGAAGCTCTGTTGAGTTTGGAACTAGATGGCATTGTGTTAATCTGTGAGGAATATTTTGTTATTATTATTTATACACTGTTTCAAGTACTGCAATAAAGCTTTTCATTAGGTATACATTTTCAAACTTATTACTGCAAGCGTCTTACGAAAATCACAATTAAAAACCCAGGCCGATTGTAGGTTTACTTCCGAATAGAAATGACTGCTAGGTAGCAAAAAATATAAGGTAAGAGTATTTTCAACAAAGTATTCACCTTTAAAACAACATAAACAGTTTTTTACGCGGACTTAGCTGACATTAATTGGTTTGAAGAAATGGATTTTGGATTATTGAAAAAATACGATACACTATTAACTAAATCTCAAGCTCGTTCCTTTCCCTAGATGGAGCCTTAAACATCAATACAGCACATATTGTGCAAGAGTTCTTATCCCTGGGGACCGATCAATCACCAGTTTGGTTCCTGAATTCAATGATGTAAGTCTATTTTTTATATGAAAATTGCAAATAAAGAAAATATCATCATCATCATCATAACTGCTCACTAATGTCCCAATGCAGAGACGGGCTTCCTGCCGTGACGGAGGGATACTTGGCCTACTAATACCACGCTGGCCAAACGGATTGGTATAGGGTTTAATTTCAAGTTTTCCCTCTTTTTATTACGTAAAGATAATATTTACGGATAGTCCCTTAGTACACACAATCAACTAAATTTCAAGCTCGGGGCAGGAGTCGCTGAATTTTCTCAATCCCAGCTTACGTTTAAATTTTACATCGATTCCTTTACTACTGGCTACGAAGTTGTATTCATAAATATTTTTAAGGATATTATGTAAATAAACTCTTAGATATATGATATTATCCAATTGCACCTCTGCATTTTCGCGGACAAATTTCTACGAATTTTGATAAGTATTTACGCAGTTTCTTATTATGAGTTAAACGTTTATCCGATGAGGTCAAAGTTAAATACAATGTGAAAATAAGTTGCTAATAATTTATAGAAACAACAATACTCATGTGATCTTTGATTAATTATGAGTCTATTAATCACGCGAATTAGCCCTTATAGCATTTTCGTTCTGTCGATATATAGAACCCATTCCTTGAAAATACTTTTTAAAAAACATTTTTACATGGCAGCTTAAGCACAAAATCTTACTTATACGTTACTAGGCTCCCCCGTGCCTATTTCGTTGGGAGGCGAATAAAAAGCGTCAAACACACAATTATACAAACTTTACCTCTTTATAATATCAAATATTGATAACTATTATAAAGGTAAAAGTTTGTAATACTTAAATACTTTGCATAGATGTTTGTAACTCCTTCACGTCAAACTACAAATGGATATTAATGAATCTTTACAACAATATAGCTTGTACTTGATAACAATACGTCTTGAAAGCTCGAAATACTGATGCTGCGCAGACGTATTTACGGTTTAAAATGCTTTTAAGAGCGTTTTAAATAACAATACAATTAAAAAAAAAACATGTCTAGATTATAATGGTCACCGTGACTTCGCAGATTTTTAACACTGTTTGAGAATAATAATTAAGTCATACTTAATTTTTTAACTATCTTTTCCATTTAGGCTTTTATTATACGCTAAGCAGAAGTGCACGGTGTCATAGCAATTAGTTTTTTTTACTAAACTAATACTATCGTTTTAATATACCTATATTATTAAAAAATGTGTTTTTATTCTAATAAAGCGAAATGTGTCAAATAAGCCTGTAGCAACCAGAAAGAACACGGTTTTATATTAATAACATAATTGTGAAAATCGCTTCAGTACTTCCAAAGATAAGCCAAAAACTGTACCTCTTTATAACATATCTCGGGTTTAATTCCCGCTCAATGCAAATCTTTGTGTCCATGAACATGATTGTTTGCATTGGTCTGAGTGTTTTCTATGGATAAATTATGTATGTATTTACAAAAAAAAAGTATTTAAGTATGTTTATCCGCTGTCTAGTACCCATAGTACAAGCTTTGCTTAGTTTGGTACTAGGTGGCGATGTGTGAATGTGTGAGGATTATTTATTTATTATTTTATTATCTATACTAATATTATAAAGAGGTAAAGTTTGTGTGTTTGTGACGTGGTAGGGGGTAATCTCTGTATCTAATGAACCGATTTTAAAAAATCTTTCTGTGTTGAATAGTCCCATTTATCGGGGAGTATCATAGGCTATATAGTATCACGCTACGACTAATAGGAGTGGAGCAGCAATGAAATATGTTTAAAAAACGGACACTTTTTTTCGCCGCCCAACGAAGTGGGTATGGGTACAGCTAGTTGACAATAAAGTTTGTTTACTTTTCTCCCTGTAGTGACGTCGGAAGAATATATGAACGATCTTATCTCATAGGTGTCGTAAAAACCGATTAAGGGAAAGTTTGCACATAATGTATTATCTATAAGAAGAAAAGAATACTTGACATTTTAACCCTATATCAATCTGCCTGGTCGGGTATTTATTGTTGCCGTTATCAATAAGCAAAGACGTAATACAATTTTGTTGAACAAAATCCATAATGGCGACTTTCCGGTTACTTTTTCAGATGTTGAATAAAAGAAAACTAGGCAAAGCTTGTACTATGGGCACTAGACACCGGATCAACATACTTAAATACTTTTTTTTGTAAATACATACGAGTATATATTATACATAGAAAACACCCAGACCAATGCAAACAATCATGTTCATGCACACAATTTTTTGCATTGAGCGGCAATCGAACCCGAGACCTCTGCGTAGCAGTCATGTTATATAACCACTACGCCACAGAGTTCGTCAAGGTTGGTGGTCACAAAATGACTGAAATGACGAAAATACTATGGGTACTATAATGATGCAAATGATTATAAGGGTCCTGTAGCTTAATTTAGAAAGTAATGCGGGCAGATTCACTATAGATAAATAAGAATACACCATAGTTAACTGCCTAGTGGGCTTAGCGGTTGATTCGGAGCTCTACACAGTTTGTTGGAGTACCCAGGGTTGATACGGCAACGTCAAGACCTCTTTTTTAAAGAGACTCAGCATGAAGACCTTAACGAACCTGATGAAAAGCGTAAACAGTCCAGAAATGAAGCTAACGGATGGTTGTATATAGAAAAGTAGTACTAGTTTAAGATATTTAAAAATTTATATTGATTCTTTAGTGCAATAGTTTTTAGATGGTATACAATGGTTGCAGCACTTTATTACAGTTACAAAATTGTTGTAAAATTATAGAGACGTCTTAAAAATGATGCTTTAGAGTTTGTTACGCCGCTTTTTCTCTACTAGCGCCTTGGAAGCTGTGGTAAAGTTTGGAAAACTTTTAATATGTAAACTTAGAGTAAGTAGTTTTAAGCTGACGTCAATAAGCTGTTATTTTGTAACATTATGTTGAAAAATAAAGAAACTGAAACTGAAAACTTTGCTCTGTCGTCATAATCTTGCCGGCCTGGCTAACCTCGTCGCGGTGCTAAAAGTCAGTCGCTGGAAACCATGGTTCGAGGCATGGTTGTCAGCAGCAGTAAATGGGATGATGTCGCCTCCTTCTCCTTCTACGACCAGGTCATGCTCCAGAATAAGGGGGCAGATACGGAGTAGGAAAGGAAGTCTTTCACTCCACAGTGTGCGCTCTGGGCGCTGGAGTAAGGCCACGGTCCTGTGATGAACAGAACCCTGGTCTACTTATAACGTGCTGGCCCAATCCATCTTGGATTAGTATGAGTTGTGATTCGGCTCTAGCATCTCTAGTAATTATGATAGGTCAATCCCTCTTTAGCCGTATTTTACGACACCCACAGCGTGTGTGACACTAGAATGTACATAAGTATATAATAGTCATAAATATTAAATAAATAAATAATAATAAAGTCCTTAAATATGTACACAACACCTTCTAATTTCAAACTAAACAAATGTTGCATTATGGGGTACTAAACAACGAAACCATATAAATACTTTTTTTTTTGTAAATACATACAAATTATACATAGGAAACACATAGATTATTGCTAGCAATTTAGATCATGCCCAAAAATATTTACATAGAGGGGGAAAACGAACCTGGGACTTTTACGCCGCCACAAAGCTGATAAACTAAATCAAATATCATCATAACAGCCCATTAATGTCCCGCTGCCAGGACGGACCTCCTCCCGTGACGGAGGGTTACTTGGCCTACTAATACCACGCTGGCCAGGCGGATTGGTATAGGGTTTAATTTCAAGTTTTCGTTCTTTTTATTTCATAAAGATAGTAGTTACGGTTATTCCCTTAGTCGGTTTTTACGACACCCATGGGATGAGATGGGGTGGTGACATATTGTATTCTTACTCCGTCATCACACGGATATAAAATCAAATATAATATTTAAAATAAATAAAAGATGTGCATGCTTTACTTTTCCTACAGGTCCCAAGTTTTCATACAGATTAATACCAAATTGTAAAATTAGTCAAAGAATAATTACGACAGTTTTGTTCTTTGTTTTAATAAATACAAAGATTTAAATGGGACGGTAATCGAACCCGCAATACAATGTACAATGTTTGACTAAAAAAAAGAAAAAAAATACAAACCAAAAAAAGCATTTTAATAAATTTCTTTTTTTTTTAAGCATAAGAAAATGTTAATTATTTTTATTTTTAAAAATATATTAAAAATAAACTTACCTATTCGTAGTATCATTACCAAAAATATAACAAACACAAAACATTTTAAAAAAAATCAAGTAATTTCGAAAATAAATTCGTTGATTTTTACAACATGGAGTCCCATTTTGGGCAACGCGCGCGTTCGGTTAGTATCAATAACGTACTGTGGCTATACTCCGAGAATCGTGAAGCAAAGGCGTGGGTTACTCGCCCAACGATTGAATCATACACTAAACAAACTAATATTAAACTCTATTCAAAAGACATAAGGTTTATTTTCAATTGTAATACGTATTCACCTTTTAAATTCATCAATTCGTTTAATTGTCCGAATGTTTCAAAACGGTGAAATTTACAACTTTCGAAGTAGTTTTACAGACTTGTATATAGATTCGATTGAGTTATGGGATAGGTGTGAAATTTATGTGTAAAGGATTCAGTAGTTTGGCATGGGCCCTACTGTGAGTGCTCAGTAGGATAGGTATCTGCTGTAGCCGTGCAAAAACGGTTCGAATCATAAGCAAAATTGCTTGAGCGACCCTTAAATGATTTTTAGGAGTTTGGCTGCTCTTTAAGACCGTTAAATTGATGTTTTTTGTAAATGTCTCCGCTATAGTATGATGACGTGTATGTACCCCGTGTGGTGACGAAGCTTACTCCATCGAGAGATGGGGTGGTGACATATTGTATTCTTAAATACAATATGTCACCACCCCATCTCTCGACTAAGGGACTATCCGTGAAAAATCCGAGTCGAAATAAAAAGAAAGAAAACTGTAAATTAAACCCAATACCAAACCGTCTGGCCAGCGTGGTATAAGTAGGCCAAGTATCCCTCCGTCACTACAGTGGGCCAATACAACGCTGGCCAAACGGATTGGTATGGGGTTTAATTTCAAGTTTTCCTTATTTTTATTACATAACTTGTTTTAGCCCGCGGCTTCGCTCGCGTTAAAAAGTATTATTATAAATTATGTTTAAAAAAAAACCGGAACCCTTATGAGACCACTTTGTTGTCCGTCTGTATGCCTGTATATCAAAACCATTTTTTAAGGAATGCGTGAAGTAGCTAAGTTGTAATGTTACAGAATTTTGGAAAGATGATTCGTAACGTCATAGAATTTTTGACAGTTGAGTCGTGACGTCATAGAAATTCAGACAGATGAGACGTGACGTCATAGAATTTGGCCGGCAATTTTTTTTTGATAGCTACGTACGTCATGTCATCATAAAGTTTTGGCGGTATTTTATTTTACAGCTATAAATTAAATTAAATTAAATTATCTTTTATTTCAGACCACATAAATCCATTTTGTTAGTAACAATGTTCTTACAGACTAGTGTTAGTACTAATAGGGACAATGATGATATATACATAAATATAATACACGCTAATCACTGCTGCGCCATTCCGTATGAAATTGCGCAACAATGACCAACGTAATCACAGTCCAGCCTACCTGCGATCATGCGAAGGATGCCGTTGGTGCTGCCGCGCACTCTGCGCACCAGAGATGTGCATCGTTTGCGCATTGTGGCGTAAAAGCAATCCACACGATGAGTGGCAAACATACCTGACGCGCTGCAGAATCGCGGCAGCCCCATCAACATCCTGAATGCATTATTATATTGGACTCGGAGAGCACTGTAGGATCTTTGGGTGTAGTCAGCCCACAGGCTGCACGTGTAGAATGACGTGCAATAAGATTTAAAAAGAGTAATCTTGACTTCCCGCGTACACCGTGCAAACCTGCGAGCTATCATGTTTGCCCTCACTGCCAGTGCCCTCCGTTCCCTCTCCATGTCATCATTGTCTTTGAGGTCAGAGGTTAGCACATGCCCTAGGTACTTAAACTTTGAAACCCGACGTAATGTAGTACCATTAAGGGTAACATCGGGAAACATGCTACCTGTACTTCTGCCTCCTCGGGCCTCAAAGACCATGATTTCACTTTTCAGTGGATTATATTTTAAACCGTGTTGCTCAGCATATGCTACACAAATAGTAAGTAGCTTCTTTAGGCCACATATTGATGCACTCAGGAGCACCTGATCGTCGGCATAGCTCACGTTGTTTATATTGACACCGTCGATGTGACAGCCAAGATGAGTGCTACTGAGTGCCTCAATTAGATCATTCATGTATAGGTTAAACAAGGTTGGCGAGGACAACCCCCCCTGCCTCACCCCGCACTCTAGCCTGTACGGTTGCGACATGGCCCCCGACCATCGCACGCTGTTGACCTGGTTCCCATACCAATACTTGCATACGTTGATAAATTCTACTGGCAGACTAGTGTTTTCCAACTTTTTCCATAAAATATCATAGGAAACCAGGTCAAAAGCCCTCGACAAATCGAGAAAACATGCGTGTACTGCAGTTTCACGTTTGGTATAGTATTTGACAGCGTGCTTAACACACAAAACTGCACTCTCAGTGGACAGTCCGGCTTTAAAACCGAACTGATTGTCATGAATTTTTACATGTTGAGTGAGCTGCGAGTTCAGCACGCTGTCAAACACTTTTGATATCACTGTAGCAAGAGATATGGGTCTGTAATTATTTTTATCTGACAGATCGGCAGTCTTATTTTTAACAATAGGTACTACGATTGTTTTAATCATTGCTTCAGGGAGGTATGCGTGACATAAACATAGGTTAAAGAGCATAGACATTAATCTCGGTAAGTGGGGACCGGCATGCTGTAAATGTTCTATACTCAAACCGTCATAGCCGGGAGATTTGCCTCTTGTCATTGATTTAATAATCAGCATTACATCTTTAGATGTGCATCTAAAACCTATGCTTTTACCACTATTAACATTGACTACAAAATGCGACGGTCCCAAGGGTGATTTGACTGTAAATTGCTGTCTAAATAAATCTGCTATTTCTTTTGGGTCACTCACGCCGCCGACACACACAGGAACAACTGGTTTGTTATTTAGTTTATTTGTAGCTTTCCAAAATGACCGAAAATCATTTTTTGAATGGTGAGATGCCAATATATCATATTTCAATTGTTCTTCGTGGTTTTGACACCATTTCAACCGACCTTTAAAGACTTTCCTAGCCTCACACATTTCGTCATAAATAACACCCGAATTTGGTTTACCATACCAGCACCATAAAGAAAATTTTTCCTTAGCTTTCCCGTGTGCCTCGGCAACGTGCATGTTCCATCCTATAACAGGTCTCTTTTTCCTATGTGCATGATTATTGTGCTTACTATACAACGCCGCCTTTCTAATTGCATTTACAATATTACTGTATAAATTATCAATAATTGTTCTGTGCTGCACAATATTACAAGTATTTTCTACACAATTATAAAGTTCCTCTGGGAAATCAATGTTTCTCAAGAGTTTATGACATTCACTCGTATACTGATTTACTTGATCTACACTTCTTTCCCCCCATACTACATTATTTACAGTTGGTTTATACGTGAGTATCTTAGGCGAGACTGCATCTAGTTTACACTCTAATATTAACGGGAAATGATCTGACCACAGTACATCATAATTAATGTAAACATTGCACACTGACGGTAAGGCTGCCTTAGAAACTAAACAATGATCAAGCCATCTTTGTGACCCGTGCGCCTCGCTCACAAACGTAAATGAATTAGGCAAATTAGAATTATTTAATAATTCTACGTCAATGCAAGTCCACTCCTGTTCCTCACAAAATAACGAAAGCTCGGTATAAAATTGTTCAGTAGGGTGAGCATTAAAGTCTCCTAGTACGTAAACACAATCAATGCTACAACTGTCTATAATAGCGCTTACCGAACCGAGGATGTCCGTGAATTCCACTAGATTAGCCGTCGCGTCCACAGGCATATACACATTCACTACGAGTATAGATCGCTCAGGTAACATTATGCGTATGGCACTTAAACGCGGATTATTGCACTGCACTACAATCACATTTGAGAACACTTTCTGTCGCCACAGTATTGCTGTACCGCCGTAAGGTCGTCCTCGTAACATGCCTGATGACATGTCCACCGCTGACGTTCCCGTACTGCTGAACTCATCATCAATGCTGCTCAAATATGACAGGTCACTGGGCAGCAGCCACGTTTCCTGAAGAGCTATTACGTCACATGTTTTGCACAGCTCACGTATTCCATCCACAGAGCGCTTCACACTCTTACAATTAAAAGTAACAAATTTGTATACTTCACTATTCATTATAATTTGTTATTACGGCCGTCAGCAGAAACTTTCAATGTTTCTGTCGAAGATTTCTTTTTGAAATGTACGAAACGCCTAAAAAGTACACCTTTCGGCCATAAGTTCTCATCCATAAACATTGGCAACGTCGATTCATAAATAAAGAACTTATAAGCTGCATAGTCACTTTGCTTCTTCATTACAATTTTCTCTAGAGTAACGATTTCGCTAGTTTTACTATATTATGTATTTGCTTATATTAGATTCAGATGTCTCTTTGTGTACGTTAGTAATAAATATCGGTATTTTTCTGTCTGCCGCACGAAAATCGTATTCGGCGTCAATCGTACTATTTCCAGTCTTTCCCTTTAAGCGACTGTTTCTATGTAATTTTCGTTTTTGCACTAACGTCCATTCTTGCCCATTTTTATCTTTTGTACCATTTATTGACTGCGAGAGTTTGCTCGCATATGTACATTTGTTCGAGTCAAACAGCTGTTTGCGAACATCGTTAACGACCGCCGGCGATGACTCATACACTTGCTCGATCGCTTGGGCAGCGACACACGGCGGCGGCGCGGGCGCTGCGCTCGTTCTTGTGTTATCACTACCCTCCATGCAATTATTCGTAATAATACTAGCTATACTAGCTATGTCGTGACGTCATAAAGTTTGGGTGGGAAAATTTTTTTACAGCCACGTCGTGACGTCATAATTTTGATGGCTAAGTCGTGACGTCATTGAACTTTTGACAGCTGAGACGTGACGTCTTTAACAGATAATTCGTGACCCCATAAAATTTTGCCGCAAAATTTTATTTTGACAGCTACGTCTTGACGTCATAAAATTGTAGCGGGAAAATTTGTTTTACAGCTACGTTGTGACGTCATAAAATTATGGCGGGAAAATTTTATTTTTACAGCTACGTCGTGACGTCATAAAATTTAGGCGGGAATTTTTTTTTACAGCTACATCGTGACGTCATAAAGCTTTGGCAGGATTTTTTTGACAATTACGTCGTGACGTCGTAAAATTATGGCGGGAGTTTTTTTTTTACAGCTATGTTGTAACGTCATAAAATTATGGCGGGAAAATTTTATTTTTACAGCCAAGTCGTGACGTCATAAAGTTTAGGTGGAAAATTTTTTTAGACAGCTATCATGACCTCATTAAATTTTGGCGGGATTTTTTTTTTTTACATTTACTTTGTGACCTCATTAAATTATGGCGGGAAATTTTTGTTTTTACAGCTACGTCGTGACGTCATACAATTTTGATGGCTAAGTCGTGACGTCATAGAATTTTCAACAGCTGAGACGTGACGTCTTTGACAGATAATTCCTGACGACATAGAAGTTTTGACAGATAATACGTGACGTCATAGAATTTTGGCGAGAATTTTTTTTAACAACTTCGTCGTTACGTCAGAGAATTTTAACAGCTGAGTCGTGACTTCATAGAATTTTTGGCAGCTAAGACGTGACGTCCGAATAGGGGCTGAATTGATCAAAATCCTATATTAGCGGACGTCTTCATTATAGTAGCTCCGCTCCAATCTTTAATTTTAGTTCAATCATTCGAAAATTTAAACAAACTTTCATCCTTTTTTAACCTTTTAGGGGTAGAATTTAACAAAATACTTTTTTAAAGAGATGCCTACTTCATATCATCGTAGCTATCTGCATGCAAAGTCTCAGCCCGATTGGTTTAAAACTGACAAAGTTTTATACAAACTGTCATCCCCTATTTTATCCCCTTGGGGATACAATTTTTAAAGTCCTTTCTAAGGAAATGACTACGTCATAGGAGCTATATGTATGCAGAGCTTCTGGCTTGAAATTGACAAAGTTTCATACAAACTATCATCCCCTATTTGATTCCAAAGGGGTATAATTTATCTAAATCATTTCTGAAGGGATGCCTACGTCATAGTAACTATATGCATGCAAAGTCTCAGTCCGATTGGTTTAAAATCGACGAAGTTTCATACAAACTTTAATCCCCTATTTTATCCCCTTGGTGGTGGAATTTGTAAATATCCATTCTAAGAAGATGCCTACGTAATAATAACTATATGCATGCAAAGTCTCAGTCCGATTGGTTTAAAATCGACGAAGTTTCATAAAAACTTTAATCCCCTATTTTATCCCCTTGGTGGTAGAATTTGTAAATATCCTTTCTAAGAAGATGCCTACGTAATAGTAACTATATGTATGCAAAGCTTCAGCCCAATCAGTTTGAATTTGACAAAATTTCAAATTAACTTTCGTTCCCTAATTTATACCCCTATAGGGGTTAAATTTAATTAAATCCTTTTAAAGGGATGCCTACGTCATAGTAACTATTTGCATGCAAAGCCTCAACCCGAACGGTTTAAAATTGACAAAGTTTAATACAAACTTTCATCCCCTATTTTATCTCCTTGGGGGTTGAATATATCGAAATTCTTTCTTAGCAGATGCCTACGTCATAGTAACTATTTGCATGCAAAGCCTCAACCCGATCGGTTTAAAATTTGACAAAGTTTCATACAAACTTTCATCCCCTATTGTATCCCCTTGGGGGTAGAATTTATCGAAATCCTTTCTTAGCGGATGCCTACGTCATAATATCTACCTACATGCCAAATTTCAGCCAGACCCCTCCAGTGGTTTGGGCTGTGCATTGATAGATCACTATGTCAGTCACCTTTGAGTTTTATATATCGATGGGTCCTACGTATAAGGGCTAAACTAACAAATTGACAATTTTGACTTTTTTATGGTAAACGCATCCTATCGATATGATTAATCGTGTGAGCTATTAAAACAAAAAAAATCTGCATGGAAACACGACTTTTTATTAAAGTATAACGGCATATGTAGCGTGAATTGTAACGTATAAGGTTCAAAGAGCTATTTGAGACTTATACGCGGGGAATTCCCGCGCGTTTTTTTTACTTTTTGGGTCAATCTGATACTTTCTCTCAAATACTTTTGATTTACAAAAAGTGTTGTTGTCCCCAATAGGTAATATTAGTCTATTTTATTACAGTAAGAGGTTGAAAGTATATAACTTATCAGTTTTTGATATTGGGAACTTAATTGGTACCTGCTACTTATGGAACGAACAAGTTGCATTGAAGGGATCTAACGAAATAGCGAACTGTGTTTATAATAATATGTATAATTAAATTAAAAAGTCAAGAAGGTTGTAACGACTTCAGATTTTGGTTGGACAACTGCACCGGCCAAAACCGAAACAGGATTATGTTTTTCATGTATCTTTATGCATCTGAACGGTTTAATTTGAATAAGTATAAAACAGTCTTCTTGAAGTAGGCCACTCTCAGAATGAAGGAACACCATTGAACGAGCTTCAAAATATAAAAAACATTTACACACCCTCTGAATGAAGTTCATTGATTTGATGGGTAAAATCAAAAGGAAGTCCTTATAACGTCAAAGACGTACCTCAAAATATGATTTATAACTTCAAAAAGATGAGACAAATATGCATTTTAATTGGACTAAAAACTCGGAAGGACAGAAAATCCTTTGGTCTAAAATAAAACAAATTCGTGTAAGCCGAGACGAATCATACGTTTTGTACTATAAATATGATTTGGGTGAAGATGGTGTAT
Source organism: Schrankia costaestrigalis (assembly GCA_905475405.1). Lineage (NCBI taxonomy): Eukaryota > Metazoa > Arthropoda > Insecta > Lepidoptera > Erebidae > Schrankia > Schrankia costaestrigalis. Next base: position 8,181,436 of record FR997850.1, read on the forward strand.
TAAAAATAATATTAAAATCTTGGATCAGTCAGTTAGTGTGCGAACAAGAAGATGAATTGCCGATATACCAACAGATATTCCTCTGCAATTATGTTTCAATCAACTGTTACCGATACAACCTTCTAAGAACTTACTGTATTTATTCGAAAAAATATTATCCCACATGTATATCAGTTATTATGGAGTTGAATTTAGTAACATCTAATGACATTGTGACTACGAATGATAGCGAAAATGAAGACAATCATTAATATTTACTTATTAATAATTTTGGACAATTTACTACTTGATTATTCTATTGAGATTGATATTTTTGTTTACGCCAGTTAGGATTTTATTTTTGTTAATTTTTTTGTGATTTTATTGAGAAAATAATAATGTGAAGTACATTTATTTTTATAAGCTTATTACGTGATTTTGGTAATCAAACTAAGATATTAAGTGATTTTTTTGTTAATTATTCTTAGGTAGATAATAGCAAAAAACCATTGATTACGGGTCTATAATTGTAGTTTAAAGAAATTTAATTTAATTTTTCAATAAATGATTAAAATTATTGTGGTTTTGTTTATTTTTTATATAATCTAACTGAAAAGACAGTTACTAAAACTAAATACATACATATTATACATAGAAACACTCGGACTAATGCAAACAATCATGTTCATGCACACAAAGATTTGCATTTAGCGGGAATCGAACCCAAGACCTCTGCGTAGCAGTCATGTTGTATAACCATTACGACATAGAGGTCGTCAAAATATTATAAACCGCCACCACAAGATAGTTTTCAACAGGATGTATAAAAAGAAGCCTTATTAAACTCACCCCTTTATGTGTTAGGATTATGATAAAATTACCTTGGGGTGATTATGTTGACATACCCGTGACATAGAGAGTCCTGAGCGGAGTAAGTACCTTTTAATGTATATTTTTGACAATACGTACTATGCTACCATCATCATAACAGTCCATTAATGTCCCACTGCAGGGACGGGCCTCCTCCCTTGACGGAGGGATACTTGGCCTACTAAAACCAATTGGTATAGGGCTTAATTTCAAGTTTTCCTTCTTTTTATTTCGTACAGATATCATTCACGGGTAGTCCATTAGTCGGTTTTTACGCCACCTATGGGATGAGATGGGGTGGTGACATATTGTATTCTAACTCCGTCACCACACGAACCACGCTACCATCCCTTACCTTTATTCCTTGACCATGTTCGCGTTTTTCATTATGTTTGATACAAACATTGGGGTGTCTATACCTTGTTGTATAATTATGAAGTAATAAGACATGGCTTTCCCCAAATCATCTCCTGGACATTGAAAAAACGTAATCTAAGGAAATTTTCTTTCAGACTTTAAGTACCTATATTGTCGTGAACTCAAACTAAAACGAACAAAGCGGTTCAGCACTTCGTACATATGCAAAACCATCAAACAATATAACTCTTTGCCAACCCACGTGTTTCCTTCAAAATACGATCCTGGTTCTTTCAAGCGAGGCGTGAAAAAGCATCTTCTTAAGCCGCCATAGTGGAGAATGCTCGCCATTCTTTGACTCTATTTGATGCGTAACATCAGGCACCATAAAGTCAATCTAGTAGGCCAATTTAAAAAAAAAAAACTAAACAACGAGCCGAGCCAAACATAGAGCCAATTATTGCTACGAAACATCATGAGCAATTGGTAGCAATATTTAACTTTCAAAGACTACTGATTTTGGTTTCATATTGATATAATAACTAACGTTCGTAACAGACGCGCATGTATGACTCGCTTAATGAATGTGGACGAGGCCCAATCTGTTTGCCAGGATCGTGACAAGTGGCGTTCTGTCATCTCTGCCTACCTCGGACGGGATAAGACGTGAGTTTATGTATTTATGTATGTAAAAACCTTGTCCCTATTTAAAATCAAAATTAAGTTTACAAACATTTCCATTTAATTACTATCTTTACATAATAATTATTATGCCTACCTGTGATTACATATTTATCTTTCAATGTGACCGCAATATGAGAATAAACATCCAATAAATTTATAAGATAAAGAAAAAAGTTATTGAAAACAAACTTATTGATAAACTATTTGGGACCGCTGCTTTTCTCGCACAAAATAGGACATAAATAATAAATAAATGATAAATATTCACGGACATCTCTACACAGCGCCATCTGTTTTCAAAGTGAGCTAGGCTTAAGCTGCTTGTGTTATGGGTAACAAAATAACGGATATTAGTACTTATATACTGTTTTTTTTTGTGTTTACATACATGTTATACATAGAAACACGCAGACCAATGCAAATAATCATGTTCATGCACACAAATATTTGCATTGAGCGGGAATCGAACCCGAGACCTCTGCGTAGCAGTCATGTAATATACCGACTGCGCCACAGAGGTCGTCAAAACTGGTTACATGAGATTGTGCTCACCATCACGTCTTCTTTTTCTTTGTCCTTTCATCATAACAGCTCATTAATGTCCCACTGCAGGGATGGACCTCCTCCCGTGACGGAGGGATACTTGGCCTACTAATACCACGCTGGCCAGACGGATTGGTATAGGGTTTCATTTTCAGTTTTGCTTCTTTTTTATTTCGTAAAGATAATATTCACGGATAGTCTCTTAGTCGGTTTTTACGACACCCATGGGATGAGATGGGGTGGTGACATATTGTATTCTTACTCCGTCACCAAAACCTGATGTTTCGAGTTGTGTAAGCCGCCCATTGGTGACGTGGCATAACTTGTGACTACCACGACACGACTGATATTTTACGTGCCATCCGAAGGACGGAGACATTCAGATCAAAGCCACTTAGCGGTTACCTATCTATGGAATGACCTTGCTAACGCTGTTTAACCAATATTATGACGACCTCTGTGGCGTAGTGGTTATATATCATGACTGCTACGCAGAGGTCTCGGGTTCGATTCCCGCTTAATGCAAATATTTGTGTTCATGAACATGATTATTTGCATTGGTCTGAGTGTTTCTATGGATAATATGTATGTATTTACAAAAGACAAGTATATAAGTAATTATATCCGTTGTTCTGTTACCCATAACACAAGCAGGTTAAGCCTAGCTTACTTTGGGAACAGATGGCGCTGTGTAGAGATGTCCGTAAATATTTATTTATTATCGTTTATGAATCGGTGATAGCACCTGTATAAGCGCCTACTTTGTGTTCTCTTGAAGTCACTTTTCCGCATCACTATAAAACAATAATAACAAAAACAGTAACGATCTTGCAAAGAACTAAGTAAAGACATCTTTTGTGCTCTATATATAAATGTAAACAGTTCCCATTTGGACTCTTCCTTGTTTAAAATAACAACAAAATAGTGGAATAAAACATCAAAAAACCTAATGCGCAATATATTCATCATAACAGCCCATTAATGTTCCACTGCAGGGACGGGCTTCTCCCGTGACGGAAGGATACTTGGCCTTCTAATACCACGCTGGCCATACGGATTGGTATAGGGTTTAATTTCCTATTCCTAATTAAAGAAATTAAAGAAATACATGGAGGAAAACAGCCAGCTACTAAAGGAACGCAGTGACAGTGAAGAGGAAATTCTCAATGTCAATCGTAAAGTAGCTGAATTAAAGGATCAACTTGCCGAATTAGATGTCCAATATATGGATGTGTTAGATCAGCGGGATCGATTTGCTGAAGAAGTTGCTTCCTTTGCTGATTGCAACATTATGTATGAGGAGGTTCTGAGTCGCAATACACAGTTAGAGAAAGATCTGAATAAAGCGCATAGCAAAATCATTTATCTAGAAGAAAAAATACAGACACTAAATAGTACTGCCACTCAGAATCATTTTTCAGAGCTCCTAGGTGATGTAACAAAGGTAAATAGGTGCACAGTAAAATTTGATTCCAGAAGGAAAAGTAAAAAATATTATAAGTTAAATAAATTGGTTAAACAACTCAAATCTGCTCTTAACAAGTCCCATAAAGTAAAGGAACTGCAGGCTACTAATGTTGACCTTAGTAGGCAAATTAATATGTCAATGCTGGACTTAGAAAAGTGCCATAGCAAATTAATAAGTAACCAGATTCAATATGATTTACAGGTTAGTGAACTAAACACAAAACTAAACAGTTCACAAGCAGAGCTACATAGGATTACATTAGAAAATCAACAAATAACTAATGATTATATTTCCAAATATGATGAAATAGCAAGAATTGGCAAAGAAAATTTAGAGAAAGTCAATTCTCTTATTAGTAATAATCACAGTATGCAATGTACCAGCAATGGTGGTTCTGAACACTCACCTAATATACAAACAGGGTGTTCTAAAACTACTAAAATGTTAACAAAGTCTTCAAAATTATGTAAAAGTAAAAATACATTTATTGTCTCGGACAAACTGGGTGTTGGTTTGGGTAGTTTAATTAAGACTTACATAGATTGCCCCGTTGTTAATGTTTGTTCACCTGGAGCTAGTTTAAGTATTATAATGAATAATCTGAAAAAGTTACAACTTAACGAAGAGTCTACAGTTGTCATATTACTTGGAAATGGCCTTTCTATTACCAAGAAGGATATAATTATATTAGTAGAACTGGTATTACAAATCCAGGCATCAGTAGGTTGCAAAATTATTATGTGTGCATTCCCATATTCTTATACACTTACTCAAGAACAAAATAGGCATATAGGTAAATTAAATTTACTATTATATAACAGTACACGTCACTACTGTGACATTTTATTTTTTGACTCTAATATTTTTATTAGGAACAGTTTTTACTTAACAAAAGATACCATGTATCTTTCTTTTTATTATAGAAAACAACTTGCTAATTTATTAGCATTTAATATAGGTATAGGTACAAGTACTAATAGAGTACTCATTAGTTTGGTAGGAGATAGTAGGTCCACTACTAATACATTTATTAAACCATCTAATAGTTTAAACTATTAGATAAGACAAAGGGTAGCCTTAATCTTTGTTTAGTTCATCAAAACATACAAGGTCTATCTGGCAAAGAACTAGAAATAGAACTGTTTTTAAACAAACATAATGTACAAATCTTTTGTGTTACCGAGCATTGGTTACAGTCACATGAATTATTATTTAATAATGCACACTTTACATTGGCAAGTGCGTTTGTAAGAAAGAAGGCTATACGCGGTGGCTCTCTAATATTTATAAGTAATAAAGTTGAATTTAAAGAAAGAAAAGACATAGGAAATCTTTCTATCGAGCGCACAGTCGAAATCTCTTGTGTGGAGCTTGAGCAACATGTCGTAGCTTGTGTGTACCGACCACCGCAGAGTGATTATAGTCTATTCGAGGGTGTTATGGAGAAATTGTTAGAAAGACTATGCTCAGGAAATAAATTTATTATAGTATGCGGGGACTTTAATGTAAATCTACTTGAAAAATCTTCAACTAGTGCTAGATTAATTTGTTTGTTTCAGTCTTATAATTTACAGTTTTTATTTAAAGAAGCCACTAGGATTACATCTCATTCTGCTACATGCTTAGATAATGTATTTTGCAACTGTGAATATGTTAATAAGGATATCTTAAGTGATTTAACATCTGACCACTGTGGGCAAAGGGTAGTATTTCCATCTATTACTACTCCCACAGAGAACAAAATCACATGCAGGCCAATTACCATAAACCGCCTGAATCAATTTAGTGATAATGTTGCAATCAAAGTGACTAGAATTAATCTTAATCAGTATAGCCCAGATGATATTTATAAAGATTTATTAGACATTATCAAGCTTGAATATGATAATATTTTTAAAACTAAGACTTTTGTTAGTAACTCTAAAACTAAATTCTGTGATTGGGCAACAACAGGTATATATAAAAGTAGAGCTCGCTTGTATGAATTGTATGGTATGAAACAATATAATACTCAACCAGATTTCATTCAATATGTCAGGAACTACTCGAAAACTTTTAAGAGGGCTTGTGCCATAGCAAAGTCTTCTTATTTGAGTAATAAGATAAAGGAATCAAACAACAAAATTAAAAGTACATGGGACATTATTAATGCAGAGACCGGCCGGATGAAAATTCGTGATACTAATTATGTACTAAAAACTCAAGATAAGGTTCTCACCAATAATGCTGACATTGCACATGCTTTTAATAATTTCTTTGTCAATGTTCCTATTCATACAACAACCTCCTTAAATTCCTCTCCAAACCAAGCAGAATTTTTACTAAAAGATAAAGTAATTGAATGTAAGAACCGCTTCAGTTTTAGGTCTATTAACCATAATGATATCATAAAAGCTTTCAAAAGTCTCAATTCCAAGAAATCTGCTGATTTATGGGGTATGTCTGTCAAGCTTCTTCAGGGTATTATATTTAATATATCTCCACATTTATCTATTATATTTAATAAGTGTATTGCCATAGGTGTATTTCCTTATCTAATGAAACACAGTAAGATTATTCCTTTGTTCAAGAATGGATCAAAAAGCGACCCTGGTAACTTTAGACCAATTTCAATACTACCTGTGATTAGTAAAATCTATGAGAAAATTATCTTATGCCAATTGGAGAGTCACTTTCATTTAAATAATATTTTTCATAGGCAGCAATACGGTTTTAGGAAGGGTAGCTCAACGATTGATGCGGGTGTTTCTCTTCTGAAATATATCTATGATGCTTGGGAAAATTCTATGGATGCAATAGGCGTCTTCTGTGATCTTTCTAAAGCTTTTGACTGCGTTGATCATGGGACACTTCTGTGCAAGCTTAGACATTATGGAATTAGGGATGCTTCTCTTGATTTATTATCTTCGTATTTAAGCAATAGGGTTCAGTATGTCGAAGTAAATGGTAGTAGGTCCTCTGGTCTTCCGCCAAGTATGGGCGTGCCTCAAGGATCCATTCTAGGTCCGTTTCTATTTTTAGTTTATGTCAATGACTTGCCGTTTCTTGCTCAGGGTTTGTGCGACATTGTTTTATTTGCAGATGATACTTCACTCGTTTTCAAAGTAAACCGTAAGCAAACTAATTTAGATGAAGTTAACGAATCTCTCGCACAAGTCCTGAACTGGTTTACTGCTAACAATTTGCTTTTAAATGCTGCCAAAACAAAATGCTTAAAATTCTCTATGCCCAATGTTAAAAGCCTTAGTAATAATCTGATTTTAAACGGTGAGGTCCTTCGTTTTGTAGACACTACTGTATTTTTAGGAATAACGTTGGATAGTAAGCTGCAATGGGGTGCTCATATATTAGCTCTAGCAGGAAAACTAAGTTCAGCTGCTTATGCAGTTAAAAAAGTGAGGCTGCTAACGAATATAGAGACAGCAAGATTGGTATACTTTAGTTACTTTCACAGCTTAATGTCCTATGGTGTTCTTTTGTGGGGTAGGGCTGCAGACATCGAATCTATTTTTATTCTTCAGAAGCGTGCAGTTCGAGCTATTTACAATCTTGAATCGAATGTTTCATTGAGAGATCGTTTTAAGGAAATAGGTATTTTAACAGTTGCTTCACAATATATATATGCTAATATAATATATATTAAGCAAAATATTGAACAGTATGATAGAAATGGCGACATTCATAGCATTGGTACGAGGAATAGGCATAAGTTGATAGGTCCACAACATCGCCTACATAAGGTACATAACACTTTTGCGGGACTCGGTATACGTTTATTCAATAAACTGCCTAAGCATGTAATGGATCTACCTTTACTAAACTTTAAAGCATTTGTAAAAAATCAGCTATTATCGAAAGGCTATTATACAATCAACGATTATATTAATGACAAAAACTCATGGGCTTAGATTTCAATTATCGTGATTTCATGTTGCTTGTTCCATGGTGTAGATTGTGGCTTAACCTAGGTAGTTGTGCGGATGTTATGTTACTACCTTATTACTTTCTTTTACAGTTTTATTTGTTATTGTAACGATAGAAATACTTCACTTGCATTTGTAAATGTATTTAATTATATTATCTAAATGGTATTCTATTCCATTCTCAACTACTTAAAGATTAACAAAATCAACTTGACGACACAAATGCTTGTGTGTTAATTTCTGTCGGATATCGCAGTGACGAGATGACTGATGAACGTGCCATGCAATTAAAGCTTTTTTAAATCAATTTATTAACAATGAAATTTTTTTTTATCAATTAAACTTTAAATTGCTATGCATGTAAGATTTGCTTGCACACATCATTCTTCACGCTGCTGTTGGTAATTGTAACAAAGTCAAATTATTATTTTTGAAAAGAGTGGCCTGAGTTTCTTGGCCACATTCTTCTCAGAGCTCTACTATAGTCGTCTGCGAAAGTGGTAGTAGTTTGGCAGACATTTTTCTCTATACTATTCTACTACATGTATAACGATTTGCATGTGTTACTTTGTAACCTAAGTGAATAAAGCTATTTGACTTTGACTTTGACGTTTCAATTTTTTCTTATTTTTATTTCGTAAAGATAACATTCACGGATAGTCCTTTAGTCGGTTTTTAGGACACCTATGGGATGAGATGGGGTGGTCAACTCCCGGAGAAGTGTTCTTAATACGTCACTACAAAAAAAAATACAACCGAATTGAGAACCTCCTCCTTTTTTTGAAGTCGGTTGAAAAAGAGATAACAGCTGTACCAATTATCATAAAAATATTTAAAAAAAAACCTTAAATATCAAACCACAAAGAATACGCGACTACAAGTCTACGCAGTTCTCATTCCATACATGTGTGTGTTACTCATACATACATACATACAAACGTAAGTCGACTCATACATACAAACGTTCACGCACGTAGAACAGACTGTGACAATGAACTTTTGTATGATTTGTCCAACCATTTACATGAGACCATACACGTGCTAGTTGCAGTTTATTTAGTTTATTACTGCAGGGGTTTTATGGGGTCACTTACCTATGTGTTTGTGTTTAGATATTTATTATTTATATACATACTAGCGACCTACCCCGGCTCCGGCGAATGAGCTTAAACAACGTTTAAGTACAGCTTCATTAGACGATTACATTCGAAGTCTCTAAATTCATATGGGTTTCTCTACTATATTCATCATAACAGCCCACTAATATCCCACTGCGAGGACGGGCTTCCCGTGACGGAGGGATACTTGGCCTATTAATACCACGTTGGCCAGACGGATTGGTATAAGGTTTAATTTTCAGTTTTGCTTCTTTTTTATTTCGAAGAGATAATATTCACGGATAGTACCTTAGTCGGTTTTTACGACACCCATGGGATGAGATGGGGTGGTGACATATTGTTCTTACTCCGTCACCACACGGATCTACATTTGAGTGAATATAAATGTCGATGGATGGAGAGGAAGAGGAAGGCCGAAGAAAAGGAGTTAGTGATCATATGACAGAAGACTATGGAAGCAAAAACTGTTTTGTATGGAAAAGAAGATGGTGACGACCTCTGTGGCGTAGTGGTTATATAACATGACTGATACGCAGAGGTCTCGGGTTCCATTCCCGCTCATTGCAAGTATCTGTGTGGATGAACATTATTATTTGCATTTGTCTGAGTGTTTCTATGTATAATATGTATGTAGGTATTTACTGATACTCGTTGTTCTGTTACCCAAACCACAAGCAGGTTAAGCCTAGCTTACTTTGGAAACAGATGGCGCTGTGTAGAGATGCCCGTGAATATTTATTTATTTACGGTATTAAGTCTCCGTAAAACGACCAAGTTTCTCCCACTTCCATTCATCATTCATCATATCGGCTAAAAGACGTTGTTGACACTGCTTGTCACAGGTCCCCTCCAAAACTCTAGCTTCCTTATCCAGCGACTTATTGCACCCACTTCGTCAAATAAAAGGAAATCTATTTTATATTGCGTTTTAACCTAGAGCAATCGGCCTAAAGGTCATTTTCACTATTACTGGTGACATGACCCAACTATTACGTGTAACTAAATTGACAGTAGTAACGTATGGACCATGAGTATATAAACCTTAGAGATGCTTACTAATTTATTTTATTTTATTTTCATGTTTAGAAAACTTACAGCTAATTAACAATGTGTGACAAAAATATGTTTAGGTTAAGGTCAGTTACAAGCATTCATTATTATCTTAATAAATAGTTTAAATTATTCCTGTGATTCATTTTTTAAACTAGAGCCCTTTAAAGTTATTACCAGTACTGCCCGTGGCATATGAAAACTTGGCTGAACCTTGTGTTTTTAGTCCATATGGAAAACTACTCTACACAGATACACCGCTTTAGACGCTATTACAACCAACGCTTTAGACACCGCTTCAGAAGACACCACTCTAAGAACTTCTACTGACACTTATACAAAACAAACCTCATGGTAACCATTATACATACATAAACTCACGCCTTATCCGCCCGGTAACCATTATCTTACTCCAATAACAATCAGTGATGGCTAGCCTGACTTAGGAACTCCCTTTTCTTGGTAGACATACATTTTGCTGCAGCGTCATCTCTAAATACAATTTTATATATACTCTTTACGCATAAATCATTAGATCCTCTATTGTGTTTTGATTCGTCTATCTTCCGACGACCGTTTATTTAGACAGGCTAAACTTATTTACAAGCAAAGGGTGAGAATAAATATCTTATACTTATGATAGTAAAATTGATCGAACTGATTTACTTCATAACTACATATCCGTGTGGTGACGGAGTAAGAATACAATATGTCACCTCCCCATCTCATCCCTTGGGTGTCGTAAAAACCGACTAAGGGACTATCCGTGAATATTATTTTTACAAAATAAAAAAGAAGGAAAACTTGAAATTAAACACTATACCAATCCGCCTGGCCAGTGTGGTGTTAGTAGGCCAAATATCCCTCCGTCACGGAAGGAGGCTCGTCCTCGCAGTGGGAGATTAATGGGCTGTTATGATGATGATGACATTATGTTACTTCGCCATTACATCCTGAGAAACTCTTCGAAATATTCTTGTTGTGAGTTTTGGAAGACCATTCAACCTTCAGGCGTAAGAATACGTAGTATCACAACCCTATGTCATTCCATGGTTGTAGTAAAAGCCGGCTAGGGGAAGATCGCAGTTAATAATACGATTAGGTCCTTCTGCGCAGTCTTCAGCCTCTATTTTCTTTTAAAACATAGATTGCTTGTATTATTTTTGTGATTTGGTAAATATAGGGCATTACCAACAACTAAAAAAAGATAATTAAGAAAATAATTATTATTAGTATTAGTAATAAGCCTGTAAACATGGATCCAATTTAAACCAGCAGATTTTACCATTTAAACAAATGTAACTTCTTCCCTTATAATTATTTTCTTATGATTAAAATGCTATAAGTTCGCTAAGATGTGCGCTATTACTTATACCAAATTTCATACTATTAAGTTTGTCACTAAGAAAAAGTTAGTATGAAAAATCATACTTCGGATAAAATCTCCATACAAAACGGCAATTTCAAAGGTAAAGACCTAATATCTACCATCTGAACAACACAAGTTTGTCTTTGCCACTGAAAAAGCATCATTCATACAGTTCCCCATTGGTGCGCTATTAAACAATTAACTACTATATACATTAAAAGCGCAGAATTTTGTTATCAGAGAAAGGTAGTGTGGTTTAAAGGAGGCCTATGTTTGGCTGAGATTTTTTTTTCCTTACACTTTCACACAACGCCATCTAGGCCCAAACTAAGCAGAGCTTGTACTATGGGTACTCGACAACGGATAAACATACTTAAATACTTTTTTTATTTGTAATAAATACATATTATACAAAGAACCTATGCAAACAATCATGTTTATGTACACAAAGATTTGCATTGAGCGGGAATCGAACCCGAGACCTCTGCTTAGCAGTCATGTTAAATAACCACTACGCCACAGAGGTCGTCGAGATGATGATGATGATAGCGCAGAAGTCTTAAATATGCAAATTAGCGTAATAATTTTAATATGGAGTATTCCCGGCCGACGACAAGACTACACGTGTGCGTTTGACCTTATATTATCTTATCATTATACGGAAATCTTAAAACTGCGTCATAACCAAAAACGAGGTCATTTCATGAATTAATTTAACTTAATCATTTTTAACACGAGCTTCATAATTATTATTAATGACATTTTTTCTTGTATCGGACAACGTGACTATCTTTTAACGGAGTTTTAATCAGTCTGAAACTAAAATTAGAGGCGTGGAAAGTTAAAAGAAACATATTTTTACGTTACAGAATGTATAGAAGTAACAGTGTATAAATAGAAGTAACTATTCATAGATTTCTCCGTGTGGTGACGGAGTAAGAATACAGTGTGTCACCACCCCATCTCATCCCATGGGTGTCGTAAAAACCGACTAAGGGACTATCTGTGAATATTATCTTTACGTAATAAAAAGAAGGAAAACTTGAAATTAAACTCTTTACCAATCCGTCTGGCCAGCGTGGTATTAGTAGGCCAAGTATCTCTCCGTCACTGGAGGAGGCCCGTCCCTGCAGTGGGACATTAATGTTATGATGATGATAAGATTCATAGATTGTACGTTTCGTCGAATCATTAAAACATTGATATTGAAAAAAAGAGATCTGTATTTTAGCTATAATTTTCAGACCTGAAATCTCAAACAGAATCAATTTTTTTCCATGTTTGTCGAACGCTGATTTTGTAAAATAAAACGGGTTTAGTTTATTGATAATAGCCTCGGTGGCGCGGCGGTCGTGGTAGCGGCTACCGTGCCAGAGGTCGTGGGCTCGACTCCCATCCAGAACAATTATTGTTTTTGCGATCCATAAATAAAATCAATAATAAATATTCACGGACATCTCTACACAGCGCCATCTGTTCCCAAAGTAAGCTAGCCTTAACCTGCTTGTGTTATGGGTAACAGAACAACGGATATTAATACTTATATACTTTTTTTTTGTAAATAGATACATGTTATATATAGAAACACTCAGACCAATGCAAATAATCATGTTTATGCACACAAATATTTGCATTGAGCGGGAATGAAACCCGAGACCTCTGCGTAGCAGTCATGTTGTATAACCACTACGCCACAGAGGCCTTAAAAAAATGCTTGTCATGAGCCTGAAATTTCTCCGGGGTCTTTAAAATTCCCTGTGATATACCTACTAAAAAATTTTTAGTGCGTAAGCATTTAAAAAAAAAAAAGAATCGTCACTTTTTGTAACAAAAGTCGATGGTAACATCTAGACTATAAAAATAAAGAAGTTTTAAATTCGCTTTCAAATAGTCATGTCATTCTGGACCCTAATAGGGGCCTCATAGATAATATTGTGTAATCGATTTTGGAGCACACAATCCATCATATATGACAGGAACAATTGAGTGATAGTTATGTCTTTATTACATTTGAAGAGTAAATAGCAGGGGCCCAGGTTTTCTAAATCACTGGTCTTAAATTCATATAGAGTGAAAATTGAACCACGATTTGGTAGGTGAGAATCTTGAAATTGAAGGAGGATGCATGAGTGCATCACGTATACATTGTTTCCCTCCTCTAGTAACGGAGGTAAACAATCCCTAATAATACCAAACTGACCTGGTAAAATCTCCTTCTTTCCTTGCTTTTGATCTTGGTGATAGGCCAACTAGGCCGCTGAATAACGACATATAAGTTTGAGGATCAGCCGGTGTACATTCAGACCACGCATCATCATAACAGCCCATTCATGTCCCACTGCAGGGACGGGCCTCCTCCAGTGACGTAGGGATACTTGGCCTACCAATACCACGCTGACCAAACGGATTGGTATAGGGTTTAATTTCAAGTTTTCCTTCTTTTACGTAAAAATAATATTCACGAATAGTCCCTTAGTCGGTTTTTACGACACCCATGGGATGAGATGGGATGGTGACACACTGTATTCTTACTCCGTCACCACACGGAGAAAGACCACGCATGTCAGAGCGATAATAGTAATAGTTTATTTATCATCTCAAAAGTTACAAATTTCCCTTAATCTACGTGTACTTACAAGAAATGAATAAAATGCAAAAGATGTGTTTATTAAGGGATTACGTTGTCAACTGTACTACTTAGTATGAACTGTGTCGATATGAAATGTGATGGCGATGGAGTGAAGCCCTTTCATGACTATCATCAGTTGCCTTAATACCTCGCAGGTGAAGTTGACAATTAGGTTAATTGCCGTATTCTCCATAATCCCCATAAGCATTTAAAGGAGTAAAATATTACTAAAACGAATGTCAATCGTGCTTCAAAAATGTTACCACTACACCTGATTTTGTGTCACCCTCATCCAAAGACTTTTTACCACCTTTTTCAGGATGTCAGTCTACTGCATGAGAAGTATGCCCACTCTGCATGTGTGTAATATACTTACTTACATAACACATTTATCTCGCCAGCATTGTACATCAAAAACCAAATATAGAAGATCAAATCAGGACCTTTGACCCCAATCGAAACTAATTTTCAATCAATAAAAACGTGCGAAATTCATTCATGTTCAATGTTCAAGCCCATTCGCCGAAACACCAGCACATTAAACAATTACGGCCAATATTGCAGACCGCACAAATACCCAGATGGCAAACATTATTAAATATTTGATGAACCACTTGTTGCAGCGAAATTGGACTTTATGGAGCTACAAATAAGATTTGCTTATACAAATTTGTGTGGCAAATGTTGGTGATTGCACGCAAGTTCAAAGTCACCGCTGAAGATAGCGTGTTCGTGTGTGTACGAAAATCTGTGTACATGATCATTGTGAGCGTTCCGTAACAAGGCATAGTTAAAATATAGTTTTCTAACATCAACTCAGTTCCGGGGCCATCTGAAAGATTTATTTGGGCAGTGACACTATATTTACACGTCTTAAATTTTGAACCTAATCTGTCAGCGGCCAGATATTTCTACTCTGTGCGATTGTTACGCCTTCCTCACCCATCCAAGAGATCCTAATACGTTAGATACGCTTACATTCTCCGGTACACGGATGCCAATTCAAAATATTATGTTTTTCTCAACGTAAGTTAATTATGAGCATTTTGAAAGAGAGAAACAAAAGAAAATAAACTTCATTACCTTTTTTTTGCTTAACTATTGCCATTTTAATAGGGCAATCGTAAACTGGAAATCAGTCACTTGGGTTTTAACATCTCCAATTGCTTCTTCTTCTTTCTCCAAGGATGTACTTTGTCCTCTTTGGATATTTTGCCTACTCTATCATCATCTTATGGGATGTGTTTCACTAGTTCAGCCAAGTTATCTTGATCAGAATTAGCTGCTGGTTTTCAACTAGCAGTAGGATGTATGATGATGTAGAATGATACACGAACGACAAAATAAGTTAATCATTGATAACATCTCAATGTAACTGCGTATATTGGAGCACCAATTGTTAAGTGTATTATTATATGACGTGAGTATGTTTGTACCTCCGGTCGTTGAGGTCCATTTTGTACAAAACATCGCTGCCGTTAGCCTCTCTTGACCTGTTGAGTTTATCGCGTATGAAATTTTTAGTGCTTACTATATACAAGGACAAATTTTCGTCAATTCTGATTCTCTGATTGATGGCCCACTTCAGGGACGAGGAGAGACTTTGGCTTCTAATCCTTTATTGTGCTGATTTTATTTTTGTAAAGATAATGTATGCAAACTTAGTTGTTAATCTCTCTGCATTGTGGATAAGATAGGCTTACTCGAAAGAATGCGGAAGGGAGCTATTCCTGGTCCTCCGTCAAGAACCGCACGAGGGTAGTTCGTGCGAGTAACTTCTTCCTAAAACAAATAACTGGCCTAGAATCTGACGCCTAGTTTTTTTGCCATGGCTGTAATATTAGATTCAGTGGTAACCTCATAATTTTTTTTTTAAAGACATCTCTCGCACTAGCTGCCATGCCCTGTGTCGGCGACTATTTACAATCATCAATTTAACGGACACAAAGAACACCCAGACTCAGTACAATAATTTGTGGATCTCACAAATAATTGTCCTCCGTGGGGATCGAACCCACCACGACCTCGTGCACGTCAGCCGCTTGCGCTACCGTCGCGGATCCAAGGTCGTCGAAAAAAAAAATTACCCTATACAAGAATAAGAATATTGAGTTTCATTCTCATCCTGTGAATGTCGTCAAAAAACTGCTAGTAGAATAAAAATCATATCTAGAAAAAAAGGGAAAAATTAAGTACCAATCCGTCTGGCCAGCGAAATCAAGTCGGCCAAGATTCCGTTTATTAGAGAGGATTTTTTGCAATGGAACTTTGAATTAAGGCTTGTGATTATAATAATTAGTTTGGAACTTGATGAAAAACAATGGATTTTTTAACAAAGTACCCTAACACTAAAGACGTACAGTACACTAAAGACCTATAGTACCTATAGTACAGGGGTGAAGCCAGGACGTGAAGGGAAGCGGTTCCCACGGCAAGGCCGGATGCTGCGGTCACTACCAGAGATCGTACTAGTGATGCGACGTGTCGACGTTATCGATAACTTAGAATTGTTATTAGTGTTTTAACTATTTGTAATACAAATTGACCATTAACATCGTATTGTAGGGACAGGTTTCTAGTGACGGTGAGAAAGATACTGTATATATGTCGCAGGGAAATGAAGAAACCAGGAATTTCATGAAATCTCTAGGGATTTGACGAAATGCCAACGAACGACGAACTTTAACACCAACTTGGAATTAGGTTTCATGTCAGGTATTTTTTTCTTTATTTTCCTACAGATAATCGAACTTTGCCTTCGTCATCTCACCGTGAGGATGATTTAGAAGGCGACTAAAGATATACCTACTATTATTTATATAACTCTAACAAAGAAGAAAAATGTGAATAACTTGATACCAACATTTTCAGTTCCCAACAAGTTTATCCCTGTTCAAAGAGGAGGCCCGTCCCTGTAATGTAACGCTATAGGCTGTTCACCAATACACTATGCAACTAATAGTCGAATTCACCTGGTCAGATTTATTTTTTGCGCTATTTTCATTTCTATTTCATCCTCCCTGGACTCAGGTAGTGAATCCAGAGTCCCTTGGCATTGTAGATCAGATAGTGTCCCGAAACTTTTGCAACAGGTACAAAACAAAATCAGCGGACTGCCTCACTATGACGCTATAAATCATCTAGAATAAGTATTCTCCAAGGATGACCCTCCGTGTGGTGACGGAGTCTTCGTGTGGTGACCGAAGTCTCCGTGTGGTGACGGAGTAAGAATATAATATGTCACCACCCTATTTCATCCCATGGGTGTCGTAAAAACCGACTAATATTATCCTTACGAAATAAACAGAAGAAAAACTTGAAATTAAACCTGCAATGGGACAACAATAGGCTGTTATGATGAAGGATGACCCTCTTCTATTGACTGAGGGAAACTAGCCTATGCAGCTTTCCTTCTTTTTTCCCTGATGTAATATCTGAATAGCTTTTCTTTAAGTCAGCTCATACATAACTACGATATGATATGGGTTGGTGATATTTATGTTTAGGGTCTCTTACTTACAACACCCAACATAAGATAGGGAGTAACAGCTTCTCCTTATCTTCTTTTCTCCTTTTCGGGGACCCTTCAGGATGCACTTTGACCCCACCGGATCTTTTGTGCTGGTCCCCCCTTCACCACCCCACAGCAGGGTTATTAAGTTATTTAGAATTGATTTCGAATCCATAATTCCCGTGGTAAATCACATGAGATTTCCTAAATAAAAAGAAAATGAGTTTTAACATAATATGTTTAAATTTATTTTTTTGCATTGACATCAAGATATAAAAACTAAAACATTATTAGTCTCTAACTAAACAAAGAACATAACTATATGTGTATTCTTAAGTAACTCATTTAATTATACAAACTTTTAAACAAAAGCCAACACAAAAAACTTATTTTAAAATGTCGGCCGTAGACACCGGATCTCCCAGACATGTTGGCGACAATCTGTTACCGTTAATGACATCATCACTATCCATCTCGCTCCCACTACTCATTGTACAATACAAAAGAGAGAGAACGAACTATAGATTTTTGATAACTCTATATGAAATTTATCAGGGTTTTAGATCAGCACATACGTCAGTGAAAATGATTAAAATTCTGTTACCAAGCGGCGTACTAGTTAATTTTTATTGCGATAAATGGCTGCCAGTTTTTTTTACGTGTCTGTGTTTCCATTGTATAATTTAATGGTCAATTGCAAAAAATTATTGGTGTGGGAGAGTAAGAATACATGGGGTCAGCACTCATCTATCGAATGGATCGTAAAAGACGACAAAAATAATTTGGCAGAATTTATCTTACCGAAAACAAAACACGGAAAATTTAACATAAAAGCTGTCAGCAATCCATCGGGCCAGCATTGTATTAGTATGGCAATTTTTCCTATGTTACTAAGCTCATCTCTTAGCTAAAGTTTTCATGTCTTCAGCTTTCTTATGGTAATGTGGCAATAGGCTGGTAAGCAGAAGGACAAACCATTCATAAAGCAATATCTTCAAGAATGGTGACCGCGTACCGGAAAGCGCTGATGTGGATCGGACCGATGGATGAAGGAGGCACAGGACCGCACAAGGTGGCTAGCATACTTGAAGAAGGTCTATGTCCAGCAGTTGACGTCGGTTGACTGATATGATGATAATGATAACTTTGTATGAATTAAACAAGTTTTTTTATTTAAATTTAAATTTAATCGCAGATGTAGTCGTGTTCATAGCTAGTGTAAAATACGCGCCAACATTAATAATAAGGACAATAATTTAAAAAAAACATTTTTGTCCAACTATCGATAAAACAAACTGCAACACTACAAAAGAATAGGGTCATTCGCCCTCTCTCAACAATTCACTTTTAATTATGTGTGTATTCTTCAATACATCACTTCATATGATCCAGAGTAACGGTCTTTGACCTTATTATGATTTTACAAGGATCATTGCGGGATGTTTTAACAAAAAATGGGTCAAACCGTTTTCGCAACCACACCCAAATTTAGGTCGAAAATAAATTGATTGATTTATATTGAAAAAGCAGTTACGTTTGATTTATACAAAGACTTTTATTTGGTGTTTCCTTTCTTTATAAGTAATTGGTTTTGTTTTGTGTAAGTTAAGATTGTTGTATTATTTCTCAGGCATTTTATGTAGTGTAGAGATGGCCTCATATAGTGTCGGAAGTGGTTTGCCTATGAATAGCACGCTAGGCTGACTGATTGTTTATGGGCATTTTTTTAATTTAATTGCGGATTGATAAACGGCGTCGCAAAGAGCGGGGCGGTTTGACGTATGGCCTAATATCAAGCTTTCCTTCTTTGTTTTCGGCTTTGGCTTTCACGAAACCTGTAAGATAACATTGGATGATAAAACCATGTATTCTTTCAAGTCTAGTTTTTTGTAATTGTTGTTGCGCATTGCCACTAAGCTACGAAGGATAACAATGGCACATACTTGGCGTAACGAAAACTTTTTTTATTTCTGTCTAGCATTGAATGTATCTTTACATAGACAAATTTTAAGATAAGTACTGGATCCAGTACGTATATTTTATTTCTTTTACAGATCAACTGGAGAGGCCTTAGGTATTTCATAGAGCACAACAAACACAGGCCTCGCCTAGCTTGAGAACCAGCAATGTACCTAAACATTCCTTTATACCGATGTTTTGTCATTGTCATTATTTTGTTCTTGTTAGTCTTAATTAAACCTGTAACTTATGTTCAAATAAACAATTTTATTATTATTACTAGCTGCTGTGCCCGCGACTTCGTTCGCGTGGCGGATGTTACTTTCTTCGCAATTCGATTTAATACTGAAAAATCGTTTTTTAAACCTTATAACATATATACCTACAAACGAATTGTAAAATTAACGAACGAACCAAAACCTTTTCAAAAACAGACCTTTACAAAGACAGATCTATGAAGACTGCGTCTAAACTTATACTGAAAGACATGAGCGAACGTCATACTTTCAAGGAAAATCTTAACACCGCGATACTGAAAATGACGTCACAGGCACAATGCCATCTGTTGTCAAATTTGTAAGTTAAAATAAATGACATCGCTTATTTCATCATAACAGCCCATTAATGTCCCACTGCAGGGACGCGCCTCCTCCCGTGACGGAGGGATACTTGGCCTACTAATACCACGCTGGCCAGTCGGATTGGTATAAGGTTTAATTTCAAGTTTTCCTTCATTTTTATTTCGTAAAGATAAAAAAAAAATTACGAAAAACACAAACATATAACAATCAAGTAAACTTATAATAGATTTAATTTAATAAGACTTATAATTGATATTACACATACGATTCATGGTTTAAAGAACATTTAAAAGGAATAACTTATTAATAGCACTTAATAATAAAATAGTTATAGATTACTTATAAAGTCATTTATTTTATGATAACTACTGGTAACGCCATCTCGTGAACAAAAGAAACGAAATTTAAATTCATTCAACATTGAACCAAATCCATTTTTCATGACTCCTGATTTGTATTGGACTGTTCTAATAAAGAGATCTAGCGAAATCTCGAGTAAAACTTATCCGATTTTGATGAAACATACCTCAGTTTAAGCCTAATAAGAAAGGCTACAATACAATGCATTGGTCTTAAGATTATATTTTAATTCGTTTTAAAGATGTGCGGTAACAAACAGACAGACAGACAGATAGACATTAATTCTAAAAATTGTAAGTGTGTAGTGTTGTTGCTTTTTGACTTTTTTCTAGATTTTATAGATAATTTTTATCTGAATTTTCGAAAAGATGATCAGAATCAGACATTTCGACCTCTACAGTTTTATTAGTATAGAAGAAGATAGATAGATTACCTACTTTAAACTTAATACTTAAAAACTACGTATCTATGTATTTTAATATCTAAAGCGCGCTTATTTCGAGAAGAGTCAATAAGAACCACGTCCGTTCGCATTAAGAGTCAATGTGAATGAAATTATATAGATGCACCGGTTGGCCGTTTCGGACGTTAAACAAAAATCAACCGTACAGCCGTACTCATACTGGCGCGGCGACATTTGGAAATTTTCTTTCATCTATATCTTGTGTGTTTATAAACCGATTTCTATATTTTTTTTTTATGAATAGGATATTAAAGTGTACTTTTGAAATATGGGAGTTTGAAAAAGATATGTCTATGCAAATTACAATATATTTATGTATTTAATACACTTTGAAGAAAACCTTAACGATTAAACACGTTATTGTGACTCATATATAAAAGATAGATATATACTATTCAGGACTTTTTTGTACATCTTTTGAAGACCATTATTTTTGTAATACATATTTTTGGCGTATGATCAACGTATGCGATGATAAGAGCTCGAACGCGCTTTTTTTCAACCGACTTGCTTCAAATTTTTCGTCACTGCTCAGCTCCTATGTGTCTTAGCGTTATGTTATACAGCCTATAACCTGCCCAGGAGTATGGACTACAATCGTACCAAGTTTGGTTTAAATGCCTTCAGTAGTTTTTGACCCATGCGTGCACATACAGACAGACAGACAGACAGACAGACAGACAGACAGACAAAAAATTTATTGATTGCATTTTTGGCATTAGTATCGATCACTATTCATCCTCCAATATTAATTTTTAACATATATTCAATGTACAGAATTGATCTCTCTACAGTTTTATTATAAGTATATATAGATTATGTGATCCATATTTAACTGCATCAGTGACGTCATCATAACGGTTTTACAAGGGGTGTTCTCCAATAAGTAGCCCACATTATAAACAAAGCGTCATAAATATCAATTGTTGATAGTAAAACTGTCTGGGTCGGCCCTGAATGATTATTTGTTGCGATAAAATGGAGCCAAGGCTGTCGAAGGACAATGTTCTCGTCCGTTGCAGAAATACAAGCAATGTGCGAACTAAGTGTTGTAGATATGGGAGTATAGTGTTTAGTTTGAAGGTAATAGAGAATGTTTTTGTGGTTTAGATTTCTGACAAGTTAAGGTGGTGTAATCATCACCAAGAAGTCGTTTAGGTTGATAATATTCTACTGTGCCCGCGTCATATACGAAGACTGCTTCCGTTGCGGAGTGGTTAGAGCAAATGTAATGGGTCTGATCCCTACATCAAACAAATCTTTGATTGCATAAACATGGCTATTATTGTAGGTCCTGGTGATTTCTTTTCAACCGACTTCAAAAAAAGGAGGAGGTTCTCAATTCAGTTGTATTTTTTTTTTAATAAAAAACAAGTACCTAAACATATGAGAGATATTATACTACAAACATAGACACACCTAAAAAAACAAATAATGCACTTCATTAAGCAAATATTTGTGTACATTGTGTAACTGTAACCAAAACGCTATCTGATCTGTATTTGTTTTTATATTAAACATAATCAATAGATAATTGGAATAAATCTATAAAGTTCACTCAAGGCCCGGAAACTTTAAGTATATGCGGGTAAATGTGTATTGTAATATCATAGGGGTAAGACCACACAATGTAATTGAACGTGGGTGGTTGTCGAGGGTTGGAAGATGGTTATCTTAATTTAGAATCCTATACAGCTTTCACGACTTAACAATAATAAAGTTACTTTAAGATGTTCGATCGTTAACGATTGAAATTTTGCGACTTTGTCTGTCGGAAGTGTAAGGCGTTAAGTACTGTAAGGATCCCTGGAAACATGCCCTAACATGCCGGAAAGGTTAACATAAGCTTTATTATTACAGCCGCATCTCGCTAAGGTAGTAGCTACTTAAAGTAGAAGTTAGTAAAAGTTTTAAGCAGGCTTTTATAACATGGCATGAGAAAGAGTCACAAGCTGTTTTTTACTCCTATATAGCCTTGTGGCTTCTTGTCGGCGTAGTATCTAAAGTACTTACCTTGAAAAGACCTACTACACCACCTGGTAACAGCCCCTTATGGACATCAGCAATACTAGAACAAAGCCAGGCTGCTGCCTAACCTAACCCTCATTTAAAGAAAGACAAATAATAGCGTTTACAGTAAGCCTTAAAAGCCTTAGCGACATAGATTAAGTATGCAGATATTAGGCTATTTAGCAGTCTAGATACATTGTCAAGATGCAAATGCATGTCTCAAGGTGACCCAAGTATAGTCTGGCTAGACGATAGAAAAAAGAAAGGCATTAACTTAAGGTAATACGTGATTTTTATTATAAATTAGGCAGGAGTTAAAAAAAAAACACTCTGGTCTATATTGTCAAGTGATTTCTGTCTGGTGACTTAATTTTAATATTTTTTGTATTATATATTTTTTAATATTTATTGGTAAAAAAACTTTATTGTACTAACTTATGGGAGACTAGCTGACCCGTGCCCACTTCGTTAGGTCGCGTAAAAAACGCGTCACTTTTTTAAACATATTTAATTACTGCTCTACACATATTAGTCATAGCGTGATACTATACGAGTATATCCTATGTTTCTCCCCGATAAATAGAATATCCAACACAGAAAGAATTTTTAAAATCGATTCATTAGATCCAGAGATTACCCCCTACAACGTCACAAAAACACAAACTTTACCTCTATATAATATAAGTATAGACATAGATTAGACAGGAGTTCAAAAAAATTAGTCTGGTCTAAATTATCAAGTGATTTCTGTCTGGTGACTTAATTTTATTATATTTATTGGTAAAAAAAACTTTATTGTACTAACTTATGGTAGATAAAGAGTTGCTTAAGGTACTTTAACTTTATAGTGTTCTAAGACCTTAAAAAAATCGTAAGGTCTTTATTTTAATAACATAATAACGGAGGCTTTGAAGATGAAGCTATTCCGTAGAATCTCTCTAAAAATTTAGTCATAGATATCGTTAAAATTTGCATCATCATAACAGCCCATTAATGCCCCACTGCAGGGACGGGCCTCCTCCCGTGGCGGAGGGATGCTTGGCCTACTAATACCACGCTGGCCAGACGGATTGATATAGGGTTTAATTTCAAGTTTTCCTTCTTTATATTTCGTAAAGATAATATTTACGGATAGTCCCTTAGTCGGTTTTTACGACACCTATGAGATGAGATGAGGTGGAACCCTTATCTTTTTAGAAAGCTTAAGTAGCCTAAGTTGTGTTAATTAAAAATCTACCAGCGATATTCCTTTTAAAATCAGTCCCGTCATTTCGAGATTACCCGAAACAAAAAGACAAAGTGGGTAGAGTCCATTTATCATACCTATATTAAATAATGTTTAATAATTTTTTAATTAAGTAACTACTTTCTTATAGTTAAGTAAAGTATTTTTTAACTTGAATTCTAGTTTGTAAGGATAATTAATTAAAATTTAAATTAAGTTATTATCAATGCTACTACACTCACCAACGTACAGAAAAGAGAGTGCTCCTTTTCTAATACAGGTTTTGTAAATTTGAAAAAAAAACCCACACATTGTAAAAACATCATTGTAAGTAGTAAATAAAGATAGTTTTTATTTTGATTTGTTTTTTTGATCGGCGACAAAGGCTATCTAAATGATCAGACACTTTTGCAAAGCTTTTTCCTTGAGTTTGGTCGATACTCTGTGGCAGTACTGGACGTTTTGTGTGTTGACTCTTTTGACGTTTAATGTTTGACATTTGGAGCTGTCTGACGTTACACATTGAAAGCTGCTGGTAGCTTGAAAAGCTTTAACGAATCGTGTATCGTTTACTATTCTGGAATACTACTTACAAAAACAAATAATTGACAGCTTAAACTACGTCGCGACATTGTTATTTCGGAAAAAGCCCTTCTTCGCCGTAATTGTGTTAATTAATCATGACATACAGACAGATACATGTCAAGCTCAGTGTGACAGACAGACAGGCAGATAACATAATCATTTGTTTTGCTATTATATTCAATTAATGTTATGATAAGAATGTTTTGACTTTACAATAATGTAATAATATTAATAGAAAGGTCTTTTATCTTAAGTTGTTGCTATTAATAATTTTATTGTTGTAATTAATAGAACACTGGTATTTGTGATGACCGGCTAATAATATATCAAGAGAAAGTTCGTAGTATTTGTGATACAAAAGAAGGAAACTTGATAATCCCTACTTTAGGTACCTTTCTTTTCTTTTCTATATTATACCTACTAGCTGACCCGTGCCCACTTCGTAGAGCATAAAAAACGCGTTTTTTTTTAAACATATTTCATTACTGCTCCACTCCTATTAGTCATAGCGTGATGTGATAGTACTACATAGCCTATCACACTTTCAGATAAATGGACTATTCAACACAGAAATATTTTTTTAAAACGGGTCAGTAAACTCACAAACTTTACCTCCTTATAATATTAGTATAAATAAACCTTTATCAATTCGTCTGGCTAGTGTGGTATTCGACGCCTAAGTAGCCTATTGTGACTGGATCCTATGAAGCGATGATGTATGGACTGCTATTAATATCATCTAATTATTAACCACTGCAAGAACGCAAAGGTAATGTGCCCTTTACCTCACCCCTCTACCTCAGTTAGTTCTGAAAAAAAGCATAACATTTTCATCTCTACCATAACAAAATTGCGCCACTAATTTCTTCACTGTAAGACAATATTTAATTATAACAGATTCTCCAGGAAAACTATACAAATATCTTTGTATCCCATAAATTTTACATCCCATCAAAGTCACCATTTAGACATCCTTAGTCATAAAATCTGTGAATAGTATTAAAGTGACTAAAGTGACTTTTAAAGGTTTGTTACCCTCAGAAGTTGTGTCGAGTCGTAAAATTAATTTAAGTCAGACTTACATACAGTGAACACTTGTTCAAATTAATTGTGGCTTAAAGTATAAGCTGTCGGTTTTAAAAAAACTAAATTTTTGTTTTTTAAAAAACATAAATTTAGGTAATTTTATCCAGACAGGTTTTTTGATTATTTTTATCTAGGAGTTGACAATATTTTTATAATTTAAGGGCAACGCTGTTTATTTGCCGGTTGATGTTGTACATAACAACCCATTAATGTCCCAA
This sequence comes from Schrankia costaestrigalis, assembly GCA_905475405.1. Taxonomy (NCBI): domain Eukaryota; kingdom Metazoa; phylum Arthropoda; class Insecta; order Lepidoptera; family Erebidae; genus Schrankia; species Schrankia costaestrigalis. The sequence goes on from FR997850.1 coordinate 8,207,424, forward strand.
TGCATGGACGAGCCTCCTCTCGAGACGGAGGGATACTTGGCCTTCTAATACCACGCTGGCCAGACGAATTGGTATAGGGTTTAATTTCAACTTTTCCCTCTTTTTATTTCGTTAAACATAACATTCACGGACAGTCTCTTAGTCGGTTTTTACGACACCCATGGGATGAGATGGGGTGGTGACTATAATGTATTCTTACTCCATCACCACACAGAGACTTAAACTTTCCTGATGAAACTACATTTTTCATATAACGAATTACGTTCCGTCGCTGTATATCATATTCTCAAAAGACCACATTCGTAAAACATCACATTCGCAAAATACGATATTCGCAAAACATGACATTCTCAAAATATCATATTCTGAAAACATCATACTAGCAAAATATGATTTTCGTGAAACATGATGAACGCTAATACTATTCTGAGTACAGTCAGCAAGTCAATACACCACAGTTCTGTTAGATAGAAAAATTAAGTTCTCTGAGCATCAACATCAACCGGCAAATAAACAGCGCTGCGCTTACATTTGCACCACACAAAATTCGCGAAAGTGAAAAGTAGTAAAACGTATGACACATCATAGTCTCTAAAGATAAGTTTATGATCTGACCATAACGACTACGTTAATACGCATAAGCAGAATTCAATTGCAAAAACAACTTTGTTAAGCGCCGTCAAAATGGAGTAAATTGTTCAAAGATGGTCGCATATACTAAACTTACACAGTTACACACACTGGGGTGGACCAAGTATGTGATGTTCTCTTCCACACAAATACTCGTAACATATTATTATTTACTCTGATGCTTTGAAGTGGATTAAGGGGTCACACTACAGACCTAGACGGTCTCTTGCTAAAAACACCTGCACGTGATAAAATTATAAAATCGTTTTATTATATTTTTTAACGTAGAATTTTCTTAGTTTATGAACTTTAATTTTATTAAATTTTACCAACTGGTTTAGCTAAGGGATGCCCGAGAAAGAAAGACTTACAGGGACATGATTGGTGACTCTCCCTATGGTAACGGAGTAAGAATACAATATGTCACCACCCCATCTCATCCCACGGGTGTCGTAAAAACCGAATAAGGGACTATCCGTGAATATTATCTTTACGAAATAAAAAGAAGGAAAACTTGAAATTTAACTCTATACGTCTGGCCAGCGTGGTATTAGTAGGCCAAGTATCCCTCCGTCACGGGAGGATGTCCGTCCCTGCAGTGGGGCATTAATGGGCTGTTATGATGATGATATTTGGTGACATCCTTCAGAAAGGGCAAGTGCATAATGCATTACGCGGTGTAAAGACGACCTAGTTATGGCGACGGGAAACCGATAAGGGAAGCACAGGACCGCACAAGATGGAAATATTTGGAGGAGGTCTATGGACAACTGTGGACGTCTATTGGCTGTTATTATGATGATCTCAAGGAACTTAGGTACACTCTAACTGGAATTCTTACGAAGAAAATTTAGACAAATTAAATCATATGTTACAGCCAAAGTAATAAATATGAATATTATACATAATAACTAGCCATTATGTATAAGGGCTACTCAATTTTGATAAAGTGATTAACTCATTAAATACCTTTTAACTGGCAAAAGTCAGAAACAGTTAGTTAGGTTAGGTCAGTATGGTGACCAAAGGATGATATACATGTACTATATTATAGTTTTACATAAAAAAAAATGCTTCTTGCGTCCTTTGGTCACTATACTAACCTAACCTAACCAACTGTTTCTGACTTTTGCCTTAATATTGTATTTTTGCCAGTTAAAAGGTAAAATTTCAATGAGTTTTGACTAACATCGATGGTCAAAACCACTTTTGACTGAAAAAACCAGTCAAAAGTGGTTTTGACTGGTTATGAGTTTTGACTATAACATATATAATGGCTAGTTAATGTGATTAATTCTGTGACATTTATCACTTTATCAAAATTGAGTAGCCCTTAGACATAATGGCTAGTTATTATGTATAATTTCATATTTATTACGTTGGCTGTAACACATACATTACTACTGACAACGTAAGATTTATATTTGTTTATAAAACATGAAAGGTAAAAATACTCCGACAAGGACAACGACAGAGGGGGATTGCATCTCTATCTTGCAACTGTAAGTTAAATGTTGGTTTCTTGTTTAGAGAGGGACACACTCTACTCATACAGCTGTAAATAAGGAACAGATTTTTTGTGACCGTAAGCATTTCAGTTAGAGTGTAAGTTCTTTGGATGATCTACATTGACTAAGTATGGTATTACTTTTTAAGTCAATTTTGACGACAACCCCCTAACATTAGGTACACATACTCAAACCATCAATGACAAAAATTCCATTTTCGAAAGTTCACTGACACAATGCAATGTGCAATGATTAAAAAGCTGCATAGCTACATACGTACGCGAATACAATCCATTACTGTCACATTCATATCACGTATAGTCTAGACAAAACTTGTTGTATGCAAATTATTTCGATTGTCGTCTGATTTTCGGGAGTCTATTCGTATTCTTTGCGTATTGTTTATTGTTAAGGAGCAGATTGTATTTTGTGATTATGGTTGGGAATACTGAGTGATACCACCCCATTTAATCATAGGTACTGCTTGTTGCGAGTACTTAAACAAATATTACGGGCTTTTCCTGATTAACATAAATATATTTTCATCATCACCTAAGTTATAGAAATGACTTAGACCAACTTCAATATTGATTTGTAAATATTGAAAATATTAGCGTATCAATCCAACTCTTTACCCATTGACTTCAATAAACTGTAGGTTTTGTCTTATTCACAAACTATAATGTTGCTAACTGTGCTGTCACGGGAGAAGGCCCGTTCCTGCAGTGGGACATTAATGGGCTATTATGATGAGTATTTCTCCAAACTTTGAAATTATCCTTTTTAGTAGGTAACTTCATTTTTTAAATGAATGATGGTAAATTAGTCACCTGTATTATTTAAGACAAGTTACTCGTGTTTACTCATCTAATTTCGAAACACCGCTATGAAATAGAAATGAGTTTAATAATGCAAAGCGCCTGCAATTCCGGCAATAGCAATAATTCCAATAACAACATTTCAATTGTTTTTTATCTAATCCAGCAATTTATTTTGACGTGACTGGGTCTTTCCCTAGCTTGGCATAACCCGACGTCTGTAAAGCCCGATTTACACATCGACAAGTACAGTAGCGAGTTAAGTAGTAAGTTGTTGATTAAGTTGATTTAAATAGATCTCTATCCTATTTTTTGGCGAGTTAAGTACAAAGTAGTCCCCTCTCTTGCGTCTCGCCAACTTAACTCGCCAAAAAATCAACTTAATCAACAACTTACAACTTAACTCGCTACTGTACTTGTCGATGTGTAAACTCGTAAGAGCCGGTTGACCTTTCTATCACGTATGCTTTTTAGTTCGTATGTCATCTTATATGAGGTAGCTTCTAAAATTGCTTTATCCGTGTTGTCTGTCTATTAAATTAATATAACAACAAAATAACACAATAAATAAAAAAATATAGGTACTTATACTTCCCCTTAACTCGTACAGATGCAAAAGAATGGTATGCCTAATCGCCTAGACAATAGTCAGTCTAGGTAGCCTTTTTAGGAGTCTATCCTGCAGCCTAGAGACGAAACTAAATACTCATGAATAAAAATGATGACTACATTAGGCAGACAATTTAAATATTGTACCTAACATATTGTCTGACTAATAATGGTTATGTAATATGTTTTTTTTTCGTATTTAAGTGGTCTGTGAAGGCCGTCATCCCAATAATAAAACAATAGGGCAATACTGGAATCACCTTGGCGGCTTTAAAAATGGTGTTTCAAAGAACCAGGATCTTGTAAGACGCAGTATTAAAAGAGGAGCGCAGCTAAACCCCTGCCTACTCTAAACATAAGCAGTTAAGTCTCATAACCCTGTAATATCACTAGATATTTTTACCCTTTCACCTACACACAGTAATATTTTTAACCTGCATGTCAATTCTCGTACCTTAAAATCGTTAAAAATTCGGCTAATTTAACATTTACTTGTCCAATTGTCACACAATAGGTAAGTATTCTAGTATTTATAATTTAAATATTTTTTAAAGTAATGTACTTAATCGTACTGTAACTTATGCTTAAAACGGCAACTGTAATTTTTAAAGTTCATGCAATCTTCTCTATTAAGAAACGTCAAACGTGACGTTTATTTTATCATTTAACTTTATTTTTAACTAAGTAAATGTTTAAGGACTAGAATACCACTTTTGGATAAATTAAATTTTAAAAAGTTAAAATTAAGTTGAATTAAATTGTTAAAATTAAGTTGAATTAAATGTTACGACAATTGACCTGCTGTTGATTAAAGGTGAATTATGGCGGATTAAGCGGGCATAGATAATACAGCCTTGCTAAAGAATTCTACAATAGAATAACATGCTTAGTTATACTCATTTAATTGGGCCTTTTTTTAAGAAAATTTGATCTTTTAATTTATACTAAAGCCAATAAATCGTGAAATAAATAAATACAAAAGTATTTTGAATAATTTTTATTTTAATTTTGAAACTAATTTATACAATAATATACACTAATACTAAGTATATTATCTACCTTTCTTTATATACATTTAGCCATCTACTATGACCAATATTAAAAATCATATTTTGACCATAAAAATAATATTTAAATCGTCTTAAAAAGCACTGATATTTAATATAAACCAAAAAAATAATTTAATATAAACCAAATAAATAATAATAAATATAATGTTGATTCGGCGTTCTTTATTCCGATAGTACTTTCGGTCAATGGACTTATTCCAAAGAGTCTCTATCAACATCTACGGAGACTCTCGCTTGACAGTTGGATCATAGGTCTGATGCAGAAGGCAGTACTGCTTAACACGGCACGCATTGTGAGGAGGTTCCTATCTCTAGAACCCTAACCACCGGTAGCTTGGTCCCTGTACCCAATGCCGGTGGGTCTACCTTTTTTTATATTTTTAAATGTTTTTATTTTTTATATCTATATTTAAAAATGTAACTAAATGTGATTAATGTAAATAAAGAGAATATAAAGAAAAGAATACTTAAGTATATATTAATTTTCCAGTCTATTAAAAAAATAAAAAGTAAAAAAAAATAAGTATGTTATAATGTAAAAACGTATGTTATGCCTTCATGCGAATCTTTTTCACTGCCTCAAAAACAAATCAATTCCTTGCGAGAATTGGAAAACGGACTGGCTTAGGATCCCAAGGTGACGGCCTAGGTTTGGGGTTGAACGGCGGCAAAGTCGGGTATCTTGGCAGATCGGGAATATTCCTGGCATTACGCCGATTGTAACCTGGATGTGTAGCTCCTGAAAATAATAATACAACATTTTGAAATGAAGTCAAAAATTCCTAAAATATTTTTTTTACATTTAGGTACAATAAACTTGAAATTAAACCCTATACTAATCCATTTGGTGGTATTAGTAGGCCAAGTATCCCTCCGTCACTAGAGGAGGAGCGTCCCTGCAGTGGGACATTAATGGGCCGTTATGATAACATCATCTAGTCCCAAACTAAGCAGATCCTGTACTATGGGTACTAGACAGTGGAATCACATACTAAAATACTTTTTTTGTAAATACATACATACATAGAAAACACCCAGACCAATGCAAACAATCATGTTCACGCAAATTTGTATTGAGCGGGAATCAAACAGAGGTCGTCAAGTTATGAAATAAATAAATCTTGATTTTTACCTGTATCCCGGTTTGTAGGTTGGCGAGTTTCGGCTCTAGAAACACTAGGAGTACCCAAGCTTCTAGCTACCCTTCTATTAGGATCCAGTTTGATATCATCAATATACTTCGGTAAGAACGGATGATCACCAGTGGCAGGGGCTCTTGGTATATCACCTTTGTATAACCATAGAGGCTCGTCATTTGACCTTCTTAGTCTATATATAACAGGCCTTTTCGGAGGTGGAGGCGGTCTGTAAGTTGGCTGTATGAACCGTTGAGCTGACGATTCGAAAATGAAGATTATGGCCATTAAGGCCAGAATTACCACTGGTTTAAACATGTTGGACTGTTCACTGGATATCGTAGAATGATGCCTAGTTATCGATCTTAAGGTTTTTATAATAGTTCTTAAGGAAATTCAGGTAATTTACCCGAGATGAAATGAGATTGCGTTAAAAGTAAAGTACCTTGTATGTTTACGGTCAAAGATTCCTAGTAAGTACGTCATCTTTTATGATATGATATCTTAATGTTTGTGTATTTATTATTAATCATTTACATGTTTTGTATTTATGTAACCTTTGCTGTCAAGGTCAGGGAATCGTTTATAATGAGTTTACCGGGAGTGAATGAAATTTTAAATTATAAAATCACTTTCGCAGATAATAGAGCTTTTAAGAAAAATGTGGCCACTAGACTCAAACCACTCTTTTCAAACCATTCCCGACTCGTAATCACACCAGTTTGATAAACACTTTTTTTTCTTGTTTGTCACACTACTTATTTTGGCACACGATTTAATGTATTTATTTCTGAACTAGTCATCATCATAATCATCATAACAGCCCATCAATGTCCCACTGCAAGGACGGGCCTCCTCCCGTGACGGAGGGATATTTGGCCTACTAATACCACGCTGGCCAGACGGATTAGTATAGGGTTAACTTTCAAGTTTTCCTTATTTTTATTTCGTTAAGATGATAGTCCCTTAGTCGGTTTTTACGACACCCATGGGATGAGATGGGGTGGTGACATATTCTATTCTTACTCCGTCACCGCACGGAGATATTTTATACTTAGGTTACAGTTTAATGTATATAAAGACACTTTATAACCGAAACTTGGGTAAAAATATTAAGGAATTTTGCTACAGCAATCTCAAAATCTGCGTGAAATAAGTAGGTGGGGCACCAATAGCGAAAAGCTTTCAATATATTTCCAAACGGTTTTTTGTATAGAAAGGGTTGTAGTAACTTGTACTTGTTAAGTACTTGTCGCCAAACAGACTTTAATAATGTAGGCACAGCACTAGTTAGTTTAAAAATCATTAAGTAGTGTGACAAACGAGAAAAAGTGTTTTTTTTCTTTGTTTGTTTGATTATTATCATACTGGTATGATAATGTGACTACAAGTCGGTAAACATTAAAATTAGAGCTATGTTATGAATTCCAATTGCATCAAAATAACTAGATGAAATAGAAATAATAAATGTAAGTAAATTCGTTTTGAATAATGATTCATCGGATTCATGATTAATTAACAGGGGACTGTTAATTATTCATTAACTAATCAACAAGAAGTAAAATATAAAATATAACCTCAGATACACCTAAGTATGACAGCTCTTTATAATTATATGTACGCCCTTAGAAAATTATTTCACTCTACTGGGTAAGAGTTATTAACACCCCCATTTTCTCGGTAAACTTTGCTAAAAGTTTCAGATTATGTGGGTCGTAAAGGGCAATTTTACGAATGTCATAGAAAGGAATATATATTATACAGATTGATAGAGAATTAAAAAATCAGCAAAACTGTATCAAAAAGTCATTTTAGCTCAAATGTCCTTTACGACCTTTGAGCCCAGAGGTATCGATGTGAGCGCTGCTCCGCAAGATGATCACAAGCCACATGTGTAACTCTGAAAAATTGATCGCAGTAAAGTCTATTGGCCTCTAAAATGTTACTTACGAAAATAACTTACTTACTTAACTTTTTTTTTATTTTGGACTGGTTCAATATGGCTTATAGAAACATGTTCATTACTGTTTTGTTAAACCCTTTAATTTAACTAGCTAAGAAAGGGTACAAGTTCAACCTAAAAGAGAGGAACCTAAAAACTTTAGCTGTTTTGTAAATACGATGATATATTAAAATGTGCCTCCCTTATACAGGCATCTCCTCATAATATGCATCATATAATTTCTCGTACTACACGGTCACATTATCTAGAGACCTCGCTGGAATGCGAACCTCGCGTCCTGTTCTCCTTTCAACCCCCGCGCTCGTCACGGACGCATTAGTGATTCGTCCGACGCGACGTGACGTCAACGACGCCAGGTCTCGAGGTAATGTGACCGGGTAGTACATACACAAAACGGCAGTACGATACTGAGCTGAGTTTGTACGGATAAACATTTAAACACTACTTCACAGAGGCTGTTACTGTAAAGTTAGGGTATAAGGTTTAAGGAATCAAAAACAATCTTGCAAAACTATATTTATTTTAAACTTAAATACCTATGTACAGCGATTATCATACAACGATACATTTATTAAATAAACTAGCTGACCCGTGCCCACTTCGTTGGGCGACGAAAAAAACGCGTCCGTTTTTTAAACATATTTCATTACTGCTCCACTCCTATTAGTCATAGCGTGATACTTTAATATAGCCTATGACACTCCCCAATAAATGGACTATTCAATCTAGAAAGAATTTTTAAAATCGGTTCAGTAGATCCAGAGATTACCCCCTACAACGTCACAAACACACAATCACACAAACTTTACCTCTTAATAATATTAGTATAGATATTACCTATACTGGATTGACAAAAAAATCTTAAACATACACAGGCACACGACCAGGATCCGATGGTAGTCTAGGACCAGGTAAATAAGGCTTCAGAGTTGGTATTGACGGCCAACGCAACCATTTCGGCAAAGCCCTTGCTACACGGCGATTGTAACCAGAATGATTTACACCATCATCCTTACTAGAAGACTGAAGATTTCCACCTTCTCTTGAAGCTCTAGAACTACTCAAGCTTCCAGCTACTCTCCTGTTAGGATCCAGTTTGACATCGTCGAAGTATTTCGGTAAATATGGATGATCTGCAGTCGAAGGCGCTTGTGGGATATCTTCTCTTTGTGGTTGGACTTCTCTCTTGGCTCTGAAGATCACTGGTATGTTTGGACGTGGCGGTGGTCGGTAAGTAGGCTGTATGAGGCGTTGGCTTGACGCTTCGTATGTAAAGAATATCGCTAACACACATAACATTATTACTGGCTTGGACATGATGGTTGAAAGATTTGGTGGTTGAATGATGTCGTCAGTCACCAGTATTTGTATGAAGTTTTAAGGATAAGCAGGTTCTTTACTTAAGGAGATAAAGACGTATTTGTGTTTCAAATAAAGGGGAACTACTAAGTGTTTATTGCGAATTAAATTTCCTTGAATGCGTCGTAATTTGATGTGACAATAAAACAAAATTAGGTATGTATGTTTGTAAATATACATACTTATTATGTTTGTTTGTTTTCTGTAAGTAATGACGATAAGCTTGATTAAGTACTACATTATTTTATCTTTGTATGGCACTAAGGCGCAAACAATACAACAACGCAACATAGATAATTGACCATTTCATCATAACAGCCCAATAATAATTGTGCCATAAGATAATCTTAGTAAGTACTTTACTATTTATGTTATCAATAAAAACCTCTATAGTCGATATTTGTTTTTTTTTAATTTGTTTCAACTGCCTCGGTTTCGATTTTTACGAAAGACAATTTGTGTGATTCACAAATTAAGGTCGTGGACGTTCTTTGTGTTTCTAAAAGTTCTGGCTATAAAAGGAATGATAAATAATAACTGTAGGAGTTCATAATTAAAAAAAAAAGAAATAAAGATTTCTTCAGCTTTAAAGAAATAAAATTTTTCAAAACATTTAAAATAAATCTTTATTTAAGTAGATATAGCTTATATTTACAAATTATTTCTTAGTTACAATTACCTTTAGTTACATTAAATACGAGTAATAACCTAGCCTTCCTTAAATTAAAGCTACAAACGAAATGAACAATATCATATAATTTAACTAGCTGACCCATGCCCACTTCGTTGGGCGGCGAAAAAACGCTTCCCTTTTTAAAACATATTTCATTACTGCTCCTCTCTTATTAGTCATAGCGTGATACTATATAGCCTATGGCACTTCCCGATAAATGGCCTATTTAACACAAAAAGAATTTTAAAAATCGGTTCTGTAGATCCAGAGATTACCCTACAACGTCACAAACTTACAAACACACAAACTTTACCTCTTTATAATATTAGTATAGAGTATTATCCATGTAACGATGGATTAAGAATACATGGTATTAATCAATAAACCAATTAGCCTATCGCAGTCCACTGCTGGACAAAATGCCTCTCCCAACAAACGCCACAGAACAGGGTCCTCCGCCCTCCGAATTTAGCTTCTACCAAGCGATCTTTTTGAGGTAGAATTAATCTTATAGATACTTACAGGTATTTAACTCCGTGTGGTGACGGAGTAAGAATACAATATGTCACTACCCCTTCTCATTTCATGGGTGTCGTAAAAACCGACTAAGGGACTATCCGTGAATATTATCTTTAAGAAATAAAAAGAAGGAAAACTTGAAATTAAGCCCCATACCAATCCGTCTGGCCAGCGTGGTATTAGTAGGCCAAGTACATATCCCTCCATCACGGGAGGAGGCCCGTCCCTGCAGTGGGACATTAATGGGCTGTTATGATGATATGTTTATGGATGTGATTTGGTGCTCCCACTTCTATGTACTACCTACATCACGACGCTACCTTTATAATAGAATAATCCCTGGTTATGGTTATGTATGGTATACAATGGTTGCAGCGCCTAATTACAGTTATCTCCTATGTCAAAAAAATGACGTCAAGAAAATGCAGCAGTAGAGTTTGTTGCGCCGCTTCTTCTCTACTAGCGCTTTGGAGGCGGTGGTAAAGTTTTCAAAACTTTGAAATGTTAATAAACTTAGATTAAGTAGTGTTAGATGACGTCAAAAAGATACAATATTATTGTACTACTTTGAATAAATAAATGAATACTGAATACTGAATACTGATGACAGGTATTTAAAATTAAAATTAAAATCTTACTCCAACCAAAATTTTGTGATACTAAGAAAATTCATTTAGACTAACATCGCGTTAGACAGATATTGCATTATTTTGAAACTGAGATATCTTTCAAACTAATAATCGGATCTCATCGCTGTAAAGTCAATTATGTTTAAAATTAAATAAATATAATGATTAACGTATTTATTTTGATAAGGGTCGATACCATATACACAAAATAACTTTACAAACAATGCATTTCTTTAAATCAAATTTGATTATTATAAAAAAGGTCGTAGTGAGTCAACCTTAGAAGATAGATATATGGGTCAATCTCCAAATCGGGCGTATTCGTGTGATCGCTCTGGTGCTTTTCAGATCTTGATATTTTTTGGTAATTATGTATCTCATTGAAAATAATGATATTAAAGTACTACATTTTTACTATTGGCCTTCATTTTTGACAAGCAGTTATGGAAATATTTAAGTTCAAACATTTTCGCATCCAGAGCAATCATGATAGGCGCTAGAGCGATCATAAATGGTGAAACAAAAATAATAAAATTGGTAATATATTATTTATTTAGTCATTTTTAGTCTTGCATGTTACAAGATTTTATGATTTTATGTTTAGGGGATATATCTAGAGCTTTTTGAGAGCTCATCAGTTGGAAACTTGTTCATTTTTAGGGCAGCGTACCGATTTTGAAACATCGGAACCCTTATAGGATCACTTCGGTGTCCGTCTGTCCGTCTGTCTGTCTGTCTGTCTGTCTGTCTGTCAAGACCATTTATCCCAGGAACGCGTGGAGGTATCAAGCTAAAATTTTCAACAAATATTATTAGTGATGAGAAGTGACGTCATAGAATTTTTGACAGATAAGTAAGTCGTGACGTCACATAATTTTGGCAGGAAAATATTTTTTGACAGCTGAGTCGTGACGTCATTGAATTTTTGACAGATGTGTCGTGACATTACAGAATCTTTGACAGATGAGTCGTGACGTCATAGAATTTAGGCGGGAAAAATAATATTTAGACAGCTGAGTCCTGACGTCATCACAATTTGGCGAGAAAGTAAATAGGTTTGTACGAAACCCTCGGTGCGCGAGTGAGACTCGAGTGAGAGTGAGAGAGAGACTCGCACTTGACCGGTTTTATAAGGGGTCCGTACCGATTTTGGAAAAACGGAACCCTTTGTTGTCCGTCTCTCTATCCAGACCATTTATCTCAGGAAGGCGTAGAGGTATCAAGCTGAAATTTTTACCAAATAGGTACTAAGGTCTGTTGCCTTTTAGTGCTTTAAAAAAATCAAACTTCTAATCTAACGAAATCAAGAGATATTTATGTCGCAAATTTTCGATGAGCAAAGGGCAAAAAGTTACAGGGTACTTCCAGTCTACATACAAACTTGAAATTTGGCATGAAGCAAGGTCTTGTAGTGCATGTAAAGGAAAACTTCCGAAAACTTGAAATTTTGACTTTCATCATATTATATTTTGATAATTTCGTCATAGTCATAATAATTTTGACGTTGTTGAGTCACGTGACTGAATGAATGAGTCGTAACGTCATAGAATTTTGACAGATGAGTCGTGACGTCATAGAATATTGGCCGCAGAATATTTTGCAGGGAAGTCGTGACGTTATAGAATTTTTGACAGATGAGTCGTGACGTCACAGAATTTTTGACAGCTGAGTCGTGACATTTGTCGTTGTAACAATCTGGTATTATTACTTAAAGTAGTTTTATAACGTACAAATATTGCAAAATATCATCGCTCTGGTCTTTTTGACAGAGCAATCATAGCCATAGCGATCAAAAAAAGTCATAAAAGCATTAATATAGCCCAAAATAAAAACAGTAGAAAGTTGTGTTTACGTCTCATAAAGAACATCATTACTATCACTTAATTCACTTAATAAGCACATTCACAACCTTACTACTTAATTTTAAAAACATGCCATATCAATCATCAAATTCGAGAACCAAACCCAGATAAATCATAAACTTACCCTCGTAATGTTGGAGTGGGGGACCGTGGCACAAATGTATCTTCCTCGGCGGTTAGACCACTACAGCCACTACCCCGGGGGAGGGGAATAGAGTTTCTATTTCGTAAAACGAGGGATGAGCGCGATGTTTTACTCCAGCGCAGAGCGATGAGATAAAATGGCAGGTCATGACGATAAGCTTAAATTGTGCCAAAAATATTGATAATATAATTTAAAAAAAAATATTACAATGAAGATTAACTATTTGTTATGTAATATAAAATAACACCGGACATATGAACCTTCTCAATAAAAAGTTACACAATGTTTTCTCTTTCAATCGGGAGTTAGGTCAACCCAGAGCAATCAGGATTTTAGGGTTTATGATTTTTTTTTTAATATTTCTAATAAACTAATTCATAATTTCAGCCCTGCACCACATAGATTAGACACCAAAGTGTACATAAAAAAATGTAATGAAAACGTTTATCCATTTCAAAATGGGTTTCTCCAGTCCGACACGATAAAAAATGCCTCTGGAGATCTACCCATATGCTATCATTGACTTAATTGTAAAACTTTTTTAAAGGTACAATTCTCTAATAAGTACATCATTTCAGTATATCTCCAGACGTTTAAGCAGCAGAAGTAAAATAAACGTTTTTAAGCGTCACTTTTATAAACATATTTCATTACTGCTCCGCTTCTCTTAGTCATAGCGTGATACTATAAAGCCTATGACACTCCCCGATAAATGGACTATTCAACACAGAAAGAATTTTTAAAATCGGTTCAGTAGATCCAGAGATTACCCCCTACAACGTCACAAACACACAAACAAACAAACACACAAACTTTACCTCTTTATAATATTATTATTATATTATTATATTATTATTATTAAGTATAGAAGTATAGATAATTAAATATTCACGAACATCTCTACACAGCGCCATCTGTTCCTAAAGTAAGCTAGGCTTAACCTGCTTGTGTTATGGGTAACAGAACAAGGGATATTAATACTTATAAGTATACTTTTTTTTGTAAAAACGTACATATTATACTTAGAAACACTAAGACCAATGCAAAATCATGTTCATGCACACAAATATTTCCGTTCGCGGGAATCGAACCCACTTGAGACCTCTGCGTAGCAGTCATGTTGTATAACCACTACGCCACAGAGGCCGTCATAATTTAACAAATACCTACAACTTTGATTATTTTCATACCTACTTATAAAGTTATGCCTTGTTTCCATAATATATAAAATGCTTTTAGTTATTAATTTTGCTGACATGATATTAATTGACGTCTTCATCATCATCAGAATAGCCCATTAATGTCCCACTGCAGGGACGGGCCTCCTCCAGTGACGGAGGGATACTTGGCCCAATAATACCACGCTGGCCAAACGTATTGGCCAGCTGTAAGTTCAATAAATTTCAAAATAAATTATCTTAAAAACAAAATCAAACCAGAGCATTGATAACGATTGCAACTAATTTCGTTAACACACAAGTAACATTTAAGTAGGTACTTCATTTTCACATTTCTAGTACTTAAAACAATAATAAATAAATAAATAATCCTTACACATTCACACATCGCCACCTAGTCCCAAACTAAACAAAGCTTGTACTATGGGTACTAGACAACGGATAAACATACTCAAATACTTTTTTTTTGTAAATACATACCTACAATTATACATAGAAAACACTCAGACCAATGCAAACAATCATGTCCATGCACACAAAGATTTGCATTGAGCGGGAATCGAAACCGAGACCTCTGCGTAGCAGCCATTCGGCGCCGTTTCGGTATTGTATCGCTAAGCCATTACGAATTGTTACTCAAAAGCTGCCTTTGCCTTTTCATTGTGAAGTCATGAAACATCTTTTATGAAGAGTTAAAGTAAAGATTTAGGGGTCATATTCAAGTCAATGATTCATTTGGGTGATTCTTCGAGCCCAACATTTTCGATGTCTGGAGGTTTTTCTTTGTAACTAACAGACCAACCAAACTGCAATTATTTTTTAAACATAGTATAAACAGTTACCTATCTTGCACACGTTATTGTTTTTTAATAATAGTTTTTTATATATTTAAAAAAAAAAATTAAAAAGCGTTCTTCTGATTAATATGGTGTGTCCGTACCCCAGTTTCTTGAACGTTAGTAACAGTAACATTTTTTCTTATTAACGAATCGATGTGCGTTATAAATATTACGATAGAATATTAGTTGTTTCTTTACACAAAAAAAATGGTACTAATATTTGCGATAGTTTTTTAATAAAAAAATAAATTGTAAATGTCCGGCACAAAAGTCTGATTCATATTCGCGCGCTTTACTCGAACGTACCTAGCTAAGTACGAAACATCAGGAGATCCCTTCTAGTGCTGGTGGTAGCCAGGGACTCTGCTGACGTGGTCACGACATTACATGCGGCTGGTTCGGGTTGTTGCGGAGTTATAAATGTAAATATCTGATTCATATTACTTTGGTTCACCTGTGTTTCTGATTACTATGTTGGCTGTTATAATTAACTTAAATGGTTTTCAAACTTGAATCTGTTGGAAATATAATTCAATTGGGGATTAAAAGCCTATGTATAAATAGCAATCCTTAATTGTATACGTGTAGTGATTAACCGATGTTAAAAGGCAAAATTTTGATTCATATGTACCTGATTCATACGGTAAAAATACTATATTAATCAGAATTTCACACATATTGTTAATATGGCGGCACGGATAATGATTGATATTGTCAAGTTGTCAATGCTTCTAATAACTAGATTTAGGTGTGGTGATAATCATTGTGATTATCAACTGTGATTTTAATAAATAAATGACTGATTTTTATAACTAGAATTTCATTTTTGTTCCTAATTCTGATTTATATGACCTCAAAAAATTTTTAGTTAATTATCTCGAAAACCATTTCATAAAAAAGTGTGCCTTTTTCAGACATTGTATATTAAGTTATCATCTTTGACAAAAACATGTTTAATAAGCGAAAATGTGAAAAAAAAATTTGGCCATATGAATCAGACAAAGAATCGAATTTCGAAGAAACACCCATTTACTGCCTTTAAGCGGCTAGTAAAAGTGTCACATTTCAAACTACATAAGTACATTTTTCGAAGACTGAAAATGCAACGATCACAGGCAACGATCGCCTAACAAAAGGTCTGTTTTAATTCATAAAATACTTAGTTTGTGTTTTTTGTAATTCATGCAGCTAACTAGCAAATGCATTACTGTTTTGGATTGTTAAGTGCAAATCATGATATTTTGAATACTCGGCAATGAATATCGTGTTGTTTTCACTCCCGATTTCTACCGATAAATGAAGAAAATTCCCTAGTGTCAAGTCTAAGTTTGTACTATTTTCTAAAATATTGCTTATACTTACTTACTTACAATTATTAAATAAGATAACAATAATCCTTAAACTACTACTTACATTAATCACGAATGCATATTAACTTATATTTTAAATGTCCCACTTCAATGGTTTTTTGACTACTATTAACTTCATTCAAGAAGGAAAATTTGGCCTATTAAAACACGGATTGTTAAAGGCTTATTTTAAGTTTTCCTCCTTGTCATTCCATCTCTGGTCCCTGTCTTCAAGAAATGCTTAAAGTTTAACATCATCCATCAGCTAATTGACGTCTTAATATAGGTTTTTTTTATGTAATGGGAGGCAAACGAGTAAGAAGGTCATCTGATGGTAAGTGATCACCGCCGCCCATGGACACCTGCATCACCAGAGGATTCATAGATGCGTTGCCGATCTTTAAAAAGGGAGTAAGCTCGTTTTATGAAGCTCCCCAACACACTTTAAGCGGGCCTTTACCTCCCTCATTCATCGGTTTCACACCGCCCAGGGCCCTAACTAGGTCATCTGCCCACCGTGCAAAAGGTGGAAACTATAACTTAAAGTATAAAATCACAAGAAAGTAGACCAATATACTACGTTAAGTATAAAGAAGGAGAAAGGGAAGAAAAATCTGGAGAAGCGGTCGATGTAGATGGCTGTCTCTCTACCGTTGCAGAAAGTGTCGTATTGTGGTATAGAAGCTGAAGTGCTGGCACGAGGATCCACTGCTGTTGGGAATATGTGCTGGAAAAAGGAGATATATTATGTAATTATTATACAAAGTGTCCCAAAACTCGACGTCAATTCGGAACCGGGAGATAAGGCAAGTCACGCTGGTTTTCAGAAAAATATAAAATAAAATGTAAGTTGCAGTGTTCTCATTGATAATATTTAGGTAGAATTATAGAAATTTTAAGTTTTTTATAAAACGAGCTGCTCATACAAAAAGTGCCTTAACCTGTGAATAAATTGTTTTTCTTTCTTTCTTTTCTTTCTCCTATTACTTAACTAGATTTAGGTGTTATGATTAATTGTGAGGGAGAATTTACTATCATTATAATAAATAATACACTGATTTTTCTACTTCATTTTTATTCCTAACTACCGTACCGTACCCGTGGGCGCAAGCAAACAGACGTTTTCTAAGCCTAAATGTGAAAAAAATAGGCCATCGGAATCAGACGAAACATGCTAAGTATTTCGGAGATAAACAAAGATGCTTATCACGAAGTATTTTAATAACGTTAAAATTCAACAAATAAGACGTACTTTAAAAGCATCCAAGTCCCTTGACAGATCTTCATCAGAATATCCTTTCATAGCCTTCGTAGCGACAGGTCCCATGTAGTTGTTCACCACGGCGAATTCGAACAGCGAGAGGAACACGAAGACCGAACAGGATGACATCCAGACATCTATAGCTTTGACGTATGATACTGGTGGCAGACTTTGTTGAGACTGGGTGTTTTGGGTTGCTGTAAAATTAAAACAAAAACAATGTTTTGAATTTGGATCATAAAATAGATATAGCGAAAACGTACTTTTTTTAAAGACTATCACTTGTTATTCATCACCAAGCATAATAAGAAATACGACTAATGAAGAA
This sequence comes from Schrankia costaestrigalis, assembly GCA_905475405.1. NCBI lineage: Eukaryota > Metazoa > Arthropoda > Insecta > Lepidoptera > Erebidae > Schrankia > Schrankia costaestrigalis. The sequence goes on from FR997850.1 coordinate 8,225,300, forward strand.
GGAAAACGTGAGCTACCTAATATCACATTAGCTAAACGGGTTGTCATAAGGTTTGTCAACTTGCCTATTGTTTTCGTAGGGATAAAAATAATAGCGAATTTTGCCTTTGTTAGATACTGCTTACTTAAAAAAAAACAACGATATGTAAATATACAAAATCTACTCACGAGTAATATTTAAGAGGGTGAGTGCCTGGAGATCTGTGACACAGGTCTAGAACCTAGTATAGACTCCAGCTCTCACAGAGGTATTCATGTAAAATTAGTTGATAAGGAATATTGTGAAAATGGCAACCTTTATGAGAGAAATAAAATACTATTACTATTACTATACAAGATTTCTATAAAATTTATTAAGTATATTCTCACCTAACGTCAGTAAAGACGTGACACCCAAAGTGACCCTGGCAGGAATAGCTTCAGGTTTAATCCAGAATGAGATCCAGGACATGACAACAATCAATGCCGACGGGATGTAAGTGTGGAACAGATGGTATCCCAGTCTTCTGCGGAGGTTGAATACTACTGCTAAACAGGTGAAGTTGCCTGGAAATTAGGTAAAACGTTTTTATTAATGCCATGTTTTTCAGTTTGATTTAAGATGGTAGATGAGCTAGTGGTTCACATAATGATAGGTTGTAACTGCTGTTCATAGACGTCAGCAATACTTGTGCGCAGCCAAAGTTGTATTTTCACTATTGACATAGCTAAGGTTACTACAGTTACCCTATCCACCTTATGAGCGTTTATAGGGCTCACTAGCGCCGCCAATAGAAAAAAAATCATAATTCGCAAATAGGATGAATAATGTAAAATGTTGATAACAAAGTCTTGAGAAAAGGCAATAAAGTATTTGTATAACACAGGCTCAACACTTTAAATGTTTTTCAATTTAATAAATATTGCATTATAAACAAAACGGCTGTTTTTTTTCGAATGCGAAACTTAACCTTTTCTCAAGATTTTGTTATCAAAAATTTTACATTATTTATCCTATTTGCGAATTATGATTTTTTTTATTAGCGGTGCTAGTGAGCCACGTAAAGGCCCTTAACACATTGACATTTTTACATTAATTACTTCTTATATGTGAATTATGCGGTCACAGTGGTGGTACCGATAAAGACGGTACCTATAACAAGACTTTACATAATTATCAAGGCCAAAAGTTTGTGAATGTGCAGGCAAAGGGAGGTCCGAAAACAACACCTTTATCAATTCATTTAGTTAGGGCAGTACTAATAGACCAAATGTACCCTTCTTCACTAAAAGAAGTTTGTGTTTGCAGAGGGACAATGCATTACCTACAGACGAGAATTCACTAGAAACGGCTGACATAAATCTATACTAATATTATAAGGAAGTAAAGTTTGTGTGTTTGTGACGTTGTAGGGGGTAATCTCTGGATCTACTGAACCAATTTTAAATATTCTTTCTGTATTGAATAGTACATTTATCAGGGAGTGTCATAGGCTATATAGTATCACGCTATGACTAATAGGAGTGGAGCAGTAATGAAACACGAGTCAGCTAGTCTACAATAAAAATGAACTTTTTACCAGTAGAATATTCGATGGTGCAGTCTGATGTGTAGTTATTAGAAATGTCAAGTTGTGGCAGCTCAATCTCAGGGTTGACCACCAAGGGGTCGGTCAGGTTCCAGATGAACACCAAATCGTGGACTGTATGTGATACTGAAATGAACAAAAATAATTTATGTACTTTTTTTTTATTATAGTTTGGTCACAAAATATATACCTACTTAGATTTATAACTCTAGGGTAGCTCTTAGCAAAAGATATATAGTGCTCTAGGTAACTCTTAGCAAAAGATAGTAAGAAGTACGAGTAAATGCTGTAGATTTGCGCTCTCTGCGTAGAATGGGCACTGTATCTTTTATTGATAGGGTGCCAAGCAGTGAGATACCTTGAGATCATTGTAAATTAAAATAAGATTCAGTGACGAGGATCGAGAAACTAATGTTAATGGTTGGACACATTGAGAGAATGGATAATAGGAGATTTGTCCTACACAAAGACATAATTAGTGACGTCCATCGGAAAGATGAAATGTGTAGTATGTAATGTAGACGAAGCTAAGAAGGTTGGAAAGGATCATAGTACATGGAGCTCAGTAATCTTTGCATATTCCCATGGGGATCTAGTAATAACTTACAGCTTTCAATCATCATAGAACAGCTCTGAGTATCATGAGGATAAGATTCAAATTTCATTGCACATGACAGCACCAGAGTTAATCTGTAAAAAGTTAGAAACATTTGTAGCACAGCTACTAAAACACATGGCTACTACGCTGCTCGGATCAAATTTCTGCTTGGACATTTTTGTGTCCAAAAAAAAATTGTGAAATTAATTACTAGCTGACCCGTGCCCACTTGGTTGGGCGGCGAAAAAAACGCGTCCTTTTCTTAAACATATTTCATCATGCTCCATAGCGTAATACTGTATAGCCTATGACACTCCCCGATAAATGGACTATTCAACACAGAAAGAATTTTAAAAATCGGTTCAGTAGATCCAGAGATTACCCCTTACAACGCCACAAACACACAAACTTTATCTCTTTATACCTAATATTAAGTATAGATGTCATTGTTGTCTGGGTTTACACAATATTGTGTAGGTAGCTGAAAGATTACGGTAGCTTGTGGAGTTACAGGGCTATGTCTTTTTAAAAAGGAAAAAGAACATAAAATGTATACTAAAACTTACTTAGACATATAAAGCAGCGTCTTATCATGATACAACCATAAATAATGATTAGGTATGCTCATTTCATGAAATGTAACTTTCTTCGCGTTTTTGAAGAAGCAATCAGGTCTCCATATCTTGTTTAGCCAATCTACGTCGAGTATTCTGTATTCTTCGTGCATATTCTCTGGTAGTCGAAGACGAGGATCCCTCCATGATTGAGCTAAGAATATGTCTGCTACGTATGTCTGAAAAAATATAATAGGGTTTTTACATTTTTGCTTAGATACCTAAGGTGATGGTATGAGAATACAAGTACTAAACTAAGAGAAATTAAGAAAATATGTTTTACATTAACATATTATCTTAACCACTAAGTAGTAGTTTTGTGTGGAGCATTGCTGATGCGTAGAGGTCTGGAGTTCGACTCCCTCTCAATTAAAATCTTTTTCAACGTGATCATGGTGGTTTACAATATCACTGTGTTTTGTTTTGGGACTAGAATTTGGTATTGTGCAAATGTATGAATATGTAATATTATTGTAATTGCCACTGCGAAGACAAAGGAAGGAAAACGAGACATAAGTACCTACTTAGTTTACACAAATCCGTCTTGGTATTTAGATACTATGTAGGCCATTTTTCCTCCTTCATCCTTGGGGACATTAATATACTGTTTTGAAGATAAAAAATTATGAATGAAGATATATAATAATCAAAGATATATTTACCATGCTCTCCTCATTGATAGAATCCAAAGATAATACAGTAACATGAAAATACACTATGGTTGGTTGTCCCTGAAGTTTTGGTGCCCTGTTCTTATCGTAAAACTTTGCTTTCTCTGGTAAAATGTCTCTTAAAGAAAGACTAGACTCTCCTTTTAATTCTATTTCTTGATAAGACGCATTTGTTCTAAAAAATAAATAATTTATTTGTTTAACAGCCGAATACTCAAACGTCTGTTAAAGTAAAGCGGCGCTTAAACAAGAAATTCTCATACAATAACCCCCTTACTCATAAACGCCTCTTAAATTTTAGTCAATTGATTAGCTTAAATTCTTACGGTTTTGTTTGGTATAAGGTTTGTTTTGCTAATAAAAATCTCGCTAAACAGTGATTAAATTTAAGAGGCGTTTATGAGTAAGGGGGTAAATGTCTAGTTTAAGCGCCGCTTTACTTTAACAGACGTTTGAGTATTCGGCCGTAAGTCACATAAAATTTAGCTTCTGTATGGTCACGAGTTTTTGACTCACGGGTGAATAGTTTTTGTACAATCCACAAATGTTTGTCCTGTGTTTAGATGTTTTTTATTCCTGTAAAAATGGTTGGTTTAGAAGAATACGAGGGTTATAGTAGGTATGATATCTATCTAATGCGGGAATTGATATTTTAGAGAACATTATCAATTCATGGTATGGTGTTCACGATATGCTCTAAGCAGCATGTCAATTCTCGTACCTTAAAATCGTTAAAAGTTCGGTTAAGTTAACTTTTACCCCCTTACTCACAAACGCCTCTTAAATTTTAGACAATTGATTAGCTTAGTTTCTTACGGTTTTGTAAGGTATAAGGTTGATTTTACTAAAAAAAATCTCACTAAACAGTGATTAAATTTAAGAGGCGTTTATGAGTAACCCCCTTACTCATAAACGCCTCTTTGTCAAATTGTAACACAATAATAGGTAAGACAATTAGACAACTCTAAATTTTTAACGATTTTAAGGTAGGTACGAGAATTGACATGCTGGTTTGGATGATGTTCATGAGGATACTAAGCGAATCCTACGCAGTCCAAATTGTTAAAAACATGATTATTGCAAATATATAGGTAATTTTTTTTTTATTCCTGCGTTTCTTGATATGTGCACTCTACACTTATAACTTGCCAGTTACGGTACTATCAAAAAAACCAGGGTTCGATAGCGATTGAAATGAACCAGCTCGAATTAAAGTTTCTGTGGGGATAGATACCTACATTGCTAACGCTGTCGACTGTACATTAAGTTATTGGATAAGCCCGATTTACACATCGACAAGTACAGTAGCGAGTTAGGTAGTAAGTTGATTTGAATAGATCTCTATTCTATTTTTTGGCGAGTTAAGTACGAAATAGCCCCCTCTCTCGCGTCTCGCCAACTTTACTCGCCAAAAAATAGGATGAAGATCTATTTAAATCAACTTAATCAACAACTTACTACTTAACTCGCTACTGTACTTGTCGATGTGTAAATCGGGCTCAATAGTAACTACTATCAACAAAGCCCACGTTCGATAGCGATTGAAATGAATCAGTTCGAAATTAAGTTTCTGTGATAATACACCCCCAACGTTGTCGACTGTAGGTACTTTAAATTATTATATGAAGAAATAATACAAGATAGACATACTTACAGGAAGCTGACAGCTGCTTGAACTCTTCCAGCCTCAGTCACATCCATATTTATAATAGTCAACATAATATACATTAATACATTGTCTAACATATCCATTTTAATTTAATATAACACGAGAATTATTTGAACACTGGTTTATTTGAGCCGCATATTTGTGACTTAGGATATTATTGCTAAAAAATCATTAAAATAAAATTGTTTAAAGTGACAGACGGGTAAATGCCGTGTAGTCAGTTATACCATAGCGCAGTCCAGTCGTCTCCTACCCTAGACCTAGACATAAGTGACTAATTCTGATAGTCCTGTTATTTCACTAGGTACCCTTCCACCTACTTTACGACAAACTGAGACTAAGGGTTAGTGGTTATCGCGAAGATAGTAGCTTTTTTGTCCCCACAATATTATAATACTTTTATGATACCTATGTTAACTTCTAACATGTCATAGAAGGCGCTTAAGCCCGAGTACGATGTAGCCATCTCTCTCGCGTCTCGCCATCTTAACTCGCCAAAAAATAGGATGGAGATCTATTTAAATCAACTTAATCAACAACTTACTACTTAACTCGCTACTGTACTTGTTGATGTGTAAATCGGGCTTACGTTATAGAAATTCAAAGTAGTATACAGTGTTTGGAAAGGTTTATATAGGCTTTGATCCCAGGTCTGGTTCTGACGGCATGAATTTACTATTGCTTCTAGAACGAACGAAGAAATTACGCCCTAATATCTAATGTGTACGAAAAGATGTCACTCGCCTACTATATAAATAAATACGTAAACGTACACACGAGTGCATTTATAGTTGTGTATATGAAAACATAGGTACTAGGGCTTCATTATTCAATACAATTCAATATAGTGTGAATGGTGACCTTTCTTATTTATAGATATAATTTGTGCATGTGGTGAAGTGTCTAAGAACAAGTATATTATGACAGCATCACACTTTTACATTAGTAAGTATTAGGTAAAGACATAACATCCCATTAATGTCCCACTGCAGGGACAGACCTACTTCCGTGACGGAGGGATACTTGGCCTACTAATACCGCTGGTCAGACGGATTGGTATAGGGTTTAATTTCAAGTTTTCCTTCTTTTTTATTTCGTAAAGATAATAATCACGGATAGTCCCTTAGTCGGTTTTTACGACACTCGTGGGATGAGATGGGGTGGTGACATATTGTATTCTTACTCCGTCACCACACGGATAGTTATAATGAGGTAAAGACGGACTGTTTGTTTGAACTGCATTTCAGAATTCTAAATACTCCCCTGAACCACCTGCGAAAACGGAGAGACTGCAAAAAACTAATGCTATTGAGTAGATTCAAACTATTAGTAGTAGATACGGCTTGAACCCACAATTAATGTTCCCAGGTTAGCCTTAGCGTCATACATTTGTTCCTTCTTAAAACAACGAAGGGAAGATGCCACTGGCTGAGCAATGCGCACCATATTAAACTATCTAATTCTGAACCATGTTCCTAAAAGTTGTTTTCCAGAAATTAATCAAAGGGCTATTGTTACAAGATACACACATATTATAACCATCGCTTATGCTTGGCGTCTGGAAACTGGTTGAGACCATACGTTAGAAAATAAAACCTTAAAGTCACGCAGATGACCATAATTGAAAGAGCTAGTCCAAATTTATCTTTAAGACGCATAGCTGACCCAATAGCCACATGTAAAAAAGTATTTAAGTATGTTTAACCGTTGTCTAGTATCCATAGTACAAGCTTTGCTTAGTTTGGGACTAGATGGCGTTGTGTGAATGTGTGAGGAATACTTATATTTATGTAGCAGCAACATAATTAAAATATGGAAAAAATTCGTCCTCGTTAACTATGGTGGGCTATGAAAGCAGACCTTTATGACAGAACTATTTAAATCAGCAGATACAAGATCGTATGCGAACCAAAAATTTGAACTATTTTTTAAGGAGAGAAAACAGCAGTCTTCTGAAAATAATAATATAACTTCTGAATTTTCATAACCCTTTATCGACACTCGGGGGACACAAGAAGGCTGGAAACATAATTATATTCCTTCACCACACAAATAACAAAAACAAAATTCCTTATGATAAAAAAGTTTCTGGTCAATAGCAGGTAGACGTAGCCTCTAAAAGGCTTCATCATAACAGTCCATTAATATCACGCTGCAGGGACGGGCCTCCTCCCGTGATGGTGGGATACTATCCTACTGCTTAATACCATGCTGGCCAGACTGATTGGTATAGGGTTTAATTTCAAGTTTTCCTTCTTTTTATTTCGTAAAGATTACATTCACTTATAGTGCCTTAGTCGGTTTTTACGATGTCCATGAGATGGGGTGGTGACATATTGTATTCTTATTTCGTCACCATACGGAGACTAAAAGGCTTCAAGATGGAAAAGAGATAAGATTTTCAGTCTTTGTAAGTAGGTATCTTTTACTTTTCCTCACGCAATAAAGCACGGTATCGAAATTAATAATTTAAAAAAATACTTAATTAAAATAGTAATTAAATAACTTAATAACTATTAAATATACTTTTCACTAATAATAATTCTTAACACTTTTAATAAACACTGTTAACGAAATATATTTGTTTGATAAACACAAATCCAATATTTCCGTAAAGCGGACATTTTTACACACGTCTATTTCTAACGAAACGACATATTTTACTAAGTGTAAAGTAAAGGATGTCTTATGTTCACAGGAAAAACGAGAGCGATGAACAGAGCGATGAGCAGAGCGTTTTATAAAATATGTGTAAAATATGTGGTTTTTTTTTCGAAGATCGAAAAAAAAACCACATATTTTACACATTTTTTTTCGAAGATTTTAATAATAATAAATAAATAAATAAATAATAAAAGTATTTGAGGCTCCGAAGTCAGTTTCGATTGGATCAAGTAATATGATAGAGATCCGTCTGTGTGCTGACGAATGGTTCTCCTACCAGTTCATATCACGGGGGTCGTAAAGACTAACTAATTCAATAATAACTAAGGCAGGATTACCCAGGCTTACTACTTTTGATAGAGTATCTATCTGGTACTATCTCTATAAAAAGAAAAACTAACTAAAACTTGATATAAAAGCGCCAAAAAAACTGCCTAATAACGAGGTTGGTAAATAGATCAAGTTTGAAGTCCCGTCTGGAACAGTAGGTACCTAATATCCTATTATGTTGAATTTAATGCTTTGTCCTCACTGCCTACCCAGGACGGGATAAGGCGTGAGTTTATGTATGTATGTAAATGCTTTGGTTTGCTAATCAAGGTTACAAAAGGCCGATTGATGAACGAAACACAGGATCGCGGGTAGAGTAAAGGGTTGGAAAAGGTCTGTTTTCAGTAGTGGATTTTTTTGGCTAACTAGGTATATAGGTACGAAAACAGAAGCAAAATACTGTTAAATTGGATAATTGCGTTTTGAATTTAACGTAGTCTAGCAATATATTTTAAAATTTATTTTACTATAAACTCCACAGCCTAAGCAAGGTACGTCCGGTCTTCATAACAAGATTAACGACGACAGGCGAGGCAAACGATGAAACCTTGTGCCACTTGTTGCAATTTCACATATCGACATATAATTTATTGATCTAATTGATTCTGTTTATATAATACTAACTGACCCGTGCCCACTTCGTTAGGTGTTCATTATCCCAGTATTAGGTATTCATCAGGCCCGCCTGGGCCCGGGCCTACGGAATTTAATATTTTTTTTTTTTTTTATATTTATTGTCATTTTATTTAAAAAGAATAAAATACAATACTAATATTACAATCTAGTCTTAAGACTAATAAGTAATTTTAATTTAACTTAAACGTTTACAATATGTTACAACTAAGTGATTATCCATTGACGTCATCTTAGAGTTTATTATTAAGGGGAAGCACTTTGTTCTTGTGTCCGATAGTTTAGTACTTATACTAAACACTTATTTCACTAACACTAAAATCACTACACTAACTCGAACGGTTTAGTCCTTTTAAGCCTTCTCACCAGTCCCGTGTTATCGAGGAGCTGGATAGCCTCGACATTCACGTGGTGATGAAGCCTCCACTCGTGGGCTGTAGCAAACTTTGAAATGACTTTATCGACGGTATCCACCTTGAGATCCCTATGAATATCGCAGTTTCTGACATACCAAGGCGCATTTACTATGCTCCTCAGCACCTTGTTTTGAAATCTTTGGATTATTTGAACGTTACTTTTTTTGGCGCATCCCCATAGTTGTATACCATAGGTCCAAATTGGTTTCAAGATTTGGTTGTATATAAGAAGCTTGTTTTGGATAGACAGGGTTGAATTCCTGCCTATAAGGTGATACATTTCTCTATATCTTAAGTCCAAATAATCTTTCTTCTTCTTTATGTGAGCTTTCCAGCGTAGCTTTGCATCTAAGGTCATTCCTAGATACTTAGCCGTATTAGCATATGGTACTTGATTGTTGTTTATATATACCTGGTGCGCGGTTTTCGAATCTTTGTTTGTGAAATCAACGTGAACAGATTTAGATTCATTTAGTTTTATTCTCCATTTTTTTGTCCATTTTAGAACATTATTAACAGAGACTTGCATTTTTTTTGCAGCTTGTTGATGGGTTTCAGCAACAGCCAGAATTGCAGTATCATCGGCAAAAGTAGCCATAGTATTATTATTGAGTTCTGGAATATCACTAGTAAATAGTAAGTACAGCACAGGACCTAAGACGCTTCCTTGTGGAACACCTGCTTTTATTTCTTTAATTTCAGAGTAAGCATCTTGCTGCCTTATTCGAAAGGTTCTGTTAGAAAGATAAGACGTAAGTAAATCAGAGTATTGTTTTGGCAAACAATTTTCTAGCTTCAGTATTAAGGCCGTCATGCCAAACTTTATCGAATGCTTGTGCAACGTCAAGAAATACAGCAGTACATACTTTCTTTTCTTCAAGAGCTTTTTCTATGACTGTTACTATTCGGTGCACTTGATCAATAGTTGAGTGTTTTTCTCTAAACCCAAATTGGTGGTCTGGAATTTTTTTTTTCTTTTCTATTATAGGAATCAGACGCTTTAACAGAAGTTTTTCAAAGAGCTTAGATATAACTGGAAGCAGTGATATAGGTCTATAAGAGTTAACTTCATGAGGAGGTTTCCCTGGTTTTGCTATCATAATTACTTCTGCAACTTTCCACAAATCCGGGACATGCTTAAGTCTAAATGTAGCATTTATTATAGTTGTAAGCTTAACTATTGCTTTCCGTGGAAGATTTTTAAGCACTTCACCAGTGATAAGTTCATATCCAGGTGACTTTTTTGCATTAATATTTGTTTGTATTTCCTTTGTGACTTCTTTTGGAGTAACAAGTTTTATATCTTCGTCATCTTGGATTACTATATAGCTGGGTGACAAATCATCTTCTTGAGCTTCTAATGGCTGAAATGTATTTGCTAGGTATTCTGCAAATATTTTTGCTTTTTGATCATTATTACTTGCCCATTTGCCATTTTTATCTTTAATCGGAGGAATTTGATCAATTCTTTTATTTACTTTCTTAACTGCTTTCCATAAAGAGAAATTTGTACTTTTATCTGCAGTTAGCGATTGTAAATGGTTATTTGTTTGGGTGTCGGTGTAATGTTTAATTTTTCGAGTTAGTAACTTAGTTAAGTTGTTGAGTAACCTTTTGTCTAGTGGGGATCTTGTTTGATGCCAGATTTTTCTCTGCTTTCTCTTTGTGCGCAATAAGTCAATAATGTCTGAAGGATATGATGGTCCCTTATGTTTTTTCGTGATTGCGGGAGTATTTGTCCAAGCAGCATGTTGAATATCATTGACAAATTTAGCGACTTCCAGGTTTAGTTGTTGGGAAGTTTTTATTGGCACTTTAAGGTTGATTCTATTTTCTAGATCTAGTTTAAAACTGCTCCAGTCTGTAAACTTGTTGGTTAGACTGGGAGAGTTCTCTGTTTTTAGTATAGTATTAGATAACGTTAATATTATTGGAGAATGATCGGAGTTCATGTTATGACATTCTTTTATTTCTAAGTAATTTCTTGAAATGTTTTTATAAATAAAGAAATCTATGAGATCTGGAGTTTTGCTAGGATCAGTAGGCCAATAGGTAGGTGTGCCTGTAGAAATCACGTCACATTTTGTGTCAGTTAGTGCATTCAATAGTTCTCTTCCTTTAGTAGTTGTTAGTCTCGATCCCCAGAAGGTATTCTTTGCATTGAAGTCTCCGCCAAGTAAGAACCTAGTTCCTAATTGGTTTATGAGTCTCAAATAGTCCTCTTTCTTCGACTGATATCTTGGTGGGCAATATATTGCAGCTATTGTTACTGGGTAGCGTTTTGTGGTAACGCATACGCCAACTGCTTGGAATGCCTGGCTTTCTACTTTCATGAATTCATAATGGCGGATCTATCTTTCTATCTATCGATATCTACCTCCTCTTGCGCAGTTATTCGGATGCGTTGCGTTGTATACCTTATAGCCTTTAAAAGTGACAAAGGAATGTGTTGTGAAGTGTGACTCTGATATAAGGCAAATATCAATGTTTTCTGTGTCCAGGATTACTTGAAGTTCTTTTTGGTGTTGAAGTAATCCATTACAATTCCATTGAATAATTTTGAGAGACTTAATCATTATTACCGGTTTTGTGGAGCTGCAACAATCGCGCAGCTTTCGAGTTTTTTTATTCTTTCATCAAGTGATGACATAAATTTTATAATTTGGTCCAACTTATCGCAGACTTTGTCGTCAGCAGGTGAATTTTCACTTTTATTTTTGTTTTTATTTTGTGATACTACTTGAGCAAAGGACAATTTGTTTTGGTTGTTTGCATTAATTGTGCGCGTAGAATGTTTAGCAAAGTTCTCAGAGGTTTCAGGTTTTTTAACAAGAGGTGTTTCTTTTTTGTTTCTAAGGTTTTGTATTTCCTTAGCTACAATACATCCCCTGTAGTTCGCTGGGTGTGGCTCACCACAGTGCACACATTTAGGTTTTTCGTTCGCTGTTTTTTTGCACTCAGCAGTCAAGTGCTTACCAGTGCATTTGACGCATCTTGGTTCTTTGGAACAGTAACTTTGAGTATGTCCATAGGCTTGACATCTTTTGCACTGTGGTATCAGTTTCGAGGTTCTTAATGGGTGAATTTCGATATTACATCCCATAATGTATTTTATTTGATGAATTTTGTCTATATCTTCTTGGTTGTTGAAGGTGAGCATGAACATATTGAGTGGCGTTTTATCTTTCCACCTAAGTTTGTTTACTGCTCCTTCGATTTTGAAACCTTGGCTTTGCAGGTCTTCAATAATTCTTTGTGGCTCGCACGTAAAATGCAGTTTTTTAACAATGACCCTAATAGGTCTCATCTGTTTATTCTCGTAAGAATGCCAAAGTAATCTGTTGTCAGATAGATAGTTAATAATACATTTGTATGATTCTTCATCGATACAGTTTATTTTGATGCTATTGTTACTTAGCATTTTTAGAGTAAACAACTCAGACGAGAGTTTAATGGTCAAGAAGTCATAAAATTTTTGATAATTTTCTACTTCATCTACTATAACAGGAGGAGGTGAAGGAATTTTTTTCACTTTTGGAGGTTGAAATTCTTCTTTGGGTATAGAATTAGATTTATTAAGCGGTGATGGAGAAGTGTTCAGTTTCCTTTTTTTTCTACTTTTCGCTCTAATCCAACCCGTTTCTTTAGCTAGGTCCTCTTCATCAGTACAGTATTCAATGATAGTACCTTTGTGGGTGACCTTTGGTTGATCTTCTTTTTTCTGGGATATTTGCTCTTGAAGACTCTGGATCTGATGTTGCATTTCTAGAACCAGCTTCTCCAGTTTTTCACGATCACATTTTTCTTTATTGTAAGCATCGAATAGCATGCGCTCCGAATCGGTTTTAATCTTTATAGTACATTTATCAGCCATTTTGTACGATAAATTATAAATAAGTATAGCTTCGCCTTAATATCAATTGTTAACGTTGATTATTCATCATTATTACGTTATTAAGTAGGTCATCGCGAAACACACCTCGCGGCACGTACGACGATTTTGTTGCGTATGCACTTTGCTCAGCGATAGAGCGAGCGACCGACTCAACAGCTTTAATACGAGTCGAATTCAATATGAGTCGGAATTTAATATGAATTTTTAAAATCGGTTCATAGATCCAGAGATTACCCCCTACAACGTTCGCAAACACACAAACTTTGCCTCTTTATAATATTAGTATAGATTGTAGTAAGAATAGTGTCATCACTCCTCATCCCATCGATATCATAAATGATGTAGAGGAGTCCCGCGCAGATATTACCTATATCAGGCACCTGACCTACTAATTAGACACTGGCTAGACGAACTGGTAGACACACGGCTTTCATCATAATCATAACAGCACATCAATCTCCCACTGCAGGGACGGGTCTCCTCCCGCGACGGAGGGATAGTTGGCCTACTAATACCACGCTGGCCACCACGGATTGGTATCCTTCTTTTTATTTCGTTAAGATGATAGTCCCTTAATCGGTTTTTGCGATACCCATGGGATGAGATGGGGGTAGTGACATATTGTTTTCTTACTCCGTCACCACACGGAGATTGTATTGAAGCTACTCGAAATACTAATCCTGCGCAGACGAAGTTTCATTTCTCTCCTTGCGCGTCCTTGGTGACAATTTCAATAAAAGGTAAAATGCATCTATCTTTCGTATATTTCCAATCAGCCAATTATTATGAAGAACTTAGTGTCCCATCCCACCTCCTGCGTGACGGAGAGAACAGGTACGGGACTACAACTAACATCACACTTATTAGACCGATGCGGTGTAGTAGTGTACACACCTCAACAAAGTCTAGGGATATTTTGTATAAAGTTGTGAAACTCAAAAAAAAATGTTTTATTCTAAATTCTTTTGATGAAAACTTACTTTGTTAACCTTTTTCAACCATTCTAAATTTGAATTTGAAAAATAAAATTAAAAATAAAAGATTTACGCGGCTTAAACGTAGTCAATTTCGAAATTTTCATTTACCAACAGTAAGTTTTGACTGCTTTTTTGTGTAAAATTTAAGTTTTATAACAATTTAAACATTTATTTCGAATAAATGATATTGTGTGCATCAAGCAGCGGCTCCATTTCATTATAGAGCAAATGTTAAGGGCAGTAGGCATGCTCCCAGTTGCGGGTACTAAGCGGAGTGTTGCTAAAGAGATTGGAACAATACAAGATATGAAATCAAGGTTATGGTCACGTTATCGTGCTACTGGTGAAGTGGTTGAAAGATACCACAGCAAAAAGTCTATCACCACTCAACGACATGATAGATTTTTGCAAGTTTCCGCGAAAAGACAGCCAAATGTTACTACCATGCAGCTGGTTTAGAGGCTCCAGCTCTTGGTGGAGCCTCTTGCGGGTGACCAAACTGTCAGAAGAAGTCGGCATGAAGCCCACCTTTATGCTCGCATACCGCTTTGTACTTCAGCACTACGCCGAGCGAATCGCGTACGACGACAAGAGTGGGCTCATGAACATTTGCTTTGCAAAGATAACCTGTTATCTGTAGTGGTGTTTACACATGAGTCACAGTTCGGTTTCCACTAGGATTCACGTAGAGAACGTGCTTGGCGAGTTCCTGGTTGTGATAGCCGTCTACAACATCCTCACGAAATCCATTCATACCACGATGGAACAATTATGGTTTAGGCGGGAATTCGTGTCGGTCGAAGAACAGAGCGCGTTTTGATCAGAAACACCATGACGGATGAAAAATGACTTAAAAAGGTGCTAGTACTAATAATCTACCCCCGTAGACTACAATTGGGCCAAATGCTTAAGCTCATGGACGATAACATCCGTCCGCATAAAGCGAGAGTGATGACGAGCTGGTTGCAGGAGCACGACGTATCGATTTTATGCTGAATCACTTAATTGCCTAACCTCAACATCATAAAATACGCGTAGGACATGTTCAAAAGAAGGGCTTTGATGAATTTTCCTCCATAAAATTGCGATGGAAGGGCTACTTGTTTTGTATCCTAGTCGACCTGGAACAATATAGGTACCGCACCAAGACCTGGATAACTTAAACCAAGCATGAAAAACCAGGACCGTTATTTACGGTTTTTTTAATGCACTGACTACTGTTTACTCACATAACAGTTGAACACAGATTAATTTTAGCTTATTTTCACTTTTGTTTAAGAAACACATTCAGTGTAAGTTTTACTAATTTTCCAAGTTTTTTATTTATTTGAATAAAAAATGATTTAAGCAAAAATAGTACTTTTATTTAATTCTGAACTGTAGCCTGATAAATTGCCTTTTTAAAAATATAAACATGTTACAAGTTATATACCAAATATAATTGAGTAAATACCAAATATCCCTTGACTTTGTTGAGGTGTGTATTACGGAACATTAGGTCTAGGCAGCAGTTGAGTTTGTTTCGCCGCTCCTTCTCCACTAGCGCCTTGGAAGCTGTGGTAAAGTTTGAAAAGCTTTAAATAATATGTAAACTTAGATTAGGTAACTTTAGATTGACGTCACTAATTAACCTTGTTATATAATATTGAAGTAACATATTTAATACAATACAATTACCTGATGAGGAATGGAAACTCGCACACGTCATTGTACAGTAAAAATATATTATAATTAAATAAAACAAGTAAATGTTTAGTTAATATATTTTATTAAATTCTTAAATACATAATTTCATATATCTATTTATTCCTAAATCCATTAGAAATCGTGAAAAATAAACTTCAAGGGCTGGATCATAATATCGCTAATACACATTAAATAACCGTTTTAAAAAGAAAATCTAAAATTAAAAATACGACACAATATTATGATGTAATATAATATTCGACTTTACATAACGCCATCTAGTCTGAGACTAACCAGACCTCTTGTACTGTAATTATTAAACTTAATAGAATGAAATTGTCTAGTATCCATAGATACTAGAGAATTTCATTCTATTAAGTTTAATAATTATTGAAAAAACTAAGAAAACGTTAGCATGAAAAATCTAACTTCGCATAAAATCTCCATACAAAACGGCAATTTCATAGGTAAAGACCAAATACGTAAATATTACACAAAAAACAGTACCTAATTAAGTTATTTTTTGCTTTCAAAACGGCTATAAAATTTAGGTATAATAATATATCCAGCCCAATAACTTTCTAATATGAAAGAATACCCACCCTCTCAACAAAATAAAATCAGTGTCAATCCTCAGATTGACTATTTGTAATCTGACTCCTTTTACCAGTACCATAAATCTTCTGACATAACTCAAGGAATCTCCATTCAGCTAATTCACCAGCATTTTCACGCACCATATTTCTATACTGTGTCCTTATTTCAGACATTTTCTTAGAACATGCAAGCGCACCTTTATTCAAAATAATAGACGCATCCATCCATAAGTATGCTCTAACAAATTTAGGATTCTTAAACTTGTCCAAATTACTTAGATACCATTCTAATAGTTGTTCGGTCTCTTCATCAGACCAAGGCACTTCAATACCAGAATCTTCTATAATTGGTTTAGGCTCATTTTCTGTCACCAATTTTATATCAATCTCCTTTGATAATATTTGTTTTAAAAGAGGAGCGAAAGGTGTCTTTTGTCCGGCAACTTCATCCGTTTCACTAACAAAAAACTGTTTTAAATAATTAATTTTGTTGAATATTTTATTTGCTGGTTCGGAGATGTAAGTTGCTAACTCGGTCCATAGATATTTTTTTTCAAATCTTGGGCTTGTGAAGGCCTCAATATTTTCTAAATAGAACTCTAGTGCTTGCAACACTTTATCATCGGGTAAAGTTACATCTTTAAATATTTTACCATCTTTTAAAGCTTGACTCTGTTCAGTTTTAACAAATTTGGGTTGCAAGCGTAAAACTTTTTCCACTAATGAGTGGTACGGTGATATTTTAGTACTAATGTCACCCTGAGATGCTTCATTGCATAATGTTTTCAATTTTGCGAACATTTTTCTGCACGATAATGGCGTTTTATCTTTTAACTTAGAAGAAATATCTTTCCACATATCTATACGTTTTATTTCTTTACCTTTGTTCATTCTTATATAGTTAATATAGTGTATAAGTAACAGTTTCTTAGTACGCTTCGTCCATTTAAGCGGAGCTTTAACTTGAGAAATTTCTATTGTTTGAGTAGACTCGTATTGTTCAGTTTCTTCTATATGTTCTTCTGGATGTTCTTGAATTATTATTTGTGCATTTTCTATGTCTTCTCCTTCTGGTATTACTATTATGCATTGATAATCGTCTTCTGAAAAATAAATATTATATTTTAGGTATTTCTTTATATATTACTAGCTGACCCGTTTGTGCCCACTACGTTGGGCGGCGAAAAAAACGCGTCTCTTTTTTAAACATATTTCATTACTGCTCCACTCCTATTAGTCGTAGCGTGATACTATATAGCCTATGACACTCCCCGATAAGGGTCGTAGCACATATCGACGGGTCCTACGTAGACTAGTTTAAGTGCAAAAACACAAGTTTACAGGAGAGCAATTCAAAGGTTCAAAAGCTTATAACTTTGTCAAAGTTCTACAGAAATTATTGAAATTTTGATAGGTTATACCTAAAAATGAAAGGAAAAAACCGGACTAAATATATTTTTATATTTCTTTGTATTTTAGAAAATAGCTGTACTTGCATTTGTTTAGCTTGATTTGATCAAAGTATCCAAACAAGTAAACTGTTACAAGTAACCACTTGTACTAGTTTACAAAGTTCTGACTTAGTTTTTAAATAATGAAAATAAAAGAAATACACATTATTAGTCATACATATAAGTGTAATTTGTAAGTCATGAAACCTCGAAATATGGGAAAATAATTTCATTTATCTACTTTTAGCACTTGCACTACTTTACAAGTTACTAAGAAACTATTTGTACCAGTAATTTATGTAGTTTTGTAGTCATGATCCTGATTTTTTTTATGGAAAAATGAAACAAACAAACGTAAAAAATAGTAAAACACGTTTATTGTGTAATATTAAATGTGTAAAAATAAACGTACTTACTATTTTTATAATGACTTCAAATTTTGAAGTCTTTTCCATTTAATTTTAAAATATTAAAAATTTGACATGATTCTCGCTCAGATAGTAAATATCATCTTTAATAGGTTAAGGAGATATTAAAATATTAAATCAGTATATAACAAGTTATGAACTTTTATAAAATATGTACTTGGCTTGGTTTTCAGTAATAATAATTAGTTAAAGTAATCAGTGCTTTTTTTACCATGTTAATAAAATAATATGTATCTATAACAAAATGTTCGATTCTTTTTAGGTAAGAACTGTACGACTACTTGGATTAATTAAATAGTTGTCTTACAGACTCATCAAAATAAAATATACATTGCACAATTAATTATGTGCCACAACAACAATCAACTAAGTGGTAAAAATAACTTTAAAAAATAAGAGTTCTATTAACAAAAATAAAAACCTAGTCAGATACGTTTACGTATATATAAAACGTTCTAACGTTTTATTTTATTACAAGAAGGCCTGCAGAATCTTTATCCAACTTAAAAGATTTCACGGTACCTCATTCATCTCCTGTAGCCTTTCTTTCGTCTAGTAGTAGTGCCTTTGCACCAAGAGTATCAAAGGAACATACTTATCCAAATTCTTACCTAAAATGGCAAAACTTTGAGGGTCTGAATAAACTTGCATATTAGAATCTTACCTGAAAAACAGGACTCAAGTGGTAAAAATGGACAGCAACTGTCAAAGTGAACCACAAAATATAACGTGCGGCATCCCACAGGGATCGGTGATTGGTCCCCTGTTGTTCTCCATCTATGTTAACAATATTACGAAACTAAAGCTCAATGGCCAGGTGACTCTTTATGCCGACGACAGTTGTCTCTTTTATTTTGGGAAAAACCTGCCTGAGCTGATAGACCAAGCCCAACTAGATCTAGCTCAATACTCAACCTGGTGTGATTGTAATCTGTTAACAATAAACACTAAAAAAACAAACTATATGATATTTGCCTCTAAAAATAAAAACATACCTAGCTACAGACCCTTAACTATCAATAGCGAGCCTTTAACACGATCTCATTCCGAAAAGTACCTTGGCTTAGTCTTGGACGATAAACTCACATGGATTCCCCACATAGAAACAGTAAAATCAAAAATTTCCCAAATTACTGGTGCCCTACGTAGAATGTCTATATGTATACCACAAAAAACGCGTCTGATGCTTTATAACGCCCTGGTGAGGTCCAACCTGTGCTATCTCATAGAAGTCTGGGGTAATGCTGCTAAAACAAACCTCATGCCGCTGCAGCGCGCGCAGAACAAGGCTATAAAAGCATTATTTAACTACGACACACGAACGCATACAACAACCCTATATAAAAATACTAAGATATCTAATTTAAACCAATTATACACAGAAAATACATGCATCCTTATAAAAAAAATTATATTAGGTCAAATTCACTCACAAACCATTCTAACTAAAAGAAAATTTACACATAACTTGAGGAATACTAATAAGTTGACTCTTATTACACCTAGAACTGAATATGGTAAAAGAAATTTGTTATACAATGGCATAAGGGTCTATAACAACTTACCAAATGAAATAAAACTATGCGATAACATACTCAACTTTAAAAAAAAAATAAAAAAACATATAAATGACAATATATACTAAAACACGTAAACACAATCCTAGCACACACACACATAATATATCATTAATTTCGCACACATGCATACACTCGAACACACTTACACCCAGAGACACAATAACATACCTACAGTATCACTATTATAAACAATAAAAAATACACAAAGTACACAGTAACTCTTTTTCGAGTCATTGGTATTAGTGCTACGAGTATACATAAATTTATATTGTATTGTATAAATGACCTACCGGTACTTACACAATGATATATTAGTAATTGTAAAATTCTCATTTAAGTGAACTATGTATCTGTTCTTTTTGAGAAGCTAATAAAGTTCTTTAAACTTAACTACAACTATCCATGTATTATTCTAATGGCTTGTCTGGTTATGATGTCGTAGATATGCTTGTGCACTTCGTATACAAACTTTTATTCATATTTATGTAAGCTAATAGAACATGTCGAATACTGCCACAACCAATAAAATTACATGTTTCCTGGCCATCTTTTTGTTTAGTGGAAACATTCTTGTCCCAACAAGTGGATGTACTGGGAAAAGTTGTCAGATACTAATTTTCCCGTGATAACTTCTCACTCCTTCACAAGATCGATTGAAATGCATGTCACGTATTATTCACGGTTGTGCTAATACACTACACTAATACAATACATGGTTACAAGTGATGACACATAAGATTTTTTTTTAATGTTTTGAACAAAAATGTCTTAGCTATATGGCTCCGTAGAATTATATTATCTATAAAGTAACGTTGCCTTATTGTGGTAGCTATAGCTGCAAGCAATTTAAGCCCTAACTTGTAAATAATGCAAAACCTAATCTTTTTATTTTAGAAATGTTAAGTTTATTTGCTCCCTAAGAGTTCTTTCATTGCACAGCTAACGTAAATTTTAGGTCCTTATTTATGCATTTACCCACAATTTATTAAAATATATAAAAAAACCAGCAAAGATTTAAAAATCAATAAAGTGTAAAATTTTATTCAAAATATTCCCCATAGTTCTCTACTAGCAATATGCTACCCATTCTTATACCAGGTGTTATAACACCGATCATTTTCCAGATTTCCCAGAGGACCAGGATTACTTTTTTTGTAGTTTTTCTAAAACGTTAGTGACACAAATATGAAAAATATCAAAATTTTTTAAAGATCTGAGACTCTTAATACTTTCAGGAGTATCTGGGTTAATTGACTCCGAGAACGCTTCATACTTATTATTATTTTTATTTTCACTGATCTTAAACACACAAAACGTCGTAAAAATATGAATAATTTTTAGAAATTCAATACATAAAGTAAAATTCGATGCAGTTACACCCGTATCGTACGTACGCGCTGTATCGTCGCCGCGCGTATACTGGTGCAACGGTCACTTACACTCACGCGTCACGTAGATCGTAACTACGTAAAGTAATGCAAGTAACTTATATCAGTTTTGACTGTCTCCTTGCATTAAATTGTGTTACTTACATCAGTTTACGAGTTTTTTACCGCCGAAAATAAAATAAATTTTAATTTTTTTCTTACTGATTTGAGAAGAATATGTTATTTTAAGGCCATTCAAGCAAAAAAGTCATTTTCGTCAATTTGCGGGTTACACCAGTATACGTAGGACCCGTCGATATAACGTAACGTAAACGGATCAGCAACGCCTCGCCGTTTTCCTCGGTGTTAAACGTCAAAAATCCGATTACGTTACGATTCCGATTAGTGTGCGTTGCAGTAAGGAGTTTCATACAAATAATACTGAACGGCTCGAGTTGATCCAGTGCCGATCCGTTTCGTTATATGTGCTACGACCCTAAATGGACTATTCAAAACCAAAAATAATATTTTTAAAATCGGTTCATTGGATCACCCCTACAACTTCGCAAACACACAAAGCTTACCTCTTTATAATAATAGTATAGATTCACTATGTATAACAGCCTGTTAGGGTCCACAATAGCAGAAGGAATATAAAGGCTAAGGCAAGGTTGGTATCAGGATCTTATTGATGAAAACAGCATATTGGGACACCCACACCATCAAGATATTTAAGTAACAGTTTTGTGTTTAATTTTTCTTCTTAGAGTGAGATATTTACTATTAAACAGACAATTTGACTTTTAAGACACCTTTGGGGTAAGATTATGTGATGACACTGTGTATTCTTAGTCCATCAGCACGCCTCAAAAACCTACATGTTATAATTATTACAAGATAAGAACACTCACCTTCTATCTTCTCATCAGATCCAACAGGTAATTCAATATAAGTATTCCCATCAACATCCATAGTCTGAACATTATTTTCTTCCCTTTCATTATAAATTTGTTCAAACATATTAAAATACTTCCAAGATATTTTAACATCCGGATTCCTAGATCTCATAGTCTTCAATTTCCTAAAAGATTTTCTCAATTCTAGGAACTTATCTTTACAAGACATTTCTCCTTTACCTAAATCAGAAGCTAAATCAGACCATTTACTACTATCATCTGTGTTATTATTTATATCGTCAAAATTTTGTGAAAAATAATTTATTAATTGTTTTATTTCTTTTGCGGACCAGTCTTCGCTGTCGTCGGAGTCAAGTTTACCATTTTTGAGCTTAGTTTTGATAGCTCGGTAACCAAATACTTTCTTACATAGAGCGTAGTAAGGCCATAGAATAGGCATTTCAGGTTTATTGATTTCTCTTTGAACGTACGCAGTGTACACTTGCTTTAAGTTTCTAAATCTATGTGCGCATTGAGTGGCCGATATGCCAATTTGCTTTCCCAGGACGTCCCATAGAGTATGCTTATTTCTATTTGATGCAGACAGTTTATCTTTATGCTTCTGATAGTATTCGAGTATTTTAAAGGCTTTTGATTCGCCTGTGCCACGTCTAGAACTCTTCGTGTAACCTTTTTCATCGAAAGATTCATCTTCAGAATATTCTTCGCTCAATTCTTCTTTTTTAATTTTTATTTTGCGCACTGAAAACGTAATATGATTTTAAATTTACGAAAACAATTTTTGAGTATGGCACATAATTTTAATTATAAGTAGAGCATTTCTAAGCAGAAACAAAAACATCATCACTAAAACTAATAGTTTAGGAGATATGACATTTTGATATTAACTTTTTTAACCTCTCTCGAAGAGCGATTATAGGGCTCACTAGCGCCGCCAATAGAAAAAAAATCATAATTCGCAAATAGGATAAATAAAGTAAAATGTTGATAACAAATGCTTGAGAAAAGGCAATTAAGTATTTGTATAACACACTCTCAATACTTTAAATGTTTTTCAATTAGGGCTACTAGCCCCATAAAGACCCTTAAGGCTAACGCAGACCTGAAAAATCCCTTTCAATGCCGCGGCATCATTTTAAAGCATAGCAATTTATGTCGTATTTCTGTAACAGTACGGTTGAATTTCCATTAGTAAAAATTAAAATCCTTTGCCATGCCGTCCAGGTCTGCGTTAGCCATTAACCTTTAACTGGTGACATGCGGTCTCACAGGCCGAGCGGCGTTTAGTGATTCGTCATTACACCCCCTTCCCCGCGCTTCATTTGTTTATACTCTCGAGTACCTTCATGTTTAGTCCCATTTACGACATAGAGGAAGAAAGTTGCGTCGCGCGGACCCAAATAGGTAAGTTACAGTGATTTAAAGTTCGACAGCGGCCTCTCAGGCACGATGTCACCACTCACGTAACTAAATGTAAAAAAAATTAGTATTTGCTTTCTTCTTATTTTTAAAGTTATTACTACAACATGGACCACTGTAAACATTCAAAAAAGTGGCGCAGGGAGTCGGGAGTAGTGCCAAGCACTAGAACACAATATCAAATTGAGGAATGGTTGGTACAGGAAGATTTAAGTGGTTCGAAAGCCGAAGACGTTCCCGAAAATTGACCAGGAGCAAAGTGACCATAACTCGGAAACGGAAACAAGTAATTCTGAAGATGACGAACCAGTAATACACCACACTGTGAGCCAGGAGTCAACTCAGGACAAATGGTCTTCCGGAAGTGAAGATGAACCTCTAATAAGACGACATAAGTTTGGCCACTGTCAGTTTTGTCAATTCTATTTTTTTTATTTCAGTATAATTTTTTTTTAGTTAATTACTATCTAATCTTTGTAATAAAAAGGGTTTTTTAATTAAGATGTTGATTTTTAATTTTTTTATTACTAATTGATCTCATCTTTGTTTAGTTGATTGAAAATATTACCTATAGCTGTGATGCCAAGTTCCTAATAAAAGTTATATTTAGAGTAAACTTATTTGTTTTATTTTAACCAGTAATAGTTGATTATACTATTTTTTAATACCATAATAAGCTACCATACTTAATTTCCATGTTATCGACCAAACACTGCAGCGGCTTCTCAGACCGTTTGTCACCAGTTACGTTACATAATAACCATGTCACCAGTTAAAGGTTAAACGTATTGGAACAAGTAGAATTAAATAAGCTTCGCCACGTCTGTCACATAAAGTGGGACACTTTATGTGACAGACGTGGCGAAGCTGTCGGAGAAGTCGCCTCCACAATATTAGTAAAACATGTCACTGGAGGAGATCTATTATTAAAAGGGATCCAATATTGACATGCTTAAAAAGAAGAAAAGTATTAAAAGAGTCCTGAATAAAACAATTAGATTGAATTAAACTTACCAGCAATTTTTCCTGGATCTTCACTAGGCTCTTTTAGTTTATCATAACCAATCAGCAAATTATTATCCATACCATAATCAAATATTCTATCAAACAACTCAATATACCTCCAATCAATCTGCATATCAGGGTTTTCCTTCTTATCATTCAATATTGTTTTATACAATGCTTTAAGATCTTCCCATTGTGAAATGCAACTTTGTAATTTACGTTTCAACTTCATTTCCATCGCTGCCCAGCAAACATAATGGCAAAGCATATCTTTGTACATTTCCACATTCTCATAGAAAAAGTTTACCAGTTCATCCAATTCTTCGGTCTTCCATTGTTCAAATTCCTCGGGGTTATTTCTCATTTTAGTCATCTTTGATTCAATTTCCTTTGAAATTATGTTGTCCAACAATATTTCAACGGGTTTACGTGTGCGTAAATCATAGCCACCTTCAATATATTTCTGTAAATGATCCTGTTTTAATTCTTCAAATTTTTGCTTGCAAACATCAGCTGTTTTATCTAAGAGTCTGCCAATTTCATTCCATAAGAAACTATTTGGGATTGTCTTATCTTCAAATTCATCAAAACAATCATAATAATATTTTGCTAGCACAGTTATTTCAGTGTTATCCCACTCCAAATTTTGCTCAGCAGTTGCAGCTTCGGTTTCATTAGACCTGTCTTCTTGACTTATATACTTTCTAGAGAAATCTTCATCGTCTTCAAATATCTTGTCAAATAACTTCATGTAAGGCCAGTTGATTCCGTCTGAACCATTTGCCCGTCTCTTGTCAAGTAATCTCAGATAATGCTGCTTGTAATTCAAGAACCGTTTCTGCCAATACTCTCCATCGTCTTCGCCTAGCTCCAAAGCAATTGCTTCCCACAATCCTTTCCTACGATACTCTTGTTGAAAACTCTTTTTGTATTTCAAATACAAATGCAACATCATTTCAACTTTCTCGTCACCTGAAGATCTATTATTTACTTTTTTCACAACCATTACATTTTCATGGTTGACTGCCGGACTTGGTATATTAACAACTTTTGTTGTTGGTTCTGTTGTTATTTCATACTCTTCATTACTAATTTGTTCATCATTAAATACTTGATGACAAAGTTCAAAGTATGGCCACTTTACATACACTCCTGTTTGTATATGGCTACATAATTCAAAATATTTCATTCGTAGGTTGTAAAATTGGATCTCACAAGCGCTAGGATTTTTACCGAGTAGCATGGTCTTACAGGCAACAGTCCATAGATGTTTCTTCTTAGTTGTGCCTGATATAAATGCTTGTTTGTTATCATTGTAGAAAACAAGAAGTCTTTTAATTTCATCCTCGCTCCAGGTCTCATTTGAACTTGATTGTTCATTCGATAGCTCACCAACATCAGGTAAAATATAAGAATTGTCTTGTTGTAGTTCTATAGCTTGGTTTTCTATATGCTGTACTGTTGTTAGTACACCTTCTGCATTTCCACCATTCTCTGTAATTTACAATGCAGTTACAATTTATATTGGAAACAATTTCATAATTGGAAATAACCTTTTATAGCAGTTTTTAAGAAATAGAAAATTTAATTTTTGTAATACTTATTAATGAATAAGTAATTAATTTACGACACATATTAAAGGTGACATAAATAGTTGTTTAATAGTCATTTACAGATAGACTTTTCCTCAAGAAACTAAAAGGATTCAATTATACAGGAAAAAGGCTAATATATGTGCCAGAAACTTCTTCTACATTGTAATTGTTCAGCATAGGCAGGAGGATTAACTAGAAAGGAAAACTTCAAAGACTGCACTGAATCATTTTAACAAATAGTCAATGTAACAGTTGGGCATAATGACAAGCAGACGTATTGACAGTTAGCCGTATATTATCCGAATTCATTCATACAACCATAAATATAATTTACATAACATTACCATCAACATAGAACAGCAAGATATCTCCATTTGCTTGCATCTCAGTTTTGACGACCACAGCCTGCTCCATATTGATTTACATAAATTCACTGAAAATATAAATTATTAGTCATAAGATTTATAATCATTTTTTATAAATAAACTAGTCTATTACAAACTAATAACTCTGCCTATTTTGTACAATTCACACAATATTTATAAAAATTGTAGCCTCTGTCTTATTGTGAATGAATAGGCTATATTTATTTATTTATAGTAAGTACAACTACTAACAACAAACAGGGGCAACAAATATCATACTTACTTACTAACTTTGCATTTATTTATAATATAATCTGAATATGAGTAGGTTTATTAGTGTTAGGTAGTGCAACTAATATGTAGAATACTTTAGTCTTAATATTGTGAACTCTTACTTACTACGCACAAATGTATTTAATGCATAAATAAATCTCATAAAACTTGAAAATCTTCCTATAACAGCAAATGCTTTAGATGCAACATAGACACAATAACTTTATTCCTATATGCCTAAGCAGTTCAGTGCTAACAAGACCAAGACAAATGTAAATAGACTTAGACTAGAGAAATTAATTTCTCCCACATCCCATGATTAATTTTGTGCTAAATCCAACCTGTTTGGCCAGCTACTCAGTCAGTTTATTTTATAAAATGTAGCACAATTACAGAAATGCTATTCTTAACCATGAATCCAAAACAAACTGATAAGATCTAAGCCCACTTTCATTTAAATTTGGTCATGAATGAACCAAAATTTTATTTGGATTACCTAACCTAATACTATCAAAAGCCGCTACATTGATAAATGGTCAAATTAAGGTCATTTGACATAATTCATAATTTAAATAGAAACATTAAAATATACATAATATATATATAGAGAAATATTTGTACTCAAAAAAAACCCATTACAATCCAGTCTGTCCGGAATTTTAAAATAGTACGTGAAGCGGTGTTTTTGTAAGAACTTTGGTAGTTTCAATGTACACAAAATGACAGATGAAGAATAGAAAAATACGCATTTAATTTTATGCATTTTAATAGAATGTTTTCTTACTTACCAGAAAATGAACGTGTAATATTTATTTTGATTTTGTTTATCAATTTGACATTGGCGGCCAAAACACACTAGATGATCGGAAATCAAAACTGTTAAAAATCAAAAGAAGCGCAGCAATGCGGTAACGCTATGAGTTTGAAAACTTAAAATCCGCCATTTTGATTTCCGAACTCACCAAAGACAAAGACTATAGAACATAGAATAGGATATGCATAAAGTTAATTTATAATTTACGAGTGGAATATCGATTTCTTAAAATATTATACTTGCTCCTTTATAACCTGTATCATAGATGAAAAACTGTAAACTATTCAATCATCATATCAGCCAATGGACGTCCACTGCTGGGCATAGGCTTCTTCCAAACATTTCCACTCAGCGCGGTCTTGTGAGATGTTCTTTGTGTTTGTTGATACTTGTAAAGTCCTAGGAAGGGAGTTTTCTTTTTAAAACAAATAAATAAGTAATACTAGAAATATGGTCATCGTCCGCCCAGTATGGCAGCAATCACGCTGGGGTTGAGGTCGACCTCTGCCACCAGGGCGCGGTGGGACTTCACCCACGACGGGCAAGCCTCCAAACTTAAACTTAAATATTTATTGCTCTCCATATGTTTTTATTTCAGGGTGTGCTCCGCCGTGTCCATCGCTGCTTCGCAGTGGTGGCATTGCGGAATCTCCTCCCTCCCAATCCGATGCAGGTACGATCCGAAGCAGCTATGGCGCCGATCGAGCCAATCGCTCCATTGTCCGCCGACCAAATGCTACGGAGGCAAGATCGGCCCAGTGCCGAGTCACTCCCTCCCTTCCTCTGCTGGGTCCGGGCGCCGGTTAAGCGCCCTCTGCTCCGCCGTCCATTCGTATACTCTGGCGAGAACCCATGCCTCAAGTTCCCAAGGAGGGGTTTCCGCCTGAGCACACGATGACGCGAAGCTCACTGTGCGGTAAGCTCTCGCCACCCACTGTGCAATGGCCCTCTGTGGCATGCGGACTGCGGCGGCGTTCTCCCGTCTGCACAGTAAGTCCGCCCAGATAGGAGCCAAGTAAAGGGTCATGCTCTTAAGTATGCATTGGTCACTAAGCCTCCCGAGGTTTGGGATGAGCCCTGAGAGGGCACCCGCGAACCTCAACAAGCGCGTCGACAGTCCACTGAAGCGCCACTTGTTGCCGAGGACAAGGACATTGACGGACGCCCTTCACATGGATGTGGGCGTCGGGCAGTTAGCGCTGCCGAGGCCCATGGAAGAACACGGCCTCGGTCTTGTGCAGCGCTTCCATCAGCCCTAGGGGGGAGACTCGGTCTGCCACCTGTGAACGGCGGTTCCGAGGCCAAGCTGGCCGCCTCTCCGAAATTACTCCCCCGGGTCTTGAGAAGCGTGTCGTCTGTATAGCAAATGACAGCGGTGCCACGGGTGAGGTTGCTCCGCAAGAAGCCGGGTATGGCCCTGTCCTAACTCTACTCTGGCTATGGCTGCTGCGGCTGCCAGCCTGTGGTTTCTGTTTACCGCCTGTAGTAATAGAACAGGTTGTTGTTGCGTATATGAATACAGTTGAAGGTGGAGGGACGAGTCTTCTTCAAGCCCCTGGGCGATCAGAACCAGTCAGATGAGACTCTCAGTTGAACCGAAGGAGGTCCAACTCCAGGCAACCAACTACTGAGATGCCCCTAGGACCAGCACTCCTCTGGTCATCATAATAATGCTTCGCTTCTCGCTGTTTCGAGTGAGTGAGAAGAAACACTGTGAATTTTAGTCGGTAAACAATACTTCCATCTATCGGGCGGGACCCGGGCACTATGCTTATGTCTATCTACTAACCTGGGCCAACGGTGGGTAAAAAAGAAATAATCATAACAAAATGAAACACAAAACTGGAAAGTTTGAAAACGCAATTTATTTTCAAGGACATATAAGACAAAAAAATATACATCAGTCCATACAAAATGATTGTTCGTCTAATAAATTTGTCTGTAAATTATAAATAAAAAAATATTCTTGTTATATGTATATATTACTATTTATACATACAGGTACTTATACTTTGGCAACCTTAATAATAACTGAAAACATTATACTTTATATCTAATACTGATTATGCAATTTTATTAATATTTATTCATATTTTTTTTGTATTACATGATTGATGCTCAAGAGATTCTGTTCTGGCACGTTTGTGTATATTAGCTACTTCTCTTATATGTAGGTATACTATTTTTCCGGTCATAAGCTGGAGCAATATAATGGTTAGGGATTTAAACCATGCTTTTCGTTATTAACGCTTATAAAAATGGCATTTATTATAACGTTAAAAAATAAATTGGCAGCTTTATAGAAGTTGTCTATGTCAAACATTACTATTCTAATTATATTGGTCACTTTCTACGAAATTCTAATGATATGAAAATGTAAAGTTTCTAAAGTGCGAGTTATGCTTACGACGTAATCAAATCGTATTAACACTTTTCTTTTTTAGTTTTAAGTAGTTAAAAAACAGAGATTTGAAGAAGTCAATGTATGCTGAAAGTGCGCTCAAGCAAATACACACAACTAACGGATACGATTCGATATAATTATACCGGACCAGTTGACTGACGATATTTTCTATTACAAATTTGTAATTTCTTGTTATATGTTACATACATTGAAATTCACGCACGAGATTGACTTCTTACAGACCTATTTTGTATCGAATTTCAGAAGCTTCTTTATTTTATAATTTACTAAGATTGCATGATGAGATATCGTATTCTTTCTTGACCCACTCTATACCTACGAGTAATTATAATGAATTGTGATTTGACCGAGAAACAAGAGATTTATTGTCTTCTTTTATTTCTGATATTATATGTAATATTTTTAGGTATAATATTGGAGACAAATTCTATAAAGAATGTTTGTATTCAAACTATAGTACGTTGCTAACTTTGGCCACGGAAGTTAGAAACAATCACGGGAAGCCGCAGCTGTCATGTTTATAATATATGTCAAAGTTTGAAACAGACTATACCTACTTACATTATAGCCTGACCAGGAATATAAAAAACCTGAATCGAGGGCTTTCGTGTTTAATGGTCAATCTTCTATCAAATTGTATGACAAAAATTAGTTCTTAAAAATTCCGCAATATGGAGAGGTTTTTTATTTTTATGGTCAGGCTTTACATTGTGCAAAGACTAGAGTATTTGCATAGTAGGTATCGATACATTACTTATACGAACAGTACCTACTGTACAATACTTATTAGTATGTATACAAACATTCTGCAAATTTAATTCTGTTATTTAGACTATGTTAACTATAGAGTTACTATTGCATCGAGTCCTATAATTATATTTAATTGAAGCTATATATTTTTTTTAAATTTGTATTGGTAATACCTTTGTAAGGTAGGTAGGTATACGTACCATACTAATACATGGTGCCATTACTCCATCTCAATTTACGGGTATCGTAAAAACTGTCTAAGGTAAAGTTTTCACGTATTATCTATACAAACGAAGGAAAACTTGACATTAAACCCTGTACGTTAAGTAGCAAGGCCAGCGCAGTACCTACTGGTAAGGCCAAGTTTTCCTTTTTAATAGGATATTAATTGCTGGTTATGATGAGAATACGTATGTATATTATATATCTTTTATATAATTATCTATTAATTGAAAAAGTCGAAAGCTAATTGGTGTACTTGTTACATTTTCTTTTAATAAAATGTTTTATATTGCTATATGGCTATGCAAACATAATTTAACACTTTATTATACATATATCTCATAAGCTTATTATTTGTACTCCTGCTTAAAATATAAGCTGTTGATCTGTATTCCCGCCATAACTGTGGACCATAGATGTCAATGTAGAAATAAGTACAGACAGATGTTTAAAAAACCAATTGAGTAACATTAACTATATTTTGAGAAACATGTCTGTTTTATTTTGAGAGTATACTTAAGCATTTTTGGGCTAAAACTTTCCTTACATATTATTTTTCATAACAAACGTTTCATTCCAAGATGGCATTAGGCAGCAAGAAATAAGTAAGTTATTATGTAAAGAAGGCAGACCAACAGTTACAATACACAAACATGTAACTATCTAAGATTACCACACACTTAAAAATCACTGTAAGTAAATTATAAAAAAATTTGACATCAAAAAAATAAATGTTTTCTAATTTAAATAACTAGTAAATAATATATGAATAGATAAAAAAATTGCGAATAAATGTACCTACAATTATTACATTTTTATTCAGACTGTACCTAAGAAACATCGACACAACATAAATATCTTAACCTTAACAAACACAGCTATTTAAATTAACATCAAAAAATGACCAGCATTTTCATCAAACATGATCTAGAAAACACAAATTAGCTGAAATCCAGAGCCTATTGATGGCAGTATTATAAATATTTTACTTATTAATAAGTACTTGTCTAAACATTGCACATTAAAAATACATTCAACTTACATTTAAAACAATAAAAATAAATATCCATTACTATCTAAAAAAATATCGCCTACAATTGAAATTTAATTTAAAAGTTCCTAATATGTACCTACTTTATTATAAAAATATTACAATTCATTCAAAAGATCCTGCTTAAAACAATGTTAAAATATACTCGTAAAAAATACTTGTATTAAAAACAGAATTAGTATTTTCATATACATAGGTATACGTAACATCTCTCGTCGCGGCATAATGTGGTAACCATTTACAACAGATTGCCTTTGTATTGTTTGTACAAAATTAAAAAAGAAGTTACTTCCTTCCTTTCTCAGATTAAGGCGGCAATAAAACTATTTCCATAGTTGGTATAACGCACAGAATAAAAATAGTGTATTCAATTCCAATTATTCAGACGCTGTCTGTGGTAACTATCTTTTTGAGTTTTTGAGTGAGCCTTTAAGTTTGGGATTTTTTAAAATCGTACTTCTATTACGTTCTTCGTACTTCTATTACGTTCACCTTTTTTAGAAATAGGCCGCTTCAAATTATTACATATTCGTCTACAAAACCGTCAACGAAGACTATTAATAAAATTTCTGGTAACTCACTTCGTAGTTTTAACAATAAATACCTATTTAAAACAAAAATAGGTATTTATTGTATTATAGGTAAATGGCATGTATTTTTTTTAAAGATCTCAAACCTGTAGGTACCTATATATTTTATTTTCCCTCTTAGTTTATTATAGCAGCGTTTATTATATTAGTAGCAGTTTAAATGTAGGTAGAGAGAATTTTATTCGGTATATAGGTCCAAACAAGTAAGTTGCCTTTTTTTGCCTATATAAATTCGCTCAACGCTTCCATGCGAAGACAAAGGATACCTAGTATATTATACTTACAACGAATAAATAAGCCTATAATGAGATGTTAAAATGGTCATACTCCTAGAAGCTGTTATCGATATGCGTTTAGAATAAGAATATTGACAACAAGGTTTAATATAGATTATTGAAAAGGATTTAAAAAGACAAAATCCAAATTTTACTATGCATATTTATGTAAGTTATTAATAAATAGGTATTCATAGACTCATGCTGAATTCGTAAAAAGTAAACTTAGAGTGGTGACGGAGTAACATATGAGGATGTCACCCCTCCATCTCATCCATTTACTTTTTAACCTCAAAAAAGACAACTTTGATTTCTTGCAGTTAAATTGAGCGAAACATCAAATGGATCAAAAATCGCGTAGTGTATTATAGCGCGAATGTGTGTAATACATAGATTTAGATCAAATGTTTTATTTGTCTTAGAAAAGACAACTCAACAATTTAACGGACAAAAAGAACTCACAATATTCGTTACCTTTTCTAGGCATTCTTAAGAATTTAGCTCGAGTCTATTTGTTAGAGAAGA
This sequence comes from Schrankia costaestrigalis, assembly GCA_905475405.1. Classification (NCBI taxonomy): domain Eukaryota; kingdom Metazoa; phylum Arthropoda; class Insecta; order Lepidoptera; family Erebidae; genus Schrankia; species Schrankia costaestrigalis. Next base: position 8,258,668 of record FR997850.1, read on the forward strand.
TTTTGTTAAGTAAATACTTCAGGGACTTTTGTATTATTTGTAGTCTGAGTTAAACACAACTGTGCTTTAAACCTATAAGTATAATGGTTTTTAAAAACTTGCGAACACACGACAAATATTTTGACATGTCAATCAATTAATTAGTGATTACACTGCCATCTATGTTGAAGTTTCTGAACCCTAGTTGTAAACGTCAAATTTAAATTATTTTAAAAGTGTTCGCGCGCTTCTGTTCTGTTTTTGGGCTTATGGCTCCATTGTTGATCGTTGATTATGCCAACGACAAGGTATTGAATGCTATGTCTAAATCTAAGACTAAACTAAGGCCTGTTATTTATTACCGAGCATAATATGCGTAATAGCATTGACAATTTGACAATACAGGATAAGTATTTCACAAGTATTTATGAGGCAGTATTGTGATATATTTTTATTGAATGCGCGTAATTATTTAAATAGGGATTCCGATCCGAATTTTTAATCAAAAATTGTCTACCTAAATCCCACTTTGATAATGTTTATTATAATATTCAAATATTGTTCTATTAACTACCCCAATATCTTGACAACAGCTAAGCTCATATATACATACAATATAAATATCAAAATCTTTGGGTTGCAACCCTAAATACTCCATGAACTGATAAATGTAATAGACATAAATAGTTGATTCTCTTCTGTATCTATACAGACTACTTAAATAATTAAATAAAACTCTAAACATGAGTGACAATATTCAAATCTACCAATATCTAGTTGTACAGAAAATAGTCATGACAGTGGCAAGACATAAATTGTAAATAATGTTTTGACAAAAACTTGCATAGCTTCGCGCCAAAAATTATTCCCGCCATCTTATTGTCAGGTAGCATTTTAATCTTTGAAACTGCTGATATTGTTTGTGGTATGTTAATGTCTATTACAATTTCAGTCCCATTTATAATATACCTAATACGCAAAAGCTAAAATTAATATAATATTTACCACACTTCACACTTATGCTTAGGGTTCATTTTAGACCCTACCTTACATTGAAATTCTTCGGAAAATTCTTTAAGATTTGTCAGAGGACCTATGACACGGTATTTAGCGATTGTGTGGTCGTCTTTTTCTATTTGTATCTTCGTTGATTCTTTTGTCATGGCTGAACACCATACCTGTAAGAAAAAGAAAGCATTTTTAGAATGCACATTACATTAATTACTTTAATTAGGTAATAAAATATCTATGGCTGTATTTGAAAATATTCTTTACTTCAACCAAAGTTGATGCCGAGTTCTACCCTGAGTTTTCTTTTTCACAGAAATTAAGAATTGTAACTGTATGTAACCTATCTGTTATCCTCTCCTACCTTTGAGTTACAATCGGTTAGACGGTGTAACTCTTTAAATCTACTAGTTTATTGAAAATTTAATTATTACATGGTCGAATTATCTAGAGACCTCGCTGGAATGCGAACCTCGCGTCCCGTTCTCATTTCAAGCCCCGTGCTCGCCACGGGCGCATCAGTGATTCGTCCGACGCGACGTGACGTCAACGACGCCAGGTCTCGAGATATTGTGACCGGGTAGTAGAGTAGAATTATAAATAAAAATACCTGTGCAAACGATATGAAGAACAGTTGGCGGTCGTTATACTTAAGTCCTGGAAGAGTTAGATTGTCTTTGGTGTTTTTTCTGTAGTCCAAGTAAGCGTGGAACGATGCTTTTAAACCTCCATTGTCAGCTATGTTTTCACCTGAAAGTAACAAATAATACGGTCATGAGAATAATACTTAGTAATCACTTGCGTCTTAGGGCCAGATTCAGAGACCGCACTTTGTCTTTACTTTAGCAAAGTCTAGTTATTATCTCTGAATTTGAACAACATTAAAGTAATTTTTCGCATGAAAAAGTTTACTTTCATTATTTATTACTACAAAGTAAACTTTTCATGCGAAAAATTACTTTAATGTTGTTCAAATTCAGAGATAATAACTAGACTTTGCTAAAGTAAAGTCAAAGTGCGGTCTCTGAATCTGGCCCTTAGTATCACAATTCGGTATGTAAAATAAAAATTTAGGTACATATGTCAATTCCAAAACCATTTAGAGATTTTAGATCGGTAAGGAATAAAATTATATTTTTAGCGCAAAAAACCACAAGATTGTGTTCATTTTTACAATTATACATGAATTGCTTCGTCCTTCATTTGACCTCTAAATGACGTCACGCGTCCTGAAAAACAGAAGTTTGTTTCTGCCTTCATTGCTCAAGTAATTTAGCCGTACGCATGACGTCATCACAAGTAGAACTTTAACCCCCTTACTCATAAACGCCTCTTTTTAATCACTGTTTAGCGAGATTTTTATTAGTAAATTCAACCTTATACCAAACAAAACCGTAACCCCCTTACTCATAAACGCCTCTTAAATTTAATCACTGTTTAGCGAGATTTTTATTACGAAAATCAACCTTATACCAAACAACGTAAAAGTTTAAGCAAATTAATCAATTGACTAAAATTTAAAAGGCGTTTATGAGTAAGGGGGTAAGAATTTAAGCTAATCAATTGACTAAAATTTAAGAGGCGTTTATGAGTAAGGGGGTTAATATTTATTAAAAATAAACTATAGATAGGAGTTCAAAAATACTCAAATTAGTTGTTTAGTATTAATAAACCTTTCAAAGAAAAATATAAAAAATAATCAAAAAAAAATCTTTACATACCAAATTGAAAGATTATTTTGGCTACAAAATTGGAAAACTGCTTCATATGCAGAACTCTTAAGTTGTGAAACAGTGTTCGGTTCACTCATTTTTGTGACACTTATTACACAAATATAGCGTGAAACCTTTGGGCAGTAAAGCAAACACCGGCAAGGGTTTAGCGGAAGCCACTATTTTGCATTTTCCATTATGATCGATATGGTTATTTGGTATAAAAAAGCTTTAGACCTCCTCCAGATATGTGAACTTATCGCATTCATGTACCAACCTAACCAGATTCACCAAATAAGGGGTCTCCCCAAACTTAAAGGAAAATTCAAGAGATTAAAGATTATTAAAGAAGATTCTTACCTAATGTTTGCTTCCCGTTAAGTTTTTCTCCTTCGATGGTGTAATCTGTGTACTGTTTCTGCATACATTCAGCACGATTCTTAAACCGACCTATTGTTGCATTGTTCCACCACTGATTCAAATTGCCGAACCTGAAAAATTAAGAACACTGCTAACTAGAAAGGTCAATTTATACTACAGCAGAGTCGAAGCGCATCGAAGCGTTCAGTCCAGAACTGAACACATCAAATTCAACCATAACTCCACAGCCTAGCACACACGTTACTTTTGAGATTTTAAAAAGTCGCGCGCTTTCTTCCGAATTCGCGCCTCTACGCCTGACCAACGCTGATCGTTGCGCGCGCAATCTCAGAAATATTGTGTACGCTATACTGTGGAGTTAAGGTTGAATTTGACACGTTCAGTTTTGGATCGACGCTTCGATGCGCTTCGACTCTGCTGTAGTATAAATTGACCCTTATGCAAGTCTTTATGTGCATAAACAAGAATGTTTGCTTTACATAAAAAGTATATTCATTCAGAGTCTAGTACCCATAGTATCTACAAACTTAACTTCGTTTTGAACTAGATAGCATTGTGTGAATTTGCAACCACTTATTGATAAACAATAAGTTAGGTTAAGCTGCAACCGAAGAATCTTGGTTTTCTGCGGCCTACGTGATAAAGGAAACACCGGGGGGTATCTATTACACCCCGGTGTTTCATCTAAAAAGGTCTGACCCCATGAAACTCCGTGAAGATTAACCCGCTCAAATAAAAAGCAGCAACTAAGTAATTCTTTAAATACGTGACCGAGTGGTAATTTCTACGTGGAGTCTACATTACGGTAACATACTACTACATACCTATCATATTCTCTGCCCTGATCATCAAACGCATGAGTAAGTTCGTGTCCCATCACCACTCCCATGGCGCCGTAGTTAACACATTTGGGGTTGTCACCATCGTAGAAAGGTAACTGTAGTATACCTGCTGGGAAGACGATTTGGTTCTTTGTGGGTGTGTAGTAGGCGTTCACTGTTGATGGTGTCATACCTGAGAAAAGAAGGATGTATGATTAAGACTAAACGTGCCTCACGTTTCTCCGTGTGGTGACGGAGTAATAATACAATATGTCACCACCCCATCGCATCCCATGGGTGTCGTAAAAACCGACTAAGGGACTATCCGTAAATATTATCTTTACGAAATAAAAAGAAGGAAAACTTGATATTAAACCCTATACCAATCCGTCTGGCCAGCGTGGTATTAGTAGGCCTAGTATCCCTCCGTCACGGGAAGAGGCCCGTCCCTGCAGTGGGACATTAAAGGGCTGTTATGTGCCTTACGGATTCACCAGCAGTTTTTAAGTTTGTTAAATGTATTTCTGGACTAATTCTTTTTGGTTTGGAAGATTTTTTAGGTATTAGTTGGTCCACAAGATAAAACAAGACAAACAACACAAATATGTATATTGGTTTAGCCTTGCTGACCAAATAAACTACATGGTAATAAATAGAACACTCAGTCAGAAGGATTTGTTTTTTAAGTTTTGCTTCTTTTGGTTTCGTAGAAATAATTTGTGCTAACTATCTCATTTTATAGTATGATACGTAGCCCTACGTCATGGGAGGAGGCTCGTCCCTGCAGTGGGACATTAATGGGCTGTTATGATGATCTTCATCAGGATCACAAGAAGTATTTTTAAAAACACACCTCGTGGCGAAGGAATAGGCGGTGTTAAAGTTTCATATATTATAAACCATTACATTACTTACCCCACTTAGTCTTATTAACAGGCTTATCAAGTTTCTTCAGATCATTCCTCAGACTGAAGACATTGAATGCTATGTTGTTCTCGAAGTATTTATCAGGCTTTACCTCCAGTTCTTCGTACTGTTTATCCAGTTCGTCTTTGTGGAGAATGTAGTCAGGGAAACCTGGGGGAAATACAATTAATTTGGTATAAGGATTAGAATTGATTAAATTAAAGTATTAGATTTAAGGTCAGTCTTTCTTCTTTTTGTACCCGAAATGTAATGTCAGCGAAATTTACATTAACGTGGAGAAAAGAAAGAAAGAAAGAAAGAAAAACAATTTATTTACAGTAAAGCCAGACAATTACACATTTACAAAAAGGAAAAAACACAATAACTTACTAACTTTACCGCAAAACAGTCTCAAGTCAGCGTGATGCTAGTTAAGAAACTAGCGCTGGTCTTCCCTTGAGACTGATTGGTAAGTGACGTACATCGACATGACGTAATTACATAAGATATACTTACTAAACTCTTTCCCACTACCCAGTCTTCACATGATAATAAAAAATAATAAATACAATAAAATATATAAAATTTGTGCAATGGACTTTGAATAGGCTATATAATTATACCTGTAGTGTGCTATAACTTAAGCTATGGCTTTAACATAGGTTTTATCATTTAACATAAAAAATATATAAAGTATTAAATATTTATTCCCTGCTTTGTTTTTTTTTTTTTTTTTTGTTTTTTTTTTTTTAAAAAGACAACTCCCGCACTAGGGATCATGCCCTGTGTCGCGGGGACTTTTACAAACATCAATTAACGGACACATATAACACCCAGACTCAGGACAATAATTTATGGATCTCACAAATTATTGTCCTGCGTGGGGATCGAACCCACAACCTCATGCGCGGCAGCCGCTGGCTTTACCGGCGCGCCACCGAGGTCGTCAGCTATTGCTGCTATTGCTTTATAAAGCGCTTGTGTCATTAGTCAGAGCCTCCTCATTTCTTTGATGTTCGAGAACAAAGGATCTTTTTTTTTTTTTAAAGTGTATAAGTTCTGCAGGTTCCTTATCGGCGGCGGAATATTATTCCAGCACTTGGACGCAGCATATCGGAAGCTACCTCTAAAAACAGCTGAACCATGGCGCTCAAGTCCTAGCTGTACCGAGCAAGCGCGAGTTATACCTCCCCTAGCATTCGAACGCCAGGACAACCTATCAAATAAATAGGCGGGTTTTCCAAGTTTGATGACTCCGAACAAGAGACATTATGTACCCATTCTTTTACTCCGTTTCTACGACAATAATGCCTAAATTGTCAGCTTTCTATCAGTCGCACTCATGCCAGAGTTCATCCCTACCATCTGGAATAATGTTATCCAATGTTGTTCCTTTCTGAAACGAGAGTAGCTGAAATGAACTACCGTCTTCAGTATTCTTGGAACATTATGACGTGTCATTTTTCAACTGAGGTTTAAAGAAACCACTAATTCCAAGGAAATAAGCAGCTTAGCAATGTGATGGCATTGCTGAGTTCTAAGAAGCGGTTACTACTTACCATTAGAAGTGCTGATTGGTTTGCCACATCAAGGCAATTAAAACATCACTTACCTATCATATCAGTGATAGCATCAGCTTTAATTTCAGCAGCTTTCCTGGTCTCCGTGTCCATCCAGTCCAAGTTCTTGAGATTCCTCTTGAACGCATTGCGAATGTTGTTTATCATGATTTCACCTTGCGTCTTCGCTTCTCCGTGGAATACTTCCCGGACGAACATGGCTCCAACCGCAAATCCTAAAGGATATTTTTATTAAATTACATAATAATATAAAGCTGAAGTATAGTATCCGTGTGGTGACGGAGTAAGAATACAATATTTCACCACCCTATCTAATCCCATGGCATGGGTGTCGTAAAAACCGATTAAGGAACCATGCGTGAATATTATCTTTAAGAAATACAAAGAAGGAAAACTGAAATTAAGCCCTATACCAATCCGTCTGGCCAGCGTGGTATTAGTAGGCCAAGTATTACTCCGTTACGGAAGGAGGCACGGGAGGAGGCACATTAATGGGCTGTTATTATGATGATGAAGTATAGCTAGAAAATATATTTATAAAAAAAATGATTCTAGAGACAGCATTCGAACCTGCTTTTTCGGAGAATACGCTTCCGACACTTAGATATCCGAGTCCTAGTAACCAAATCTTAGTAACCAAATAAGTCCATTGTTTTCCATGTAGCCATAAGCCGTCGTAATTTTCACCTAAATGTAACAAGATCATTCTAGGCGCACAGCAGAAAAAAATCAATGTTGCCGTAACCAAAAAGCCATATACCTACAGATTTTTTATCTTCCCAAATTCTCATTACAATTTCGCTTAAAATGAGCTTGTATAATAATAGCAAAGGCATTTACTTTTTTGTCTTCTACCTTTCCTTGTAATCCTTTGTCTCTGCATCATCCTAAGGTTGACTGGTAGAAAATTCGTCTAGGATTAAGTCCGCCTTTGTACGTACATGAAAGTTGAGTAAAGTAAAGTTTTAAATAAATAAATGAATTTACCAATAGCATTATTAGTATCAGTGACGCAGTATCTCCAAGATTCTTCTGTGCCCTCTGAACCGAATAGTGCCTTCCTCAATATTTTAGTTGCGTCCCTGAATGGTTTGGACAGATACGTTGACAGCGATCTGGATACTTGCCACATCATGTAGCTTGTTAGTGTTCTGGAAAGGAAAGATTGCAGTTTTTTTTAAGATTCAAGGCAACAATTACCTATTGGATTTGCCTGGTCACAATAGGTTCAGGTATATTAAGATTACATCCTTCAAAAATCTTGCTCTCTGTCACTAAAAAAACACAAACAGTATGGCAACTCCAGTCCAGATAAAAAAAACTTACTGAGAGAGAAAGACAGTTTATCTATTGGTGGTATAAATACAATGGATATGACAGCAAGGGTATTCTGTCCAGACTAGTGAAATCTTTAATGGAAACAATGTCCAGTAGTGGAAGTTTTTTGGCTGAAATTACAATGATTGTTTGTTAGATTCCCTACCTTCGATCTTCTTCCGTCTTGCTAAACTTTTTGATAACTTTGGTCAGATTCTTGAAATATTCCGGTGCGTAAACCACTATACGTTGGGTGTCCGGTATCTAAAATAAGCGAATGATTTTATATAAATATGGTTAGGTGGGACCCTTATGTCATAGTGAGACTTATTTCAATAGGGCTGACCACAAGGTGGATAATAATATTTTCCAACAGCGTGCCTTTCATTAATACAGATAAAATATGGTTTTCTAAAACTAACCGAAAGTCTAACGAGACCAGGTCCTCAAGCTTTCTGACTGCCAAAATGGATTTCTGAACCACATATAGCTGAAAGGGCTTCAATTTTGTATCCCTATTGTTCTAGACATCGTTTTATTTACACGTCAAAACTCAGCAAATTTGTTTAGAGTGAAGAAGCTAAGAACGACAACAAAACAACTGGGATTTATAACAATGCCCATAGTCCTGAACTTCGGACTCGCTTTGATATGCAAAGCGAGTCCGAAGTTTAGGACTATAATATACTATGACTTCATAGTATTTTTAAACTCCTTAAGTGCCCCTGGTATGTCGGCGTACAGTATACATTATACGTTGAGTGTGGGTTCCCAATCATGATGCTCATACAAAACCAGAATACAACAAAATTATTTAATGAGACGCCATTGAAAGTCAAGGTCCAAGGTCAAGACTGTATTCTGGTAATTGAATCCCTGAGGAAAAGATTAAAAAAAATCCAAAACTAAACCAAATATCAAATAACATACAAGAAAATATTTTCAATTTACTTACAGTTTTATTAACCAACTTAAAGGCGTCATTAAAGAACATGGTCCAATTTAAAAACGGAGCTTCTTTCTGCCAGGATTTCAAGGTAAACGGGTTGTACAACCCTTCCTCATCCCTTCTATCTTCAGAAGGGGTTGTTATATTCGCCAGTTCCGTTTCAAACAGGATAACTCTATTCATTTGTGCCCTTGCTTCTGTCTTGTTTGCACCAAGAAGGGTGCATATTTTTGTCATGTAGTCTAAGTAGGCGTCCAAAACTTTTTTGTGTGCTGTTCTATTGAGGTAGTTGTCGCGAGTCGGTAGATTTAAACCGCCTTGGTCCAACTGAAATTTGAAATAAGTAGTTTTAATACATTTCCGTGAGGTGACGGAGTTAGAATACAATATGTCACCACCCCATCTCATCCCATGGGTGTTTTAAAAACCGACTAAGGGACTATCCGTAAATTATCTTTACGAAATAAAAGAAGGAAAACTTGAAATTAAACCCTATACCAATCCGTATGGCCAGCGTGGTATTAGTAGGCCAAGTAAACCTCCGTCACGAATGGAGGCCCGTCCCTGCAGTTGGCTGGGCGACATTAATGGGCTGTTATGATGAATACCTAAATATTTTTGAGGTCCTAGAGTAATGACCTCTGTCTTTGCATTGAGCTGTAATCAAACCCAGAACCAGCTAAAAACTACAATCATTACTTACCTACCCGATAGTTAGATAAATTAATTATTTAACCCAATAGTTAGAAAACGTTTTGGGTACGTTCCCCCCAGCTAGGTGGACCGACGACCTCATAGAGGTCTCTGGGTCGGACTGGACGCGGAAGGCGCAGGACCGAGTTCTGTGGCGCGTGGTGGGAGAGGCCTATGTCAAGCAGTGGACTGCAACAGGCTAGTTGATTGATTGATTGTTATTTAGTTAGCATAAGGTTACGACAAATTTGGTGACTCTACTTTGGGCTTTGGAGTAGAACTTAAAAAAATAATAGAACTTACCACTATGACGTGTTTCGACGAGTTTCTGTCGTCTTCTGTTACAGCCCAGTTGAAAAGACCACCAAGATTATATCTGAAACAAATAATATTAGGAGATTAACAAAGAAAATTAACAGCGAGAAAGTTAGGTAGGACTTCATCATAACAGCTCATTAATGTCCCACTGCAGGGACGGGCCTCCTCTCATCACGGAGGGATAATTGGCCTACTAATACCACGCTGGCCAGACGGATTGGTACAGGGTTTAATTTCAAGTTTTCCTTTTTTTTATTTCGTAAAGGTAATATTCACGGATAGTCCCTTAGTCAGTTTTTACGACACCCATGGGATGAGATGGGGTGGTGACATATTGTATTCTTACTACGTCACGACTCGGAGAATAATATATGTAATAAAAATAGCAAGTAACTTACAAATTCTGCACATCCTGCACAAGTGTCTGCAAATCCCACGTATTTTTTCCATAAGTGGTCGGTAGAATATGCCATCCACCCAGATTCTTGATGACGGATATCAGCGGTTTCTCTCCTTGCTTCTCAATTGTTTCATTGGTATCGATACAGGCATCATAGTATATACGAGCTTTTGCTTCTGCGTCTCTTGTGTTTGATGTATTTACTTTTTCTGTAACATTAATAAAGCGCTGTTAAGTACCTATCCGTGTGGTGACGGAGTAAGAGTACAATATGTCACCACCCCATCTCATCCCATGGGTGCCGTAAAAACCGACTAAGGGTATAACCGTAACTACTATCTTTACGAAATAAAAAGAAGGAAAACTTGAAATTAAACCCTATACCAATCCGTCTGTCTAGCGTGGTATTAGTAGGCCAAGTAACCCTCCGTCACGGAAGGAGGCCCGTCCCTGCATTAATAATGCAGGTTTAATTTAAGTTTTCCTTCTTTTTATTTTGTAAAGACAGTAGTTACGGTTAATCCGTTAGTCGGTTTTTACGACACCCAAGGGATGAGATGGGGTGGTGACATATTGTATTCTTACTCCGTCACCACACGGACAATTTTACGGACTCCTTAATTCAAATCTTGTACAACCGCAAGTACAGATAGCGCGCGAGTTGAATGCAGTCGGGGTCTGAGGTAAAGAGCGGGAGCATCTCCCCCCGCTATCCGCACGCCCCACCTCACGCGCCTGCAGTGTAGTGATGTGCCATCCTTGTCAACTATCGTACGTTTGCCGTGTTATTGTGTTAATATAGTAATACTGAAGTTCCCGTGTTATTTTTTTATTTCGTTTTGTGAAATGATTATTAAAACGTGTGATAATTATGATATTGTATTTTTTTCCACCATGTAAACCTAGAGTACTAAATAAAATTAAACTTATAAAATTGTTTAAATTTATCGACATGAATGTCAATCAATAATTATAATTAGGTCACAGCACTACCGCATTCCTAAGCTCTGCATTCAACTCGCGCGTTATCTGTAGGTATCTTAACGGTGTACATAACTAATTTATCTTTTCTGGTTACTTATACGATAGTAAACTTCCTTGTCATTTGGTTCTCAGTCTGCCGACGGAGTTATTTAGAGTACAAATTACTATACTTATCTACAAAAAGAACCTTATTATTACAGTCTCATATAGTGGGGCATTTAAAAAATGAGCTGTAAAGCCTGTACCTTTTCTGGTTGCGACATTAACGGGGTTTGTATTGTCTTTCACTTCTTCTTACATTCTCTGGTAATGCTACACGATCATTGCCGGCTCACCAAAATCCGTCACCATCCACACAATAAAAGCTAGCCCTTTATTTTTATAAACTGAAACTCAACAGCATTTTTTGACAACCTCTGTGGCGCAGTCGGTATATAACATGACTGTTACGCAGAGGTCTCGGATTCGATTCCCGCTCAATGCAATTCTTTGTATGCATGAACATGATTGATTGCATTGGTCTGAGTGTTTTCTATGTATAATATGTATGTATTTACAAAAAAAAAGTATTTAAGTATGTTTATCCGTTGTCTTGTACCCATAGTTCAAGCTTTGCTTAGTTTGGGACTCGGTGGCGATGTGTGAATGTGTAAGGATTATCTATATTTATTTATATTTTTGACAAATAATTAATAGTGTGTTAATAAATATGTAGTCAGTTTGAACTGGTTGCATTTACAATTAACTATGCCATAACTTAGTTTTATGACATTTATTCACTTTAGCTATCAAAGTATCTATTTCTAGTTTTTAGTGCCATTGCGATACCTTCACCAGGGTCGAGGCGCATGGCGTCTATTGGTACTTATTCGACAGGAACCGCATAAAAGTTTAAAGTCTTTTTACTATTACTATTTCCTATAGTATAACAACAATAATATTATTAAAAACTAACTCCAAATATTGAATGAGTACGTCAAAATTCCACACAAACATACATATAAAATACTTATACAAATATATTAGACAAATTTTAGAAAATGTTCACGTTTTTGGAAATGTTTATTTAAATAATGATCATCTTATGTATAGTTTGTAAGGTCTAATTATAATATCATATAATAATAATATAATCGGACGATAAACGATAGTTCGCGATTGTAATTTACATTGTTGTACTAATATAAACTCGATGTAAAATTAAACTACAAAGTACCGAAACTGTGTACAGGTAGTTACAAAAAGGTCATTCATTTTAATTTATATTTTTTTGAAATGCTATGAAGAATGAATTACTCGAGCTGTTCATAAGCTGGAGTAATGCCATTCTTCTCGCCTTCCTACGAGTTTTACGGGTAAAAAAGGAACATCGTGGGAACTTTAGTCGTTATACCTTTTGACGACCTCGGTGGCGCGCCGGTAGAGCCAGCGGCTGCCGTGAATGAGGTTGTGGGTTCGATCGAAAAAAAAAGAAAAAAAAGAAAAAAAAAGATACCGCAGTTAATATTTATGGGACTCTGAAACACCTGCATACTAGCCGGATCCACACCAAACGATCCAGCGCGATACGATCGCGCGCGGCAGGATCGCACTCCACAGGATCGTTCGATGTGGACTTGCCACGCGCGATTGCTACTGCGCGGGAGGATCCCAATCCAAAATGGTTCGTTTGGTGTGGATCCGGCTATCAAAATGCCTAATGCCTATCACACAGCAATAGGCATATTGATTTGGCATCGATGATATAATATCCTAATAGAAATCTCGAATATTTTTGTTCCCAGATTTTATATCAAAACTTCCCCTCTGGAGATAGGATGGTTCACCCTGTTTATGGACCATAAGTAATCATAATTATGTGCATCGGATTTGTGGAAAGCAACTAGGGAGACCATTCCCAGGCAGTAGGATTAAACGTTTTAAAAAAAGATATTGTCATAGTAGAAAATGATGAGATGTAATAACTAACATACATACATAAACTCACGCCTTATCCCGTCCGGGGTAGGCAGAGACGACAGAACGCCACTTGTCACGATCCTGGCAAACAGATTCGGCCTCGTCCACATTCATTAAGCGAGTCACACATGCGCGTCGGTTACGAGTGCTCTTTATTTAGCAAAAAAAAGAGAGATATCCTTTAGTTAGATGTAATAATTACGTGCATAACTGTACAAGGTACATTTCTACCTAAAGTTAAGCTAACACAGCTAAGTATAAAAATAAATATATTGTTATTATATCTCCTTTTATATACTTAAGGTTTGAGTTGAAACATTACTATGCGAATGATAATTTTTCAGTGTACATTTTCCTGCATTTGTTTTTAGCGACTACGTGGTATTGTATGTACAATATATCTACTAATAATGTAAAGCTTAGGTGTTTGTTTGTGCACTGATATGTAAAGCGCCGATTACACTACCCTACACGTAGGGCCCTACATCTTGTAGGGCACTACATGTTGTCTAGTGTAATCACATGTAGGCTGTCAGGACACTACATATCGGAGATTGGCGAGGCCCGACCGCTCTTCATCATTTAGTGCCCTACAAGATGTAGGGCCCTACATGTAGGGCAGTGTAATCGGCGCTTAAGATAATATAAGTAAAGCAAGGATGGCGAGGCTACTTTTTGGATGGGTGAGTGCTATTTTAAAAGTCACACGCCACGGATCGACTCCCAGCCCTTGGATATAGATCATGGACTGTTGTAATAACAAAATGAGATGGGTTTGTTAATGTAAATACCAATTCTTAGGGTCGTAGCACATATAACGTATCATAAACGGATCGTCACCGTATCAACTCGAGCCGTTCAGTATTATTTGTATGAAACTCCTTACTGCAACGCACACTAATCGGAATCGTAACGTAACTGGATTTTTGACGTTTGACACCGAGGAAAAAGGCAAGTAGCCTAGCCGGTCCAAATCCGTCCGTTTACGTTACGTTATATGTGCTACGACTCTTATTCGGATATCATCTTTCCTCTCCTTGCTGGGCAAAAGTGCTAAGGTTCAATTCCCGCTCAATGCAAATCTGTGTGTTTTTTAACATGAATGTCCGCATTGGTCTGAATTCCTTTATGTATAAAACATTGTAGGTATGTTAAACCGTTGTCTAATCCTCATAATAGTACTAGTTCCGCTTAGTTTGGGACCAGAATTGACCAGATACAGACCAGCCTATATGCATACATGTATTTAAAAATATAACTATTTATTTAAACCAAAATTTTCAACTTACCCAAAGCATATCTGATGATTAACTGGTTTTGAAGTTCAATCTTACTAAATATACCCCAGCTGGATTTTCCCTCAGGTATAGGGTTATTTCTGATCCATCCTCCACAGGCAAATTCATAGAAATCATCGCATGGGTCCTGGGTCTCATCTAGGGCTCTTATCACTTCACTAGCTGTGTATATGCATGGGCCTTTCAAACATACTTCTAGGTCTGGAAAGAGAGAAATATCAAGTTAGTTCTTTATAGGTTTGTTTTGCCGGTTCCTCAGGCCTCCTCCAAGTAGGCGATGAAGGAGTGCCGCTGGGGACTTTTAGTGGGTACACTGCCCCGCATTCCCCTCCCGTCCCCCAATGGAAGGGGATGCGTAGGCATATTACCCCAGCGATAACAAAAAAAAAGGTCTTTATAGGCTTATATATTTTTAACAGGTTGCATGTATCGCCAGTAGATAAAAGTGAATCATATGTGATACACGGGACAGAGCAAGTGTTAAACCTTCAGCCATTTGGGTAGAAAGGTGTTGTGATAGTTGATGGAAAATTGTGAGACTTAATGGCTTTAGGAAGACCAATGAACAAAAGTTAAGGAGACATGTATTCGGAGTCCTTGCCTACTATTACAAAAATATACAGTATTTCGACTTCATAGAAATGAACGAAATGCGAGTTATACCTATACGCTCACGATAGAGGTGGCTTTGCGGAGTGAACAGTCGCGACTGTGCCGCAGTAACGAGCGGGAAAGTAGGTAAATGTAATTAAAAAGCTGGAGGTGGGCAGCCCGATCGCATGTTTACGTACCGCGCAGCCGTAGGCATTTATAATAAATATTCGGCCGAGATAGACTACTGGTTGTACTGTGTGTCTTTGCGGTCAAAGCATCTGAGGCGAATAATCAAAAGAAAATAACAAAAAAATTTAAAAAATTTTTTCTTAAATCAGAAAGAAAAATTTCAAAGTATCAATTGATTTTCTATTGTTCTTTATTATTTTCTAAATTCTCCTTTTCATCATATCATATAACTCAATCGACGTCCACTGATGGACATAGGTCTCCTCCAAGTATTGCCAGTTTACCACCTTGTGCGGTCGTGTGCCTCCCTCATCCATCGGCTTCCCGCCGTCCTAAGTAGGTCGTCGGTCCACCGTGTAAAGGGTATCCCCATCCTGCAATTCTCTTTTTACCCTCAAATATTTAACTGCTATGTAAATACTTTTCAATTGTCGTCTTTTTATAGTTTACTGCTTTGTCGCCTAGATGGCGCAATCGTAGTTGAGTGGTGTAGAGTTTTAATTAAGCTGTATTATTATGTGTCGCAGTATAAGTTATGTTTATTTAAACAAACATCATGTTCTAGGTAAAACTTATTATAAATATAATAATAATGTAAGTTTTATTTTAGTATTTTTTACATAAAAATTAGAGCGTACAATCTGAATATGCCATGAAACGTTATGGTATAAATAAATTATTTTATTCATGCATACAATATTTACTTTATTTTTTTATTTTTAGTTGGTCACGGCAATATGACTGTATCTAACCTGATAGAAGGACTAATTCTAGGAAATATGGCAACGAATGGAAATGTTTAAATATCTTTACTTTATCGCCATCACTTTATCGGTTTGACCAAACGTACACACAGCAACACAACAAGTTAAACATTTTCATTTGAAATTGTGTCTTATTTCAAGGTATTAAGGTACATGAGTGTCTAGCTTGATTAGTTGCTGTGTGTACCTATACGTTTAAGTTTTTTTTTTGTAATAACATTTTTAATTATTATTAAATAAATTATGATTATTCTCTCATTTTACCTATCTTGTTATCACGTAGTTCATCTCATCTAGAGTTCATCTTTTGTTCAGAGTTTATCTCCATGATGAACTACGTCTAAGTACTACTGCGCAAAGACTTCTTTCTCCTTTCTCCAAGTACTTTGAACTACCGCTACACCAAATGTTATCTTAATTGGGCCTGCCATTTTAAAATGTAGAAATAGGAACTTACAAACTTTCGAAAAAAAATCTCCTAAATGGTCATACTTAAAAGGACCACGCAGTTTAGAATAGGGTTATATTCTAAGTTCTATTATTTTACCAAAGAATAATATATTTATTTATTTAACACTTCCCATAAATTATATCACTGCAGAGACAGGTTTTCTCTAGTAAACCATGAATAGAAACCTATCCTTTTCACACCACGGGTACCACACGAACAAAAAGTATAATTTTATATAATACCTTGAACTTCTGGCTGGTAACAAGGTGGCACTGGTAGATCTGTCGGGCCCCTTACAGTAAGCAGCAGCGTGATGGTCAGAAGAAACGCCACAAAGAGAACAGCGCTGGTCACCAGAAGTATTCGTTCAAGCCTCGTGCGCTGATGCCATCCTATGAAGGATACCCCCTGGAAGAAGAGAAATACTCATTGGTTAAACTATAATCTATACTAATATTATAAAGAGGTAAAGTTTGTGTGTTTGTGAGGTTGCAGGGGGTAATCTCTGGATCTAATGAACCGATTTTAAAAATTCTTTCTGTGTTGAATAGTCTATTTATCGGGGAGTGTCATAGGCTATATAGTATCAAGCTATGACTTATAGGAGTTAAGCAGTAATGAAAAATGTTTAAAAAACGGGCACGTTTTTTTCGCCGTCCAACGAATGGGCACGGGTCAGCTAGTTAGGGTGTATGGCTGCAAGCTGCAACACCATCTACCATATTCAGGACCCAGAACAACACAGCTAATTTTTGGTCAATTTAATAATTCAACCATTTATTCAATGTTTCGTTTAATTTGACAAAAAACTACCAGGTAATAGATTCATTTCAGCAAAAGGCCGTTTAGGTCGGTGTCACCACTGTGCGCGCTTAGTGTTCGTCCAAGGAGTAGTGTAGAAGTGTTAATGTGTTTAGAGGGAAGGATGCATGCAGTAGTACAGTAGCTAGTGAAATATACAGTACTAGCTTTTGCCCGCGGCTTCGCTCGCGTTAAATTAGGGGTAGCAAAAAGTAGCCTATGTTACTCTCCATCCCTTCAACTATCTACACTTAAAAAATCACGTCAATTCGTCGCTCCGTTTTGCCGCTCCGTTAAAGAAAGAGAAACAGACAGACACACTTTCCCTTTTATAATATTAGTATGGATTATGGAACATAACAGCTACTGTCCCAGGCTAGCCAGCGATTTACCTATGTCTGGTATTACTGACATCTATAAACGGCGGTTACCATTAACCATTAGATGGGCCGCTTAACTTTACTAAGTACCTATACCTCAAAAATATTAATGAATAATTATCTCATCCAATAGGTGTCGTAAGAACCGACTAAGGGACTATCCGTAAATATTATCTTTACGAAGCAAAAGGAAGGAAAACTTATAATTAAACCCTATCGTCCAATCCGTTTGGCCAGCGTGGTACTAGTAGGCCAAGTATCCCTCCGTCACGGGAGGAGGCCCGTCCCTGCAGTGGGATATTAATGGGCTGTTATGATTACTTTTATGCTACAGTACCTTATAGTTCTAATAAACTATGAAGGTAATCCAATCTTAACCATTTGAGCTAAATTAGATAAACTACAAATTCGATCAACTGTAAATTAGTTATATTGAGGATCAAGACGGTCGTACGTGACCGAAAATAATTCGTCTGATCAACAACTAAGATAAAAATACCTCTCGAACGAAATTGGATCTTAGTTTTATAGCTATAAGATTCTATTTTAGTTTGATATTGTTTGTAAGGAAAGTTATGTGCTCTTAAAGATGTTTACACTGTATTCTTGAAACTGTAAATATTAAATGGGAATGACGCAGCCATTTTTATCTGGTCTGTGTGGTAAGGTTACAAAATATCACCATTCTGTCTTGTAACATGGGTGTCGTTAGTCATCATCGTCATACCAGCCAATTGACGTCTGCTGGACATAGGCCTCCTCCAAGTATTGCCACCTTGCTATGTCCTATGCCTCATGTAGTAAAAGTAGACAGATTGAAATTCCACAATCATATAATTATGGGTCGATTATGCGATAAAAATTTAAAATGTGATATGTGGTCATTATTTTATTATCCGACGTTTCGGTCGAGTTGCACTCAACTCAAAGCGAGAGTAGTTTCAACCGTCCACGCGAGATTAAGATGATAGGTACTGAATCCGCCATCAGTCAAGCCGTTACCAAGGTCGATGCAATGATACTTTTTAAATATTTATGCGCAAAACTTAATTATCATATCCCTATAGACGTCCCCTGCTGGACATTGCCCTCCTCTGAACATTTTCACCCTGCGCGGTCCAGTCCCTCCCTTATCCATCGGCTTCCCGCCGCCCTAACTATGTTTCCGATCCACCGTAGTATTATATAATGTCATTTCGTTAATAAATACAAATAAATAAGCATTACACCATTGTCAGAAAAATAAAACTCAAAACCACCTCTATACTATCTGATTATCCTTCTTCCCTGCACTGGGACAGGGACATTAATAGGTTATGGAACCAAAGTAAGCATCAGTTATTTTTTATACTACATGAGCTTATAATCAGGACTTATGGTTGCAAAATATTAGAGGTCAGTAATTAGACTGAAACTATCTCTCCAAAGAACATAAGTATTTATATTGGCCCAAAGATATGCGTAATAGAAACACTGTATTATCCACGAAAGTCAATATAACCAATATAGCTAAACGCTTTCCAGATGCTCCACCCGTCCTGTTATTCGCAGTAACTGTCTTCAAAACAGATCATTATTAACCAAATTAATACTGCAATAAAGTAAGAATAAAGACGTTTCATTGAAAGAGAAACAGATTTTCTTGAAATAGGTTTTGGATGGTAGATAATAAGGTTTAAAATACAATGGCTAATTGTTTTCTCAGGAATAATAGGCTTGTGACTTCAAGATAAAAACTAAGTGCTGAGGTTTGCTACGGACATGTCGAGGATGAACGAGGTTGAGGATTTGAATCCCACGCAGGATAAGTACATACACATTCAAGCAACGCCATCTAGTCCCAAACTAAGCAGAGCTTTGTATCTATTATAGCGCCACAAAGGACAGCCAAACTAGGAAAATTATTTGTGGATTGTGGGTTACTGCGCGAAAATAAGATAGCTCCTCAAGACTAGCTTACAAAGGCAAGACATAGTTACCATTTTACTATCAAATTAAAAAAAATACTAATACATTTTTGGAGCCGTTTTTGAATTTATTTAAATAATTTACAGTATATAATTTAATCTAAAATATTTTTTCACCTCTTCATATCAGCCAAAATATTATGTTTAATACCTTCAAATATTTCTACTTCACGAGTTCCTGTGCTTTCCTCACCCTTCGATTTCCTGCTGCCCTAACCAGGTCGTCTGCCCACCGTGTGAGAGGACTGCCTACCTTACATACCATACCCTACATAAACTTTTTACCGCAGCGGCCTTCGATTCTGCTTGCCACGTGCCCTTGCCAACAAATTTTAAGTGGATATCTCAAAAGTTATGGCGAAATATAAAATTTCGTGCGATGAATTTATTATTACCCGGGCAGTATAAAAAGCGATCGCCTTTGCCTCTGGTTACTAAATCTAAACCGCTCGTTACTGGTAAGTAAATAAAATATGTCTTATATTGTAAAAATATTTAGATGTATTTACAGTACAGGTCATAGCAATACGACCGTATTGAAGCTAATGAAAAGCAGAATATAGTCCACTAGCTGACCCGTGCCCACTTCGTAAGGCGGCGAAAAAAACGCGTCCGTTTTTTAAACATCTTTCATTACTGCTCCACTCCTATTAGCCATAGCGTGATTACTATATAGCCTATGACACTCTCCGATAAATGGACTATTAAACACAGAAAGAATTTTTAAAATCAGTTCATTAGATCCAGAGGGGTCCATATTGGTTTACCTAAAGTTCTTCTTCCGAAAATGTTCTTCCTAACGATTTGTAATCCGAATGATCACTCTTCCTAAAATTTTTAATCCTAAAGTTTTCATTCATACTATTTGTATTGCTACCGACGATGTTCATAACACTCATGTTTCCGAAAGTCGTTATTAATAATATCGTTATGTAAATATATTTAAACTCCTAATGTTTTTTATCATAACGCTTTTATCCCTAAACATTTCAACCATAATATTTTCTCTCATACTTAGAAAGAAATATTTACCAAGTGAAAGTAATAAAAAGTTTTGTTTTTATACTATTTCTTGTGATTAACTTTTTACATTTCTACATTAAACCATTTTTTAAAAATTAAGTATTGTTTATTAAAATTATTAGAATATTTTTGTCTTAAATGAATGAAATCCATAAAACAGGACTCGTTCACGGTTATGCTTGTGGCCTGAGAGTTTACCGTAACCGTAACTAAACCAGTAAGTACCTAAAGGACCAATTCGGTTCTAGCACTTCGCCGGCCGCTGCCGCGGCGCGCTCGCTGCGCTCGTTTGGCTCGTGCATTGGGGTTACAGTTCTACCATAACCTAATACAATAATTATAAATAGGACCCATTTCTTTTCAGGATCTTGACTGAATGATTGGAGAGGGACTCTGGTTTTGCTCTGGTCTTTGGTATATTATGTTATACCTACATGTTGTCAACAAAGTTACGATATGACTTTAAATTATAGTATAAACGATGGTTATGTTGAGAAAATATAGGAAAACAAATAATAGTATAATAGATGTTTATTGCTACTGAAATTATGAAGTTGAATGCTTAGGATTATTAACATTAGGGACAAAAAAATTAGGAATTGCGATTGTTAGGATGAAAAATGTTAGGAAGAACATTTTCGGACTTCCAATTATAGGAGTTGAAATTTTAGGTGAACTTTGGCGCACCCGATCCAGAGATTACCCCCTGCCCCCTACAACGTCACAAACACACAATTACACAAACACACAAACTTTATCTCTTTATAATATTAGTATAGATGAATGAAGGCAAAGAATTGTAGTAAAAAAATTATTCACTTTGTATACCTTGCCGGTTTGGTCAAATGGTTCTTCACACTATGTTTGAAGGGTCTGATTTCTTAGGATGGAGGAAAGAGATGAGCTGAAAATGGTTAGGCATAAGAGACTAATTCCCGAACCTTTTAGTGCGAGAAGATATTTTGGCAAACTAAGTAAAACATTAAAGACCAGGACGAGTTGTCCTGTTGTAATATTAAAAATTTAGCTCACACCCAAAATATACAAGGACCTTGCATCACTGATGAAAAAAATAATAGCGAATATTTGCTGGTGATCAAAAATAGGGTTTAAATATTAGGTACCTATGAAAATGCCGTTTTGTAAGAAAATTTTATCAGAAGTTAGATTTTTCATACTAACGTTTTCTTAGATTTTTCAATAATTATTTAACATAATAGAATGAAATTTGGTATAGGTAATAGCGCACATTTAAGCTTACTATTGTGTTTAAAACAAAGAAAAAAAAAGTATCAGGGAAGAAGTTACAATTAAACAAAATTGGGATCAGCTCTTTTAAATTGGGCCCATGTTCACAGGCTTATTAATAACCTAATAATCGAGAATGTAACAAACAGTAAGAACAAATTTATTATTCTGAGTTTCATGGGCACCGGAAGACATTTCCCCCAATTTAATATTATCACACAAGTAGGATAACAGAAAAATTGCTCTTAAAGTCGCTTCTTCAATTGCTACTTATGCGACTAACTATCTAATGCGGTAAACTACACACGCCACTTTTAAATTTCCATTTATCCTCTTTTTTTAAAAGTCCTGTGTCGCGGGGACTTTTACAAACATCAATTTAACAGCCACAAAGAACATCCAGACTCGGGACAATAATTTGTAGATAACACAAAAAATTGTCCTGCATGGGAAAAGAACTTGCGGCCTTGTGCATGTCAGCCGCTTACCGCGACTGCCGCCGAGGCAGTTATGTATTGCTTAAATGGAACAACAGTCTTCTTCTTCTTTCTTTTATATGGCAAACTATGCCGATGGCGACAATTCTGCCAGAGTCCGAAGTATGACTTAATGTGAAGTGATAAAAACCAAAACGCTAATTTAGATTGGTTTTGTGGGAACAACAACAGTGTAGGTATAGATTCTGTTCGCAAGAATAGGTTATTTGTCAAATTGTTACAAGACGCATCATTGACATTAAGGCCTTGTTTACGGAGAAGCGGGGCGTCGCGTCGTCGGGCGTAGCGTTGAGCGGGGCGGCCCCCACGGAATTAAAATATATGGCGTTGTGCGTTTACGGAGAAGTGTTTTTTGATACATTTGTTTGAAATAGAGGGTCGCTCGCTGCGGAGCACGCAGCGTCAATTCTCGATGAAGCTATACAGGGTGGCTCATTCAAAAGGGTCAGTATGGAAAACTCTTAAACAATAAGTCATACGAAGATTTGTTCTTAGGAACCATGTCACCGATTTTGGTAAAAAGACAAACTGCATTCATACATTTGAAAAAGATACTGCACCCAGTCGGGAATCGAACCCGGTTGTTTTGCAAAAATAAAATTTTACTTTCATCATAGTAGGTGTTCGAAGTGGCCACGTTTAGGTAACAATCTTGTTAGGTAAATTGCATTTTGTAGTTTCATGTGGTGAGTTTACGTTAAAATTGACTTTATGGCTGACCTAAAAGATCTTCAACGTTATCATTATTTGTTTTGCGCACTTCATCCTTAACGTAACCCAACAAGAAATAGTCTAGAGGCGTTAAGTGGGGCGACCATGAACAACGGTGGCCACATCGAACACCTACTATGATAAATTAAAGTATGTGAAAACAATGCATTTTATTCATTTTAGACATAATGTTTCATAGATGTATTTACTGCTTAAGACCTACAGAATCGATATTTAAATAGAAAAAGTATAACTTTATTTTTACAAAACAGCCGGGTTCGATTCCCGACTGGGTGCAGTATCTTTTACAAATGTATGAATGCAGTTTGTCTTTTTATCAAAATCGGTGACATGGTAACTTTCCCATACAGACCCTTTTGAATGAGCCACCCTGTATATAAAACTAGTTGATTTGATCGAAACGAGCGTGCTTCGCTATACATTTGACGTATCGCCGCGGGCTCCGCGGCGGGCACCGCCTCGCTTCCCGCCACGCTTATCTATAAACAACGTCATATATTGCTTTAAGTTTGTGTTTACGCGTGCGATGATGCGTGCCGCTTCACGCCCCGCCCCAGCGTAAACAGAAAGACGTCCGACGCCCCGCTCAACACCACGCCACACGCCACGCCCGACGCCCCGCCTCTCCGTATACGTGCACTAATGCCCGATTTACACATCGACAAGTACAGTAGCGAGTTAAGTAGTATTTTAAGATTAAGTTGATTTAAATAGATCTCCATCCTATTTTTTGGCGAGTTAAGTACGAAGTAGCCCTCTCACTTGCGTCTCGACAACTTAATTCACAACTTACTACTTAACTCGCTACTGTACTTGTCGATGTGTAAATCGGGCATAAGGGAGTAGTGTTACTTAAGTTGTTATCGATCGAAAGTTAAAGGAATTCAGAAATTAATTAACATTACATCAACGTTTAGTTAGACATCAAAACAGTAATTACTTCTATGCCTGCTCGAGGCGTTAATCACTTCTAACGTAACTAAACTGTTATGTCACTAAGACGAAAGCTGAGACTGACTTGATGCTTTTCCATATAAAAAGGTATAATACTAAAACCTAGTATCCTCCTCTCTTCTAAACTGCCATACCCAACAGGGTCCATATTGTATCTGTGATGTTATAAGTAACACCTTTTTGTAACGTATGGAGTGCAATAAAGATATTGAGTATTGACTTAACCCGCAGACGCTTAGATGAAATACCACTGAGCGATCACCTATCTATGGATTGACCTTAATGTTTAACCAGCATTATCGTTTATAATAGATCAGTGATAGCAATAATTGTCTTTGCGCGCCTCAAGCTAAAGTAATAAAGAATTTAGTCTTCAGCTAGAGCGTTATAAGAAATTTGGGGTCAAAGGGAACTTCACTAACAACTTTATTAGCTCATAAAATAGATATAAATGTTACTGTCGCTTTTATAATCACAATTAAACCTTACCAGCTATAAAGAAATAATGTTTTTGGTAGCTACTGCTATAGAATTCTACTTTATATAGGTACCACAGCAACACATCAAGTTAAACATTTTCATTTGAAATTGTGTCTTATTTCAAGGTACTAAAGTACAGTATGGGGACATTGATAATGTGATTGGCTTTTAAAGAAAGACAGCAAATTAATGAGTAAGAAAAGTACATCCGATTACCGAAAATAGCTGAATAATTTTAGCATAAGTTTTGAAAATTATCACATTAAAATGTATCTTATGGCGTTCGGCATAAGGTTGAAATTATAAAAGATTGAATCCCGGTGACGGAAACATTGCACTTCGATAAAAAGTCATTGCAGTGCAACAAAATATAGCACTTATTGTTAACATTATAATATACAATTTCAAAATCATCAATAAATTATAATCTCACTTTCTCGATTCCTCATTGTTGTCTGTCTTTCTTTAAAAACCAATCATATTATCAATGTCCTCATACTGTACATGAGTGTCTAGCTTGATTAGTTGCTGT
Source organism: Schrankia costaestrigalis (assembly GCA_905475405.1). Lineage (NCBI taxonomy): Eukaryota > Metazoa > Arthropoda > Insecta > Lepidoptera > Erebidae > Schrankia > Schrankia costaestrigalis. The sequence goes on from FR997850.1 coordinate 8,283,585, forward strand.
GTGTACATAGAATTTGGACAGTATTGGCTATGTGCGCGACGGTGGCGACGCGTAGCGTTAACAACATTTGCGGAAGCTGTCAAATAACAACAATGTAAACATTGTTAGTTTTCTCTGCAAATATAAATAAAACCAAAGATTTAAAATTGTATTGTTGACATTATTTAAGTGCAATTTATTCAATAGTTTTACTGTAAAATGAACATAATAAATGATCTAATTTGGCCTGTCATCTTTGGGATACGACCTCGTTAACGCAGGCAGTGAATTCATTATTTTTAATTTAGGTAAGTATTTACATCATCATTTTGTAATAAATATAGTGCACATGTACATAAAAAAATTATTTTGTTTAATTTTGAATTTACATTACATTGGACCAATTGCGAATTGGACTAAACGCGACTTGGACCAATTGCGAATTGGACCAAACGCGAATAAGACCAATCCCGCCTAAAGGACTACCAGCTTTGGACATAGGTTCACCTGTAACATAGGGCAACCATTTATATTTCTTAGAAACACCATCTATTCCAAAAAAAAGCTTATATTATACATTCGTAAGTCACTTTCTCAACAGCAAACAAAACCATTAAAAATAAAGATAAAAAAAACAACATTACAAGGATGTAGAACAAACAGTAACCACAGAGTACGTATTTAAAAAAAACATCAAGCATTTGTTTTTAAAAAGGAGGTAGGAACGCGTGTCATTGCCATGCCTCGGGAAACAAATGTTTGGAGAAGTTATTCGTGAGTAAAAATATTATACAAGGAAAAATATTTTGTAAAATGTTGAGCTTGTTTTGAAAAAAATACAGCTGTATTTGAGTAAGTAAAGTTACTAAGTACAATTGTCTTCCATCGTACAATGTCGTATTCTAATTTTTTTAGGCATGTATTAAATTAAAAGCTGCCTGTAAAAAGCCACCGCGACATAAAGTATATTTTATTTGAATCAAAATTAAGATACCAATCCGTCTGACCAGCGTGGTATTAGTAGGCCAAGTATCCCTCCGTCATGGGAGGAGGCCCGTCCCTGCAGTGGGACATTAATGGGCTGTTATGATGATGATGATGAAAAATTAAGATAGGTATAGTTTTAATCATAAATGTCACGTTAACGAAATATCTTTCTTCTATAGGGCTCTTTGGGTTCTCTCATCTACAAAAAGGCGCGAGCTGGTTAAATGGGAACTTTTACAGTGTAATTCAAGTAGTGAACGAAGGTAAAAATATATAAGATAATATTCCACTACTTACACATTTTATACAACGCCATCTAGTCCCAAATTAAGCAGACCTTGTATTATGGGTACTAAACATACATCAGTAGGTTTTATTTTGTAAATACTTTATAACTTTACTGTCTCATGAATCATATGTGAGTATTCGCATTGTTTTACTATTGTATCTAGTGGTGGGACAGTAACATTTATAAAATACTAGCTGACCCGTGCCCACTTCGTAGGACGGCGAAAAAAACGCGTGCCTTTTTTAAACATACTTCATTACTGCTCCACTCCTATTAGTCATAGCGTGATACTATATAGCCTATGACACTCCCCGATAAATTGTCTATTCAACACAAAAATAATTTATAAAATCGGTTTAGTAGATCCAGAGATTACCCCCTAACAAACTCACAAGCTTTACCTCTTTATAATATTAGTATAGATAGATTATACATAGAAAACATCCAGATCAATGGAAATATGCAAATGCATTGAGCTGTTATCGAACTTAATATTCAAATTTTTGCTTGCATGAACATGGCAGTTGTCATTGGTCTTAGTGATTTCTATGCATAATAATTTGTATTTTTTCACAAAAAAGTGCGTTTATTTGTTGTCTAGTACCTCTAGTACAAACTCTGCTAACTGAAACGTCGAAGAATAAAGTTAGGTATTATTATCTTTAATATTGTTTTTATGTAGTTTATACCGCGAGTAAGATCCGACTTACAAAATTTTATGATGCATACAAATCAGGAAAGTTTAAAATCGATTGAGCTCTGCATAGTTGGGAACTGGGTGGAATATAAATATAATTTATTGTTATTTTAAGGAACATGTTTTATTACTTTTTAACCGACTTCAAAAAAGGAGGAGGTTCTCAATTCGGTTGTATTTTTTTTTGTCTCTGATTTCTCGGAAACAGCTAAACCGATTTGAAACCTTTTTTTTTTTGGATGGGATACTTCCCATTTGGTCCCATGGTTACCAGATCTGGATGACGGGATCCCACAGAAATCGAGGGCAACTCTTGTTGTAGCAAATTGTCAAACCCGTGTGTTTTGTCATTAAACGCGAGCAGCAGAGTTAAGTTAAAATCATTCCATCTATCTTAGCCATGAGGCTTATGCCCACTGCTGGACATAAGCATAGTACAAATATATACAGTATTTCGATTTCATATAAACGGGCGAAACGCGAGTTATACCTACACGCTCACAATAGCGGTAGCATTGCGCAGTGAACAGTGGCGACTGTTTCGTAGTAACGAGCGGGAAAGTAGGTAAATGTAATTAAAAAGCTGGAGGTGGGCAGCCCTATCGCATGTTTACGTACCGCGCAGCCGCAGGCATTTATAATAAATATTCGGCTGAGATAGACTACTGGTTGTACTGTGACATAAAGGCCTACGCAGACCGGGACGGCATGGCAAGGGATTTTAATTTTTACTAAAGGGATTTTATCGCACGGCGTTTTTCATTTTAAAGTATAGCAATTTATGTCGTATTTCTGTAATAGTACCTACGGTTGAATGTCTATTAGTAAAAATTAAAATCCCTTGCCATGCCGTCCCGGTCTGCGTAGGCCTTAAGCCTCCCCAAGTTCGAGGCACTTCTTCCGTTAGAATCTAACAATTATTTATTTAAACATCAACACAGAGACAGATAAGTACTCGTAGATAGTTATTTATGACGTCATGTATGATTATCAGAACATGTTAGCCATCTGTTTTCAATCTAGGTATATGATACTTTATTCAATGATGAAACACCCCTGATATAGGAGAACAACTCGCCTCATTCCCATGGAAGTCGTAAAAAGCGACCGAGGTTCCAGAGACCACCATCTTTTTAGCTTGGTAGTAAGTCAAGTCAATCTATATGACATTAAGGATTGACAGGATGATACGCACTTGGAAAAAAAATCAAAAATGTCTAACTAGATATGAAGTTCAAATGGGTGTAAAAGGTCAAACAGAAACACGGTTGTACGATATGTCTGTAACTAGAAAGTACAGATAATAGTACGTCTATTATCATTCGTAGAAAGCACGTTACGCCGAACCCTACAATGCTTCTAAGTACGATTCGGCTAAGCGAGCTGTCTGCGAATAGTGGTTACTATTAGCTGTATTTTCTATCCCCCTTACTCATAAACGCCTCTTAAATTTTAGTCAATTGATTAGTTTAAATTCTTACGGTTTTGTTTTTTGGTATATGGTTGTTTTACTAATAAAAATCTCGCTAAGCAGTCATTAAATTTAAGAGTCGTTTATGAGTAAGGGGGGTAGTTGTATCGTACTAGTGTCTGCTTGACGTTTCAGGCCCAGTAAAAAGAAATAGTAAAAGTTTTAGTATATAAATATAACGTACTTGTATCGCCATGCTTGTTCAGCTAGCACTCGCAAACTGCGTATTCGACATTGTCACAGTAACTACTACATTGTCACACAATAGCCAATTCTATTATATGTACTACGTAGCATGTCCACTCTCGTTGTAAATCATTTAAGATCAGTTAAAATTGATTTGTGTTTCTTTAAGGTTCATTAATGGGAAATTAAGTAAAGATAATTATGTCAAAGAAAGGTAAAACAGTTTGTAAGAAATGTAATAAAGAAATGAGTTACGACTTAAAGTAGTTAGTGTGAGCTAAACTTAATTAACTGCTATACTTTTCCGTATAAGCCAATTAGTTCGTGTAAACATAATATATCTACTGGATTACAAGGGTGTCGTAATTGACTACTAAATATTAAATAACTAAATATTCATCACAAATCACACAACGCCATCTAGTCCCATACTAAGCAAAGCTTGGACTATGGGTACTAGACAACGGATAAACATACTTATTTTTTTTCTATTGTAAATACATACATATTACACATAGAAAAATCCCAGACCAATCCAAGCAATCATGTTCATGCACACAAAGATTTGCATTGACCGGGAATCGAACCCGAGACCTCTGCGTAGCAGTCATGGTATATAACCACTACGCCACAGAGGTCGTCAAAACAACTATACCATACTATACTAAGGTTTTTAGTACGTTTACTCATCATCAGAAATTATTATTTTCAAAGGATGCAACTATATTATTAGCTAGACTTTCTTCTCATCATAACAGCCCATTGTGTCCGTATACCCAGCAGGACCCTACGTCTGATTCGATTGAAAACCTAAATTCCACGTAAGTAATAATTTGTACCTTCCGACTAGTGTAAAGAAATAATTTGTACCTCAACAGTTACACAGAAAATTAGAGTATATTTCCAGCAGGACCCTCCGTGGTATGGAGGTATTTTGACCTGTGGAGTATGTTACTGGGTAGCGGCAAATTTGTACCTTTAGAAAATATAAGCTATGTTTAAAAAAAGTTATTAGTTTAGAAGAAATATAACCATAAACATTTTATTCAGCCAGCAGGACCCTTTTTTATTCTGGGTCTTTCAGTGAAGACAAAGATACTTTCTAGTAGTAAGTATTGAATTTGTACCTTTCAAAAAACTTATCACCTAATCCAAATAATGAGTAGAAGTAAACAAATAAGTCGAAAGAAAGTATTGTAAAACCATAACAATACTTCGATACCCCAAGTATCGAAGTAATGTTATGGACTTTATTTATTATTGTTTTATGACTTACTTACAAACAAAGACAAATAAACGCAGACATCACACGCACACACACATGCATATAACACACACGCACACAAAGCATACAAGACACATTAGTGCTGGTAGATTACGTAGAACTTTGTATTATGTCTAGCTTACAAACACTGATACACACAACACACACGCACACACATGCACACACACACGCAATGCATACAAGCACACAAAGTTTACCTCTTTATAATATTAGTATAGATAGATATAGATTAATTGGATTGTGTCTTTGTGTGTAAGTAAGACTTATACTAATTACTACTTAAACTACCAGCACCAATGTGTATTGTGTGCATTGTGTGTGTGTGTGCATGTGTGTTGTGAGTATCAGTGTTTGTTAGCTAGACATAATACAAAGTTCTACGTAATCTACCAGCACTAATGTGTCTTGTACCTATGCTTTGTGTGTTTGTGTGTGTTATATGCATGTGTGTGTGCGTGTGATGTCTGCGTTTATTCGTCTTTGTTTGTAAGTAAGTCATAAAACAATAATAAATAAAGTCCATAACATTACTTCGATACTTGGGGTATCGAAGTAATGTTATGGTTTTACAATACTTTCTTTCGACTAATTTGCTTACTTCTACTCATTATTTGGATTAGGTAATAAGTTTTTTGAAAGGTACAAATTCAGTACTACTAGAAAGTATCTTTGTCTGGACTGAAAAACCCAGAATAAAAAAGGGTCCTGCTGGCTGAATAAAATTTTTATGGTTATATTTCTTATAAACTAAAAACTTTTTTTAAACATAGCTTATATTTTCCAAAGGTATAAATTTGCCGCTACCCAGTGACATACTCCACAGGTCAAAATACCTTCAAACCACGGAGGGTCCTGCTGGAAATATACTCTAATTTTCTGTGTAACTGTTAAGGTACAAATTATTTCTTTACACTAGTCGGAAGGTACAAATTATTACCTACGTGGAATTTAGGTTTTCATTCGAATCAGTTGTAGGGTCCTGCTGGGTATACGGACACCAGCCCATTAATGTCCCACTGCAGGGACGGGCCTCCTCCCGTGACGGAGGGTTACTTGGCCTTCTAATACCACGCTGGCCAGACGGATTGGTATAGGGTTTAATTTCAAGATAGTAGTAACGGTTATTCCCTTAGTCGGTTTTTACGACACCCATGGGATAAGATGGGGTGGTGACATATTGTATTCTTAGTCCGTCACCACACGGATAAATACTTTCTTCTACTCCTACCCAATACAATCATTTGAGGAACGCAGAAAAATTCTAACAGCTCACAGGCATTATAAATCTACGAAAACAATAGAAGAAAATCATTTGAGTAATATTCACGGATAGTCCCTTAGTCGGTTTTTACGACACCCATGGGATGAGATGGGGTGGTGACATATTGTATTCTTACTCCGTCACCACACGGAGGAGGAGGATGGAGAATCCAAGGAGTAATACGACTCAGAAAATAATAAAGGTGACGTTGTTCTGACCTCTGTGCTATATTAAATGTATGTTTTAATGTTCTAAGTATATACTTAACTACATACTTAACAATCAAGTAACGTTTATTATAATGTATTACGTCGAAACCTAATGCATAAAGGTGGCTGTTAGATGATGTGTTTATAATAATACTTAGTATTAGAACAGTAGATTGATTCAATTGTGAGGATTCGGTTAAAAATGTGATTAATATTAGGTAGGGAATTGAATAGGATTAGGTTATAACTATAGCAGCCTATGTACGATTTTTGCAATTATTAGGTAGTGGATCGCACAAATAATCAATTGACATAATCTACTATATTAAAAAAATAAGTCGGGTTTTCCTTCCTGACGCTTTAACTCTAGAACGCACGAAGCGATTTCCACGGTTTTGCATTCGTTAGAAAGATGTCGGGCTCCGTGAGGTTTATAGCAAAGAAAATTCAGGAAAGCTACATAAAACGAAGCCATCTGGTGGCAAAACGGAGTTCGCGGGGTTTGCTAGTTTTCTTATAAAAAATAATTAAAATTGCATTATTAACTTAATTTTTATTTATTACTAGCAGCCTGTCCCGACTTCGCACAGGCATTATTTTTCCGCTTTTCTGTTGAAATTTTTCCTGAATTTTCTTTGCTATAAACCTCACGGAGCCCGAGACCTTTCCAACGAATGCAAAACCGAGGAAATCGGTTCGTGCGTTCTGGAGTTATAGCGTCAGGAAGGAAAACCCGACTTATTTTTATATAGTAGATTACTGAGTGAAATAATGAAATCGCATAAAAATTGCACTAACTGTCAAGAGGGCGCGGGCGAGAGTAATGCAAGTCCTTCCCATCAACGGCCATTATGAGGGAAAGAGGAACTCTATGTACATTTTTTTTGGGAAAAACTGCAACTGGAGACTAATGCTACTAACGATGAACATCCAGATTTTATCGACTGGTGGACGACTTATAAAAAAAATCTTACGTTAATATAGTAGGCTGCCTAAAAGGTCAAATAAATACTCGAGTCCGTTTTATATTGACAATTTATTAAATACATTATAACACCAATTTAACCTCCTAGCTATTAAAATCTTAATATAATGTAGTTTACAACAAGTAAATAACATTCAAACAATGTATATTGTAATGTATGACGTATATCGACGCTTATGGCAAAGATGGACATGTTGATGACGTCATAGCGTTCTGTTAGAATAATTTGATTGATTTCATGTAACTGTTTCACTGCAGGGACGGGCCTCATCCCGTGACGGAGGGATACTTAGCCTACTAATACCACGCTGGCCATACGGATTGGTATACGGTTTAATTCCAAGTTTTCCTTCTTTTTATTACGTAAAGATATTATTCACGGATAGTACCTTAGTCGGTTTTTACGACACCCATGGGATGAGATGGGAACACACTGTATTCTTACTCCGTCACCACACGGAGGTTAAATTTATTATAACAGGGATATTAGTAGAAGCTTGAGGCAGGAATCGAACCGGTTTTTTCTGAGTATTAGCCTTAGACGCCTTGACCATTAGGAGATCCACAAATGATGGTAAATAACTTTTTAAGAAAATGTTTATATTTTTTAATATTAGCTGTATTTTATTGGTAAAACAATACTCTGTGAAGTAAATGGGTAAATTCTTAGCTCGTAACAATAGATCAATCACATCCTGTCACGATCAGCAGCTTCCTGCCATTAATGTTCAAGAGTTACCATCCTGCTTAGAATGATCAAAATAGTTTCCTAGAGAGAGTCATCATTCTTATTGTTGTGAAAATGTTATTTCTACAGTCCCCTGTGCCCTGATACCAGACTTATGGAGGATCTAAGAGATGCTAGGGATCAAAATATACGAGTGGCTGAATCCTGGTCACCTTGTAACTAACGATTCAAAGGAAGAAGACTTTAGAAGAAACTGTTATTTATTTTAGACCGCTTTCAGCAAAATCACCAAAATGTAAATAAATTGGTAACTTTTTACCCGATTGCGCCAGAAGGATTTATTTCAAGATTTTTTTTTGTGATTTCATTGTAGTGTACCACCGCATTACAAAGTTTTGACTTAATCACAGGTGGTTGTCAAGATGTGTGTCGCGATTGTAACTTACACCAAATCGGTTAGGTACATGAATGAGAACCAAATAATCATCAATTTTGATGATTTCTGTGGGTCCAATTTGTATGTATAACCTTAAATGCGGTGGTTCGTCCAATTCCTAAAACAAATAACCCACTTACATTTAAGGATCTGCGTCCAATTAGTGTTCTGCCGTGTCTGTCTAAAGTGTTGGAGCGCGTGGTGTTCATTCAGGTGGTTTCATACCTAGAGAAAAACAATATTCTCCCTGATTTACAATCAGGTTTCCGAAAGGGGCGTAGCACTGCAATGGCTCTGTGTGATGTTGTGGGAAGTGTATTGGAGGCTCAGGATCGGGGTGAAGGTACTATCTTGGCTTTATTGGATTATTCCAGAGCTTTTGATGCTATTAATCCTACCTTGCTGCTCTCTAAGTTATCTTTCTATGGATTTACCGTGGGCACAGTAGGATGGTTTAACAGCTATTTATCAAATAGATTTCAGAGCGTAGAGATACGTCAAGAGGACGGAACTATAAAAACATCAGAGCCACAAAGACTTGTTAAAGGTGTCCCTCAGGGCTCGATACTGGGACCTCTTCTGTACATTTTATACAGCGCTGACGTGGTAAAGTCTTTTGAATACTGTACTTATCACCTTTACGCTGATGACCTACAAGTTTTAGTTTCTTTTAAACCTGAAGAAACATCATCAGATGTACAAAAAATAAATGCAGACTTATTTAGAGTAGCCGAATGGTCAAAGCGGAATTCCCTGGTTTTGAACCCTTCAAAGTCAAAATTTATGGTGTTGGGTAGCAGACAACAGATCCGGGAGATACTTCGAGCAGATCCTAAGGTATTAATCTCGAACGTTGCGGTCCAGAGGGTGGAATCTGCTTGCAACTTGGGACTAGTCATGGATCCTGAATTACGTTTTGAGGGTCATATTAGGAAAATTTTGAACAGCTGCTTTTATAGACTCAAGGTTTTATATAAAATTAGGCAATACCTTAGTATACCTCTGAGGAAGCAGTTAGTGGACAGCTTGGTGTTGTCTAAGTTAAACTATTGTGACACAGCACAGACACGCTGTATAAGCCGAACTGTTTCACGCACAGTTCGGCTTATACAGCGTATACAAAATGCATGTGCGAGGTTTTGCGTTAACGTTCCAAGGAGAAGTCATGTGACCCCGTACCTCAATGACTTGAACATGCTCAAAATGGCAGCGAGAAGGAAATTGCACCTGGCGTCCCTTCTTTTTGAGGTAATTAAAGCGGAGACTCCCAAATATCTATTTGAGAAGCTTAGTTGGAGACAAGCACATTCAAGGTATATTGTGAGACTTGGAACCAATCCGCTATCGATCCCTAAACACAAGACTGCTGCCTTCCGAGGTAGTTTCAAGTTTGCCGCAACCCACTGTTGGAATGACCTCCCACCTCCGATTCGCAGTTTGAGCTCCAAATGTACTTTTATAAAAAAGCTTAAAGCTTTGTTAATTTATACACAGAAACAAACAATTTAATTTATTTCTCACCTGGTTGTATGTTTGTTTCTTTGTTCAACGTGGTGGACTGCAGTTTGTGGCTTTTGAACTGGTGCATTTTGTGTTGTGTGTTATGTGTAATATTATAATAAGTACTTTTATATTATTATCTACTTTCCGTGTTCGTTTCGTGTTACTAATTCTATTTCATGTGTATTTTGTTTAAGTATATTTTAATTATTTATTTATTATTTTTATTTCAATAATTATTTTACTGGGTGGGGATCGGGGACCAGCGCCGTGAAGTCACTCACACATTATATTACGGGCACTGCTGAAAACCAGTGTTGCGAGGCGCCTCTGGCTCTCGTAGCTTTATACTGAGCAGTTTCCGCATTTGACACTGATGGGTCACACCAAAGGCTGTAATTTGTTATTACTATTGTTGTTTTTTTTTCTCCTAAGTAACTATAGTTTATTATTGTGTCTTTTTTTTTAAAAATAATTCTTGTCTGTATTTTTAATTGCTTTTGTTGTGTACCTAATGTATAGTGTCAAATAAAAAAATTTTCTTTCTTCTTTTCTTTCTTTCTAAATACCTGAACCAAACTTGTTATGATACTTGTATCAAACTTTCATACTCCTTCCTTTTTTAAAAGCGATTAATATCCGGACTGGATGCGGAAGGCGCAGGACCGTGTTCTGTGGCGCGTGTTAGGAGAGGTCTATGTCATAGCAGTGGACTGCAATAGGCTAGTTGATTGATTTGATTGATAATATCCTTTCAGCTGAAACATTTTAACTTAAAGCCAGAACTAAAACATCGTTTTATTCACATAAAATTGAATGTAACGAGGCCGAATCTGTTTGCCAGGATCGTGACAAGTGGCGTTCTGTCGTCTCTGCCTACCCCGGCCGGGATAAGGCGTGAGTTTATGTATGTATGTATGTAAAATTGAATGTGTTCAATAAATGAGCGATCCTCAGAGCTGCATTACTGCGTCATTGCACACATATGTTTACAATTAGGATAAGCATGAAACTAAATAGGTTACAGTTACAGTAAGCATTTGCAAGCTTAATCATTGGAAATGCAGTATCTACTATCTACACAGCTTGCTTTGAATTGCCATCTCTGTCGTCAAAAGTTTGCATTGGTCTGGATGTTTTCTAATAACTATTTTTTTATCCGTAGTACAAGCTCTGCTTAGTTTGGTACCTAGACCCACTATAAAGTGTTGTTGAGTGCCTCCTCTAAGCCCTTCCACCGCGCGTATTCTTCGCCACCGTTATTTATAATTCTTATTAACACAATATTTATAAATTTATCATAGTCATAGACAGTAAGTAAATGTTTTTTTGTTAAAAGTACAACTCCCGCTCTAGGGATCATCACTGACACTGAACTGTTTACAGACATGAAATTAAGGGACTCGAAGAACGTCCAGACCACAGTACAATTTTTAATTACATTTACCTACTTTCCCGCTCGTTACTGCAGCACAGTCACGACTGTTCACTCCGCAAAGCCACCGCTATCGTGAGCGTGTAGGTATAACTCGCGTTTCTTCCGTTTTTATGAAGTCGAAATACAGTACATATTTGTACTATGTCCAGACTCAGGACAGTAATTCATGTATCTCGTAAATAAATATCTTGCACCGGGCAAGGAACCTTGCGCACTGCATGAGGCAGCCGCATTATACACAACCGTTGCACCAGCGAGGCAGCTATTCAGCTATATCTACTTGATTTTAGATAAGCGAAAGAAAAAAAAACATGTTATTTATTTAAATAGAAGATAGACAATTTGTACTTGTTTTTGAACAATAAACTTTTTACTTTTTTATTTTATGATGTACTTGATATTGTTTTAATTTATGTATCCTTTTTAATGTTAAGCTAATTGTATCTGCCATATAAACGTGACATATTTTACAAAGCAACAAGACTGTATACGGCACAGTAATGCAAATGCAATTGTCTAAAAATAGTAACATAACACATTGAAATGTTTCTGAAGCCAATGTTTTGTGAGCCAAATAGAGCAGATCTGTCTTCATATTTGATGAATGAATCGATTGGGAAAATTTTGTCTGGGAATATTAACTTTATTGGATCTAATCAAAATATTTTATAAAAAGGTATCAAAATACTTTGTAAGTACATCGGTATCGGAATTTTTGGTATCGCATTATTATTTCCGTGTGGTGACGGAGTGAAAATACAATAGGTCACCATCCCATCTCATCCCATGGGTTTCGTAAAAACCGACTAAGGGACTACTGTAAATATTATCTTTACGAAATAAAAAGAAGGAAAACTTGAAATTAAACCCTATACCAATCCGTCTGGGCAGCGTGGTATTAGTAGGCCAAGTATCCCTCCGTCACGGGAGGAGGCCCGTCCCTGCAGTGGGACATAAATGGGCTGTTATGATGATTATTATTTAATCACTTTAACAATTTTTATCATTTTGAATGATAAAAACAACTCCCGCACTAGGAATCGAGCTCTGTGTCGCGGGGACTTTTACATACATACTATTTAACGGATACAATGAGTTTACAGAGGCCGAACAAATAATTTTTGGATTTCCTAAATGCGGCCTGATTTACGGTGGTTACTGAGAGAAGATAAGCATGGCACGAGCAATATGGCAAACGTAATGATAAAGTAGAGTACCTAGAAGAATATTGGCTAAAGAGAAAAATTCGAAAAAAATATTGCCATGCCAGCTTATGATTCATTTTCATCATAACAGCCCATTAATATCCCACTGCAGGGACGGGACTCCTCCCGTGACGGAGGGATACTTACCCCCGGTTTCTGAATGACTGATCAAATAAAAATCAGCTAATCAAGTGTCAAAACTATCATTTTCAGGAACTAAAATGACAGTTTTGACACTTGATTAGTTGATTTTTACTTGATCAGTCATTCAGAAACCGGGGGTTAGCCTACTAATACCACGCTGGCCAGACGGATTGGTATAGGGTTTAATTTCAAGTTTTCTTTTTTTTTTATTTCGTAATGATAGTATTCACCGATAGTCCCTTAGTCGGTTTTTACGACACCCATGGGATGACATGGGGTGACAGACACCACACGGAAGGATTCACTTTACCAAGGTAAGATTGTCCCAGCAGTAGGCCATTAAGAGGCTGGTAAGGAAAATCAAAGAAAATAATAAAAGACTACATATTTAGTTCAAAGTTTAGTTTGACAAAGACGCAGCCTTGAACTACGGCTGTCTGATTGTTCTTGATTACGCAACGTAGATTATGTGATAAAATGTACACGCTACGAGAGTTAAGCGCCGATTACACTAGACTACATGTAGTCTCCTACATAAGGACGTCCTAATTTTTTAGTGTTAGGACGTTCTGTTTACACTGTCCTACTAATATTATAAATGCGAAAGTTTGTGAGGATTTATGGATGGATGGATGATTGTTACTCTTTCACGCAAAAACTACAAAAAGGATTTTGATGAAGTTTGGAATAAAGACCATTTCACGGCGTTTGGGCTGTCTATTATAATTGTTTGGGACTATGTTGGGATGGTAGACTATGGGCCTTCTTAGAAGGCTTAATGTCACTCAATAATAACGAGACGACGTTGTTTAGAGGGCAATAGAGAGAGCTATCATTATGTTGGGAGTTTCCCTGCGAGATCGTATTAGAAATGAGGAGATCCACAGGAAAACCAAAGTGGAAATGTTTGGAGAAGGTGGACCAGCTGTGGACGTCCATAGGCTGATATGATGATGATTGGATGGCAACACCGTGTACAGTACCCAGCCGTAAATATTACACATCGACTTTTGTAAAGAGACAATCGGCCAATTTCCACAGGTCGACGTGTAATATAAACGGCCGGGTACTTTAATTATATTCTTACTTATTTAAAAAGTATTACCTACCTAGTAATTTGCAAACGTTTTTACTTCATATTATGTATTTCGGCCCTTTGTAATAATATTATTGATAGTTTACGGCATGTATGTTTGACCGTAGACATAATTAATAATGTTATGATACCAAATTAACCTTTCGTTCGTACATACAAGTTGTATGGAAAGGTTCGCAGATTACCTCTACGATAATATGTGAAAGAATACTTGTATAATAAACTAAAAACTACTTTTAGTTTGTTTTTTATATGCGCATGCTGTGGTTTCCTATAATTGAAGGAATTCACGCCATGTTTCTGTAAGTAATTTTATAAATTAATTTCTAATGTATTGCCTTCGTTGGAGACCCATAATAAATAAATTAATAAAACGTCGCGTTATTCTACTCCTTTACTAGAGAAGGCCCAAACCTAGCGGTAGGATATAATTAAGGTGTTATGATGACGGTAAAAGAATTACACGGAAAAATATTTAATTCTTCATCTACAAATTAAATGTTCAATACTAACTTGGTTTGTTATTATTTACCAACATAAAATTAGTTGCCACTTGCCAGAAGGATTGGTATAAAATGAAAAAAGTTATTTTTTTATTTATTTATAGAATTAATTTTTTTTAATGAAAATACTTCCAAGTTAATTCCATAGACATTTAATCCTAATTGGTTAAGTAATTTACTTTTTATCTAAAAGAATATGGTATTTTTTGTAAAACATCCAAGTAAACAGAATAGGATAATGGAATCAGCTTTCTTATTAAAAAGTTTGTTTGGGATAGATTTTTATCTGCTTCTCTATGTATTTTACTAAAGTTGAGTTTTCAAAAAAGTATATAAGTATGTTTATCCGTTGTCTAGTACCCATAGTACAAGCTTTGCTTAGTTTGGGACTAGATGGCGTTGTGTGAATGTGTGAGGAGTATATTTATTTGTTTTATCTTCCACTGAACAGTGACCTTAGGCCAGGCGCGCACTACGAGTTTTTCTCTTGAACTATTCTAGTTCCCATTATCTTGTGAGAGGTTATTCTAATACGCACGTACATAATTGTTAAACATAGAAAAACATAGCTTTAGGCCAGGCGCGCACTACGAGTTTTTCGCCGCGCGGCAGAAAAGCGCAGCGGTATAATGTCGCACTGTAATACTGTACCAAACAGTTTTACATTGTATTGCGCGCACTTGACGGCAGAGCCACCGCAGCCCACCAGTATTACAGTGCGACATTATACCGCTGCGCTTTTCTGCCGCGCGGCGAAAAACTCGTAGTGCGCGCCTGGCCTTATATTTGTAAATTAATTAATTATTATTTTATATTCTCATAATTATGTAACCATTAATGTTCACTATGTAGACTGTGGGTTTATTTATTTTAGAAAAAAATCAGAGTTGTTGCTGAGACCGTACGGGGGACAGATCCCATAAGATATGTTGCAGACATTTTAAATCCATTTATGGCAAACTAGAGGAAATGCTACTTCATGAATGATATGTTATGTATTCTCAAGGGTCCACATAGATAGAGTTAGGCAACGAGTACCTTTTTCAAAGTCACTTCACAAGTTCAAAAGTGCAATGGTAGGGAAATGGGAGGACATTCTTAAACTCAGCTTCAGAAACTTGATGTAAGTATGTCTAATTGTATCGCTGCTGTGCAGGTAGTAATTACCTAAAGGCACATATTAGTACTAAAAATAAGTATTAGTATTAAAATTTGTCAATTTAGACAATCAATACTATATCTACCATTGATTTACAAAAAACTAAAGATACACACTCCACTTCCCAAAAACGTCCGCAACAAATAGGCGCATTGTGCACTTTTTTTAAATTAGTATCGCGTTGTTCTACTGGCAAACGTCAATCATTAAATTTTATTGCTTTATGTGCATTACTTTTTAAATACAACTTTATGTCATGCATGTAAGATTGAATTTGAAAAAAAAAATATGTTTACGATATTACTATACGTATTTATTGCGTATGTATAATTTGGTGACACTTTTGGCTGTTAGTTTTGTTTGAAAATGTGCATCTTGGGTTTTTTATAAATCAATGATATCTACACTAATTTTATAAAGAGGTAAAATTTATGTGTTTGTGACGTTGTAGGCGGTAATCTCTGGATCTACTAAACCGATTTTAAAAATTCTTTCTGTGTTGAATAGTCCTTTTATTGGGGAGTGTCATAGGCAATATAGTATCAGGCTACGACTAATAGGAGTGGAGCAGTAATGAAATATGTTTAAAAAAGGGAAGCGATATTTTCGTTGCCCAACGAAGTGGGCACGGGTCAGCTAGTTGTATATAAATTACGTTTTTATCAATAGTGCTTTTAACTTTTTCTTGTAATTATATTAAATGAACACTCAGTATAATAAAGTTCAGTATTATTTTATTTCCTTGGACTGGCTGTATAAGTTTTAAAGATAAGTATTAAAACTTATCTAAGTGACCCGAAATTTTTCTTCTCGAGTGCAAGTCTTGAATGTGAAAAGTTTTCGATATAAACCGATTTCTACGTGCTAAAATGTTAGCTCCTGTACTTCATAATTTGCTACGATAACGGCACATTAACAAGGAGTTAAATTATGTTAAAATTTAAAGGTAAATTAATGGGATACGAATTCTTAGCACTGTTTGCCCAAACTGCTAGGAAAATCATTGCAAAAATAATGTTGTTACGCAGAAATTTAACTTATGGGGGAATGCTAGTATTTAAGGAAGTGTGGATAGTGGGGTCACATATTCTTGATTCTTTACATTATCAAAAATGTGTAGTTTGATAACGCTATTTGATACACAAGAAAGCTTTGATTAAAAAAACTAGCTTTTAAAACATTGCTTCATGTTTTTTTCTAACAACATGCTTCGCTTCTATTGATTGCAGTGATGTTAGTTAGCTTAGCCCTTCTTAGATAAATGGAATAACTAACGTAAAATTATTTTATTCAACTCGAACTAGCAGTTCCTGTGAGATTAGCTCTGAGCTTACAAACAAACTCTCTAATTGTAATACTTTAGTATTACCAGGCAATACAAGTACGAATATGGAAACCTATATGTCAACTTTTCCTTCCTGTCTTCCCCGTGGCTATCTTTCACATTTGTCTCACTCAAGACACTCTTGCAATAAGAGCATTAAGTGTTTTTAAACTATATGGTTGGCAGTAGTGACTACGAGTATGTATAATCAATCTGTTTGCCAGGATCGTGACAAGTGGCGTTCTGTCGTCTCTGCCTACCCCGGACGGGATAAGGCGTGAGTTTATGTATGTATGTACTATATCAACAGGTCTCTAGTTCGATTCCCTGGCAAATCACATATTTGTGTATATGTACTGGAATTTGGAAGCGGTTTTACTCTGCTTAGTTTGGAACTAGATGGGGTTGTATAATTATCTTTTACTAGCTGACCCGTGCCCACTTCGTTAGGCCGCGAAAAAAACGCGTCACTTTTTTTTAAACATATTTCATTACTGCTTCACTCCTATTAGTCATAGCGTGATACTATATAACCTTTAACACTCCCCGATAAATGGACTATTTAACCAAGAAAGAATTTTTTAAATCGGTTCTGTAGATCCAGAGATAACCCCCTACAACGTCACAAACACACAAACTTTACCTCTTTATGATATTAGTATAGATTTAAGCACACAGCATAAATATGACTGATTTTATGCAGGTAAATAACAAAGATTTAGTTACAGTATGTTTATTTAGTAGCCATAGTACAAGCTTATCTTAATTTGGAATTAGATGGGGCGCTGTGAATGTGTTCGGAATGTTATTATTTACATTTATTTAGTTATGTATCAAGCCTTTGTACATTTATAAACATAAGTTTATTAATATCTATATTTCTTAATCATAAAAAACATTTATAACGTTTAAAAATACATTGTAGAGCTACTACCATAAAGAACAGGGACCAAGCTAAGTTAGTGTTCAAGACATAGGAACGTGTTAAGGAGAACTATTATTATGTTGTTCTTTTCTAAAATACTAGTGTCTAATTGCAGACCCAGTTCTTTGGAAGACCTGCATCAGACCGAAGCCAAGATGCAGTGGCCCTACAAGAGATATTTAAGACAGATAGATACCATCTCTGAGCGCGGAATATTAAGTAGTAAACTTACCTTTTTATAATTATTAGTAGTAACTTCAGGTTTCGGTTGTGTCTCAAATAAGTTCAATCTAGAACTCTGGAACAGATCAGCACTGGAATTTTCTCTGGAGAACAATTCAGCTGTAGAACTCTCTCTGGTTAGAGAAGGTCTGGATTTCACGAATGGATTGTTTCTTGCAGCATGAGCTTTTTTGAGCCAGTTAAATTTATTTATGGTTTCTGGGCCAGGGGAGGGTGTGGAGGATTCTGGGGTATCTATAGGAGTCGTTGGAGGAGTATCAGATGCTGAAGAAGCCATTGCTAGCTATTTTTTTTTACGACGACCTATTTAGGACGCCGGGAATGGATGAGGGTGGCACAGGACCGTGCAGTGTGGAAATATTTGGGATAGTGCTATGTCCAACAGTGGACGGCCATTGGCTGATTTAATGATAATTATTTTAATATTAATTATACCAGTTTAAGATACACTTCACAATAATTTTAACCACTTTTTTGTCATTATTTCTTAATGTTTTTGTTATGGTTAACACTGCTTGTAAGATCAACACGTCTACATACGTCCGAGTACCGCGACAGACTATTTAAATCTATATTTTGATCGGCGCCGGCGCATTCATGGACGCACGGCGCAGTTAGAAATATAGTTTACATTGCTTCTAGTATAGTTTTCAGCCTTTGTTTATTTATTAGATCTTGTTTTGAAGGTTATCTCTGTGTTATTAATGGGGTTTTCAGTGTTGTTTGTTCCTTGGTTTTGGCTTCCTTTGTTAACTTAGGCAGTTAGCGTCGTTTGTGTGGTGATAAGATCCCAGCACGTCGATATCGGATATCGAATAACTCTGTGCTTTAAAAATATAAAGCTGAGTGTCTGTCAACCAGTCATGGAGACAGCATGTGTACTTCCAGCGCACACTTGTGGTCAGACATACTAATGGTGACATAGTGAATCTATTTCATTTTATTTATCATCACTAGCTTAGTCGTGTTCACAGCGATTAACTTTGAAAATATAAATAAAATAATTAAAAACTTGATGATTTTTTTTTATGAATTATTATAATATTAGCCAATCGACGTCAACTGCTGGACATGGAGGGGGCTCCTCCAAGTATTGCCTCTCTTACCCATCGGTTTCCACCTGTGCACACCAGAGCTTTCCGGTACGCGGTCGCCATTTCAGAATCTTTCTTCCCAAACGGCTGTCGGTTCTCCGCGCTATGTGGCCTGCCCTTCGCCGCCGCTTTAACCGGTTATGTCGGTTACTTTGGTTCTTTTGCTGATCTCCTCATTTTTGATTCGATCACGCAGGGAAACTCCTAACATAGCTGTCTCCATTGCCCTCTGTATGACCATGGGCTTTCTGAGAAAGCTCATAGGTCAGGCTACAAACTTAAAATCTGATTTTTTTTATTTTGATCGTAGCCTGATGTCATTTTTATAAGCAATAGAGATGAATGCTTGAGGTTTCCCTGTACTTTAAATCGGAAGAACCGAAGGAATAGGTATAGCAAATATGTTTACTCTTTTAAGTGGCAGTGGGCAGGGAAGTGAAGCACGCAACCTACAGAATCGACGGCCGTTGTTGGGGTAGAAAAGTTCTGGGATGGCGAATGCGTACCGTAAGACACACACTTAGCCCGTCCGACGGAAAAAGGAGGAAACATGACAGAGGAAGATAAAGACGTTTGCAGGAAGCATAAGTATAAATTAAATAATCCTCACACATTCACACATCGCCACCTAGTCCCAAACTAAGCAAAGCTTGTACTATGGGTACTAGACAACAGATAAACCTACTTAAATACTTTTTTTGTAAATATAAACTTATTATACATAGAAAACACAGAGACCAATGCAAACAATCATGTTCATG
Source organism: Schrankia costaestrigalis (assembly GCA_905475405.1). NCBI lineage: Eukaryota > Metazoa > Arthropoda > Insecta > Lepidoptera > Erebidae > Schrankia > Schrankia costaestrigalis. The sequence continues at coordinate 8,303,450 of FR997850.1, forward strand.
CACACAAAGATTTGTATTGAGCGGGAATCGAACCTGACACCTCTGCGTAGCAGCCATGTAATATACCGACTGCGCCACAGAGGTCGTAAAGCAGGGGCAACAATTATATAAATCAAACTATGCTACAGAAACATGAGAGATTCACACGTCCATAATGAGGTTTGTTACGCGTTATAATGACGTCAGCAGACTAAAAACGTGTGTTGCAGATAATGTACTTAAATAGTTATTTCTTTACACAATGATTAGCTTAGACAAAGGTACTTTGTTTACTTTAGGAATGTACTACTTACTTATCTTGGTTATGTAAGGTAAAAAGGACGCTTGAGATTGTAACGAGCGCTAAGAAGAAAAAGGTTCTTAATGCAGTTGCATTTTTGTTACTTAAGTGTTTATTTTGTCTGAAGTTGATATGTTTTTTACTAAAAAAAGGCTGCGTGACGTTTCTGTGGTTGTACTAATTCTTGTAAAAAGGGATGTTTTATTGGGGGGGATATTTTATTGGGTCATTTATGGTAGCAAAGGAGTTAGACATATCTGTTTTTATACAATCATCTCAGAACTCTCCTATACAGAGTTTAGTAAGCTTTTTTTAGTATTACTAACTGCACCTCAAGGACTGTTACCTTAGTTCCTTAATTAACTATTATAAAGCCTTTGTCTTGGAAGACATACACCTTATATTATATCCTACATGGAAATATACTTCAAAACAATAGCATTCAACAAGTACTAAATGATTAACAAATATATATAATGCTAATATGGAAGATGTATATCCGTCTGTCTCTTTATTAGTTTAGTCAATATTTGCATGTAATTGGCGACTCTTGATGTGGTGACGGAGTAAGAATACAATATGTCACCACCCCATCTCATCCCATGGGTGTCGTAAAAACCGACTAAGGGACTATCCGTGAATATTATCTTTACGAAATAAAAAGAAGGAAAACTTGAAATTAAACCCTATACCAATCCGTCTGGCCTGCGCACAATGGAATATGGTAGAACAACGGCAGATCAAAAATCGGTTTGAACAATGTTGTGATTGGTAAACATTTTTGATTTTGTTTTATAGTGTAAGGTTCAAACTAAATTGTAATGTTGAAATTTTTCACAAATAACGGATACTTTTTTTTAACTATGCCTTTAAACAATATCGTTATTGAAACATTCATATCGAGCCCGCTCATTGTGCGACTTTTAAAGTGATTTTAATGATATTTTTTGTATGCATACTTACAAAGTATTATACATTTTTAAAAAGGTTATTGTTTGCAGATTTGAACACAGTACTTTGTTTTAATGTTTTTGTTATAAATATCGTTAAAATAATTGATAAATAGGGCAAGGTCAAAATTGAGTTGTTTTTAAAGTTACCCACGTCTGCGGCAGACGTGAGTAATTTAACATTAAAATCAAAACATGGGCAGACTGTCTGCCCATGTTTTGATTTTAATGTTAAATTATAGCCTAGTTATACAATATGCACATGTATAAAAATTAGCTGCGGATATCTGCGGTTTTCGAAGTTATAGATTAAAATGTGACAAGAGTCGCAATTGGTAACAATTTTCCGAACACCAACGGATGCTGTTTCAAACGTTGATTTTTGCGGTATGTTTTGTTATTTACTATTAAAACATTAATATTTAGGAATTTTATCAGTTTTGCACTCATTATGCGTGTGAAGAATTTTATCCACGTGTACAATATGCAGAGCTACTCCACGGCAAATAAATGATTTGGAAAGAGTGACTGCTAGAGCTGAAAATGAAGAAAGTTATCAATACGGGCTTTCAACATTACACGCCTGGATCCGTTGTATGGAAATGAGATTACACATCTCCTACAATCTTTCCTTTAAAACATGGTCAGCTTCAACAGAAGAAAAGAAACAACAAAAACAAGACAAAAAGAAACTGGTTCAACAACGTTTTCGTGAGGAGCTAGGAATACCAATGACGGCAATACTGCCAGAAGATTTTTTTACAATGCAAACTGTTACGCTGAAATCACAGGTGTGGATTTAACTTTAATTAAGAGACTGTACATAATTTTACAAGCACTTTCATCAGGTGTGATGATAGATCCGGAAAAAATTGGTAGTTATGCTATGGAGACTGCCAAGATTTATGTGAGTACCTATGAATGGTACTATATGCCTTCCTCGGTTCACAAAATTTTAATTCACGGAGGAAAAGGTCATAAAGCATTTTGCAGTGCTTCCTATTGGCCAACTGTCGGAGGATGCCCAAGAATCCTGTAACAAGGATTACAAGAAATTTCGCCTTCACCATGCTAGAAAATGCTCCCGAGAAGCTACAAACGAAGATGTATTTCATACTCTTCTCTACACATCAGACCCATACATCACAAGCATAAGAAAACCGTACAGTAAACACGTTAAGGAGCTCGATGAAGATACATTACATCTTTTGAAAGTGAACCAAGTGGGACATTAATGAGCTGTTATGATGATAATGAATTGTCGACTGTTTCCCTAGTACAGCAGTTGTTAATGAGAGAGTTGTGCACGAGGTTGGGGGTTCGAATCGAGCAATAAACAATTATTTGGTTATCACTGATTATTGCCACAAGCTGCATGATAGAACCTTTTTTGACGACCTCTGTGGCGCAGTCGGTATATTACATGGCTGCTACGCACAGGTCTGGGCTTCGACTCCCGCTCAATGCAAATCTTTGTGTGCATGAACATGATTGTTTGCATTGGTCTGAGTGTTTTATATAAATGTATTTACAAAAAAAAGAAGTATTAAAGTATGTTTATCCGTTGTCTAGTACCCATAGTACAAGCTTTGCTTAGTTTGGGACTAGGTGGCGATGTGTGAATGTATAAGGATTATTTATTTATTTTCTTTGTGCGGAAAGTGTCTTTTACGATTCTATTTTTAAAGCAAGAAGAAGGGATAATTGTTGTGTTTTAAAGGTAAATATTTCTTCCGTGTTGTGACAGAATCGTTTACATGGAACACCTCACCTTATCTTATGAATGACGTTAAGGCAACTAAGGGAAAGTTTGCAGATAACATCTAAAAACAAAACGAGGATAACTTGTCAAAAACCTTATTGCAATATTTAGTTAGCTTGTTTTTGTTTTACTTCATTCAACACTGGAAAAGTAGTCCAGTAAAAATAGATATCCAGTTTGCATTAATTCCCAACAAGCTGGATTTTTGTGCAGGCCTTGAATACGTCATTACAAATGATATGTCAAAAGTCTCCATCGATCCCGCTTGTGCGTTGTTTTTTATTCGAGGTCAAAGGTCACAAATTTGCGTTTTTTGCGTATATCTCTGAAACAACAAGAGCTATCGAAAAATGGTTCAGACAAAGTTTGTAGACCATAAAATTATCTACAAAACACTTTTCTCCTAGGTGGTCTTTTTATCGTTAAATAAAAGTTTGACGACCTCTGTGGCGTAGTGGTTATATTATATAACATGGCTGCTACGCAGAGGTCTGGGGTTCGATTCCCGCTCAATGCAAATCTTTGTGTGCATGAACATGATTGTTTGCATTGGTCTGAGTGTTTTCTATGTATAGTATGTATGTATTTACAAAAAAAAGTATATAAGTAAGTACTACTTTTCGTTGTTCTGTTACCCTTAACACAAGCATGTAAAGCCTAGTTTACTTTGGGAACAGATGGCGCTGTGAAAAGTTCATGCAAAAGTCCCCACGAAACATTGCTTAATTCCTAGTGCAAGAGATCTTTTTTACAAAACAAAACTTTCTGTCATATAATAGAATAACTCTTCAACAAATACTGAATGAAAATAATATTATGTTAGTACGAAAAGAAGTAACACTATAACTGGTTCGTACGGCATCGGTTACAGAAAATAAAAGGCATTTAAAACTCAATCTGTGCCCGCTCTGAAGACAATTATGGTCTTGTCAGTTGACTGCATTCGTTTAGTGAACATTCTACCGACTTGTGCACGTTTTATATATATGGGAGTTTACAGAAAATGCCTTTTTCATTGCTTTTAAATGGAAGACTAGCAAGTGGCCTACCTCATACCTACTTTAAATTCAAATTGGTCTCATCACTATTTCTGGTTTGGTAGTATCGTTTCGGACCCACGCTACCACCAGTAGTATCGGCGGTGGTAGCGTGGGTCCGAAAGGATATTAAATGGTTACCACCCCTTATGATATTGGTTGTTATGTCTTCAATCAATCAATCAATCAATCAATCAATCAACTAGCCTATTGCAGTCAACTGCTGGACATAGCCATCTCCCAACACGCGCCACAGAACTCGGTCCTGCGCCTTCCGCATCCAGTCCGACCCAGAGAACTTTATGAGGTCGTCGATCCACCTAGCTGGGGGGCGTCCTACACTACGTTTGCAGATACCATAGAAGTATTATGGTTGACGAGCACGAGGTCGCGGGTTCGAATCTCACAGAAGATAATGCTTTGTACGATATTATGTTCTTAAGTTTTTTTTTTCCTTTAATTTCATGTTTGTAAAAGGCCCCGGATCACAGAGCATGATCCCTAGTGCGGCATTTATTTTATAAAAGTCTAAAAAAGATAAAGATTTATAAAAGTCATGTATACTTAATAATTATTCAATCCAATCATTACAAATTAATTGATTGATAGTGTTCCCAGTTCCCACCGTATCTTCTAACATAGATTTTGTAAACCCAACTGTTATAAATGCAAAAGTTTGTGAGGATGGATGGATGTTTGTTACTCTTTCACGCAGAAACTACTGACCGGATTTTGATAAAATTTGGAATATAGGTACTTTAGGGTGTAGAATAACATTTAGGCTACCTATACCATGTGTAGGTAAGAACACTTTTCTCCTAGGTGGTCTTTTTATCGTTAAATAAAAGTTTGACGACCTCTGTGGCGTAGTGGTTATATTATATAACATGGCTGCTACGCAGAGGTCTGGGGTTCGATTCCCGCTCAATGCAAATCTTTGTGTGCATGAACATGATTGTTTGCATTGGTCTGAGTGTTTTCTATGTATGATATGTATGTATTTACAAAAACACCTTCACCTTACACCTTCGACGAACATAATTATACCTATTATTTTTATCAAAACAAAAAAAACCTTAACTCTTACGTTAAAAAAGGACATCAAAAAGGTCAAGCTAAGTAAAAAAGCCTATTTAACTTAGTAGGTACAACTTAACAAGAGCAAGTTACTTGTAAGTTATAATAACATTACAAGTCTAAAACTTTAGTACTTAATTACTTAATGTAAGACATAACTTGACTTATGCCATCGTGTGCTTAAATAAAGTTATAACAAAATAAGGGTAACTTTCCAGGGAATTTTCTACTTAACATATAAATTAGAGACACATGCGGTAGGTAAAGTTTTGCCGTAAATTTTTGTTCCGACGACAAGAATTTTTATGCGAAAGATGTAAAATGGTTAATATATTAATAATTTAGTTTATTAGGTACTTAAAATAATAAAAAAGAACCTTACCTAATTTTATTACCTATTTATACTGTACATTCGTTTGAGTCGTCTCTCCGTGTGGTGACGGAGTAAGAATACAATATGTCACCACCCCCCCTCATCCCACGGGTGTCGTAAAAACCGGGGACTACCCGTGAATATTATCTTCACATAATAAAAAGAAAGAAAACTTGAAATTAAACCCTATACCAATCCGTTTGGCCAGCGTGATATTAGTAGGCCAAGTATCCCTCCGTCACGGGTGGAGGCCCGTCCCTGCAGTGGGACATTATGATGATGATGATACATCACTGAGCGGTCACTCATCTATACAATAATCTTGCCGACGCTGCTTAACCAGTGCTATCATTTTTAAATCTGTGATGGCAATGCAACAGTCTGTGAGCTATTCGAAAAATACATTGTAATGAAATAGCGCAGAACTTTAAAGTCTATTAGATACATGTAGCTGATACAGCAGTAATAGCTTGCACATTAGTTTAGCGTAATATGGTTTCAGATAGGATTAAGTCAAGTAATAAGATTATCTGGATGATATAAGACAGATGGCGCTGTAATGTGTGCTACTGGATATCGTGAGAATGTACTGAAAGACTTACTTAAGTGGATAAGTTAATGTTAATGTGACTTCACTGATGTGTGTGAATCGGCCTTTAAGCTCTAGAGATCTAGTCTTATATCGCTGATACTTTTACAAACATGAAATTAACAAACATAAAGAATATCCAACCCTAAGAAGAAGCAAGTACACAGCATTCATACAAACCTAAGCTTTGCCACTAAGGCAATTAAAAAACAAGTATGTATTTTGCTATTTATATACCACAACATTTACTATTATTAACATTTAAATATCCAACATATATTTAATACAATAAATAACATAATGAACTCACAATGTCGTGGTAAGAATGCCATACATTTTCATTTACGGACGCCTGCACGAAAACAAAAGGCAATCTTCACAAAAGACATATTGCCAATCACCGCTGTCCAGGCGTTCTATTGTTTTGTTAACAATAATATGCCGCAAATACAGAAATACGGTATATTTACTATCCATTCAATATAATAGAGAATTAGAACAAAAAGGAAATTCATTGTCAAATAAGAGACAAAAAGGTAAACGTGGAATGTTTTTCTTTTTCCTTTGTAAATATCAATCATCATTTATCAGATCTTATTTGATGTCGTACTTTTTGCACAATTTAGAAGTTTAATTACATTTTAAGCAGAGATAGAAGTAAAGTTTTTTTTTCAAATAATTACTACACGACATGGACAATCTAAAATGATGTCCAAGTGTCACCCACTTCTTTTATGATAGGATAGGTACTCGATACTCAAAGTTGTCGACGAATACGTTTATCTGGAATATAAGTCCAGATAGGTAAGTCCAACTTATCGAGTATCTATTAGTAATGATGGGGTAATACGAGTAGAAAGGAAATGGACGAAAAATACAGAGTGTCATCATCAAATCTCTATGTGTGATAGAGCCTACTAAGATGGTATTATATCCCCTAGCAAAGAAGGAAAACTTAACATAAAACCGTACAGGTTGAATGTTTTTATTGATAACTAGCTGACCCGTGCCCACTTCGTTAGGCAGCGAAAAAAACGAGTCACTTTTTTAAACATATTTCATTACTGCTCTACTCCAATTAGTCATAGCGTGATAATATATAGCCTATGACACTCCCTGATAAATGGACTATTCAACAAAGAAAGAATTTTCAAAATCGGTTCGGTAGATCCAGAGATTACCCCCTACAACGTCACAAACACACAAACTTTAGAGTGCGTTACCCTAGCAAGAAAGTATCTCGTAGAGTGATGAGAGTGGTACGTATCGTTCTTGCTAGGTCTACTGAAGATGTGCACGAAATTTGACATTTGTGCGTCCTGGCGTTTTCGAGAAAAATGGAAAAAACGATTCCTGCTAGGGTAACGTTACTCCAGCAAGAAAGTATCTCGTGGAGTGATTTGAGTGGTACCTATCTTTCTTGCTAGGTCTACAGAAGATGTGCACGAAATATGACCTTTGTGCGCCATCAGGTTATTGAGATATTGCATTTCCTGCTGGGGTAACGTTTTGATATATCGTGTTTCTCGATAACCATTATGTGTGCGCCAATATAAAAAATATGCCCATGTAACTCTTAATTTGTGCGTGCAGAAAAATAAATGAGTAAATATTAGTACTCACTCTTTATAATATTAGTATCGATGAATGATGATTACTGTATTTATTAATACGTCAAGCCCAGCGGGGTGTACATAAAAACGAATACTGCACATGATAAAATAAGTAGGTATTATGTAGGTAGGTACCTATAAAAGATAGTAGCCGTAGGTTGCTACGTATGTACGGTCACGTGGCACAAATTAGGGCACAACCTATATTCAGGAGGTAAACGTTTCCAATATATCATGAATTTACGTACAGTTTCAACTGAACTGAATGCTAATGTATTCGGTAAATCTGGTTGCGTTTCAATCAAGGAAGCGTTATTTTATTTGTACGATTTTAGTTTTTTGGCTCAAAGAATTAAAGGAGAATGAAACCTTCACTAAGAGTTTTGGGCCAAGATTAAACAGAAATGAGAGTATTATCAATTTATAGCTTCACACATATTAGTCTCGTGCTAAATCTTTTGTTAGTTTTGGCAATCTGAAATCCAAGATAATTTTTTTTTAAGGAGATGGAACCTTCTGGGCTAAAGCCTGTACATTACTGTACAGAGTAAGGATATGCCCTAAAAATCTTTTCTATTTTTTTCAAGTTCGAATCTTAATACAATTGAGTAATTTTATTATTATTTTATTAAAAAATAGAAAAGATTTTTAGGGCATATCCTTACTCTGTACAGTAATGTACAGGCTTTAGCCCAAAAGTTTCCATCTCCTTTGCGTACTAGGGAACAAGTCCTGTTTTGAAGGGACATCTATCAATCAAATCAATCAACTAGCATATCGCAGTCCACTGATGGACAACACGCCTCTCCCAACACGCGCCGCAGAACTCGGTCCTGCGCTTTTCGCATCTAGCCCGACCCAAAGACCTTTTTGAGGTCATCGGTTCACCTAGCTGGGGGAGGAGAAATACAAACGTGAAATTACAAGACCTGTGAATCTCAAAAGTAAATGTCTTGTGTGGAAATCAAACTCGCTACATTGAAAGTCGAAATGTAGCTTTGTACTTTTATTTTTCAGCTATTTAGTTAGGTATGATAATTTAGGCTTGGTATAGCATATTTGTCTATTCCTTTGTGTGGTAAAATAATAAGAATACATAATGATATTTCATCTGATAAGTGTCGTAATAACTATATAAAACTATAACTAAACTATATATCATAATATACGAGCTGTAACCCGCGACTTCGTTCACGAAAAACATATTTAGGTAGTAGTTAAGCTCATAAAAACCTAAATACCTACGTACTACCAAGATTTTGTCATGTTTTTTTTCTCAATCAATTTGAGAAAAAAAAGTTACTTCATTGTTTGAAAGATTATACTTTCAAGTTATAAAATATCAGAAAAATTTCGTCAATTGGTTAAGTTTATATGGCTTTTTCCAATAAAATTGCGTAAGTATTGTAATCGGTAATTAAGGTTTTTAATTAGAAGAAATATTAAATTATTTCTTTCCCTTGCACGAAGTAGGTACATTTTTGCTTTCTTTACATAGGTACTCATCATAACATAACAGCCCATTAATGCCCCACTGCAGGGACGGGCCTGCTCCCATGACGGAGGGATACATGGCCTACTAATACCACGCTGGTCAGACGGATTGATATAGGATTTAATTTCAAGTTTTCCTTCTTTTTATTTCGTAAAAATAATATTTACGGACAGTCCCTTAGTCAGTTTTTACGACAACCATGGGATGAGATGGGGTGGTGACATATTGTATTCTTACTCCGTCACCACACGGAGAAATACTACCTATCTTAAAATAAACTATCAATCGTTCACAAACCTAAAACGCGCCTCAAATAACCTTACGCGCGTCAGAAACATTATCTAAAGAGCCCGTAGATATTTATGTGTTTCTCCAGATGTTTATTCCTAATCTTTGATTACCACTCGAATGAATATGTATACTAGTCCATCGAAGACTACGGTGATCTATTAGACGACCTCTGTGGCGTAGTGGTTACATAACATGACTGCTACGCATAGGTCTCGGGTTCGATTCCCGCTCAATGCAAATCTTTGTGTGCATAAACATGATTGTTTGCTTAGTATGGGACTAGATGGCGTTGTGTGAATGTGTGAGGAATATTTATTAATATTATAATTTATTATCTACTCACGGCACGACACAACAAAGAATCATAATTATGTGGTACTATCGCTGGTGTCTTCTAAACGGCCTGAGTCCTAAACTTTTTGTCGATCAGAAGCTTCGAAAATAGTCAGCCTGGTTCTTATCGACCAATAAAGAAACAGAATGGTTTTTCTTGAGATCGACAAGAAGGTTCTCTTTACATTTATAATTTGGTAAACCTACAAATAAACCTTCTCTTCTCCGTGTGGTGACGATAGTAAGAAAATACCGTGTCACTACTACCTATATCTAATCTTTTGGGTGACCAAAAGTTAAGCGCCGATTACACTACCCTACATGTAGGGCCCTACATGACCTAGTGCACTACATTACCTAGTGCACTACATGAGGTAGTGCACTACATTGTGTAGGGCACTACATGATGTAGGGCGGTCGGTCTCCGATATGTAGTGTACATCCAGATCTAAACAGAGCTAACTCAAAAATTGACGTTTTTGACTTTTACACAGTTTTTTTTTTAAAGACAACTCCCGCACTAGGGATCATGCCCTGTGTCGCGGGGACCTTTTACAAACATCAATTAACGGACACAAAGAACACCGACCAGGACAATAATTTGTGGATCTCACAAATTATGGATCTCATAAATTGACGACCTCGGTGGCGCGACGGTAGCGCAAGCGGCTGCCGTGCAAGAGGTTGTGGGTTCGATCCCCACGCAGGACAATAATTTGTGAGATCCACAAATTATTGTCCTGGTCTGGGTGTTCTTAGTGTCCGTTAATTGATGTTTGTAAAAGGTCCCCGCGACACAGGGCATGATCCCTAGTGCGGGAGTTGTCTTTAAAAAAAAAAAAAACTGTGTACTTAATTTAAATAGTCAGCAAATACCCCTACAAATTTCTTTATTACTAAGTGAATAATACATTTCAATAAGTATGATAACATAGTTTTCTTAACATTATCGCTCGCTTAATCCGTGGAAGGTTTGTATGAAAGCGAGAGATTTCATCACCTGGGCTGCAGAGTATATTCATTCAGTAGGACAAGTTTTCCCGTTCCCACTGCAGTTAAATCATAAGCAGCTATGACAATATTTATAATTTTATATGTATAATTTTATAAATCTTAGTTTGACATTTTTATTTCAATGTTATGTAAATTATAATGCTAATCATTTGTAATGCAATTAATCATTAATAAATTGTATTCCAATATTTACTTTGCATGCTGGAAGGCTGATGTATGGGGAAACCTAGATACATAATCTAATTTTAAGATCTTATGTAAACCCATATTTCGCAAATAAAGAATTGTATTGTATTGTATATTATCAAAGTTCTTATCTACTCACCATATGGTACCGTATGTGTGTACCACCAGACCTGACACCCTCGTTCAGCTGTATCGAGCTGACACTCCCCGCGTCGTCATCCATGAAGCCTGTCTTCTTGTAACGTGCCATCTGCAGAGCATAGAAATATTATTCTTAGTTTTTTAGGACAGAAATTCAGGAACAAGACAATAAGAAGTCGTCATCATCATAGTAACAGCCCATTAATGTCCCACTGCAAGGACGGGCTTTCTCCCGTGACGGAGGGATACTTGGCCTACTTATACCACGCTGGCCAGGCGGATTGGTATAGGGTTTAACTTCAAGTTTTCCTTCTTTTTATTTCGTAAAGATAATATTCACAGATACTCCCTCAGTCGGTTTCTACGACACCCATGGGATGAGATGGGGTGGTGTCATATTGTATTCTTGCTCCGTCAACACATGGAGACAATAAGAAATGGTTCACACTAATAATTATCTTGTGTGGGATTTGAACTGGCGATCTCGTGCACGGCACACAACCCCTTGACACCGTGGTAACACATATGAAATCAGCAAAATTTTGATAGGCACCCTTATATTCGCATAACGTAATTACATAATAATAACATAATATTAAGCTCATACAATGCTATTAGCTTTATTTATTAATTCTTTAACAACATAACCAAAAACCAAATTCTATTCATTATTCAGTCTTCGCAAGATGTTTAATAAGCAAAGTTTTGTCAAAACATATAAATTATTTGGGCCTTTTCAAAGAAAAATTTTCTTCATTGAAAATTTCTTAGCAATATTTTTTGTATAACATAGTACTTAATCTGCCTATTTATCAGTTGCATATGCATCTGTCGTGTGTTGGTATAGGAGTTTTTTTTATCGTACAAAAGTAGACTTTAAAAGAACATGTTATCAATACGTAAAACGTAGATTAGAGAGATTCATTAAAATAGAAAATTACTTATTAGTTTGTATTCCAGTTCTTTTAATATCATTTGCCACAATAAATCAAAGGCAATTAATTACTTTTATGTAATACTAGCTGACCCGTGCCCACTTCGTTGGGCGGTGAAAAAAACGCGTCCGTTTTTTGAACATATTTCATTACTGCTCCACTCCTATTAGTCATAGCGTGATAATATACAGCCTATGACACTCCCCGATAAATGGACTATTCAACACAGAAAGAATTTAATCGGTGCAGTAAATCCAGAGATTACCCCCTACAACGTCACAAACACACAAACTTTACCTCTTTATAATTTTAGTATAGATTACTACTATATACCTACTTACTTATTATTTAACAGAACTTCGTCTGTTTCGGTAACTAGGTCAGCAACAGCGCGTGTATCAAACATAAACATAGTCACATTGACTCATCAACTACTAAGTTTCGCGTCAGCTGTTTTGTTGCCAAAGATGACCTCAGCTGACTTTGCAGATTCTTATCATAAAACAGATAAGTATGCAGAAGACAAACTTATAATGTATGTACTCCACTTTTGATAATTAATTATTGGTTCTCAGGCTACATCTGATCTGATGATCTGTTGGCCGCAAGGTATGGTTTCCCAATAAAAAGAGGTGTCAAATTTGGATGGGCATAACAGAAAATATAGTGGTACTTCTTTATTTAGTTCTTTGGTCTATTTCACGCCTCCTTTATCCATATACTAGCTTTGCCGTGCCCACTTCGTTGGGCGGCGAAAAAAACGCGTCCCTTTTTTAAACATATTTCATTACTGATCCACTCCTATTAGTCATAGCCTGATACCTACTATATAGTCTATGACACTCCCCGATAAATAGACTATTTAACACAGAAATATTTTTTAAATCGGTTCATTAGATCCAGAGATTACCCGCTACAACGTCACAAACACAAAATTTACCTCTTTATAATATTAGTATAGATTACCTACCACCTTTATTAGGTAGATCGCGTAAGGAATTTGCCATCTTTATTACTTCTAGTTGATTTTTTTTAAAAGATAAGGAGATAGTAAGGTCATCCAGGTTAATCAAAACCATTATGTATACCTAACCCTCTATATCTGCGGACACATAACCAAGGCAATCTTACTTCATTTCACTGTAATTTTATTCCCACTTAATAATGAACGTCGACCACTTACAACATTCAAGTGGATTTGAATCTCCTTCACATAAATTAAAATTATCTGGAGCTTGCGAATATTAAACATTCTTGGCAGAAACGCTTTAATACTTTATGCCATATTAGCTGATGCCCGCGGCTTCACCCGCGGTGTTTAAGTTTGTGTAATGTTATTCTACACCCTAAACTACCTTCTTTGATATCTTCTTCTTATTATCTTCTGGTCCTCCTTTTCGGGTACCCTCCAGGATGCACTTCGACCCCATCGGATCTTTTGTGCTGATCCCCCGTTCACCACCCCACAGCTTCCTCAATCACCTTCGCGAAGGAGATGAATAAGCCTAGCGGCAGCTTGTCGTAGTCACTAGGCGTAGGGTATCCCACTCCTAGTAGCTTCATCCTTTGTCTGGTGAGGGCTTCGCAGAGTTACACATCAGATGTTCCACTGTTTCGTCTTCCTCACCGCATGCTCTGCACTGGTTAGTGCCTAGTAGTTCCTAGATTGATAAGATGATGACGATGTTTAAGGACTTATAATTAAGATATCATGTCACTTTCAAGTCAGTAAAAGAGCTTTCATGTATTACACAAACAAATTCACAACTACACTCACAAAAGATCTACTTATAAACTCGCAATGATAACAAGATCAAAAGCTTGCGAAATCTCCGTTTAATCACACTGCAAACACATTATGAACATCTGGACCATTGTATCTTGAACATTGTAATGTTTTATTGAAACAGTCTTAATGTACGTAGAATAAGTAAGTACATAAGATTGTATTTTAGAGTGTTTAGGATTAGCATGTTTGACGGTAAGTAATCTAATGGAAATCTAGAGAGCGACCAATGTGCAATCGGGTGAAAAGCTCTCCAAAACTTTTGGCACTTGCATGAAGAGTTTGGAGATTAGGTAATCAGTGTACATACAAGACAAGACACATTACATTGTTTTGTTCATTCCTAGACTGTATTAGCCCTTTCCATCAGGTTCGACATCGAGGTATTGCCGTGTTCTAAAACCACTTTATCCCATCTTCTAGTCAACTTACTATACTTGATCAACTTGTGAAACTCGCCTAACAATTATTATTCGGTAAGTAATATTTGGTAATTTCATAAAATTCTTAAAATAATTACCTAAGGATATTTATAGTTTTAGAGAGTAAACTTTTTCAACCTATTAGTGTTTTTTTTACATAAGATTAATAAATGAGAGTGTAGAAGTATTGTCTTTACATTAAAGAATCAAAAAGGGTACTAAAAAGGTATATTTAAAAAAAATACAAAGAGTTTTGGGAGAGGCATAAAACCAGCAGTGGACTGTGTTAGGCTAATTGAATAATTGATAAAAAGGGTACAAAATCTCCTCATTGTATGATATAGTTGGTTGAAATAGAACAAACCAAGTGATAATATTTCCAAGTTATACGGATATAAAATCCATTGAAATAAACTCTATCATGTGGATATTAAAAAGGAAATGACACACACATGATGGAAAACTAACATAACGAATGCAGCAAATTGCGATTGAAATTGCTTCAGACTATTTTGCATACTTAACAATCTATTAACATCCCACTGTTGGGATGGCGTTCTTCTGTGATGGAGGGAAACTTGGGCTTATGCAGACAGTAGTAGAGGATAGATGGTTAGCATTTCTAGGGTTAGAGATGTCCATAGATTACAAAATAAAAGTTAAGAATGTCCACACGGTTTTTTTCCAGCTGTCATATTTAACGGAGTTCATGTGTAAAGTATACGATACAAGTTGACTTTTACAATACTCAGACAATGAAATAGAATGCCGGCGGATCGAAAATAGATACACCGTGTCACGTCATCTCATCCCAAGTGTGTCGTAAAAAGGGACTAACGAAGACTTAACAGTCATTACCACTAGCAAATAAAGAAAACTTGACTTAAAAACAATCTGTATAGTGTGGTTTATATAGAAGACTTGTTTACCAATATTTTCTCTAGGTATGAATGTGTAAGAACCCTACCTCTGCATTAGGACATTCATAGGCTACTTATGGCGTCATTATATGTGTCATCTAATTGAACAAATACCCAAAATAGCTTTGTGACACGTGTGTAGTGTAATTATAAATAAATTAGGGCTTTAAGAGGAAATAAAAACATAATTGTGTACATCCTTTTCACGCCATTGCTGTAACTAGGCATGTAATGTATTTTGTGTTTTTTTGGTGTTTAAACAACTGTATCCGTCTGTCCAGCGTGGTATTAGTAGGCCAAGTATCCCTCCGCCATGGAAGGAGGCCCGTCCCTGCAGTGGGACATTAATGGGCTGTTATGATGATGAAACAACTGTAAATGTATGTTTGTAAAAGTACCCGTGACTGATGCTAGGATTCCTAATGCTCAAATTGTCTTTACTTTTAATGTGTTATTTTTGTAATTAACAAATTTTTATTTCATTTATTTTTTCTCAGGTTACAATCTGTGACTGCTACGCAGAGGACCCTATTCCTGGAAATCTTTGTGTGCATCGGTCAGGGTGTTTTTTTACGCATAAAATGAGTAGACTGTTTCAACAAAAAAAGTAAGTAAGTATAATATGTTTATCCGTTGTTTTATTACCCATAGCAAAAGATCTGTTCTACACAGGACAAAATAGCGTTGTGAAGGGTATTCAGAAGAGCTCTACGATTGGCCCGCGCCAATCTTTCCACTGAACAAAGCCCTAATCTTTAAACATAGTTTACTACAAACAACAGAAACAGTACACAGATTACACGGCTGAAAACAGTTGCTAATCAACACAGCAAGAGCATCATAGCTAAATATATCTAGGCTATGACTCACAACAACAAATTAGTGAGAAAACAATAGGCACACATCGTTTCGTTAACATAAATGTTCATGATAGCTTACCAAGTCAATGAACCGACTCGTTAACCATAAATTAATGGCAATTGAAGTGCCGACACTCCAACAATTCTGTATTGTATGGCCGCTTTTTGTTACAAAAATAATAACTATGTTATCTGATGGTGCTTTAGATAAGCTGGTAATTGAAAGCGAGATAAATTCAAGTTGTAGAGTAAAATTCTATGCCGCCATGTTCCATCGATGAATCTTTAAAAAACGAAAAATTCTGGCGATAAATAGTTCAATGGAGAAACGAGAGTCGGTGGTATCTCATAGTTTTTTATGAAAAAAATAATAGGGGGTCTCAAAAGGCCGTTTAGATATTGAACCTGATGGAAAGCGCGAATCATCAGCAGCTCATTAATGTCCCACTGCAGGAACGGGCCTCCTCCCGTGACAGAGGGATACTTGGCCTACTAATACCACGCTGGCTAGACGGATTGGTATAGGGTTTAATTTTAAGTTTTCCTTCTTTTTATTTCGTAAAGATAATATTGACAAATAGTCCCTTTGTCGGTTTTTACGACACCCATGGGATGAGATGGGGTGGTGACATATTGTATTCTTACTCCGTCACCACACGGAGAACGCGAATAAAGCCCAGAAATTCTCGAAATTTTAACGGCAACAACGACATTCCGTCGTCATCCCCTCGTCGAACATTACTTTACAAAATAAAGAAAACTTCGAATTTGTTCTATTCGTAAACCCATTTTTCTCAACGTACAAAATCTATAAACAACTTTTTCCCGAAAATTCAATCTTAATCAAATAAGTATACATATCGAAGCGCCTACATCGATGTGTAAATAAACATGAAATCAATCTAGGCTGAAAGCTTTCCAATACAGATTACAGCATTGATAAGAGACGGATCGATAACGTGACGTGAGGGAATGTATTGAGAATTGTGTGTCGTACCGGAATCTGTTATAAAATGTGATTTCTGGGTAATTTTGAGGGAGGTATTGAAGGGTGACAGAATGTTTGATTTTATAATAAAATGTTAGAAGGGCGCACACATATTTCTCTTATTTCGTTTTTCCCGTCGATGGAAATGCTCGCTTTAAGTAACAAAGCATTGTCTTTTAAAAATCAGAAACATTAAATCAGAAATCAGCAGTTGCGATCATTGCAAACCCACAATGGCGTTCTCTGATAAGGATACTTTAGGGAACCAGGATTGTAAGAACACGGAAACACGTACGTTTGTACCGAGTTCTCTCAAACTAGAGATATAAAAAGCAGTATATTTATATTGCAATACGACTTTTTAACTAGATTACAAGTAGGTGTAATGAAATAGGTATCTTAATATCGTTTTTTTTGTAAAGACGGCAATTTTCGAACCTGATAGAAAGCGGAAATATAGTTTAAAAATGAAGGTACAGATAGTAGACAAAAAACAACTTCACTTCGTCATCATCACATTGCCGGTTTAGTAAAAATAACTAAAAATTAAGTTAAAGGTACAAAGTTGGGACTATGTACACATCACGATTGCACTCAAGGACTTCTTTTCTGATGTCATTAGAAAGATTTTTTGTGATAACCTTTTATTACAATAGTTGTTTTTTACCCATTTATGTCATTAGATTTTTATCTTACAAGTTTTGAAGACGCGTACGTATAAATGTAATGACAATGCATAAAATGTACATACTTCGAAATAATTCAGCATTATACGTTTTTTTTTAGAAGTACCTATCTACCAGCATTTGGCCTAGATAGGCCGGTGTTTCGGAGTCCCGAAAATATAGAAGTACCGTGTACCTACAAAAAAAGCGCACGATGTTCATTTGTCACCCACAAAACGCCACCAAAGCGACAAGACTGCATAACTCGAACTGTCCCTTCAGTATCCCGTCTTGGTTCGTTAATTCTCACAACATCTGGCCATTATTTCTGTTTTGACTTGGGAAGTCCATCCCTTAAGAGAATCTCGTCCTTAAAATGACGTTGATGGAGTAATAGCTAACGCAGAGCGGGACGGCATGGCAAAGTATTTTAATTTTTACTAATGGAAATTCAACCGTACGTTTACAGAAATACGACATAAATTGCTATGCTTTAAAATGATGCCGCGGCATTGAAAGGGATTTTTCGATGCCGCGGCATCATTTTAAAGCATAGCAATTTATGTCGTATTTCTGTAACAGTACGGTTGAATTTCCATTAGTAAAAATTAAAATACTTTGCCATGCCGTCCCGCTCTGCGTTAGCCATAAGAATACTAAAACACCATCTGGTACAGTTGGCGTTAATAAATAAAAATACTAGATAGAAAACTTGATCCAAGACCTGCCAAAATAGATCCAAAGAGAGTATAGGGTATTATATTCACTAGGCTGCTGGTGTTGTGCTTCAAATAAAGCTTTGTCATTGTCAGAGGCGGTCCCTACAGTCTTTCTTCTATAGGATTTTTATAAATTTCCCAAATAACATTTTTAATCCTTGCAATGGGACACTTGACTGACACAATCAAAGCCTTGGTAACAACGTATACACACGAATTACACATAATTACAAAGTAAATAACTATTTAATGTCATTCATAATTAACAAATATTGTATTAATGATAAACAGTGTTGTGCGCTGAATAATATTGTACTGTTTTACTATGATAATGTTACTTACTTAGGCTATTTATAGTTTGGTCTACTGAGTACATAAGCGAAAGTTATCTTTGTTGGTTAAAGAAATTCCTATCTACTACGATGTGACGTTGGAAATTCTCATGAAAGTCTGTCAGACCCCAAGTAGGGTCTGTCAGAAGTGTCTGTGTGAAGTACTACCTGCCCACCTTGGCTTTACTGTGCTTCTAATAAAACCTTTTTTAACGTCGTTTTAAGAACGACAACATAACTGCGTTTATTCAAATACATACTACAACACATACTTACTATACATATTATTATATCACACATATTTCTCCGTGTGGTGACGGAGTAAGAATACAATATGTCACCACCCCATCTCATCCCATGGGTGTCGTAAACACCGACTAAGGGACTATCCGTGAATGTTATCTTTACGAAATAAAAAGAAGGGAAGCTTGAAATTAAACCCTATACCAATCCGTCTGGCCAGCGTGGTATTAGTAGGCCACGTATCCCTTCGTCACGGGAGGAGGCCCGTCCCTGCAGTGAGACATTAATGGCTGTTATGATGATAGTACAACATAAAACCAATTTGTAAAGTTTATTAAACCTATAAAGTACATAGGGTACGTAATAACACGTCTGGTACCGACTAACGATGTGACTGAAGTCTATAACAGTATAACAATATCGATTCAACTTGACATTGATACAAGGTGATGGCCAATAACATTATGTATTATTTATCCTTGTTAATATGTCCTATGGTTTTTGTTTCTTTTTTTTCAATGGTAGGTAGATGCGAGAGAGAGTTTTTTCGGGTCTAGTTTATAATATCGACAGGCACTACATCGATGGTCGCTACATCGCAAACGCTCCATCGATGGGTTACTGTATCGACAGTACCCTAAATCGATGGTACGCTACATCGACAGTAGTCAGTACACTAAAACGACGGTACGCTACAATGATAGTCCATTACATCGATGGTCGCTACATCGAAAGTGCACCAAATCGATAGCCCGCTGCATCGACTAACCAACCGAAGCCAGGTTTCATTATTTTTTATTATTCTAAGGCATTTTATTTATTATATTTTTTATTATTGACGTGCGTATTTTTAGTATTAAGCTTTTTACTTTTGACGTGCATAGGAAACGTGCATATCCTGAAATGAAAAAAAGTATTAAAAGTGCATAAATAAAGTAAAGAATAATATAAAATAATAAACTAACCCAACAGTGATAAGTGAAAGTGTTATTTGAAAAGAATTTTAGTGGTAACTTTAAAAAACTTACAATTTTGTTTACAAAGAAGTGATCCATGACAATTTAAATTTAGGGCTATTCTTGAGCAAATTAAAACAATGTGGCGTGATAAACAACCGGCAATACCGTATAACCATTAAATAGTGCACAGTGATGTAAATTTAGCTATATTCCATAAAAACTGTATTGTGAATATTCGTGTTTTTTTATGCAAGTCATTGCAAGTCGTAAACAATTTCATCTAATGCCATCTGTGGAAATTGTAGCAAACTAATAAGTTCTTACACAGATAACACAAAACAAGAATTTTCATAGACAATAGTTACTATTAAAAAGAACAAGCAACGACATCTATTGAAGGTGTGGGCATACTAAGATATCTAGATAGTGAAGACTTTTTTCACCTTCCTACTCATATGTCATTATAGCCGAGTGGTTTGAGTGCCTGCTTAGAACTTTTGAAACATAGGGCTCTGGTTTCAAATCTTGGTGTCAAATAGTTCTTTTTGTGTATGTTTTAATATTAATCACTAAATTATAAATTATTAAAACTATAAATTAGCAAAAACAAAACAAGATGGAAAAAAATGACAATGTTAACACACAACGGCGTCAAAATAAACATAACAACAATGTTAGTGAGGTTGATGTTATGGATATATCTTACCAGAGTCAAGCAAACAATTACAGTAGAGAAGAAATTAATGATATTAAGGAAGAGTTGATTAACTTGCGGAAAGAACTTCAGATTGCAAATACTGAGGTCGATAATTTAAACATAGAAAATACAAAATTAAAAAAAGAAATAGAAAAGTTTGAACATACAATACGGGTATTCAAATCTGTAGGTGTCAATGATAATAAAAATACTGATAGTGTGACACCCTTAAAATTTTATTCACCACAGTATAGAAAGCGCCTTATGTGCGTCAATATGAAAGGAAGACCGTGCAGGGAGCTCTCGTGTGAAACAAGCAATTCCGTAAACTGTTCGAGCCCTCATAGTTATCATTCTACTTCTATCATCAAGAAACTTCGTTATGATTCATTAATAATGAACAAACAGTTTACCTTGGAACCATTGAAGAAAAGTAGTAGTATTGATATGGCTGAGATTGTAGAGAATTTAGATTGTGAAACTTATGATCAAAGTTCACCGAAGTATGAAAGCATAGTGTTGAGTAGTGCCTTCTGTGCTAAGAAAGTACTATTAAATAGTAACACAGATAGCGATAACAGCTTAAATACTGTGACGGAATCGAAGCCAAAAATCATGATTTTTGCTGACCAGTGTGGATATGGCTTGAGAAAATTACTGCAAAATCTTTTGGGCAACAACTTTATGGTAACTTCTCTAATAAAGTCAAATGCACCTCTTCCAGCTATACTTGGCTCCTGTGAAACAATGTGTCAGAATCTTACAAAGTCAGACTATGTTATATTTTTAGGCGGATCACATGATGATAACCCTTTAAAATTGCAATCCTCCTTATATTATATAATGAACCATCTAAGGGACACAAATATTTTGATTGGTGAAATATGTAGCAATAAATATCTTAATGTGTATAAAGTAAATAATTTAATAAGACATGTATGTACTAACTTTAATAATGTGTCATTCGTCGATTATCAATTACATTTAAATGATTTTGGATTTGTAAGTAAATTGTGTTTAAGTAGATTGTTCCATAAAGAGATACTACGTATGAATTATCAAAACAAATTTCGAAATTATATTAGTAAAATAAGTAGTAAATCAGGTACTTTTAAAAGCTACCGTAGTGTCCATGTCCAGACTGAACCTCACATGCATCAGTTACAGTGTGCAGATGCAACATCACAAACAGATGAAAATTCAATAGTTTCTGAAACAGATTTTTTTCGTCAGTAATAATATATTGACTAATACATCACTCAAATTATTAGACGCTAAGTATAAATGTGAGGATTTCTCTAGTATTAGACTTAATATTTTCCATCAGAATGTATGTGGTATAAGCAATAAAAAAGATGAGTTTGAAATCTACTTTAAAACACTGCCTGTACTTGATTACATATGCTTGACGGAACATTTTCTTAATACAGTTACGGCACCACTACTTAGTTTCAACAACTATCAGGTCATTACTTGTAATGCAAGGATAAGGAAAAAAAGAGGAGGTAGTCTTATCCTTGGACATGTAAATAGGGAAGTTTTAGTGTGTTCAGAGATTAATGAATTGTACAAGGAACAAGTATTTGAGGTATGTAGTATTAAAGATGTAAATACAGGACTATACTTGTGTTGCTGTTATCGCAGCCCTGATGAGGGAAACTTAGAATTGTTTTTGAAACATGTAGAGAAAATGCTTGAAATTTTATTCAATAGGAAGTCTCTTATTTGTGGCGATTTTAATGTGGATCTACTTACAGATTCTAAAAAAAAAACGGAGTTTTTAAATTTGTTACGTTGCTATAATTTCAGACCACTTGTACATACTTTTACTTTTATACGTAATGACTCAGTTTCATGTATTGACAATTTCATTACAAATCTAAATGATCAGGATATTAAGGAAGTTCATAATGATCATAATGGCTTAGCAGATGGACACAGCGGGATCTTAAGCGAAATATAACTACAAAGTTTAGCTGTTAAAAAGGCGACACAAACAATAAACGAATAATAAATAACAATAATCATCGTATTTTCAATAATTTCTTAATTAATACTGACTGGACTTTAATCGGAATAAATTCTTTTATAAATAAATTTAGAAACTTTTTCAATGCCGCGTATAGAAAGAAAAATATAAAGGTTAATGTAAAAAGAAACGGTATCGGTACTACATGGATAACAAAAGGCATTCGAGTATCAAGCAAAATGAAGAGGGTTCTGTGTACAAATAGTATAGGTTCTGTCAATGAATCCGTCTTGGTTTACAAACGGAACTATGTTAGACAATTTAGGAAGGTTATAAAAGTAGCTAAGCGAAATGCCTTATGTAAACAACTCGCAAATGCGAAGAATATTGGTAAAAAAATATGGCAGGTGGTGAATCAGCATAGAAATAAATCCTCCAACAAAATAAAAAATAGTATAGTTTTAAATTCTAATAACATGGCAATAAATGATCCGACTTGTGTTGCAAATCTTTTTGTTGATCAATTCAATTACCAACAACCTGTATACGTGAGCAACGAAATTGAAGCAATAGACATCCTACAAAATAGCTGCGAAAGAATCACAAAGGATATGGTTTTATCTTCCGTTACACCTAGGGAAGTAACGAATATGGTTAGAATAATGCCTTCTGAGACTTCTTGCGGTTATGATGAGGTGCCAATAACAATTATAAAAACCCATATTAACATATTGGCAATCCCACTTACCTGTTTTTTCAATAAATGTTTGGAGCAGGGTATCTTTCCTGAACAGTTTAAAATCGCTAGAGTGATACCACTGCATAAAAAAGGTTCACCAACTGATCCAAAAAATTACAGGCCAATTTCCGTCCTACCAGTACTGTCCAAAATTTTAGAAAAAATATTAAAATCGCGTTTAGTTAGTCATTTAGTTTCTAATCAAATTATTAATAGGAGGCAATTTGGATATCAGAGCGGTGTTGGAACCTCTGATGCCTTGCAGGCTTTGATTAGTGAAATTGTTGAAAAATTAAATTCTAAATTTAAAGTGGCTGGGGTTTTTCTGGATTTAAGTTCTGCATTTGATAGTGTGGATCATGAGATACTTCTTTTGAAACTGGAACACTATGGTGTTAGAGGTGGGGTTTTAGATTTATTTAAATCATATTTACATAACCGTAAAATGTACGTAGAAATCAAGGCTCTTGATAAAACGAATTGCCATACTGTTTATCGGTCAAAGTTGCTTTCTGTCACAACAGGCGTACCACAGGGATCTATCCTTGGTCCTGTTCTGTTCCTGGTCTTCATAAATGACCTTCTAAATTTTTCGAGTAGCTTAAGTTTAGATCCTCAGCTAATAGTTCGCAGATGATTGTAATGCAATTATAAGTGCAAAAGATATAGTAACGCTTAACGAAAAAATTAACACTACTCTCTATGATTTTAGTAGATGGTTTAGTGCAAATAAGTTGATAATTAACACAAAAAAAACTAACATTTTGCTATTCAAATCAACATCGAGAAATTCTGACAAATTAGATATACAATTTATAGGAGATAAAATAGTACCCGTAGATACAGTAAAATTTCTGGGTGTTTACATTGATTCACTGCTAAACTGGCAAAAGGAGATAACTACAATTGAGGAATCAGTATCTTCCGCGTGTTATGCTCTTAGAAGTTTAAGAGATGAAGTTAGCGTTAATCAATTGAAAACAGTGTATTTCGCATTGGTAGAGTCACGAATTAGGTACAGTGTTCAGTTTTGGGGCTACAGCTATAAATACAATTGTGAAAGAGCCTTTATAATACAAAAACGAGCAGTCAGAACTATTGTTCGGATCCCACAGTGGGAATCTTGTAGGGAACATTTTAAGAACTAACTGTATTGAGTCAATTGTCAAAACACATAACTGATTATGAGACTGAAGATGAAAAACTGATCAGGGAAAGCACGCGAAGGAAACACTTAAATAATAATTTTACTCCAACATTAAATATAGCAAAACATTGTGCACTTTACCAGAGTGTTAGATTATTCAATTTATTGCCAATTGAATTTAAAAAAGACGTGTATAACACACTTTTGTTCAAAAAAAAGGTAAAAGCCTTCCTATTGGATAAATCTTTTTACTCGGTGGACGAATTCACTGGTGGCTAAATTTGCTTAGGTATACATATAACTTAAATACATTTAATTATTATTTTTATTAATTTAATTTTGTAATGTTACCATTATTTTATTGTTGACATATTAATTAATTTATTTTAATTAATTCCAAGCATGTTTAATGTTAATATTGATTTATTATTTCAAATGCATGTATTTTGTTTTTTTTATTTTTAACTAATTAATTTTAATTGTAATTTTTATATTTAATTTCCTGTGTAATAATTGTATGTTCAAACACAATTGTAAGACATTGTTACTGAAATAAATAAATAAATAAAATAAATTATTCTACGAATTATTAAAATTAGGTAGGAATATTGTTATTTTCATTATTCTACGAAATTTTTGAACTACTCAAGCCAGAATTAAATAAAAAACACAGGACTTTTTAAAAGTTTTAACTTAATCACAATTTGTTGAATCTGTAAATTGTGTGAGTGTAGGACTTAAAAATACGAATAAATACATCGTGCAACGTTTTATTTATAACATTCTAAATTTAAATTATGAATCACAATAAATCTAAACAATTTTTCTCAACGGTATGTTTATTTCTGTTCCTGCGCACGTTCTAAATTTAAATCGTAACTGCTTTCGAATTTACCAATTTTATACTGTTATTTTTTCAAAACTTTTAACGGTTACTTTACAATTAGTTATTTAGTCTGTACAGCTACCTACCTAGAGATTTAATTTTGCTAAATTTTCTTTTAAGACTTCAATTTTACTGCATTCAAGGCTGATAAAAAACAGGAAAACGGTCCAGAAATGAGGACAACGGATGGTATTTATGGTATTTTATAATCAAACGTATTTTCTTGTAACTCTATTTGCAATGTAGGTATTCATTTAGAATCGTCCAATGTCTGGATCAACATATTATATAGGACTTAAATTTGTTTGTACGACCCTTTAAATCTTACTTGGCCGGCCTAAAGTTAGTTTTCGTTAGACTTTCGTACACGTACATTAACTAGGAAAATACCCGCTCCCTACAATTTAGTTCCAAAACTGACTTCTGCGCAACCATTGAAAACAACTTCAAGCCACGCATAGCATTGCAAGCCACATACCAATGTCAGATGTTGCTAAACTGAATATTTGTATGAAAAACATTGAGTTTCCGTTTAATTTGCACCCATAAGCAGTGCACAACTTTGCATTTTATCAAACTATATATTAAAAATAATATATCGAAAAATATTTATCGTGTAAGTACATATATTATTATTTACGTAGTATTAGTGTAGTACATTTGACAAATCTAACGTAAAACTTCACCAAAAAATAACATGAATCGCCCAAAAACAATATCATATCTACCGATCCGTTTTTTCCCAAAAACAAATCAAAACAGTAAGATAAAAAGATTATTTCTTATCAGAAGGGTTCAATGTACTTAAACCTTGAAATTTGCATCATAGACAACCTCTGTGGTGTAGCTAGTGCTATATTAATACGGTGCGATCCCGCATAACTCAAACTGAGTACATGAACGTTGCTTTTTGGTTAGTCTGGATGTTTTCTATCTACTACATAATACCATATTATAAAGAGGTAATGTTTGTGTGTTTGTGCGATTGTGTGTTTATGACGTTGTAGGGGGTAATCTCTGAATCTACTGAACCGATTTTTAAAATTCTTTCTGTGTTAAATAGTCTATTTATCGGGGAGTGTCATAGGCTATATAGTATCACGCTATGACTAATAGGAGTGGAGCAGTAATGAAATATGTTTTAAAACGGACGCGTTTTTTTCGCCACCCAACGAATTGGGCACGAGTCAGCTAGTTTTAATATACATAACAAAAAAAATGTACTCCCATACAATTTTTATTCATTCAAATCTTTACGTGTGATGGATGACAGACTAAGCGCGGACCACCTTGACGTTGGCAGAATCATCAGTTAATGATGAAGTCATATTTAACGAAAAGAAGAAGATGACTAAGCGCTGCGCGGTCACAACTCCATTTTTTTATGAGGGCACCTGGTTGGTATAACAGACTCTTCTCGTAAAGGAATCGGAAATAACATATTAAAATCACTGCTATCCGTTTGAAGAGTTTTAGGACAAAACCCAACGAATATTTTACGGAGACCTCTCTAAGTCGCAAGGCAATTGGGTCTTTCCTCAGAGTTATATTTACCTAGAATAAGTACGCAAAATGATAAATATTTAACTTGTTTGGAACAAAATACCAAAATCTGAGCCCTACCATATACTCGTAACTTCAACATATAGACCTTAAATGGTTCCCATTCCTAAACGACATACTGACCAAACCCATACCGCGTCTGGAAAGAAACAGCCTGCGGCTGGTGACTGGAACTGGAACCATCACTGGTCGTTGCTCGCTAAATAAACACTTTCACACCATAGACATAACAGATAGCCCCTGTGCAGGGCATGCACGGAGGCAGAGGAAACGGTGTCACACGTGCTCATTGAGTGCACAGGTGTCGCTGATAAACGAAGAAACACACTAAATAGGAGCCCCGAAATCAATCACAGAATGCCTAAACAAGATCAGATACCTGATACGCTTCTGGAGGGAGGTGGGCTGGCTGGAATGACGAGTGCCCTCACGTACAATGGTCCACCTCAAGGACTAAATGCGGAAACCGACCCCCAATAACTTAGAACTTAGACCCTTAATGGTTAAAATAACAGCTTACTTACCTATCGGGAATATTTATTTAACTATGTACATGCCTAGTATATATCTACCCATTACCTACATAATTATAGAAGCCAAACAGACTTTATTCGACTTTAGATCCGTTGGGAAATCGTTGTGGGTAAGAAGCCTTTGAAACTAGCCGGACTCTGCATATAATTGAAGTACGAGTACCTACACGTTTCACATAAGTAATTGCATTATTTGGAATATTGATCGTGGTTATAATGTTACTGTTACAGTCAAAACTCATGGCCGGTCAAAACCACTTTTAACTGCATAAAACAGTCAATAGTGGTTTTGACCGACGTGCTTAGTCAAAACCCTTAATGACTGTTTTTTGCAGTCAAAAGTGGTTTTGACCATCGATGTTAGTCAAAACTCATTGAAAATTGATCTTTAATACATATTAAGGAATTAAATGGAACAATAATCAAACTGTGTGCATCAGTAAAAGATCTGGGGTTATATATAGACACAACTTTGAGCTGGCGCACTCAAGTTACTAACTTGTGTAGCAAAGTCACTGGCATTCTTCGAGCTTTTTACCGGTTAAAGCATTTCCTACCTATGCAAACCAAAGCAATGCTTGTGCAGAATTTGATTTTCCCTATAGTTGACTATGGTGATGTGTGCTACTATGACCTGAATGCAGATCTTCTCAACAAACTCGACCGGCTTCTCAATAACTGCATTCGTTTCATATACAATCTTCGTAAGTTTGACCATGTGTCTGCTTCTCGCTCTGAGCTGCAGCGGCCGGCGAGTGCTAGAACATAATAATACTATATTCTAGTTTTACATTAAAAAAAATGTTTCTAGCGTCCTTTGGTCACCATACTAACCTAACCTAACCAACTGTTTCGGACTTTTACCTTAATATGTATTAAAGATCAATTTTCAATGAGTTTTGACTAACATCGATGGTCAAAACCACTTTTGACTGCAAAAAACAGTCAATAAGGGTTTTGACTAAGCACGTCGGTCAAAACCACTATTGACTGATTTTTTCGGTTAAAAGTGGTTTTGACCGGTTATGAGTTTTGACTATAACATTACCACTATACTAAAAATACAGCACCGGTAACACTTGGTTTGTGTTCAAAATAGTATATTTACAATTCATTTCATTTCAACTTTTTATAACAATTTCATTTTTAAAACTCATGTGGTTTTAAAAGTCATTGTTCAAGATAGTATTCGTAAAGTATTATGTACGAAGTAGCCCCCTCTCTCTCGTCTCGCCAACTTAACTCGCCAAAAAATAGGATGGAGATCTATTTAAATCAACTTAATCAACAACTTACTACTTAACTCGCTACTGTACTTGTCGATGTGTAAATCGGGCTTTAGTCGGTATTTACGACACCCATGGGATGAGATGGTGTGGTGACACACTGTATTCTTACTCCGTCTATATCTATACTTTATACTTGTTATGATAGAAAAACATTAATCTTTGAAACCTTGAAAGCTACATAATTATAAATTGTGCTCCACATCGTTAACAATGACATGACAAAATGTAGATCAACAACATTCCCCGTGTTTGGTTAAAAATAAATATTATTCTTTTCTTATAAGATTATGAAAAGCAAATACATAATAAAATATTTCGCTATTTCATATCTATCAAAGACGAATTTTTTTTACATAAGCACGTACGCTTAAATGACAATAATATAGCTAAATAAGTATAATACTTTACTTTATTCTTTAAATATTGTAAAACTTGTTGTCTAATTTGATCTTGAAGATGTCGTAAAGACAAATTAACAAAAATATAATGAAACACTATTTTGTTTATTACCATTTTTTTTGGTAATGAATATGATATAAATAAAGTAATATTGGCTTTTACGGCGTACACAATCCCTGGGAAAAAGGTATGCATCATAAAAAAAATCGTCGTTTTGGTTAACTTGATGGAGGAAACAATTTTTCCAGTCTCCTGAAATCTCTTCACAGTGGGAATTAAAAGAGCTTTTGATCTTACTTATTAATCCCCCTGTTTTTCTGAGCCCTAGGTAATTATTATTGGGCGGAAAGCCACGTACCGACCCTACCTTCCTAAAGTAGAGAAAGAATTTAAAATAAATATTTTTTCTTGTTAATGTTAACAGTTAATACAAAGTATTATTTAATTTAAGAGTGATATTATTATAATTTAATACGAGAGTCCCTTTCCGAAACATATATTTTCTATGTATTAGTAAGTATTATTTTGTCTAGGTTAGATAAAATAAATCTAGGGTTAAAAGGTTATTCAAATCCACTTCTTCATTTACATACTGAATTTTACACAATACGTTTTTAACTAAACTAGAATTCGTGGCTATTTATACAAGACAAGGTTTAAATATTCCGTAATATTCCCGAAAGAATAAAATTATTTACCGTGATTCCAGGCTTCAGGTGTAGCGAGGGCATGGGTCCAAATATTACAACTTATAAAACCACTTCACACCACATTAAGATTTTTTCGAATTAATGTTAATGTTCCCTAAAAACCGCGAATATTTCGGGCGCCAAATAATACCAGCACCCGACTCATGGTTCGATTGAATGTTTTGGTTGCGAGCTACGAGCTCAACTTCACGTAATGATCGGCTTCGTTGTTGCTAATAGCGCCATCTCTTAAGTGTTTTAAGAGATAACGTTACATTTTAGTCTTTTATGTTCTCTTAAATAAGCTTCTAGCCCAGTATTTATGGAATTTAATTATTGAACTTACTTATATGTGTAACTTAAACATTTACAGGTGTTTACTTGTGCATTATATTGAGTTACTGAAATATAATGCCGAAAAAGTCAGGTCAAAGGTTACAACTAGTAGTGCCATCTTTGACATTTATAATGAACTACAACGACGATTCGTACTCAGCTTCACTACATTTCTCTCAACCAACCAAAACGAAGGGCGAAATTTTACACATGCGCAGTAGTGGGGAGTGTAGTAAACTCACTCAATGAAAATAATCAGTAGGCATTTGTTGATAGTGAATATTACTGTGCCGGGCTGTTCGTAAACAGATTTGCGCAAATTTATAATCGGTGTGCCACCTACATCCTTTTTATAAATAAACTTTGTGCTAGTGCAGTGTTTGGATTTAGTGAAAATGACATCGGCACCAGTGAAAAAGGTCCCAATACATTTGCAGGTAAGGAGAACTTCGATTCGCACCTGTTGTTTTTACGTAAAATTGCGATAAAAAGTACAAGTAACATTTTTTTTACTCAAATACGTTTGCTACGCTTATTTCTGTGAGTAATAAGTATGTTTGAACACCGTTGTTACACTAATTCTTTTGCCAAAACCACGCTTGGGAATAGACTGACCTAATTTTCTGTTACATATAGGTTGCCGGCGATTATTGCGAAAACGTAAGATAAGAACAACTTTAATTTTACTATTAAACCGTCTTTACATGATTTATAATAACTAGGTGTGGATTAAATACACACCGGTGATTGTAATGTGTTCTTATATAAATATACAATTCTAATCAAATAAGCGGTAGAATTAAAATACTTATTTGATTGGTATTACCGCACGCAGTTACTGTTGGTATTTCGTGGCGGCAAAATTTATTTACTTATCTTGAAGAATAATTGTAAAAGATTACATAGTCAAAATTCATTGCAAAACAATTGGAATAAATATTAGTGTAGTAGGAATATAAACCTAGATCCAGCAAAAAGTCTAAATCTGTAATATTAACCTAGATAAAATTTGCTGACGGTTATACGACGAAGATTCCAGCTAGTTTTAGATTTTAATTGCTGACAGATAGTAAAGGCCTATTAATCATTTTAATACGTAATATTATTTATATATTCACAGACACGTAACCTTTAAATAGATTAAAAATGGCAATGTTTGTAGCCTTGATCTCGGTGAATGACCCCATTACGGCCACAGCCCTTCGAAATTTTCTAGGGTCTGGAACGGTTGGCATTATTTCATGACATGCGCAGTGCGTACGGGATTTGAGAGGAAGAAAAAAATATTAAGCCGATTTGTCCGTGCTTTGAGTTTAATTAATACAAATTGGTTTGCATTTTATTAAGTAATAAATCAAGCCTATGATATTTTATTAAAAAAAAAAATTACTTGCCATTATTTTTCGTCCCAATGTGTGCCTAGAAAGCAGCCTTAGGGAAACTTTATAGGAAGTTACCATTTTTACGAAAACAAAAGAATGAAATCATATATCTGGTCATTGTGGTTTAAGGATCCCATATTTTCCCCCGTCTCTGCAGTGGGACATTAAAAAAGGATTTTTTCTCATAATATTATAGTCATAAAATTAGTGTTTTGTCATTTTACCACATTAATTAATGGTTGTGTACAAATTAATTGTAATTTTATGCTGAGAAAAATATTTCTGTCAATGGAATTAGCATTTTGGATAGACTAATTTACAAATAAAAGGTTAGATCCAAATATTAAATCTGCATAACAATAATATCTATGCAAAAACAAGACAAAAAAAACTTGTAGCGTTACGATTTCGCATTTAATCTACTAAACCAATTTTAATGTGAGTAGGTTTTTAGATAGACGAGATCTTGAGAAAACAATGTTTTTCTGAAAAATATAAGAAACAAAATTATTTTCGCAAGAACCATTTTATCATCCCAGCAAAAGTTTACGAGGCAGTCTGACTTGAAAAAGACCTTATCCTCCTCTGTCGAACTACGGCAGACCAGAACCGATGGAAACCACTTATCCTTTTGAAGGATTCCTCTAACCACGATCTTCATTAACGAGGGACTGACTAGAAAGAGAGATCGTCACAGCCAAAAGAAGTTTACTTTTGGAAATAGCTGTACTTCAAACGTCTTTAAAAACAAAGTATTTATTAATTAGAACATCGACCTTGATCTTGTTACATCTGTGTATCTAATCATAGTATCATGACATAAGCTACAATGCTGTTTAATAATAATTTATTCTACTTTATGTAAAACTGTTAATAGAATACATAATAATGACAATAAAAATGTATTTTTTTTTACAAGAACGTCCTTTGCATTGGAATCATATCGATTAGTTAGTCGTATGTTTTTAGTATATTGAAAAGACTACTTCTGCAATAGGTATTGAGACCTGTATCTCACGAGACTTTATAGTTTTGAATTTTACGGGCACAGTATGTTTATTGTGGATCCATGCTCATGATAATTATTTGTGGACCTCTCAAATGTGGTGTGGGCTCCGAAGCATCGCGTTTTGAATGAAGCTCGCATCCGCATGCCATGGATACACACTGAAAAAATTGCCAAGAATTCAGGTTATTCTTCCAACAAATCAATTGGGTTTACATAAATTGTCGGTTTTCAATATGACGCTATGTATTTTAAATTCCGTTGCCATACGGGAGAGATATCCATGCATCAGAATAAAAATAAAACATCAATCTTGTATCGAAAACAAAAAAGCACACGAAAAACCTTAGTCATGGCTCAAGTATTCTACAAAGAACACCATTTTTAGAAAAAAAAGTATAACTCTAACCCATGATATTTTTGGGTCAAAACAGAAGCTAATTAAAATAGCTTCCCTTTTTCAATTCCCATAAAAAAATTAAACAGGCAATATATATCTTTTAGCGCCATCGCTTCACGCTTAGATAATCATCAGAGAGTTTGATATTGTTGTGTAATAAAGAACTTTTTTATAACCACATTCACTAGGCATAATATTTATTTTTCATAAAACTTTATATGGTGTACTGAATACGTACTGACTAAGACTGAGTAGATGGTGTTACCGGTCGGTAATACCATCTACTCAGGGGTCTACGGGTTTATACGATGTGGTCACATCGTATAAACCCGTTTAATATCTTGGAAGTTAACTAAAGTTACTGAACAGTTCGCAGATGTTATGTTATTGTGTTTAGGTTAGGTTAGATTTACCACGTAAACTGCGCTAGATAAACTAAAGAGGGTCTCTCGAAATAGTGTTTAAAATAACAGGGCTTATTATTATTATTAGACCTAAGTAGCCTGTTCTGTGATCCGCTTTTAAAGAAAGAAAGAGTTTTATTTACAACAAGACAGGACATAGTATGAATAATAGATGAGACATATTATCAAGTGTGGCTAAAAGGATTCTTGCATAAGCATTCAATAACGGCATTATTTTCTATGTCCCATGAAAACTGGTATTATTAAACTGCATATTTTTTTTACATAACCTAATCTCAAAACAACAATCTGCGGATGCAATAGTTCAAAATAAAGTCACGGTTATCACATTATTCAAATTATACGTGCCCATTACTATTTTGACGAAAAAAAAAAACTAGCAACGTTATGACTAAGAATTAAAATTCAAGGTTATATGTGTTAGCATCTTTAATTTCATTGTAAGTCGTCCAGATGACTGTATGGTAACAAAAACTATGATAATTTGTGTGCTTAACTGTTTATGTAAAAAAATAAATGAGCCTGAAAATAAGGTCAGGGACCTCAACTGAAGTCAAATGTGACTAGAATTACATTCGTCACGTATTCATGGGACTAGATGCCCAAATTTAGCATAACTTGTACTATGAGTATGATAATATAATTATTATGCGGTGACGGACTTAGTATCCTTTAAAGAATACAGGATTTCACTACTCCAGCTCACCCCGTTGGTGTGATTAAAGGCTTCTTAAGGATGGTAACAGTCAATGAAAGAAAACCTAATATATGTATCAACAATGAAAGAAAACCCTAAACTATCTCTAAGCTATCTGACAGCATTACATGAAAGAGGTCCATCCCTGCGTTTGGGATGATCAGTATTATGATACTCGTATCTAGAAATACTAAGACATAACTTACCACGTGCACAGAATAAGCTAAAATTAACGAATGACCTGAACATGACACTTATTGAAAATAATATCAATTGCAGACATCAAAGCCTCCACCCCTTTTTGTTTCTTTCGCTTATACATCGACTTTCCCCCTGCCTTATTAAATCGTCTGTCCATCGCGTGAGAGGTCTGCCTACCCTGCGTTTTAAACAAAATAAATATCTTTTAAAAGTCTATAAAGATATCTTGCTATTTGTACTAGCAAAAAATGATATACGGATATTTAACACTCGTCATTTCGTAACTCAAACATCATTATTATGCGAATTTATAAATTAAAACTGTAACGGACGCACTGTTCCGTTGAAATTTCGTGTGAAAATAGGTATTATACGTCGAAAACATTGTCTATGTAAGATTTTTAATTAGGTTTGCAATGAGTGAACATGTAATAAACTCGGAAATCTTGAGACTACAAAAACTATTTAGACGGTTTATTATCTAAGCTACTTATTACGATCAGAATCAGAATATTTTATTTGCAAAAATACTGTGACAAATGGTGTTACAAATATTAAATTACAAGTATACAAGTATTTTGGCCAAAATACTTTGGCATGCAAACAGAAATTATTTATAAAATTAAATCATAAGTATAATAAAGATAATTAAACTAAATTAAATCAAATATAATCAATCAATTAAATAATTAATTAAAACAATCAAAATTAAATCAGTAAAAATTATCAAATTAAATTAAATCCCACAATCAAAATTAAATCATTATAAATTATTAAATTAAATTAAAACAATCAAAATTAAATCAATACAAATTATCAAATTAAATTAAAAACCACAATCAAAATTAAGTCATTATAAATTATTAAATTAAATTAAAACAATCAAGATTAAATCAATACAAATTATCAAATTAAATTAAATCCCACAATCAAAATTAAATCATTATAAATTATTATTATTAAATTAAATTAAAACAATCAAAATTAAATCATAACTTTTAACGTTGCGTGATAAGAAATATTAAACATAAACGCTAAATTACCGCGACATATTATTATTATCTTCCCTTCTCCGTGTGGTGAAGGAGTAAGAATCTCATCCTATGGGTGTCGTAAAAACCGACTTAGGGATTATACGTGAATATTATCTTTACGAAATAATAAGAAGAAAAACTTGAAATTAAACCCTAAACCAATCAGTCTGGCCAGCGTGGTATTAGTAGGCCAAGTATCCCTCCGTCACAGGAGGAGGTCCGTCCCTGCAGAGAGACATTAATGGGCTGTTATGATGATGATTATCTTTCCTTAGGTTATTTGACGTTTTAGCATAGGTTATACTGACCGTGATCCCAAGCGAGACTGAGAAAGCACGCCAAAGAGAATAGCCATGTTAATCTCCCATTTAAGTTTACTATCTATGCTTACTAGTTATGGTCCAAGGAGCAGGACCGTTAATCTCTTTGAACGATGTTATCCCAGAATGAGGGGATGTCCACATGTTCTGGTGCTATCTACATTTGATAGGAATTGATACAAACTACGTGTTAACAATAACAGAAAGCGAGAGGGCATTATGGGTCATTTACTCAGATGCCCTGCGAACCCAACCTCGTGAGTCGTGTAGGTACACTTGAAGATCTATTCGAAGAAAGCCCATAGTTACGCCATTCGCGTCGCTGAGTACTGGGCCAATTTAATATTGCCATCGACACGATAAATAACTAAACGAGGGTCCTACATGATTCAGCGCGCCCGCACTTACTTTACGTTGCTTAGCCCTTGCTTGGTTTTCTGTTATTGTATGCTACTTAGTTACCAAAATCTTGTAACTAAATAAGCCTACCCTTTTTGATATCACTAGGACATGTACCCTTTATGGTTGAAGGAGGCATACCCCTCTTGATAGCTGGATCTTTATCAGTATCTACACCACAAGGCGAAAGTTCTTACTGTCTTTGAAATCCACAGACTTTTGAAACCCCTTTTCGCCACCCTAAATCAAGATAAGAGTTTGCGAATGTAACTCATACACGCAACAAATATCAAAATTGGTAGAAAATTACAAACATAACTTGTTTTACAATTTAAAATAAACTTTAGTTAATACAAAATTAGACTTACTTTACCGTTTCAAGTATCTGTTTAATTAACATGTAAATATTCATAACGAAAGCACTACAGTTAGCAACATTAACGGTGTCAACGTCCGGTACATTTCATTTTCATATGCAAGACAGTTTCCGACATTATCAGACAAGGAAACAACTTCCCTATTTTCATAGATATAAAGTCTAAATTCATTTATATTAATCTATGGGATATCTCCACTCTCAAATATCAAGCAATCTATTCTTGCCATACCATAGGGGATCGTCCCTACTTCCCATACAAAGGGCTATAAAGATTGATTTACGTCTGCGTAAAGGTCTACCTTATTTAAAACGTGTGGTTGAAAACATTAAATCTTTCTAAGAAATGTTTTATTATATTTACGAACGATAGTTCATTATGTATCGAACTAAAATTATTTGCTTTCACGACGTTTAAATGCGGATTTTCTGAGTATTGCATGTTATAAACTTAACGATTTCGAGAATTTGCCTCGTAATGTGTACTCTCGTTTGTGTGAGGGTAGGTTTGCTTAGAAATTCCTGTCTCGGTCCGCTCGAGCCCAGTTTTTATGATTCCTTACGTGGTTATTACGTGACGGCACAATGCCTTTACAAAGCTCTTATGGTAAATGAACAAATACTTATATAATTTGTGTTATTTACGTTAAAAGAAAGTTGAAGTTATAGTCTCCTGCTTCATCATTCGAGAACCCATTAAAATCTCTTTTTTCATTCGTAGGCGATAGTCATTTTGCATGATAGGTGAGCCATATGGTATTAACATTTTTATCTAAATTAAATTTATTGTATTTGTTGTTACAAAAAGTGTCCAAGTGAACATAAGTAGGCATACTTTAATATTATCATTAAATAAACTGCAAAATCGTACTATCAAGAACGTAACAATAAGCCAATTTACTAGCATTACGATTTCTTATTTGGAATGTAGTAATGATTCGTATTGGACATATCTGAAATTGGACAAACGTTTTACTCATTATATGATCTAAATGATCTATAAAAGAACAATTACACAGTCGTTAAATAGTACTTCACAAACGCAATAAATTAATATGAAGCGTGCAAAATAGACATCAAATCAAATAAATCAGGCGATTCGTTTTAATTTATTTCATTATGCGCAATTCTCTAATTTGGTATGCCACAAGGCAATGGTCTGGGACCTTTGTAGAATGTTTTGGTTTATATTAATTCTATTTCATGTGCCGCGTGTTTGGTAACTGTTTCTATACTACAATCTACTATGCTATGCTATAATCAAAACATTGTCGTGGTTGGCTTCAAGATATTTCGTAAACACGAAACTCGAAACTATTACATTTATTTAGTTTTTACATATTGTAATGAAATCTTTTTATACTTACATAATACTGCTGGTTGTTCAGTCCAGAAGAATTTGTTTAGGGTTTACTTTACTGAGCCATAATATTGCCGATGTTACAAAAATGCCGTTAAGTTTATTTATAGTCTTTACTCCGCATGTGATGATAGAAGGGCGTGATCAAGTATTCTTTGTTCACGTATCAGCATCGTATATTTTGTGTCATGTATCCGCTATACGTCGTAAAAACCAGGGAAAGTTTGCAGATATTATCTCTACTAAAAGACAAGATAGCAATGCACATGGTCTTCGTAGATCAAGCTTCTTTCCGTAAAGGCCAGTCCGTGTATAGGGACATTAGCGTTCTGTTCCTCATAATTCATCTCACGCAAATTAAACTTATGGTTCTTGGACCCTACCAGGAAAGAAAGTAAAGTTTAAGTTTTCGTCATAAAGTGCACCACGTTGTATGGTCACCTCTTGTATTTTACGACCTGTTTTACATCCTGTTGAAACATGAGGAATACATTGAAAATTAACATTGTTACCTTGTACGGCTTTAAATTCAATCCTGCTTGTTCTTTGTTTCATAGCTTGCACTTTGTTCACACATTAAGTTGTGACTTGGCCGTTAAATTTATGCTTTGCTAACTATACCTTGTCAGATGCTTATTTATGATTGATAAAAGTGTCTGTCTGTCGTCTCTGCCTACCCCGGATGGAATAAGGTGTGAGTTTATGTATGTATGTAAGATGCAGTGACAAGTATCAAAAAGTAAACTGCCTTACACACGCTGAGACGATAAATGATATATCAAGGGAATGTATAATGCGAAAGTGGTTAGTAACATCGTTAGGGGAATAACAGGCACTTCAAAGAAGGCAGGTGCGTAGTACTCGAAACGGAACGATGCGTCTGCCGTGTATGACGATATGTATTATGATATGTGTACTAAACAGGTTTCTAAGGATCGTAGTTATGTTGTTTGTTGTTAAAAAAATATATTTACCACACGTAGAATTAACGGCCGTTGGGGTAAAAGGTTCTAGAATGGCAGCAGCTTACAGGTGACGGAGTAAGAATACAATATGTCACCACCCAACCTCATCCCAGGGGGTTTCGTAAAAACCGACTAAGGGACTATCCGTGAATATTATCTTTACGAAATAAAAAGAAGGAAAATAGACCAATCAGTCTGCCCTGCGTGGTATTAGTGAAGCAAGTGTCCCTCACCGTCACGGGAGGAGGCCCGTCCCAGCAGTGAGACATCAATGGGCTGTTATGATGAATATTACGTTTGTATCGCACAAAAAACAATATTATTACTGTGAGATCACCTGCAACCTTAACCAGTTAGGCTCGTGTTTCATGTACACGGGATCACTTCCCGTTTAGATTAAATACGACATGTAAATGCATAATTACATACGAGAACACGGCCTAATTAATGCTTTGTTGGATATAATAGGGCGTGGGACGTTTTCTAGGGTTCTGTATGTAAAAATGTGCAGAAGATATCGCTGTGGTTCCCATTTTGTCTGTTTGTTGTCTGTCACTTTATCCGTGTATAGAACCCATGAATGGCTGAAACTAAAATTGCAGAGACTGATGTCCTTTCTATCTGATATTCAATGAATAGAGAAGTAATTTAGCCTGCAGATAATTATCATCATCATATCAGCCAATTGACGTCTCTAATGGACATGGGCCTCCTCCAAATATTAGTCATCGTTTTCCGATTATATCTTGATATGATTAATCAAGAAGGTTATTTTTGTGGTAATGGTTTAAGAATACAAAATCTCACCACTCGAGGGCATACGGGTATTTGTTTGCTATTCCTTTTTTATATTAAGATCATATTACAAAGCGTCATAATTATTATAGATATAGTCAAAGGATAGAAATTTGTCTTCCTATATTATTATCAATTCAAACAAAACTAAACACTAGTGTTTCTATCAGAGGTTTTTTATTTGCACAAACAAACTTTACTCCTGCACGGCCGCAATTGAAGTACACACATAACTTCAACTTCTTTGCCTATCTGTTTATTGCCACAACTTAATAACATAATAATATAAGATCTTAGCCGTATCTAATAATAACTAAAAGCATTGATCATCCGCAACCGACCCCACGCATCGTAGCCACAAACTACGATAACTTCACGGCTTATTAAGCTTTGTAATTTCATTGATCTTATTTATATAGGAAGCTCCTTTTATATGAAACGATAATATTTATTTCTGGCTTTCTATTTATATTAGGTTTAAACGTTCTGTTTGTTTTGTGGTAGATTAAGATTATAAATTTCACAACACCATTGGTGCAGTAGAAGTTATCTGTGTGAGATTTCGTAATCGTAACATTAGAAGAGACTGTGAACAGTCTCAAAGAAATGTTGAGAACAAAGCACGTCTTTATTTACTTTCTGTGGGCAATTCTTGAATTGTGTTTAGCTTTTGCCCACGCAAACTATAAGACAACCTCGGCTAATCTCTGAATAAATACTCAAAATATCAATTATGCATACCACAGATGCATACAATGTTACAGATGGGTATTTGGCTTTACTGATTTTATGCAAATAATAATCCTTGATCATAACTGTGAAGATCAAAAAAGATCTCCGACCACACTCTCTCGCTCATGGAGCAAAGGCGTACGATGACGCTGCAATCTCCAGACGATGCTGATCTGTATAGACGGCTCAATAGACAGATCTCTAAGTCACTGACTCGCGACCTTCGGCACTTTAATACATTTCGTATTAAAGAAGCCATTGAGCAAAATAAGGGCTCCAAAGTGTTCGCAAGAGATCTGTCTCTAGGTCAGAGCCAACTTTCTAGGCTCAAGACTGGGGATGGCAGAATAGTGTCGTCCAAGCCTGAGCTCCTAGAGGAGATTGAGAAGTTTTACGGACAGTTATATACTACAACACAGCCACCTAGTGATCTGGCCGTCGATCCTAGAGCTAGATTAACGCGACACCATACCGAAGAAATCCCGGACGTCAGTCTGTGTGAGATTAGTGATGCTCTTCGACAACTTAAGAACAACAAGGCACCGGGGTATGACGGAATCACAAACGAGCTGCTGAAAGCCGGTGGAGAACCCATTCTCAAGGCTCTTCAGAAGCTATTCAATTCCGTTATACTCGAGGGAAAAACGCCGCAGGCGTGGCACAGGGGTGTGGTGGTACTGTTCTTCAAGAAGGGCGATAGAACGCTACTTCAAAATTACAGACCCATCACTCTTCTGAGCCACGTCTACAAATTGTTCTCAAGAGTCATCGCGAATCGTCTCGAACGCAGACTGGACGACTTCCAGCCTCCCGAACAAGCCGGTTTCCGAAAAGGCTTTAGTACCATAGACCACATCCATACGCTGCGGCAGGTTATACAGAAGTGCAATGAGTATAACCGGCCTCTATGCTTGGCGTTCGTGGACTATGAGAAAGCCTTCGATTCGATCGAGACATGGGCAGTGTTGCAGTCTCTTCAAAGGTGCCAAGTTGACCAACGATATATCGAAGTGCTGCGGTGCTTATACGAAAACGCCACCATGTCGGTTCGTCTCCAGGGTGGATTATCTGGCCCTATTCGGTTGCAGCGAGGAGTAAGACAGGGTGATGTCATATCCCCGAAACTATTTTCTGCTGCACTGGAAGATGCTTTTAGGCTTATAGACTGGGACGGACTCGGCATCAACATAAATGGCGAGTATATCACGCACCTTCGATTTGCTGACGATATCGTGGTCATGGCTGAGACCATGGAGGACCTCAACACAATGCTCGATGACCTCAGTAGAGTCTCTCAACAAGTGGGTCTTAAAATGAACATGGACAAGACCAAGATCATGAGAAATGTCCATGTTGTACCC
The DNA here is from genome assembly GCA_905475405.1 of Schrankia costaestrigalis. Taxonomy (NCBI): domain Eukaryota; kingdom Metazoa; phylum Arthropoda; class Insecta; order Lepidoptera; family Erebidae; genus Schrankia; species Schrankia costaestrigalis. The sequence continues at coordinate 8,345,120 of FR997850.1, forward strand.
ACTCCAATCACGGTTGGAGGCTCTACACTCGAAGTTGTCGACGAATATATTTACCTGGGACAGTTAGTCCAGCTAGGTAAGTCCAACTTTGAGAAGGAGGTCACTCGTCGAATCCAACTCGGATGGGCAGCGTTCGGGAAGCTAAAACGTATCTTCTCGTCCACATTGCCGCAGTGTCTGAAGACAAAGGTCTTCGACCAGTGCGTGTTGCCAGTGATGACGTATGGAACAGAGACGTGGTCGCTTACTATGGGCCTTCTCAGAAGGCTTACCGTCACTCAGAGGGCAATGGAGAGAGCCATGTTGGGAGTTACCCTGCGTGATCGAATCAGAAATGAGGAGATCCGCAGGAGAACCAAAGTGACCGACATAGTGCTCCGGATTGCCCGGTTAAAGTGGCGGTGGGCAGGGCACATAGCGCGAAGAACCGACAGCCGTTGGGGCAGAAAGGTTCTAGAGTGGCGACCGCGTACCGGAAAACGCAGGGTGGGGAGACCCCTCACACGGTGGACCGACGACCTCATAAGGACGGCGGGAAGCCGATGGATGAGGGAGGCGCAGGACCGCGCAAGGTGGCAGTGTTTAGAGGAGGCCTATGTCCAGCAGTGGACGTCAATTGGCTGAAATGATGATAACTGTCTACCTATACCTATATTCCATTGTAGTCGGGGCTTCTCTTTGAATTGGAAAGACGGAACTTTACGTTTTTAAACCACGCTGCGCTGCAAGTCGTATGAGTATATACTTTTATATCTAAAGGGATGAACTGGGATGGTCCACCCAAAGTAAACCAAAAGAAAAAGCATTGTATGCCTTGTATAAAGACAGTTCCTTTTTAATTAATCTACGTCAATAATTTCTGTGTTTCCGTGCTATTTCTTGCATCTACTATTTAATTTAGTGTATTTCATCAATAATGTAATATGAGAACGTCCGGCTGTATGCATGCATAATGGAATGACTGAAAAACTATTATTCCTACCTTCAGTAACCTATGAAGTTTTATATGACGAGTCGATGGGAATCGATAAATGGGACTACATTTCATGTCTATATTTTGTTTTTTCTCTCTCCGTGTGGTGACGGAGTAAGAATACAATATGTCGCCACCCCATTTCATCTCATGGGTGTCGTAAAAACCGACTTAGGACGTATCCGTGAATATTTTCTTTACGAAATAAAAGAAGGAAACTTGAAATTAAACCCTATACCAATCCGTCTGACCAGCGTGGTATTAGTAGGCCAAGTATCCCTCCGTCACAGGAGGAGACCCGTCCCTGCAGTGGGATATTAATTGGGTGTTATGATGGCGATGATTTTGTTTTTTTAATTAGCCTTCTTGATAGATTCTTCTCTGGCTGATGGTAAACACCGGTAGTGTTCATGAATGATGACAGCCAGCAATAATTGCTAAGACCAACGTTATAGTCTCTACTTTGGTGGACTTAAGAAGATACTCTTTCATGCACCCCTTTAAGGATCCAATATCTCAGGAAGATAAAAACAAGTTTACTATACAAAGTTTACTATGACAAACGACCTCTGTGGCGTAGTGGTTATATAACATGACTGCTACGTAGAGGTCTCGGGTTCGATTCCCGCTCAATGGAAATCTTTGTGTGCATGAACATGATTGTTTGCATTGGTCTGGATGTTTTCTATGATTATGTATGTATTTACAAAAAAAAAGTATTTAAGTATGTTTATCCGTTGTCTAGTACCCGTAGTACAAGCTTTGCTTAGTTTGGGACTAGATGGCGCTGTGTGAATGTGTGAGGAATACAAAGTACTAAATGCTTGTCCTAGGGTAGGCAGTCGATTTTCTGTGCTCTGATATTGCTGAAGTCCAGGAAATGAAGTTATAAACAATGAATACCATCTATCGCCTATTAAGGCCGCCCAGGAATTATCCTGGACTCTATTGGCGCTTGATGCCGTCATTGCCTTTTCTTTTTGACCCCATAAACAAAGTTCATTAACTCGCAACTTTTCTCTCATTTTCTCTCGCACCCAATAACCGTAGATAGTTGTGTAAGTAATGTAATGCACTCAGACAAGTTATTTAATAAATAAATAACAAAAAGTTGTTTTATTAAAGAATCTTGTAACTCCTTATATGAAAGTGATATTTTTCTCGTTCCCGTAGTAAAAGTTATATGTTTTTGTTATATTCTTAACGCTTTCCCTGTTCCGTGTATCATATATAATACATTTTACTATTGTGTCTACTGGCCGGTTAGGAAACCTGTTAAGAATAGTTACAATTACAAGATAGGGTCTTAATTAGCGAAGTTCTCCTTCCGAAGTCTTCCATCCGAGGACCAGAACTGCAGTGGGACGTGACACGGCTGTAACATATATCTGACAGTCATTGCGAAGAACTCTTATCAAGCCAAAATGGGCCTGCCCCAGCGTTATTAGATCCCTCATAGCAAGCACGCCTACTGGGCGGTTTAAGTACATACCACTTGGTTTCACACCTTCCCGGCTTTTACAGTTGAGCGAGGAACCCCATCGGTTTTATTCCTTAACCATACATCTTTCTTTCAGGGCCCCGACAGACTTACTAACATGGTCCAATAATGGGTTCACGGCCAAACAGCTATTGCATAAACGATTATGACCATCGTTATCTCCAAATTCTGACGTCATACACTCAACATTACATGCTCGGCCACAAATAGATTTAGTTGTAAGTACATCACTCAACAACTTAACTAAATATACTTAACAGAGCACTCAACACTTATCTATCTTCACATGATGCTGTGTTAAGTGATAGCCAGATAAACTCTTTCATCTGTTTTAAGATATTGATTAAGTATTTTTTTAAATACAATTTCCTAACGATTATGCCATGTGTCGCAAAGATGATTAAAATAATGTTTGTATTGTCCCCGCGACACAGGGCATAGCTCATAGTGAAGGTATTGTCTTAAAAAATATTGCTCCGTGTGGTGACGGAGTAAGAATACAATATGTCATCACCCCATCTCATCCAATGGGTGTCGTTAAAACCGACTAAGGGACTATCCGTGAATATTATCTTTACGAAATAAAAAGAAGGAAATCTTGGAATTTAACCCTATACCAATCCGTCTGGCCAGCGTCGTATCCTTCCGTCACGGGAGGAGGCCCGTCCCTGCAATAGGATGTCTTAAAAATATTTTCGGAAACCTCGACTGAAAGAAAGAAAAAATGTCCATGAACATTCTTGGTTCGTTTTGGAAATTTTAAATAAAATAGAAAGCCTCATAATAAAAGTAAAAGCTGCTTACGTGCAAATTATAAACAGTAAAAAAGCATACTAACTTAATTCATTGTTTTCGTGTGAAATAACTCATTACCATAACATCTAATTAATATAATCGTATATAAAAAGTAGGTAATTAAACAAAGTACCTAAGTATCTTTACTTAGATCTACAATAAGCAAATTACATAGAAATTTTCTTAAAACAATTGAAATTTAAAACAGTTAAAAAAAATGGTTTTCACTTTTATGGTGTGTCATTTATTTAAATTATTCTGAACTTGTTTTTTTATTGTCTATTATCTGGCCCATTTTTCTTTTTCTAATAAATCGTAAATAATTAAAATAAACAATGCTATTTGCATACCCACTTTTCTAATGAATAGTGTTTTGTCCATTCTTTAACATAAATGATATCATCATAACAGCCCATTTATGTCCCACTGCAGGGATGGGCCTCCTCCCATGACGGAGGGATACTTGCCCTACTAATACCACGCTGGCCAGACGGATTGGTATAGGGTTTAATTTCAAGTTTTCCTTATTTTTATTTCGTAAAGATAATATTCACGAATAGTCTCTTAGTCGGTTTTTACGACACCCATGGGATGAGATGGGGTGGTGACATATTGTATTCTTACTCCGTCACCACACGGAGGTTTCATGAATGAATGAATGAGACAGTCGTCCCTTCTAAACAAAATGTAGAAAAGGAGCCTAGAGGGTTTTAATCTAAAGGCACGTCGTGTATGTTTTCGTTTTCACATAATGTAGCCGACACGGCTTAATCTGCAGAAAAACGGCCTCTTAGAAGATATCCAAGTAAAAAATACATGGAAATAAATTATTATTTTGTCATTGTGATATTTATTTTTTTGTAAAAAAAAACAAATGCTCCGTCTTATAGAATCTAGTCTCATGTGAGTAGAACAATTAAAAAGTGTAAGTAACAAAGTTACCCCTATCGTACCCAAATATAATTGAATATATTATATAAGTATACTGCTTTTTATATTAGGTAAAATTGTTTCATTTCATATAAGTATTTTGCTTCTCTTATGTCATTGTTCCATAATGCTTGAAAACATGAGTTTATCGTTTTTAGGTTTTTTTCAACATCCATTAATATAAAATTATCAATCTCTCACCATTTTGTAATTATAGTTAGATGTTTTAGCTGTTTCTTTGTAAGTAAAACTCACCAAAAACAATTTTAATCCTGGCTTACGAAAGGCACAGTTTTAGTAGAACTAAGTAGTGTCATTAGCCGACTTATCCTATATGATGTATGGCTATTTTAAATAAATGAGATTTAAAAAAAAAAGTAGTGTCATTAGTATGGTACCTTGTGAATCATTCTGCAATTATCACATTGGTAATTTATGAAGACATAAATTCAAGTTTAATCAATTCTGACATCACCTGTGATTAAATTTAAATTAATGACACACATATTATCCATAGAAAACACCCAGAACAAACATAGCACAAACATGCATGTTTACTTAATGATTTGCATTAAACGGGAAACAAACCCAAAACCTCTTCGTAGCAGCCATAAGCTATAACTACTACACCAAAGATCTCTTTTAAGCGGCACTATAAAGAAAATCACAACAAGAATCGTCTTTTAAACCTCAACAAACTATCTTAACCAAACAGAATCTTGTATGTCCGTAACATCCAAAATATTATCTAATTCAAATATGGCCGAACTATGGGAAATAGGTCACTCTATGACACAATGTTTGTTTAACCATTATGACAGATTGTTTTAACTATTATGTAAGCCTACGCAATGTCTAAGTTATTTTATTAGCAGATGACTGACTGACGTTACATGCAAGTTTTTTATATTTAGATTTTTGTTTTTATAATAATTTCACCACAGTAATGGGCCGCTTTTAGTGACGAGAGGAGTAAGACCTATAATACTACGTTGGCTAGTCGGATTGTCAAGTTTTCCTTCGTTTTTTGAGAGAGAATATTTGCCAACTTTCTCTTTGTTGGGTGACACCTGTGGGACAAGAGATTACGTATGTTTTGTATGTGTACTTTACACTTTATTCTTATACAAGATAAACTTTAAACATGACTTTACTCAGTAGATATTTCGTATTAGACTTTAAAACTCCCACCCCAGATATATCCACTCTTTATATAATGCAAGAAATGTACATATTAACTCCATCAGGTTATGCAAGAATAATATGTCAAAATATCACCACTTCTCAACATGCGGTTATCTAGTAAAAGTCGACTAAGGAAACTTCAAAAAACATACAACCATTGCAAAAACTAGACATAAACATACATTTCATAAGATCTCTGGCTACATACTAACAGGTACAAGGTTCATCACGTTTTATTTGTAAATCATTTTTAATTTGATAAAATTATAAGTTCACTACCTCTTTTTGCCCGCTCTGCTTCGCTCGCGTTAAATTCGGGATAGCACTGTTCCCCTTTCCTGGACACAGAAGAAACAAAAAAAAGTAGCCTATGTTACTCTCCATCCCTTCGACTATATCCATTCAAAAAATCACGTCAATTCGTCGCTCCGTTTTGCTGTGAAAGAAAGACAAACAGAAAGACACACTTTCCCGTTTATAATATTAGCATGGATTACAATCTCTTGATCTAGAGTGTAAAGCAGAAATGCCCGGCATCCCAGAGGTGGCAGTTTCGAGTAGGTACAATTGCACATATTAACTTATGCATGCATGAATAAATTATAGTTTAGTTGTCACTAGGTATACATTAAAAAAAATATGCATTGATAATAATATGTAAAATATTTCATTGTTTAATTTACATTTTGTAAAGAACTAATGTTTGTCATTTGTCAGACTAGATGGCGTTGTATTCATCGTAAAATAAGACAATATATTAAATTCATTTCTTTATACAAGAGGCTAAACAGTAATCGGTTTTTAAAGTAGCCGAATTATCTTTCGCAATCGTAATTAAACAACTTATTAATAACAATAAATGTCGTATATTTACGAATTTGATAACGTTATCAGTTTAAGTGTTTTTAATTTTAGTCGTGCTATTACTTACTGTTAAGATGGACGTGCCTATTCAAATGGAAGATTTGGTGAGCATTTTTATATTTATACTAGCTGATGCCCGCGGCTTCACCCGCTGTAGGTATAGGAAGCTTAAATGTTATTCTATACCCTAAACTACCTATATTCAAAATTTCATCAAAATCCCTTCAGTAGTTTTTGCGTGAAAGAGTAACAAACATCCATACATCCTCACAAACTTTCGCATTTATAATATTAGGTAGGATAGTATTTAAGTTTTTATAATGTCTGCCTTGGTGGCTCAATAGGCATGTATTCGGCTACCGTGCAGATCTCAGACTTACACAAGACGATTAGTGAAATCCACAAATTATTTTGTTTGCCTAGATCTTTTATTTTTGTTCGTTAATTTCGTGTTTGTAAAAGTTTAGATAGGTCTCTGTTGATATTTTATACCTTTATAGAAAAGACCAGTCAACTTCATCATCGTAACAGATCATTAAAAAAATCACGGTTTTATCTCAGGTTTTTTTTCTTTTGTTTTCATTGATTTGAAACTGTCTGTCAACTTTTCCTTAACGGACTTTGGTTATTAAGTAAAGTTAAGCTTACCATAAAATGAGTTGGAGCTTACAACAGATATTCTTACTCAATACATCATCATCATATCAGCCAAATGACGGCCACTGCTGGGCATAGGCCTCCTCCAAATATTGCAGCCTTGCCTCTGCGCCTCCCTCATCCATCGGTTTCCCGCCGTCCTAACCAGGTCGTCGGTCCACCTTGTGAGGTGACTCCTCATCCTGCGTTTTCATGTACGCGGTCGCCTTTCCAGAACCTTTCAGCCCCAACGGCTGTCGATTCTTCGCGCTATGTGTAATAAATACAAATAGAAAAGTCTACTCGGAAAACACTCACAAAAGTTATGTTTTACAAATTTGCACACACAAACACACACACAAAGAACGTTTGTAAAAGTTTAGATAGGTCTCTGTTGATATTTTATACCTATTCAAATATGCACACACAAACACACACACACACAAAGAACTATTCAAACTTGCACACACAAAAACACACACAAAGAACTATTCAAATATGCACACACAAACACACACAAAGAACTATTCAAAAAAAGGTAAAAACATTGTAGTAAGGTATGAATAGTAAACGAAATCATTACATTACGAAGTTAATTTAGTATTATGTAAATATCGGTGAAGGTCGCCATTGTAAATAATGGAAAAGGTCGTACTTACATAATATGTATTGTCGTGTCGAACACACATGTTAATAGCCACATCGATATCAAAAATTTAAATAACTTTTAATTTGAACATTTGATATTGATGAAGGTAACTCTAGACAGGTGTATAGACAGAAATATCCAGCTTATTTACTTGAACCATTAATGTAAGCTCTCCGTGTGGTGACGGAGTAAGAATACAATATGTCACCACCCAATCTCATCCCATAGGTGTCGTAAAAACTGACTAAGGGACTATCAGTGAAACCTTGTACCAATCCGTCTGGTCAGCTTGGTTTTGGCCAAGTATCCCTCCGTCACGGGAGGAGGCCTGTTTCTGCAGTGGGATATTAATGGGCTGTTATGATGATGATGATGATTAATGTAAATCATTCATTTAAAATGCTGGCGTAGAATATTGCACCTCCCCATATCTTTCCTTGGGTGTCGTATAAGGCGACTTAGGGAGCACCAGGAGATCGGGCAGCAGCGTTCTCCAGAATATCATTACACCTACTGCGATCTCCAACCCGCCTGCCAAGTGCGGCAATTATGTCATATACCCCTCAAAAATAGCATACAACATTCCCATGGTCCCTAGGTCGGGAAACCATTGGATAAAGGTAGCTCAAGACCGCGCGTTGTGGTGTGGTGGGCCTGTGTCCAGCAGTGGACGGAAAAAAGCTGATGGATGGATTCGCTCCAAATGAGAGTGAAGCAACTGGCAACAAAATGTTTTTGACTGTTAGAGTCTAATATTTCCATGACATTGACAGGCCTCAGTGTCGTTATTTCCTTCCAGGATTTCCTAGTTTACTAAATAAAGTTGTGATACCGTACATCTTATACTACCTCTTTAAATAAGGTCTTAAATCTCCTTCAACAGGCCTCAATAATTGACTAGCTGACCCGTGCCCACTTCGTTGGGCGGCGAAAAAACGCGTCCCTTTTTTTAAACATATTTCATTACTGCTCCACTCCTATTAGCGTGATACTATATAGCCTATGACATTCCCCGATAAATGGACTATTCAACACAAAAAGAATTTTTAAAATCGGTTCACTAAATCCAGAGATTACCCCCTACAACGTCACAAACACACAAACTTTACCTCTTTATAATATAATGAATTCAGGCCTAATAAAACTGTGATGACCAGGTATATTGGTATTCCTATAATTATTATATGTCGAATTTCATTATGCTTATCATAACTTCATCAACAAGAAGTAAATAAAAATCAAACCGTTATTTAAATATGGTCAAAGGCCATAACAACAGTTCGTAACGATAATACAATATTATTAATACACAGAGTATTATCAAGATGGCCATGAACTCAGCAACAGTTTACATAACCGAATGTTTTGCTTATTATAATTATTAGCTAACCATATTAACTGTGTTTATTAAATGTATTAGATTTTTAATTCAATTAATTAGTTTTCACTCACAATTTGTTATGTGTGGTGACGTACACCAATCTATCTGATCTCAGGGAAATCACAGCAGAATAGGAGAAAGTTCACAGAAAAAAGAAAGAGAATTTGTCTTAAAACTCTACACCAATCCTTAGGGGTACTAGGAAACCGTGTTTACCTCTGTTACTAGATGGGTTTTGGGTTTTATAACTTTAAGACTTTTGTAGACATGACATTAACTTTCAATCCAATCTCGACACATACACCAGTGATTATACCGCATGGTGGGGCCTGGTGACCTGTAGCACAGGTTATTACAACCTATAACAGGCACCAGCCCTCCACAATGTATGTTTAACCTGTAAACTTATCTAAGATTAGACCTAAGTTTAAAAAAAAAAAAAGACAACTCCCGCACTAGGGATCATGCCCTGTGTCGCGGGGACTTTTTACAAACATCAATTAACGTACACATAGATCACCCAGACTCAGGACAATAATTTGTGGATCTCACAAATTATTGTCCTGCGTGGGGATCGAACCCACAACCTCATGCGCGGCAGCCGCTGGCTCTACCGGCGCACCACCGAGGTCGTCAAGTTACATTTGTGGAAGGGAATAAAGAACTAATTTATTTTATTAACTCTCACAAAGGGAGTCCCTGCTCAGGATATAATTGCCCTGCACAAGGCACACAAGTCATTTGTACCACCCACAAATAGATGATTTTGATGAAGTTTGAACCTAGTGGACGATAGTCGCTAATGCTGTACTTACTTGGCTATCAACTGGCCACGTCATAGGTTTCCATCTTTCATACATTTTCATAGCTTTCTGTTACGTGGAATAACGACATAACTATATTTATTCATGAAAACAGTAACTTAAAATAAAAACTATGAGAGGTTTTCCTTTAAACATATTACACAACGTTGTTATTTATATAACGGTACAGTGAACCTTTGAGGGTTGAATAAACAGTGAGGTGAACTTTACCCTTATTGTAAATATTGTACAGTAACGTATGTAGGTTAAATCTATTTTAAAATGTACGTTATGAAACTGATGTTTTACACTTTAACTGTACTACAAAAATGTTGCTTATGGAATTCTTACATCAATCAAACAACTACGTGTTTTGCGGCGCCTGCGCCTGTTGGAAAAGGCGTATATCCAGCAGTAGACTGCGATAAGCTTGTTTATTGATTTGAATTAAATCATTTCTGCTTTAGTGGGATCCCGTCGCAGTACACAACTGTTGTGAGAGATCAAGCGTTTGTTTCCCAAGCATAACAGCTGGTCGTGCGTTCCATAAACTGTTGTCATGAGCCTCCATGATCTAATGCCTTTAACAGAAAAAAGGGAAAATCTTATATAACAGCCAATTAAAATTCCACACTTATATTGTACTTATTGGACTTCTTCTAGTGACGGAAGGACATTATTCTTCTTGTTTTAGTAGAATTTACGAAACCCACAGAAAGAGTTGAGATGCTTAGACTGTGTAATCTTGATATCACCACACAGATGCCGTTTATATTTTACTCTAAAATTGCCAAAAAAACCTTACTACATTACGCCACTATAAAATACCGTTGAATTAAACCCATTAGCGTGACGCGAGGCCATGAATGACAATATGATGGAGGCATACAACGTTTCAATTAGGACAAGTTGGTCATGTTTAGGAGTGCCGTTACGTATTATAACCCTTATCGTTACCAACTTAGAATATCAATTAGATGTAATGGTTTTCTTAAAGTAGACAAGGGTATAAACTTCCTTAATTATAGTAAAATATAACAATTTCATATATGTACATGAATGATTTATAGATTGTTTAATAAAAAACCTAAAGCCTTTATTAATTTTAATGAAACTTTTAGGGGCTTGAAACTCATTCATTAATGACCGAGTTCTAGGATACGAACAATAAAAAAATACGAACAAACAAACCTTTTTTTGGGTCGGTTTAAAATAAGCATATTTTCTCCTTTGACTAATTTGAAGGAATTTCATCAAAAGTGATTGAGTAAGTATATTACCTATTATTTATCTCGCAAAATTACGTTTTCCTTTGCGTATTATAATCGGCATCAACGTACCGTGGTTATGTCAGATAGTCCCTGGTCTGTTTAATTGGAAAAAGTAAGACATTCCTTAGTCCGTCACTTTATGATCTTGCTTTTAAATCAATACAACTAAATAATTTCTGGGAATTTCCACTACGTGATTTAATAACTAGCTTCTAATGGAGAAATGTCAACTCATCAACAGCCAAGTGCCAACATGTTAAAGAAAAGAAAAAACAATTTCCGTAGGAAATCAACGGATTGAATACCGTATTGCATGTCTTATTATAAAAATACAACTAGAAAAATAAAATGGCGTGTATACACACAATCATTACACAATTATAATTAGCAATTAAAATTATTATTGTAACAATCGTAACAGTTCAATGTCGTAGAAAGAAACCGTAGACTGAGAAAGTATTTTTCAAGATGGCGCTCGATACAATTTCGCGCGCGCTTTTCCCGCGCTCCGGTTTTTCAACGTTTAGAACTGTTATATCAATGGGAAAACGTTTTTTCTTATGATTCATTGTATTAAAATTGACATGGCTGATTGACAACATTGATTTTATCACGAGAAAGTTGATGATGAGTAGATTTTCCGCTTTTATTAACCAGATGTTGTTTGTAGTTTCTCTTACTCGTTTTATTTTTAAATTTAACTGTGTTCTTTTAATGCCTCTGTGAAATTGCCAGGAGTAAAATTAAAACTCTTTCTTTAGAAGTTTATTTGAATGTGTTATGAATGTTTATATATATTTATGAAGAAGTTTTTTTTATTATGCCTTTAAAAAAGGAGGATAGAGCGTCAATGCAGCAGAAACAATAATTGTAATTGGATTAACCTAATAAACGATGTGGGTCACAAGAATACGAAGTGACACCACTTTTCGTATCGCGTGTTTCTTAAAAGGGAAATATGGAGGTTTTTTCCTGCGTTATGCTGAATTATTCAGAGGCTCGTAAATAGTATATAACCAGCTACATTGCGTTTAATCCCTATTGCGCAAGTTACTTTTTTTTTAAAGAAAAGAAACCGACGACCTTTGTGGTGTAGTGGTTATGTTACTTATTACATGGCTACTACGGTACTAGGTCTTTGGTTCGATTCCCACTCAATGCAAACCTTTGTGTCCATGAATGAACATGATTGTTTTCTATGTATAATATGTACCTATGTATTTGTTACAAAAAAAATATAGTCTGAGCATAGATGTGGTTGTGTGAAAGTTAAAAAAAACTCAGCATAAACTTATTTACTCAACTACGATACAGACAGACAATTACAACTGAATACAGTATTTTCTATCCTTTTTAATTTAATAGACCACAAATTATTGATCCCAAAACTGCTTCCACATGGGAATAAACCATCCAATCCATCATTTAACAAGTATATAGATTCCCTCATTCTGTGTATAATTGAACAGCTGATAAAGTTTTAAACTATTATTGGATTTTCTGTCTCGACGTCCTCTACAGACCGGAGTCTGGAAACATGCCACCTAATGGCAATGACCTTTTATTACATTGAACTTAAATGCTGTGGTTTTCAGTGAAACTAGTACTGTAGTTCAGGATATTGGTGCTAATTGTATACAATAGGTGACGTGTTATTTAACAATTGGTGATCTTTATATGCTCTAAAAGTATTGCTTACTTCTTAAATATGTGAAAGATTTTTTAATCTTTTATCGATGCTGAAAGTCTTGATTTAGAAGGATTCACGTAAACCTACTCTCCGTGTGGTGGCGGAGTGAGAATACAATATGTCACCACCCCATCTCATCCCATGGGTGTCGTAAAAACCGACTAGGGGACTATCCGCGAATATTATCTTTACGAAATAAAAAAAAGGAAAACTTGAAATTAAACCCTATACCAATCCGTCTGGCCAGCGTGGTATTAGTAGGCCAAGTATCCCTACGTCCCGGGAGGAGCCCCGTCCCTGCAGTGGGACATAAATGGGATGTTATGACGTAAACGTACTGGACTGAAGAGTTAGTTTAATTGATCGCGCTAATCTCAAAATCTACTGCTTCGATTCAAAAATTCTTTTTCTTAGTTCATTTAGGGATATAGACAGGCTGTAAAACATTACGCTTTGTGGGTACATTACGAGCATTAGTTCTTGATTTGTATCTACTAATTAAGCCTAAAGTAGGTAATAAATTTTGCTAATCTTTACCACATAATTTATTTAGACTTACACCAATCACCGTTCTGTTCTAAATACTGAATGTTATTTCGTTGAAATCAACGAGGAAATAGATGCTCCTAATTGCTTCTTGTTATGGCTAAAACTGAAAGATAAATTTTCAAGTGTTAGATTTACCAGTTTATATACGAAATCATGTGGACTATTAATATAAACTGCCCATGAATGTCCCATTTTCATTATTCCGTGTGGTGACGGAGTACAAATACATCTCATCCCATAGGTGTCGTAAAAACCCACTAAGGGACTATCTGTGAATATTATCTTTACGAAATAAAAAGAAGGAAAACTTGTGATTAAACCTTATACTAATCCGTCTGGGCAACGTGGTATTGGTAGGCCAAGTATCCCTTCGTAACGGGACGGGACGGGAGACCCGTCCCTGCAGTGGGACGTTAGTGGGCTGTTATGATGAATGTCCCATTGTAGGAACTCCAAATACAATACATTTGGTTTACTTTACGCTGATTAGACTTGTTGCTACTGGGTTTGTGTTAAGTTCCTCTTATTTTCTGGATTAAGTTTAAAGTTTTTATAAGAACCCTGTATCACGAGGACGACATACATAAAATAAACGAACACAAATAACATCCATGGTAAAAAAAAAATTGTAGAACACACAAATTAATAATTAAATTAATTAATTAAATTAATTATTTTATGTTATGTACCTATTTGTCTCTGTACCTCTATTTGTGTGTAAATAAATAAATTTTCTTTCTTTTTTCTTTCTTTCTTTCTTTCAAATAATTCGGTATGTAAAGTAAAAGTTTACCTATGTCGAATCCAAAATCATTTAGAGATTTTAGATCGGTAAGGAATAAAATTATATTTTTAGGGCAAAAATCGCAAGATTGTGTTCATTTTTACAATTATACATAAATTACTCTGTCTTTTTTGACGACCTCTGTGGCGATACGATTTAAGACACTGTGGATGAGGTGGCTTACTGGTAAATACTTTTCATAGTTCTTCATTACACTATATAAAAATTACATCGTTTGTAATAATCTGCATTTTATCGCTTTCTACATATTTAATGTAAAAACATAGTTATAACTACGCATCGTGGCGAGGGGGACGTCCCTCCTTCTATTTTCGGTATAACATTTTCAGTTTCAGTCGGTTTCGTGCTTCGCGCCGGTCGCCATTGGCGCCATTTTACTTTACAAACGCGAATTTATTCCATATTTGAATTTGTTCGTTTATAGAACGTTTGTTTCGTAATTTGAAAATGACAGTTGATGTTACTCCAACGTCTGTCTCTGGAATTAATATTAAAGTAAGTTTAAATAAAGAAATTCTGGTTTTGGAATCCGTTTGTCGTTATCTAGGTCTTTTATTTAACTGGATGTTTATTTCTGGATTTCTAGAATGTTTTTAGGGAATAACTGCTTATGTCTGTGATGTGATAGACTTCAAAATATAAGTAACTTTCTTTGTCTTGTGTATACTTATAATAAAAGTTAACTAAAAGTAATTTAAAAAGTTACCTAACTTTAAACAAACCTTTTGTTAAAACCTAGGTACGTGAAGCTATTGTGGTAAAAAGTAGTCCTATTTAATCTCTGTTTTTGGAGAAGGTCCGTGTCCTCGATATAAGACAAAAAGGTGCTACGACTGTACTATTCGACAACCGATAAAACAATCATGTTCATGCACACAAAGATTTGCATTAAGCGGGAATCGAACCCGAGACCTCTGCGTAGCAGTCATGTTATATAACCACTGCGCCACAGAGATCTTATCACAATGCGGCTGGTCTTGCGTCAAAGAAACAAATATACAAGCTTACGATATAATATTACATAAAATAGTCTTATTCCTTTGTTCGTGACTACCTTTAACGAAGCAAAGTCACTACTTTTCCGCACGCAACACAAACTTAACTCCAAGCTTTCTCAGTCATTTCCCTTATCTAAAACAACAGCAAAGTACTTTGAACCTTAATGTGTAAGGCTGAGCGCAGACTTGGAACACGACAGTCTTAAGACAGACTATTGCTTTACAATATGTATGAATATGCGCACACTTGGAACAAAACGTCGTATAGACAATATTGTCTCAGATAGACAGTTTTGTTTTATGTGTGCTACGTATCGTAGTCAAAACTGTTTCGTTTTAGTTTTAAGACAGACTTGTCTATATGAGGCAAGTCAGTCTTGAAACAGTCTAGTCTCCAATGTGCGGTCAGCCTAACTACTTAAGTCATATTTTCACAAGATAAGATTTTGTTTCATATTTGTATAGCAAGTACTTGGCTGGTTTTACATTTGTTTTTTTTTGTTACAGAGCTCGCAGAACCGCTTGCTTATAAAGAATGGAAAGATTATTAACGATGATGGTATGGAAGATCTGGACGTCTACATTGAAGATGGAGTCATCAAGTAAGTGGTACAACCGTTTATCTAGATGCTAGGTCGTGGCAGGTTGTGTTGGTTATCGATCAAACATAGCTTATGTTCTTTCCTAGGTTATAACTATCTAAAGCTAATGTAGATATCTATACTAATACACACATCAAAAAAGTCTAAGCAACATGCATGATATTACAAATTTACCATTTATATTAATTAATTTCTAAGTATTTACTCACTCAAAGTGTATAGGTAAGTAAACTTCAAGTGTATAGGTAAAAAAATTTCGATTATGTTTTGTTTTTTTTCATAAAATTCAAATGACTGCGAATTTGTTTGAATTTGAGTGCATGTTAATTGCTACGTTTTAGTCTTGATTTTATAATTTTACCAACCATTTAAATACAGTTGGCGACAAAATTGAATTGTTAGATATTCTTTACGTCATGGAGCGACGTCATTTGACGGCAGATGAAATGCAAAGAGCTGTAGGGATGTTGCAAGCGGGAAGTAATCAATCTCAGGTATCTCGACATTTTGGTATTCATAGAAGTGTTATTTGTCGTCTTTGGCAGCGCTACAATAATACAGGGGAACCCGCTGAACAGCATCCAGGCCGTAAAAGGAGTACAACCACTCGGCAAGACCGGTACATACAACTGACTGCAAGACGCCAGCCGATGTTAACCGCTCGAGAGATAAGTTTGAGGCTACAAAATTCAAGTGGTGTTGATGTAAGTCCCCAAACTGTGCGAAATCGACTGCATGAGTACGGCCTACGAGCTCGACGCCCTATCAGGTGCCCACCGATACGTCACGGGAATCGCGCTCGTCGAAATGAATGGTGTAGAGAACGCATAACATGGACCCAGGAACAATGGGATAAAATTATGTTTTCCGATGAGTCGCGATTCGGGTTTAGGCCTGATACAAGAAGGGTGCGAGTGTACCGTCGACCCGGAAATACTGAAAGACTCAGGTGCGTTCAGGAAGTTCATCCATACAGCGGCTCAACAGTTATGGTATGGGCGGGTATTATGAAGAACAGGCGAACTGAGCTCGTTTTTGTAAATGGAAACATGAACGCTGAAAATTACGTTGAGGATATTCTCAGACCTTATGTCCATCCATTTGCACAAACCTTTGGCTCCGATTTTACGTTAATGCATGACAATGCGCGTTCACATACAGCTCGGCGAACCAGTGAATACTTGGCAACGGAGAACATCCAGGTATTGCCCTGGCCTGCACAATCGCCAGACCTCAACCCCATCGAGCACGCATGGGACATGCTCCAGAGACGTGTTTTGAAGGACTTGGACGGAGTGACAACAACCCAACAGCTGAAGGATTTGCTACAATTCCATTGGGAGCGAATACCGCAAGATGACATAAACAGTCTCATTAATTCAATGAATAATCGTTGCCGACAAGTTCTGAATAGCAGAGGAGGCCATACTTTGTATTAAATTGTCCTATTCTTTCACAATAAATTCATTTTCTTAAGAAATTCAATTTGTAAAAAAAAAGTTTAGTTTCTTATGTACCAGTGTATATTCTAATATTGTTAATTTCTGTTATTAAAAGAACTTATAAAGAAAACAGCTGTTATTTTTACATCATAGAACCCTAAAAATATTATTTTAAAAATAAAATACAACGTTATAATTAAAATAAATGGTAAAATAAATTAATATAAATGGTAAATTTGTAATATCATGCATGTTGCTTAGACTTTTTTGATGTGTGTATTATAAAGAGGTAAAGTTTGTGACGTTGTACGGGGTAATCTCGGGATCTACTGAACCGATTTTAAAACTTATTTTTGTGTTGAATAGTCTATTTATCGGAGAGTGTCATAGGCTACATAGTATTGCGCTAATAGGAGTGGAGTAGTAATGAAATATGTTTAAAAAAGGGACGCGTTTTTTTCGCCGCCCAACGAAGTGGGCACGGGTCAGCTAGTAGGTTGTAAAGCTATAGCAAGAGCTAATATAGCCTAACATTGTGCATTTCGGCGATCAACGTCCCTTATAGGAATCTAGGGTTATCCTCTCTAGGGCTTACCCGAAAGATATAATATTCATCATTGGTTTATCCATTGATGCTTAGCAGTTTTCTATGGATCGAAGTTCGTAGCGTTCCCTAGGGAAACAAGGCGGGAGTTTGTGTATGTATAATATCTTCAGTAGCATTTTTATACGAGAAAAGTGGTAGGTAAGGAAATTGGATGTTACAATAAATAAATATTTTATGTGAGACGATGTTGTCGTTCTGAATTGATACGAATACACGGTTAGGCTATTTCTTTTTCTTAAAGTAATAAACACAGTAATATGACCTCATTGCGTGAATAAAGTTCCAGAATTTGGTCAATGGATGGTAGTAAGAAAATGACTTCCCTACTAAATAATCACTTTGCCGATCAGACGAGATTATTCTTCGTACAACATATTGAAAGACCCGATATTATTGAAATTAGTTAAAATTAATTTTCTTAAAAAGCATTACTCCAAAGAAACGATAGGTTGATTGTGTGAAAGACGAAGCGAGGCTGCGAAGAGTGTTACTTGTGAGATGACGTCCGATAGGAAAGTATGGAAGATGAAGACATGCTGCGCCGACCCCAAATAAAATTGGGATAAGGGGCGGGGAATGATGATGAAAAAGCATCACTCCCCGTACTAGGGATCGCCGCTTGTATTGCGGGGACATAACAGACTTTAAATTTATAGACACAAAAATCATCCAGACTGAATAAAATAATTTATTTACCACTCTATTAATAGTGTACCTAGTGTAGAATTAAAAAATAACAAAATAGCATAAAAAATTAAACAAAGAGATGGATATATAAATAAATCGAAACCTCAATATACAATTCCAATTCAATTACTTTCATGACAATACAGGTGTTCTTCCATTGTACAAAACATAATATAATATTAACTAAAGAAGACCTTGTCAAATAAACAAGCCATAGTCGTCACCCTGACATAATAACTGGGGTTTGCTTTGTAACTATATCAAGGTTATGTTACTGAAATACTTATATAGGTAGTTCTTTCAGTCCATATATACGTAGTTATTTAATATTAAAAAGGTTTAGAAACTAATTTGGGTGAGTACGATAGGTGGAGTAAATTTTTTGCTGGACTAGGCCGGGTTGGATAATATTCAAATATATTCACGGACATCTCTACACAGCGCCATCTGTGCCCAAAGTAAGCTAGGCATAACTTGCATGCTTGTGTTATGGGTAACAGAACAACGGATATTAATACTTATATACTTTTTTTTTGTAAATACATACATATTATACATAGAAACACTCAGACCAAAGCAAATAATCATGTTCATGCACACATATATTTGCGTTGAGCGGGAATCGAACCCGAGACCTCTGCGTAGCAGTCATGTTGTATAACCACTACGCCGCAGTGGCCGTCGAATAATATCAACAATTATAACTATTATGTTTATGTGTACATGTTACAGTCAAAACTCATTGCCGGTCAAAACCCTTTTTAACTGCATAAAACAGTCAATAGTGGTTTTGACCGACGTGCTTAGTCAAAACCCTTATTGACTGTTTTTTGCAGTACAGTCAAAACTCATTGCCGGTCAAAACCCTTTTTAACTGCATAAAACAGTCAATAGTGGTTTTGACCGACGTGCTTAGTCAAAACCCTTATTGACTGTTTTTTGCAGTACAGTCAAAACTCATTGCCGGTCAAAACCCTTTTTAACTGCATAAAACAGTCAATAGTGGTTTTGACCGACGTGCTTAGTCAAAACCCTTATTGACTGTTTTTTGCAGTCAAAAGTGGTTTTGACCATCGATGTTAGTCAAAACTCATTGAAAATTGATGTTTAATACATATTAAGGTAAAAGTCCGAAACAGTTGGTTAGGTTAGGTTAGTATGGTGACCAAAGGACGCACGAGCCGAGCGAGCGAAGCGCGCGTGCCGCGGTAGCGGCCGGCGAGTGCTAGAATATAATAATACTATATTCTAGTTTTACATTAAAAAAAATGTTTCTAGCACTCGCCGGCTAGGCACGCTCGCTTCGCTCGCTCGGCTCGTGCGTCCTTTGGTCACCATACTAACCTAACCTAACCAACTGTTTCGGACTTTTACCTTAATATGTATTAAAGATCAATTTTCAATGAGTTTTGACTAACATATATGGTCAAAACCACTTTTGACTGCAAAAAACAGTCAATAAGGGTTTTGACTAAGCACGTCGGTCAAAACCACTATTGACTGTTTTATGCAGTTAAAAAGGGTTTTGACCGGCAATGAGTTTTGACTGTAACATACATAATATGAATGTCATAATCATATCCCATTAATGTCTGTGACTACTAATACTGTGCTGGCTAGGTGGATTGGTATGATTTACTTCAAGTTTTCTTTCTTTAGGATGCTGTGATTTTAATAATAACCTTTAGTTAAATTTAGAAATGCCTGTTTTGGGACCTTGTCTCGTTATTTAAATGTTGTCCCACTCATTTTGTAAAATCAGGCACAGCATCTAATATCGGGTAGGGTCCATATTGGCTTACATAAAATTCGAAGTCACATTTTTGGTCTTACTAACGCTTTGTGTTCATAATAATCACTCTTCATAATTTTGTTCTTCATAAATTTTTATTACTATCAACGGAGCTTTTTTATTCATACTGTTTGTACCAAGAAACGTTTATAATCATAATTTTCAATGATCATATTGCTTTAATTAATAATGTCATTGTTTAGAATAGTTAGAATTTTTGTTGTAAAGAATTTCAATCTGGCATAGGTGGTCACAGTTCTAACCTAACCTAACCTACAGAAGTTGTAATCTTGGTGTTTTTTTTGTCCTACGACCAAAAATAAAAGCATCTCGTTTCTGGTAGCAACTTGATTTTTAGTTGAGTCGCATTTATATCACTTAGAATAAAGATGTATACAAACAAATATTAGAATAAAACAAATTGATGAATAGTATAGTTATGTTTAAGGATGATTATGACTTTCGATCATTAGTATAAACAAATATATGAAAACAAATATTAGTAAAAATGAAATGTATGATTAGTGATTTTATGAATTCCAATTATTATTAATTTGAATATTTATTTTATATTTTTTTTTTATGAAGAATGATCATTATGACTTTAAATTGTATGAGAAACATTTTCGGAGTTCCGATGATATGAGTTAAAATGTCATGTAAGAAGAAGCGCTCCCATCGGGTAGATTAAGAATTTACTTCGATATACCAAATATGTTTCATGAGTAAACCTACAAGGTAAAATGTATTGTATTGTAAACACAGACGAAGCAGCGCGCGTTGACATGTATATAAATAGAAATCTAAGACGTGTATTCAATTAAGAGCGACGACGACATCTTGCTTGTCACATAAAAATAGTTATTTATATGTATTATCCAATTTCCTTTAGCTTTTCTTGTGTTCCTCGTAATGATAAAGTTGCTACTAAATGTCGTGGATCTACATTTATACAGGCGAAAAGAGGTTAAAACAACCCCCTTACTCATAAACGCCTCTTAAATATTAGTCAATTGATTAGCTTAAATTCTTACGATTTTGTTTGGTATAAGGTTTTTTTTTAAATCTACTATATAAAAATAAGTCGGGTTTTCCTTCCTGACGCTGTAACTCCAGAACGCACGAACCGATTTCCACGCTTTTGCATTCGTTAGAAAGGTCTCGGGCTCCGTGAGGTTTATAGCAAAGAAAATTCAGGAAAAATTTCAACAGTTACGCGGGAAAATCTTTTTTCACATTACATAAAACGAAGCTATCTGGTGGCGAAACAGAGTTCGCCGGATATGCTAGTAAGGTATAATGTTGGTTTTGCTAATGAAAATCTCGCTAAACAGTGATTCAATTTAAGAGGCGTTTATGAGTAAGGGGGTTAAATATTGAAATGATCATATCTCTTAAACGGATGGATAAATGTATGCCCTACTTTGTGGTAAAATTAATGGGTCATTTTCTTATTAAAACCTGTCTTCAAAATTAAATGGAAAATAAGAAATAGATATCAGATATTTAAATTAACTTCAAATACCTTAAATCAATCTCATTTCACTCTAGGTTCATTAAAATCTACATAATAATATCTATCCGTCAATAGATTTAGAAATTAATTAGAGATTCTTTGAAATTTAAATTAAACTGATAAACTAATCGTAAGCCAGTTCGTATGCAGATGCAATTAACTTAATGAAACTGATAAGTTATTTATATCTATAATAGTGTTATAGAAACTTTACTTAAGATGAACACCATTTTACTTGTTAAGCTGGTGAAACCCACAAGCCTTTATATCACCTAGCCGTGTCATCATGACAGCCCACTAATGTCCCACTGCAGGGACGGGCCTCCTCCCGTGACAAAGGGTACTTGGCTCACTAATACCACGCTGGCCAGACGGATTGGTGTAGGGTTTAATTTCAAGTTTTCATTCTTTTTATTTTGTAAAGATAATATTCACGCATAGTCCGTTACTCGGTTTTTACGACACCCATGGGATGAGATGGGGTGGTGACAATTGTATTCTTACTCCGTCACCACACGGAGAGTGACCTAGCCGTGTAAATATGTGATATTCCAGCTTGTGTCCAAGAGTAGCCACAGGCTTCGACTATAGGACATTGTGAAAAGCATAGCTCCTATGATTAAAAATGCAGAGTTACTTGAAACTTCAATACTGTCTGTCCGTCCGAACCTGATATAAAACGCGAATACAGTGTAGAAATAGAAATTAAAGCAGCGTTTATGATGTGACTTTAATTCGGTCATCACCTTTTTGTCGTTCTGATCACACTGGTATATATGTGAGGAATATATTTTAGGAGATTTTAGTCGATTGTACACAGGTAGTTGACCTACCACCAAGTTAAAAAAAAATAAAGATAATCTTAAATCCATCGGTCGCCTCTCACTACCTCCACGGGTACGGCAAGGTAAGGCGACTTTTATTCTAAAGTCTTCGCCTTGCGTCTTAATGATATTATAATTACCAATAAAGTAATCTGTACATGTTATAGTATTTTTTGTGCTATATCTGTAATGTAACAAGTCACGAGACAAACGTTTACACGCCAGATGAAGTATTATAACAAAAAAACGTAACATGTAATAATGAAAGTGTAACAATTATAGGGCGACCATAAAAACGTAATATTACTATAATTTGAATAGTATACTACATGCAAACGTTATAGTAAAAGTTTGTAACGTAATCGTTGTTCGGATTGTATTACACTTTCGTCTTCATTCATTGCGTCCGGTTATCTTGTTTATGCGCACGCGCGCGTTGATCATAAAAACTTCAATGATTGACTTTTTAGACTATACTTTATTTTGGGGATTTTTTTATCTTCTTAAGCTTCTTACGGCATTGGTGGTTCATTCTTTAAATCGGGTTTTGATTTCCGCACACGGCAATTAATTTATTTGCGTAATTTAAAAATTTGTCTGATCTTGGATGTCATGGCTGGCCAGACGGTTCAAGGGCACATTTTTCTTCTATTTCTTTACATCATCACACAGGTGTTGATATCATTAGGTCTCTTTTATGGCGTCATCGAGATGAGATGGAATGGCCACTAATCCATCTTGTATTCTAAATTACTAAGCAAAGCCTGTTCTATGGGTACTTTTTTTTTGTGTAAATACATACATATTATACATAGAAAACGCCCAGACCAATGCAAACAATCATGTTCATGCACACAAAGATTTGCATTGAGCGGGAATCGAACCCGAGACCTTTGCGTAGCAGTAATGTTATGTTACCCCTACGCCACAGAGGTCGTCTAAAATCGATTCATAGTATTTTTTATAAATTTTACGAAATCAAACTAGCCTCTACATTACATTTTATCTCAAAGAAGTTTTCCCTTAGCATAATGAGATGGTTAGTGATTATAATGTATCCATGACTCCATACATTGACGATTATACGGTAGTGGAGTTGTCACAAAAGATGTCAACGGAGCCGTGACGGAGACTCTTTATGTTATTGTATGCCTACCAGCTAATATATGTATTATGTCTGAGTAGTAACGGGTTTGAATTTAAAAACATTTATATTATAAAGAAATTAGGCATGCTAAAACCAGGTACCATAAATGGTGGTCTTTTCACGCGACGTGATTTCTTCCTGACCACAACCACAACTTTTGGCGGAAAATGTGTACTTAATATAATTTTGGTGTTGTGTGAATACTGAATATAGTAAAATTTAATGAAAGTATAAGTAAATGTATAAAAATAATAATCAATCGATACTTGGACATCATCTCATCATTCTTGGACTCTATTGGGTGCTTAACATCAAGCGCCATAGAGACATTATGGTAGGCCAATAAAAAAAATATACTAGACTGAAGGAAGAGATTGGGACCGAAATACCTAAGTACTTAACTTATTCACACAGAAAAATGTAATTTAAATAATCGGAGCTGGTTTAATAAAGGTAGAGTAGGTAATCAGCTTGCGACCCCGGCCAGTACAACTTGTGACAAAACAAGTAAAATAATCTTCATTAAGGTAAAGACTATAATACTATGTTGTTAAAAGTACTTCAATGTCCAACCCAGATCGAAGCAATTTGGAAGTGTATAAATAGATTAATGCATCGCTTCCCGTGTCCTGTGTTACACGGATGCATGGTGACTCATATGTAATCTGTTCAATGCATTGTATTAACTGTTCTTATACCTATGACACGCACTATTTAATCTATGTTAGCCATCTGCGAGCGTAGACACGTTTGTCGCCAACGCTGGAGTTAGCCCGGAAGTAAAAGTTTCCTGTTTGGAACTCGTAACTCCTATCATGGGTTCATCATTATAGCCCATTAATGTCCCACTGCAGGAACGGGCCTCCTCCCGGGACGGAGGGAATCTTGGCCTACTAATACCACGCTGGGCAGACTGATTGGTATTGGGCTTAATTTTAAGATTTCCATCTTTTTATTTCGTAAAGATAATATTCACGGATAATCCCTTTGTCTGCTTTTACGACACCCATTGGATAAGATGGGGTAAAAGAAAAGATAGAAAGAAAAACAATTTATTCGTGTTGAAAGACACTGACACATAAAATAGAACAAAGTTTGTACAATACAGTAAAAGCTCCTTATTCGCGGGGTATACGGTTCGTAAATATGCCGCGAATACAGAAACCGCGATTATGGAATGGTAATTAGTATGGAATTATAGGGGATACGTTCCAAGGTACCAAAATGAAACCAATATGTATGAAAATAATATAAATTTATTGCTAAATTCTAAATTAAAATAAATCATTTTCGTCAGATTTAGGCAAGGGTTTAAATAATTTAGTAATTTTTTCTTTTTATTTAATTTTATAGGCTTTGTCGCTTAGCGACCACATCGCCTAAATTTTTTATTGCTTTGCTGCTTTTAAGAGGTCATTAAATTCTGATTGATATTGAGCTGTAGCATCAATATTTTGCCGTTTAAAAATAAGGCTCCTTTCCATAGATGGATCAATATTCACGAAGAAATCACAAAGATCATTTGCCCTACGTATTAGTCTAATTAATTACAAAGAAGAAGTCGCGTGTTACTTATTGAAAATATTTGCATCAAATGACGATTTGAAACTACATATGTACAACACCAATCGTGCCAAAGTCGGCGTTTATCAAAAGACAAAGCAAAATAGTGACGGTGGCATTCAAGAATGGCTTTTATTTAGTCGCAGTAATGCCCGATTTACACATCGACAAGTACAGTAGCGAGTTAAGTAGTATTTTAAGATTAAGTTGATTTAAATAGATCTCCATCCTATTTTTTGGCGAGTTAAGTACGAAGTAGCCCCCTCTCTCGCGTCTCGCTAACTTAACTTGCCAAAAAATAGGATGGAGATCTATTTAAATCAACTTAATCTTAAAATACTACTTAACTCGCTACTGTACTTGTCGATGTGTAAATCGGGCATAAGGCACTCGGTTATGTCCTTTGTAAACGCCGTGCCGGCAGTACTCAAAGAACGCCGACACTATAAACGAAACCGAATCCGTTTCTGTTTAGGTACCGATTGCATCCGCGAATAGTGAAATTTTTAGCCGCGAATACAAAAACTGGGTTGCAATTTTTTTACCCGCAAATAAAGAAACCGTGAATAAGGAACTTTTACTGTACATTAAACTAACAATCAATAATTTGAAAATCCCGCCACCATCTTAAAGCTAAACCTTGTTCACGAAATACACAGATTCAACAAAGTTAGGTTATCACATATTGTATTCTTACTCCGTCACCACACGGAGAGTAGCTGCTAGACATAGGCCTCCTCAAAACGGCTACCACACATATTCACGCATGTCAATTGATTGTGCGATTCACAAATATTTCCCCTGAGCCTTAATGTTTTTATGTTTGTATAATTAATGTTCGTTAAAATTCCCGTTCTCTAGTGCGGCAATTGTCTTTGTAAAAAAAACGTAGATCTATTTATTTCTATCGTAGAAGCTGAAGCGTTAAAATGCAGTAACAAAATCATCCCACATTACTGTGCGCAATGATTACGACATTGACGTACGCATAAACGGATTACTGATACGATGCCTATTACGTTTAACAGTGCTTTTGTACAGTCAGTAGCTAAAGTTTTATACATTCTTATTATATTGTTTTTTTTTGTAGTTTACGGCTGTGGTTGTTTATAAACACTATATTTAGTAGCTTTTATCAGCCACTTCGTCATGAAACCTTTATTTTGTGGCAGCCTGATATTAATTTTGTAGAATAGTATCCTAAAATATTATAAAATAAAATAAATAAATAAAATATTCTAGTATGTAAAGTTAGTCATCAACCAGTAAAGGCCCGTCCGAAAATTATCAAAAACAAAATGACCGTCACTTTTTTAGTACGAGTTTGTCTCAAAAAAAGTTTTCGAATACTATCACAACATGTCAAAACAATGAGTTCAAAGAAAATGAAATAAATAAATTACAAACTCATTTTATTTTAGTTGTTCCATTTTATTTTATTTTTGTGAAGGTTTGATGGTACTTTAAATAATCATAATAAGTTTTAAACTTCGCGTTGCATGCTTATACCTAAAAGTGAACAGAATATTAACACGACATATTATTATTTAACTTTATTTTACGTTTAGACTGTCATTATATAAACGGTTATGACGTGTTTAACCCGTGAGAAGGCGCACCCTAAAAAGTTACACGGATAGGCGCGCGGGAGCAAAATACTCATGCTATTTAAATCGTATTTTTTTTAAATATAAAAGACTATAGTGCAATTAAAATTATGTTTTAGTAAATTAAAGGCATTTATCTAGGTAATAAAAGAGTTTAATTACAAAAAAAATAACAAAAATGCAGACTTCTGCGTAAATTAAAAGTCCCTTGAACCTTAGCCTTTTGTTAGAAACAAGTAACGATAAAATATTCACCAAAAAATGAAAACATTATAAATTTTAAAAATTAGTCATCCATTATTATCCATAGATATGTGTCTCTCATAGCAAATACTGAACATAAATGTCACATGCTCGGTGCAAAGTGATTTATGGCTCTAAAAAAGCATCTACTTTGGCATGCTTTTCTAGAGCGTCGATTTTTCCTTCGTGAACACATTGCACATAAACCACCTGGTTTGGGTTCTGTTTCCTCTTTTTTTTTATAAATCGACTTGTTCAGTTACCTCCTAAGATTGTTCTGTGTCTGTTTCACGGAGGCTATCAATATCAAAACAGTTACTGTCAACGGTATCTACACGATTTTCATCAATATCCAATACAGATTCTTCATCCGAAACAGTTTCTTCCAGCCATGCAAATATTCGAGAATCCATTTATATTTCGTAAGCTAAAAACAATATACAACATAATTATAAACATTAATATGACTTTCAGTCCACATTTATATGTAATAAAACACAAAATAACATTTATAATATCTAAAAAAATACTTACATGGATAGGCGCATGCTTAGCAAAACTCCGCATTTTGCGGCACTTATCGGTGTGTAAATGAAATGCACAGGTAGGGGACGAATATTTAGGAAGGTACTGAGACGCTCACCATGTTTCGATATGGTCAACATAGAAAATAATCGCGATGAAATTTCGTGTGAGAAAAACTCTCATAGCGCGCCTTCTCACGGGTTAAGCACTGACCGTGGTCTTAACTAAAAATTCAATTTGACAAGTTAAATATAAGGGCGACATGATCACTAAGTGGTCAAACCTTTATTAAAGAAATGAAAAAAAAAGTTAAATAAGTATACTTAGTGTTACTTTTTTTAATACATTTGATATTTTATGAAAAGTATTAAAAATGTTAGTCACGTTACTTTAACACTTTTGTTGTTGAGTGTGCTAGGTAATGTATTAGATTATTACATGCATCGTGAAACAGATGTGAGTGCTGGGTTAGATTTACTGGTGCATTGAAGTGGTGATGACGTCAACACTTGACTCACTGTGAAATAACTACTATTTTACTGTGAAATTCTCCGTGTGGTGTCGGAGCAAGAATACCATATGTCACCACCCCATCTCATCCCATGGGTGTCGTAAAATCCGAGCAAAGGACTGTCCGTGAATATTATCTTTACGAAATAAAAAGAAGGAAAACTTGAAATTAAACCCTATACCAATCCGTTTGGCCAACGTGGTATTAGAAGGCCAAGTATCCCTTCGTCACGGGAGGAGGCCCGTCCCTGCAGTGGGACATAAATGGATTGGTATAAGGTTTAATTTCAAGTATTCCTTCTTTTTCTTTCGTAAAGATAATATTCACGGATAGTCCCTTAGTCGGTTTTTACGACACCCATGGGATGAGATGGGGTGGTGACATATTGTTTTCTTACTCCGTCACCACACGTATATACAATATAATAATAAGAAATAAGAAGATATCATTAACAAACTATAAGGTTAGGTTAGTTTGATAAAACTCACTTGGTTGACTTCGGAAAACCTTTTCGTTTGTTCGCATTCTGTCGGCTCCACAGGGCATCGATCAATAAGTTATCTGTGTGGTACGTTTCTTGAAAGTAATTGACATCTTTGTGTGTGCTATCTACTCTATTGATTTGTCATTCGGGGAACTCTTTGGCGTAGTCGTTACGAGTATATGACAACTACGAAGTGGTTTTGGGTTTGATACCCGCTAAATACAAATCTTAGTGTGAATGAACATGATTGATCTGGGTGTTTTCTATGTAAAATATGTGTAATTAAAAAAAAATGTCTGTAAGTTTGTTTATCAGCACCTAATCTATTCAGTCAATCTATCAGTAACAACAAGCCCTTTTTCGATCCTAAGTGGCGTTGAGTGAATGTTTAAGATGTTTTAATACTAATTAAACAAATAATGGCTAACGCAGACCTGGACGGCATTGAAAAATCCCTTTCAATGCCGCGGCATCATTTTAAAGCATAGCAATTTATGTCGTATTTCTGTAACAGTACGGTTGAATTTCCATTAGTAAAAATTAAAATACTTTGCCATGCCGTCCAGGTCTGCGTTAGCCATAAGTTTCACATGTATGATACATAGAATGTAGACGAAACAACGCAGCCAGGTTTATAAGAATCGTAATATATAGCGTTTAGTAATCTCTGCTTCCCATAATATATTATATTAAGTCGTGAATTTATGTCTGTATGTAAGTTTTCTTATTAAATTAATAGTTAGAAACCCGACCACAGACATAAATGTGATAACAAACAGAACTTAGTATTTGGCATAATGCCAACGCGTTGCCGGCGTCTGGGGTATAACAATATAAAAGTATAAACTTTAAAAAAAAATACTGTCTGCAACTTTATCCGCACTGGCGTTAGTTTAGTACTTTGGGAATTAAATATTGGGTTCTGTAAACAGCGGGGACATTTTTTTACAGTGCCTACTTAAGTTTAGACGAGAAGAATAAGTTGCTCACTTGGTAAGCTTCATCCTTGTGATTACCATTATATTAGTAAACTAGCTGACCCGTGCCCACTTCGTTAGGCCGCGAAAAAAACGCGTCACTTTTTTAAACATATTCCATTACTGCTCCACTCCTATTAGTCATAGCGTGATACTACATAGCCTATGACACTCCCCGATAAATGTACTATTCAACTCAGAAAGAATTTTTGAAATCGGTTTAGTAGATCCAGAGATTACCCCCTCCAACGTCAAAAACAAACAAACACACAAATTTACCTCTTTATAATATTAGTATAGATTTCAAAGAACTGTTTTACAAAGTAGTGCTTTTACATTGCGCTGCGAACGATTCTGTTTTTAAATCCTATATATACTAGGCGATGTGGTCGCTAAGCGACAAAGCCTATAAAAATAAATTAAAATTAATATATACTATAGCCTTGTAGTTTAAATAGCTACTGCACTCGTATTTCGTTTAGTTTACTTGTACCTGCATATTAAGTAAAGTAAATAACCAAACCTACTTTCTAATTAGCAAGACGTGACCACTTCAATAAAATACTTTAGTGTAACGATACCTACTTCATTAGGTTAAGTATTTCATTAAAGGTAAACTATCTTAGCAATCAGACCATTCACATGGTGGCCGTCTTGGTCTTGGTGGCGACAAAACTGATAGAAGAGGTGGCCACAGTACCGCACAAGATGGAGCTTGAGGATGCCTATGCCCATCATCGTCAAGAAAGAAAAACTATTTATTTGCAGCAACGACAGTTTTGCCGCAAAACTGTAATGATAAACTGTTGATAATTATAATAACTGGCCCTGATCTTCATTTTATACTGGTTAGCGAGTGACTTCATATACCTAAACAGACATAAAGAACATACAGACTCAGGACAATAATTTGTGGATCACAAATACATTTGTCATACGTGGTGTATTTGAGCCCCTCGTAGTTTAAAGTTATGTTATTGTAACTATCATCATAACAGCACATTAATGTCCCACTGCAGGGACGAGCCTCCTCCTGTGACGAAGGGATACTTGGCCTACTAATACCACGCTGGCCACGGATTGGTATAAGGTTTAATTTCAAGGTTTCCTTCTTTTTCTTTCGTAACGATAATATTCACGGATAGTCCTTTAGTCGGTTGTTACGACACCCATGGGATGAGATGCGGTTGTGACATATTGTAGTCTTACTCCGTCACCACGCGGAGATTGTGTGTGATGTTATTGTAACTATAATACCATAGTTTAACTACTAAATTGCAATGTAACAGTACTACTGACCCGCTTCGATGGTCACCTACGTATTGTAGGCGTTTAGCGTGGGTTACGTTACGCACAGTTAAGTCTACTTATTGTACTTATTTGTGTATAGTGAAAATTAACTGAGTGGTGTTGAGAGCACTTGCTTACGTGCCACTAAAAGATATAATTTTGATTTTAGAACAAAAGTGTCATTCACTTATTTTTTTTTTCTTTTCTGGTATTGGAAAGATTGGCTTGGTAGCGCAGCGGTCATAATGTGTTTCATAACAGCCCATCAATGTCCCATTGCAACGGGGACGGGCCTCCTCCCGTGACGGAGGGATAAATGAGTAAAGATAATATTTACGGTTTTGACCCATGGGATGAGATGGGGTGGTGACATATTGTATTCTTACTCCGTCACCACACGGATGGTTCACATTTAATTATTTACTTAACATAATGAATGATCGTTACTTTAAAGTATTGAAGTGGTCACGTCTTGATAATTAGAAAGTAGGTTTAGCTGTTTACTTTATTTACTAAGTCATTGACAAGTCAATTAAAAGACATACTCGTACGTGTATAAAATATATATCTCAAGTATTTACACAACGCCATCTAGTCCTAAACTAAGCAGAGCTTGTAAGTACTATGGTCATAATACTCATGCTAGACAACGAATCATCATAACAGCCAATTAATGTCCCACTGCAGAGATATCTGCTTAGTAGCCATGGAGTATAACTAATACGCCAACAAGGTCGTTGTCGTGAGAAATTTTGAGAAAGAACATAGGAGCAGAAGTTGCGATCATAAAACTATTTAAAACTAGTACAGAAAAAGGAAATAATCTAATATGGCTTGGAATGTAGAAACTCGTAATTATAAGGTTTAGATAAATATTAGTGTGTATAAGTGATCACCAAAAAGAGCGATAGGAACCCAGCAGAGTTTCTTGTGGGTGTCTTCTCTGACATGGTCGTGTTCTGAACCCTCAGTAAACATAGTCGTTTAGTTAGACGTGCATATGTAATCACTATAAAAACGCAGACATTTCATAAGTGTCACTAACGTGTTTTATATGAATTTTATTTTTCATATTCATTACATACTCAATTTCTTAATCAAAAAAGGAAAACTTTTCATCAATTCAGTTCCAGTCAAACACAAAAGTCACCATATGTAGATACATTTGCCGCATATAAATATGTAGATACAAATTTAGCCTTCACATCCAGCCCGTACCCGCCTATTGGGCCAGCGCGGCCAGTGGCCGAGGAATCAAGTTTTTCTTCTTCTTTGTCTCTAAGTCACCTATAGGGTTAAATATCTTCTTACATATCGCACCTCTTTGATACCTATAACAAGGGCATAATTGTCATAAATTGCCATATGAAGAAATGCTTTAAAAAGGCCCTTTGAACTGGAGGTACAAAGTCATTCGTTTTCGGCAATTTATGACAATTATGCCCTTGTTCTACCAAAGGTGATGTACAGGTATTTTCAGCCTCCAAATGAGCAACTATTCTATAAAAATCTATTATAATATCATGTAGGTAATAGATATCACAGTGACTAAATAACAATGCAATCTCCTATCTATATTTTTTATCGTCAATGCAGCATATAAGCCGAATTCCCTGGTAAAGATAATGTCAACTCAACTGTAATCTTTGTCGATAGCCATCTATATGATCTAATCCATACTAAATAACACTTCAGTATTTAAACAAGGCTATGCTATTATAAGGACGGGCCTTATTTAACAACGTTGCTTGGTTAATATACCCCCGGTTTCCGAATGTCTGATTAAGTAAAAATCAACTAATCAAGTGTCATAATTCTTGTCAGCGATTATTTTCAGGAACTAAAAGCCTGTGTCGGCGATACATTCCTAGAGCGTGCTTAGTGGAATTGTTTTTTTATTAGTATTTGTAATCCTATGTACTAATATGTATTATTAATGCGAAAGTTTGTGAGAATGGATGGATGGATGTTTGTTACTCTTGCACGCAAAAACTACTGAATGGATTTTGATAAAATTTGGAATATAGGTAGTTTAGGGTGTAGTATAACATTTATGCTACCTATAGAACGCGGGTGAGGCCGCGGGGATCAGCTAGTAATGAAATAGTTTAATAATTTTCTTCTAAACGCAGACTCAAAATACATCAACGTAACGTATTTGCGCTAGAAAACGCAAAATGTATGTGGCACACTCGCTGTTCGCTCAGATTGCACAACACACAATGGGGTCAAGCACCTGTGCGCTCTAATTAGAGACGTCTTTATCACTACCTAGGGTTGACACTTAGAGTAATAATATTACCATTATAACATCCCTGTTTAGTGACGGAGTAAGAATACAGTGTGTCACCACCCCATCTCATCCCATGGGTGTCGTATAACCCGACTAAGGGACTATCCGTCAATATTATCTTTACGAAATAAAAAGAAGGAAAACTTGAAATTAAACCCTATACCAATCTGTCTAGTATAGGCCAAGTATCCCTCCGTCACTGGAGAAGGCCCGTCCCTGCAGTGGGACATTAATGAGCTGTTATGATGATGATGATGAATATTAACGACAGGAACCGCTTAAAGTGGAAATTATTTGACCAAACGGATTGGTATAGGGTTTAATTTCAAGTTTTCCTTCTTTTTATTTCGTTAAGATAATATTCACGAATAGTCCCTCAGTCGGTTTATACGACATCGATGGGATGAGATAAGGTGGTGTCATATTTTATTCATACTTTACAGTCTTTAAGGGCCTTTACGCGGCTCACTAGCGCCGTCAATAGAAAAAAAATCATAATTCGCAAATAGGATAAATAATGTAAAATGTTGATAACAAAGTCTTGAGAAAAGGTAATAAAGTATTTTTATAACACACTCTTAACACTTTAAATGTTTTTTAATTAGTTATATTTCGCATTCGAAAAAAACGGCCGTTTTTGTTTATAATGCAATATTTATTTAATTGAAAGCCATTTAAAGTGTTAAGAGTGTGTTATAGAAATACTTCATTGCCTTTTCTCAAGACTTTGTTATCAACATTTTACATTATTTATCCTATTTGCGAATTATAATTTTTTTTCAATTGGCGGCGCTAGTGAGCCCTATAAACGTTCTTAAATATGTGTAAGTATTTATTTTTGTAGAAATTAGTATGTGTACTAAATTCTACAAATTCAAACAATTAAAACTGTTACAAAATAATTATTGAGGGGACCCTACAATTACAATTCTCATTGCTTTCCCGCAGCCCGTGTGTATTGTTCTTGTATCTATGTTTTAATAAAAAAACTGTTAACGAGATCTTTTCATATACTTTCATTGTATTCGAAATAAATCATTAAAAATATGGTGTACGTTTGTTTTCTATAAAAAGCATCTTATTGTTGTAAGAAATAATAGAAATAATGTTTTATTTCAGATATGGAATATTTATTTAATACTAGCTGATGCCTGCGGTATTACCCGCTTAATTGATATTTTACACCATAAACTACCTATATTCCAAATTTCATCAAAATCCATTTAGTAGTTTTTGCATGAAAGGGTAACAAACATCCATCCATCCTCACAAACTTTTGCATTTATAATATTAGTAGGATAGGATAAGCAAAGGTGTGTCACTTTAGTGCCTAACAAATAAGGTGAATATTATCTTCACTAAATAAAAAGAAGGAAAACTTGAAATTATACCAATCCGTCTGCAAGCGTGGTATTAGTAGGCCAAGTATCCCTCCGTCAAGGAAGGAGGCCCGTTCCTGTAGTGGGACATTAATGGGCTGTTATGATGAAATAAGTTGACAATTACGAATTTAAGCTCTCTAGATATATCAGATCCACAGCTTAAAAAACCGGTCAAGTGCGAGTCTGACTCGCGCACCGAGGGTCCTGTACAAACTTATTTATTTTCCCGCCAAATTGTGATAACGTCAGGATTCAGCTGTTTAAATACTATTTTTCCCGCCAAAATTCAATGACGTAACGACTTAGCTGTCAAAATATATTTATCTGCCAAAATTCTGTGACGTCACGACTCATCTGTCAAAAATTCTATGACGTCACGCCTATCTGTCAAAATTGACAGCTGTCAAAAGTGACAGAGGTATCAAATATTTTCCCGCCAAAATAATATGACGTCACAAATCATCTGTCAAAAATTCTGTGACGTCACGAATCATCTGTCAAAAACTCTGTGACGTCACGACTCATCTGTCAAAAATTAAAAACGTCACGGCTCAGCTGTCAAAAATTTAATTCTGTGACGTCACGACTCAGCGTTCAAAAATTCAATGACGTCACGACTCAACTGTCAAAAAATATTTTCCCGCCAAAATTCTGTGACGTCACGACTCATCTGTCAAAATTCTATGACGTCACGGGTCACGTGACCAAAATTCTATGACGTCACAGGTCACGTGACACAGCTTTCCCGCCAAAATTCTATGAAATAAAAATAATATTATTGCTAATAAAAAGTAGCCTATGTTCTTTCTCAGGGTCTAAAGATTATCTGTACCAAATTTCATCGAAATCCGTTCAGCCGTTTAGGCGTGAAAGAGTAACAGACAGACAGACAGACAGAGTTACTTTCGCATTTATAATATTAGTATGGATATAATATCTGCGCTATAAAAATAAGCTGAAGTTTTTTGACATGTGGTGTTGGAGAAGGTAGGAAAGTATTAGCTAGAATGGGAAAGTCATAAATAAAATATGGATTCTCCAGGAAGTGAAAGATAAGCGAAGTGGAGAATCAAAATGCTAGGTCACCTTGTGTGTCCTGTCTCTCTTATTACTTTAATTAACAATTAGGGTACCTGTACCACGCGGGTGAAGACGCGGGTATCAAGTACTTATATAACTTTTAGAAAGAAAATATATTAACACCCAAACGAAAGTAAAACCCATCCCACATACTTTCCCTTTTCATAAAATATAACCAGAAATATCAAACTATAATAAATATTGACCCACTTAAACAAACCCGTCTGCTACAATTTCGTCTTGACGAACGAATTCGTGAATATCTGATTTCCTATATATGCTGTTTGATCGTTTTACGACGAATAATAATATTGATACTGGTGTAGCCATGAACTCAGACAAGTTCAGGATATCATGAATATATTTTTGTAAAGTCTTATAGAGAGAAGTATTTGGACAACTGGTAAAAATACATTTTTTTTTGTTGGTAATACACACATAATATTATAGGTAGAAAACACTCAGACCAATGTAAACATATTTTATAATCATCTTTTTGTATTGAGCAGGAACCGAACCTCAAGGCCTCTGGGCAGCGGCTAAAGACAACCACTGCTAACCACAAAAAGCCGAAGGCCAAGCTTATGCCTGCCAGTACAGTATGTCTGCAGGGGGACATTTATGGGCTGTTTGGAAGTACTGTAGCTTTAGAATTAATTTTTCGACTCTTTTACAAAAAGGGGTGTTGACATTTACTCCGTTACCATATTGCTTAATATTTACTTACAGTCAGGTTCTTCTAAATATGTATGATATATTTCTTAAGATGAAAAAAATATATATAAATTTCGTAATAATAACATTATCATAACAAGTAATAATTTATACTTGATTATTAACATCAATTTCTTTTATAAATCATAATGATTATTCGTGACTGAATCAAATAAAGCACGTTAATGAGACTCATTGCGGACTCCATTGAAAGAATTACCCTGCACTTATTTGTCCCGTTATGATAATAAAATAAATGGCCACGCTATTCCTTTGAATAATTCCGTGACCAACGCACGGTAGCGTGGTATAAAATACTTACTCTTTTTATTTAAAAAAAATACATTTTCGCACAAAGTAAGTTGCATGCCTTGTGTCTCAGGGAAAATACAAACATCAATTGAACCCACACAAAATGTTCCTACATGGGAAGCGAACTCAGAACCTCGTGGATTGCAGCCGCTTACGTAACCGTCGTGCCACCAAGGCAGTTAGTT
Organism: Schrankia costaestrigalis; assembly: GCA_905475405.1. Taxonomy (NCBI): domain Eukaryota; kingdom Metazoa; phylum Arthropoda; class Insecta; order Lepidoptera; family Erebidae; genus Schrankia; species Schrankia costaestrigalis. The sequence continues at coordinate 8,381,933 of FR997850.1, forward strand.
TGTGAATCGTACAAAGATTTGATTAGCTTAGGATTCGAACCCGCGACCTCTTTCACTGCAGCCGCTTCCGCGACCGCCTTGCTATCGTCTCGTTTGTTATGGTAAAAAAATAAATGGCCACAATATTCCTTGGAATAATAAATATTGCAAGTAATATTTTGGCCATTTATTTACGGAATAATTCCGTGAGCAACGGTAGCGTGGTAGTCAATACTAATTGTAGGTATTACACAGAAAGCATGCAAGGCGCTCGCCTGTTGATACGGTCTGAAGACCTGGCTTCGAAGACGATAAGATTGAAGGTAGATTAGTATTTACGATCTTTGTGATTGATTATTTTTTTAAACAATTCCCGCACTACACAGGGATCATGCCCTGTGTTGCAGGGATTACAAACATCAACGTTTATGGATCGCACTAAAAATTGTCTTGTGTGGAAATCGATCCCGCGACCTCGTGCACTGCCGCGCCATTGAGGCAGTTATCATCATCATCACAACAACCCATTATTGTCAGGCCTCCTCCCGTGACGGAGGGATACTAGGCCTACTAATGGAGACAGTTATATTATAACGTTTTGTTATAAAAACTCTAGTCAATACTTATTGTAGGTATTATATCAGAGAAAGCATGCAAGGCGCTCGCTTGTTGATACGCTCTGAAGACCTGGCTTCGAAGACGATAAGATTATACGTAGATAAGTATTTACGATCTTTGTGATTGTTGAAAATATTGCATGTTTTGTTGCAGTTCGATGGTTTAATTCGTTTAATTAGTAGTGGATAATTTAGTAATTACTTCCTGTAGTCAACATATCCTTCAGGGTACCTCAATTGCTGAACATGAATCTAGTCTAAATATTTTTACTTTGTGTTCTAAGAGACCTACCTTTCTTACATCTGTCGCATTCTGTCCATGAACTTAACAGCCCTCAGCCTCGTCATACAGTCCACTTATGGGTCTTTACGTGGCGGACTAGCGCCACCAATAGAAAAAAATCATAATTCGCACTTTAAATGTTTTTCAATTAGTTACATTTCGCAGCCATTTTTGTTTATAATGCAAAATTTATTTAATTGAAAAACAAAAGCGTTGAGAGAGTGTGTTATACAAATACTTTATTGCCTTTTCTCAAGACTTTGTTATCAACATTTTACATTATTTATCCTATATTTGCGAATTAAGTATGATTTTTTTCTATTAAACTCAAACTCAAATTGTTTATTGCTAATTAATTAGCGGCGCTAGTGAGCCACGTAAACGTCTTAAGGTTACCAAGCTTGAAAATTTTTTTATGTTTGTCGTTTCCTGTAAGCGTAATACACACATCAAAAAAGTCTAAGCAACATGCATGATATTACAAATTTACCATTTATATTAATTAATTTCTAAGTATTTACTCACTCAAAGTGTATAGGTAAAACTTTTTTGTTATTGATGACATACTGGCTGGTTGTAAAAAAAAAATTTCGATTATGTTTTGTTTTTTTTTCATAAAATTCAAATGACTGCGAATTTGTTTGAATTTGAGTGCATGTTAATTGCTACGTTTTAGTCTTGATTTTATAATTTTACCAACCATTTAAATACAGTTGGCGACAAAATTGAATTGTTAGATATTCTTTACGTCATGGAGCGACGTCATTTGACGGCAGATGAAATGCAAAGAGCTGTAGGGATGTTGCAAGCGGGAAGTAATCAATCTCAGGTATCTCGACATTTTGGTATTCATAGAAGTGTTATTTGTCGTCTTTGGCAGCGCTACAATAATACAGGGGAACCCGCTGAACAGCATCCAGGCCGTAAAAGGAGTACAACCACTCGGCAAGACCGGTACATACAACTGACTGCAAGACGCCAGCCGATGTTAACCGCTCGAGAGATAAGTTTGAGGCTACAAAATTCAAGTGGTGTTGATGTAAGTCCCCAAACTGTGCGAAATCGACTGCATGAGTACGGCCTACGAGCTCGACGCCCTATCAGGTGCCCACCGATACGTCACGGGAATCGCGCTCGTCGAAATGAATGGTGTAGAGAACGCATAACATGGACCCAGGAACAATGGGATAAAATTATGTTTTCCGATGAGTCGCGATTCGGGTTTAGGCCTGATACAAGAAGGGTGCGAGTGTACCGTCGACCCGGAAATACTGAAAGACTCAGGTGCGTTCAGGAAGTTCATCCATACAGCGGCTCAACAGTTATGGTATGGGCGGGTATTATGAAGAACAGGCGAACTGAGCTCGTTTTTGTAAATGGAAACATGAACGCTGAAAATTACGTTGAGGATATTCTCAGACCTTATGTCCATCCATTTGCACAAACCTTTGGCTCCGATTTTACGTTAATGCATGACAATGCGCGTTCACATACAGCTCGGCGAACCAGTGAATACTTGGCAACGGAGAACATCCAGGTATTGCCCTGGCCTGCACAATCGCCAGACCTCAACCCCATCGAGCACGCATGGGACATGCTCCAGAGACGTGTTTTGAAGGACTTGGACGGAGTGACAACAACCCAACAGCTGAAGGATTTGCTACAATTCCATTGGGAGCGAATACCGCAAGATGACATAAACAGTCTCATTAATTCAATGAATAATCGTTGCCGACAAGTTCTGAATAGCAGAGGAGGCCATACTTTGTATTAAATTGTCCTATTCTTTCACAATAAATTCATTTTCTTAAGAAATTTCAATTTGTAAAAAAAAAGTTTAGTTTCTTATGTACCTGTATATTCTAATATTGTTAATTTCTGTTATTAAAAGAACTTATAAAGAAAACAGCTGTTATTTTTACATCATAGAACCCTAAAAATATTATTTTAAAAATAAAATACAACGTTATAATTAAAATAAATGGTAAAATAAATTAATATAAATGGTAAATTTGTAATATCATGCATGTTGCTTAGACTTTTTTGATGTGTGTATTTAGCTTAGCTTGGAACGAGATTGGGGCTATGTAAATGTCTGGAATAAAGGCTTAGCTTGGGGTTGTGTAGATGTCTGATAGACATGATTTTCTAGCCAATAAGACTAGGAAACTCTTCACTACAACTTAAACTGAATCATTCGATCTGGCGTTTTGCCAAACTGAAGTTAACACGTACTATTGCAGCTGCTTATCTCAAACGTTTTAGGAAGTCGACGTTGAATTGATTTCAACTCTGCAGAATTGAGAGAATGTGATGGTAATATTGATGTATAATATTTTACTACGTGTGCAAAGCTTGTGCCATAACTTGTGTATTTAGTATATATAACAATGATTAAGATTTTATTTAACAAAGATTTCTGACCCTTACTTCTTCGACACTCAACGCCTACCTTGTCCTAAACTAAACAGAGCTAGTAGGGTAGTAGACAGCCAATGATATTAACAATATATGATTGCAATTACTTAACATTTTCGGTATCCAAAACACTTCTTACCTGAAATAATACCAGCAATCACTTGTCTTGAGTCACATTAAGTAACATTATGTCTCGCTAAGTATTATTTTTTCTTCTGAAGTGACCCATAATTTCATGTTTCCAATTATGCTCTATAAAAGACTTAATCTAATCTAGTCATAAAAGCCTGTGGTAAATCAATGATGGTATAAAGTATGTTGATATTAGTAACTATGAAAATATTTATTCAACTAAACATAAAAAGTACTGATAACTGTTATCTAGCTATAAAAGTTTTATCTTGAAATAGACATGTGACCTTGAGAAACACTTATGTTTACTTTCATGAAGAAATTTTTATTTAGGTTGCTAATGGTTAGAAGTTTATGTGTATAGAAAAGTTTTTCACTTCATCATAAGAGCACATTAATATCCCACTGCAGGGACGGGCCTCCTCCCGTGACGATACTTGGCCTACTAATACCACGCTGGCCAAATGGATTGGTGTAGGGTTTAATTTCAAGTTTTCCTTCTTTTTATTACGTAAAAATAATATTCGTTTTACAATTTATGAAATATTCCACAGGTGTGACGACACCTTACAATACTTTTTTTTTTTTTATTGAATTGTTGTCTATTTTTATGTTCTATCTGTGTAGAAAATAAATGACTTTTTATATTTTTTATTTTAAATATTAAATATTATATTAGTACTTTTGTTTCCATCACAAGTCAAATAGTCAAAAGCATAATAATTTTTAAAATACTTAAAAAGGCACATAAACTGGTAGATCCGTGTTACATAGCTATTTGCTTGTCCAATGTAAGAGCATTTTTCAAGCTTGGTACTTTGAATTCCTTTGCTGCGCCTATGGACTTGGATCCACACCAGTAGGCAGTAGTTAGTGTAATAATCCACAGAATGCCAAGATTATAGTTTAATGTTTATTAGTACTAATTACTGTTTAGTAAATATTGTTTTTAACGCCTGTATTGTTCAATGTATTAAACCACCACCTATAATAATACGCATAACAATAATGTTATAATTCTATTAGTCATTTAAGGCATTGTTATTCATCAATATGTCTTTTATTAGTTAGGTAAACTTTTTAAGAAATGACTGGTCTTTTATAGACTAATTTGAATAAACTCACGGTTCGTTTTCATGGGGTAGGCAGACTATTATATAATTTGTACGGTACAGTAGGGAGGGATCCCTACCTCCTTCCCTCTAAAAGAAAAGCGAACGAAAAAAAATTATAACGTGACTGCTACGCAGAGGTCTCGGGCTCGATTACCGCTCAATGCAAAACTTTGTGTGCATGAACATGATTGTTTGCATTAGTCTGGGTGTTTTCTATGTATAATATGACTGTATGAACATACAAAAAAAAAGTATTTAAGTACTAATATCCGTTGCCTAGTACCCATAGTACACTCTGCTAAGTTTAGGACTAGATGGCGTTGTGTGAATGTGTGTGGATTATTTATTTAACTATACTAATACACTCGAGGCACCATCATTATTCAATACATACTAATATAGAATAATCTTATTATTGTCCCATAAATGGCATGGTTGAAATACGTGCCATAAACATAGAGGGCCGAGCGATGTATATTAAGTGGGTTATGATGGATAGGACGCCATTGACGTGTTAAATGACGTCATTTGTCAGTGTCAATGAGCAGCTTTGTGATTCGTCAGATTGTGTTTGAAAATTGTTCTCCATAACATGTGGTCTCTTTGGAGAATTGACTTGCCACGAGGTGTGTTCTTTGACTAACTAGCGTAACTGTTTATTTAGTTATTTTATTTGTTATGTTGTTTATGTTTAAGTTCTAGAAATATCTTAAGCTCTAGATACCTTGAAGGCTTACAAGTACTTAAGCTGTTACTATTTGTTTTGAATTAGTTCCACTACTGGCCAAAAGTCTAACCCGCGGCTACCCAGGGCGTCACTGTCTTTTGTCATCGTATTTTACTAATTTTATACTAAGTATACATTTATAAACCTTTCTATAAAATCTTTTATCTATATTTAATATTATAAAGAGGTAAAGTTTGTGTGTTTGTGACGTTGTAGGGGGTAATCTCTGGATCTACAGAACCGATTTTAAGTATTCTGTCTGTCAGTGTTGAAGAGTCCATTTATCGGGGAGTGTCATAGGCTATATAGTATCACGCTATGTCTAATAGGAGTGGAGCAGTAATAAAATATGTTTAAAAAAGAAACGCGTTTTTTTTGCCGCACGTAGTGTTATAATAAAATTGATCCAATTCGCTAATGACAAGTTGTTGTTTGTAAAAGTTTTAAGAATTTCCAATTCGCACTTAGTTCACGCGAAATAAGTGATGATGATTTTGTAATCTAAGTCCGTCATCACATGCAAAATAATAGTTAACGACCTAACGTCTAAAAAGCTGTATTTATTTTATTTTGAACAATCGCAGACTTGTAACGCCAATCTAATGCGATTCGATAAAACGATAATATTAATATACACAACGAAAATGTGGTCACGAAAGTCTGAAAAAGTTATTTACCTTCGTTTTAGGGGTTGTTTTTAACTATTACCCAAATTATGACTAATTCAGTATCCAATGGGGTGAATAAATTGTATACAAAAACTGCCCAAGTGCGAGTCGGAATCGCGCACCGAGTGTTCCGTACAACTAAAATAAATACCTATGTGATGTGAGTGATGTGACTAAAAATTTAAGGTTTTCGGAATCTTTCCTTTTTGTGTGGTAAAAATCATTACTCATGCCAAATTTCAAGTTTCTAGGTAGACTTGAAGTACTTTGTAGGTTTTGATTCCCTTGCGGGTGTCGAGTATTTGCGACATTAACGGCTGTATCTTTTGATTGCGTCGGCTTAGAAGTTTAATTTTTTTACAACTTCAAGGGGTAGTCAATTTATGTATTTCGTTTAAGTTTTAGCTTGATACCTCCTAGCATTAAAAAGAGTCTTGACAGACAGACTGACGCCCGGACAACAAAGTGATCCTATAAGAGTTTCGTTTTTTTTATTTATTTCGAAGTACGTAACCCTAAAAATGACGTCACCAAGCCACCCTATGGCAGTTAGATCAGATTTACTGCAGGGGTTGTACGTCTCGACGAAATATAATCTAACTTGAAGTGGAAATTCCATTCCTTGGTAAAATCATTTGTGTTATTTTTGGCGTATTCTGTCCATTAACTTTGTCCTGTTTGTAACTGTATACCTACTGCTTTTGTATTGTAGACAAACAAATTATCGGCTGGGCGATCGTAGTAGATGATGTTCGTTCATGTAAGCTGTTAGATTTGTACTTGAATCTAAATATACTTTTTGGGATAATAGTTAGAAAAATCCCAAGTACTTTTAGTAGTTGTTGTTTCATATTTGCACACTATGCGGGTTCTTAGTCGTCTAGGGAGAATAATCGAGGGTTTAGTCCCCTTATCTAGGAGGTATTGGTAAAAATAACTTTATGACACTGATCAAACTATAGGTTCTTCCGTGTTGAATTTCAAAAAGATTGACTCCGTGCTAGAGATCGAACGTTGTAGGAGTTCTTAAACGAGTTAAGCTAAAAGTAGAACTTAACCCTCCATTAAAAGGTGCTAAAACCTTTCAGAAAGGGTGTTACGTGTAAGTAACAGGAGGTAATAGGTAGTAACACTAATCATCATCATCATAACAGCCCATTAATGTCCCACTGCAGGGATGGGCCTCCTCCCGTGATGGAGGGATACTTGGCCTACTAATACCACGCTGGCCAGACGGATTTGTATAGGGTTTAATTTCAAGTTTTCCCTCTTTTTATTTCGTAATATTTAAGATTATATTCACGGATAGTAGTTTACGACACCCAAGGGATGAGATGAAGTGGTGACATATTGTATTCTTACTCCGTCACCACACGGAGTAAGTTTGTGTTACACAAGAAATAGATTTCCCACCATAAAAATAAGCCAAAAAACACATAAGAATATACAGCTACTTAAAAATGAATTAATTTCACACATTAGCCTGTTTAATTGAACGTAATGTAATTAGTGTCACGAATTGGATAGAGGTGTGCCGACTGGGTCATGTTACTTTTATTGTTCATTTGAAATGGCAGACTATCAGGTTTTTGGGACATTTGAATGTCATATCAAAAAAAGTGTATTTGATAGTCATTAGGTTTATTAGCAAAAAATATTTGTATGTATAACTCAGCAAAGTTACTAAATTCATTTCATCATATCATAACAACCCATTAATGTCCCACTGCAGGGACGGGCATCCTCCTGTGACGGAGGAATACTTGGCCTACTGATACCACGCTGGCCAAACGGATTGGTATAGGGTTTAATTTTAAGTTTTCCTTTTTTTTATTTTGTTAAGACAATATTCACGAACAGTCCCTTAGTTGGTTTTTACGACACCCATGGGATGAGATAGGGTGGTGACACACTGTATTCTTACTCCGTCACCACACGGAGATTGCATATAAGTACATGTTATATATAAAAAAACACCTAGACAGGCAGCCTAAGACCGATATACCATCCAGTTTGTGATATTAAATTGTATTAATATAACATCTAGTGCAAAGTTAAAAAAAATACCTGTTATGCATATTCAGACCTTTACGTTAAAAAAAAACAATTTATGCCTACCTCGAGGACCTCTTTGCCACCTCGAGAAGTCCTCTTATTAGTTTTTATAGTGACGTCATTGTAATTTTTTTGTATTCATCTCAACTAGCCATCTTAACGATAGCCATATCTATGGGAATGCATAAAAAATGTCTAGGCCATATATGGATTTCTGCCATGTTGGATCTATAATGATGTTATTTACGATGAATCTTTATTCCGACGTGTTGTAGATTTAATAGGACATTAATTTCTGTGAACCACATGGCTCTGTTATGGATATAATTTTATATATATATACCCTTATTCCTAGCCCAATTCTGTTGGTTTTCAATTACATTCAAGAAGTCCGCATAGCCATAAAGTGTAGGGATCGGGCTCTTGGTAAATACAAGAAGAACAAAAGTGATGACAACTGGGCTATGTATAAATTTGCAAGGAACAGGTGTAATCAGGTGATACGTAACTCTAAACGCCGTGACATTCTTAACAACATTAGGTCCTCTTCACCTGCGGATATCTGGAAGTTCTTAGGTACATTGGGTATAGGTAAACAGCGGCATGCTGACTTGCCTGGATCAATTAGTTTGGACGATCTTAATCGTCATTTCTCCACTTCTGTTACGCTTGATCGCCAAACTGTGACCCAGACGATTCACGAACTTGCAGAACTGCCTCGCCCAAATATCGGGTCTTTTTACTTTTCTCCAGTTGCGAATGAGGAGGTCAAGAAGATAATACTTTCTATTAAATCTAACTCAACCGGTTATGATAACATAAGTCGTCGTATGATCGTTACTATCCTTGAGTCTATCCTCCCCGTTATAACTCACATTGTCAATTATTCCTTGTCTACCAGAACCTTCCCATCCTTATGGCGTAAAGCATATATAATAGCTATACCTAAAACTCAAAACCCTTCTTTTCTCAATGATTTTCGACCTATTTCCATTCTTCCATTCTTATCTAAAGTGCGTGAAGCCTGTGTGCACAAGCAATTGTCTTTATTTGTCTACCAAAATAGTCTCTTAAGTCCTTTACAATCTGGCTTCAGACCTGGGCATAGTACGGTCTCGGCTCTCCTGAAGGTAACTAGGGATATTAGACAGGGTATGGAGGACACAAAAATTACTGTGTTGGTTCTAATAGATTTCTCTAATGCATTTAACACCATCAATCATGACATCTTGCTTTCCATCCTCTCGTTCTCCATGATCTCCTCAGACACATTGGAATGGTTCCAAAGTTATCTTCAGGGACGTCAGCAGTCGGTGCGCAACGATGAATCTTTTTCATGTTGGTGTGATGTCGGCTCTGGTGTTCCTCAAGGCGGTATTCTTTCACCTTTGCTATTTTCAATTTTTATCAACCTCATTTGCCCTAATCTTCAATGTTCGTATCACCTGTATGCCGACGACCTGCAGATTTATGCACAGGCCGAGGTTGATTCTTTACCTTCTGCAGTCAACAGGATTAACCAAGACCTTGAGCACATTCACAACTGGTCACTGAAATATGGGTTGTCTGTAAATCCTGACAAGTGTCAGGCTATCGTTGCAGGTAGTCAGCGCATGTTGGCCAAAACTGACGTTTCGTCTCTCCCTCCCATTATATTAAATGGAACAATAATAGAGTTTTGTGCATCAGTAAAGGATCTTGGATTATACATTGATGGGACTTTGAGCTGGCACACTCAAGTTACTAACTTGTGTAGTAAAGTCACGGGTATTCTTAGAGCTTTTTACCGTCTAAAACATTTTCTACCTATGCAAACCAAGGCAATGCTTGTGCAGAATTTGATCTTTCCAATTGTTGACTATGGTGATGTGTGCTACTATGACCTGAATGCAGATCTTCTCAACAAACTCGACCGGCTTCTCAATAACTGCATTCGTTTTGTATATAATCTCCGTAAGTATGACCATGTGTCTGCTCCTCGCTCTGAGCTGCAATGGTTACCCATTCGTCAGCGACGCAGCATGCGTGCCCTTACCACTCTCTACTCCTTTCTCACTTCTCCTACTCCCCCTGCCTATTTAACTCACTACTTCCAGTACCTCTGTTCTACTCACAACCTTAATCTGAGATCTTCTCATAATCTTGTTCTTTTTTTTTGTTCTTGTTCTTGTTTTTTGTTCTTTCATTGCACCCGTTTTAATACCTACCACATTTATCTCTGCATCACCCAAGGTTGACTGGAAGAGAATGCCTTAGGCATTAAGTCCGCCTGTATACATCATTGTATTAAAGCTTAAATAAATAAATACATTCTATAAATTTACATACAAAAAAAGTAAAACCGAATTGAGAACCTCCTCCTTTTTATGAAGTCGATTAAAACAAACTATCAAATCCCCATCTTCCTACAGGTAGAGCTTACAAAGTTTTAGTACCTCACGCAGGCTTATTTTTAAATTATTTCATACCTAAAATTAATTTTACACTAAGATCAATCTCCACTTGTAACAGTTAGATATTCGTACATCCTACACAAAACATTATTATTTCTACATTTTTAATTACAGTAATATATTTATACAAACCTACGCACTAGTGATTGATTTGTTTATTGTGTAGTATAATCATTTGTAATTCTTATACATACCTATGTATAGGTACCTAAACGGACATGTCCTTGCCATTAAAATGTTCTCATTCAAGAAAAACTTACGACAGAGAAAAGATAACTCTTTCGCTACGGTTACAAAACTCAAGACTATGATCTATGGATTACTAATATTTTAGTGATGCGTAGGATATGATACCGTGACTACATGCACGGCAGCCATATACCTACTCGATAACTACTAAAACTGTACAAACATGGTATTTTCTTTTTTTGTTGATATAATAACATCAAACTTATTCCTTAGTCGACTTTTACTAAATCTATGGGATGGTGACACCATATTATCTTACGTCACCACACGTACGAGGTCGGGTATTGAACCCGAATTACTCACAATCAAGGTAGACACTGTAGGAACTGGAACCAACGGTTAAACAATTCGTTGTTCGAATAAATTGTTCTTATCCTGTTGTCTGAATAAGTATCGCGGAACTTGGAAACCAAGTTTAACAAGCCCTGAAATATCCTTCTGGTGGATCTTCTCTAAGTGGTGTATAGTGTTATTGTTAAATAAAATAACAAAATAAAAGAGAAGTTCAAAACACTAGATTACATTATTATAACGTAATATGAAAGAAAAAAATGAAAACCCGTGTAATGTAGGTACTAAAAAACGAGGCTTTTTACTGAGTCACAAAACGTCGAATACAGAATCTCATCCTTCTTTAGTAATCGGTTAAATGAGTTGATTTAAATAGATCTAGTACTTAACTCGCTACTGTACTTGTCGATGTGTAAATCGGGCATTACGGCTTAACGTAACGCACATTATGTTTACCTCTAAACATTTTGCAAACATCTCAATTAGTCAGAAATCTACTAAGAAGACAATAGAGCATTAATCTACATTTACGTCATACACAGCCGGTATAATGTTAAACAAAATTCACGATAACACATTCAAATTCAAAGCAAATTCTTGTTATTTTATTAAGGACGACAAGATGAAGCTTGCCTGATTGTAAGCTTCAAACTTCTCTATACTAAATACAGGATAGCTAAGATGTTTATGTTTCAGTTTCTTTATTTTTCAACATAATGTTACAAAATAACAACTTATTGAAGCCAGTTTAGAACTACTTTTCTTTTTTTTTGGTTACGCTGGGGTAAAATGCCTACGAATCCCTCTCGTCGGGGGACAGGAGGGGTATGTGGGGCTCCCAGGGCTAAGCCCCCCGTGCACCCACTAAAAGTCCTCAGCGACACTCCTCCATCGCCTACTTGGAGGGGGCCTGGGGAACCGGTAGAGCCTTTGCGTCGTCTAGTCCCAATTTAGAACTACTAAGTCTAAGTTTACATATTAAAAGTTTTTCAAACGTTTATCACCGCTTTCAAAGCACTAGTAGAGAAGAAACGGCGCGGCGGCGGCGGCGCGGCGTAACAAACTCTATAGCAGCCTTTTTAGACGTCTCTATAATTTTACAACAATGTTGTAACTGTACTGTCTATTTAAACGGACTTGCTTTAAAATGTAAACATATATGGCGTCGTGTCAACCACAGACTAAAGACTTTAGTCTTTGACCTTTGAGAAATGTATAGGCATCAAGCACATAATTCTAGAATCTACAAATGTCAAATGGTGAAATTAATTTTTATCTGTGTTTGACGTTGGAAAAAATTATATTTATTTAAAATTTAAGAAAGATAGTGGTGAAATCAAAGTGATTTACGTGTTTTCTATTGCATAAACGTTAAATGCTACTTTCTAGAAATTTTCATCCATATTAAAGTGTGCGATTGATGTGAAAACTAGTAAATTTGAAATATGTGGTGTTTGTTTATATAATAAATCAGGTAAGGATGAATACGGTATAATAAAATGCTGCAACCATATAAAAATTAAGGATTGTACTAAAGGATCAATATAAATTTTTAATATCTTAAACTAGAAAGAATCTCTTAAATGCTCTGCTGTAGTCATCCTGGGACTCAAGCTGATAACAAATAACCATCCACTATCTATTCCTACAATTCTCATGTTCGTAGAAGAAAACATTGTCTTCATTTTTCATACCTATCGTCAATCTATGTACTCGTAGTTCAATCAAATTACATATCAGAAAGAACTGTTTTTGTCTGGCCAACGTGGTATTAGTAGTTCAAGTTTCTTTATGCCACTAGAGGAGGTTCTTTAATGTAATTAATGTTGCCCACAAGGAACACCCAAACGTAAGACAATAATTTGTTTATCCACAATTTGATCTTGCGTGTGAATCAAACCTGCAACTTCATGCGCATACGCTATTGCTTCCGAAGCAGTATAACATTAATTGGCTATTAACGTGATACAAAATTAAAATTAGCTATTAATATAAAAAAGTTTAACGCTAAAATATAAAACGAATTAATCAAACTACCGCCAATAACAAAAACTGTTGTAAGTTGTTGAGGAAGTGTCAAATTCGTACGTTTGAATTAGGAACGCAGACGCGTTCCGTTGTCCATTCGAATGCGTGCGCTCACGCCGGAAACTACTAATGCGGTAACGAGCATCCGCGACACCCTACTGGGAGATACTGTGTATATCTTAATTTATTATGTCATCTATACAATGTGTGTTTATCTGTGTGTTGTATAAATATTGTCTTTTTTTTCACTGCAGGGCCATTGTTGGAAGGTACCTACACAAAAAAGACCACCTTATTTTTTTTTCTTTTTAAGACAATTCCTACACTAAAAATCATGCATTTTTCTCGTGGAGACTTTATTACACACATAAATGTAACGGACACAAATAACATCTAGGCACAGGTTAACTATTTGTGGATCACACAAAGATTTGTCCTGCGTGGAATTGGAATCCGCTAACCGAAACCGCGCAACCCAAGCAGTTTAATTTTCAAGACTATGAAACATAACAGCTTATGCCTTGGGTAGGCACTTAGGCAGTGGCTTAACTTTATTCTAGCAGGTTGCCTGTCCCGCCTGTAGACACAATAGTAAAACAATGGGCATGTATCATATATGATACATGGGGCAGGGAATTGGCTAGTATTGATAAAGTTCTTGAGCGGCGGTTAAAACGTCTCATCAGTTGCGCCACTTGATCATTCGCCACCTTAAACCAATAAAAACATACATTCCATTACTAAAGATACAGCTAGGTAAAGATAGAGATCTCCCACCTTATATAAGCACCACAAAATAAAATAAGAAAAGGGAATTTTATTAACCAAAATGGTGACGGAGTTATCGTGTGGTGACGGAGTAAGAATACAATATGTCACCACCACATCTCATCCCAAAGGTGTCGTAGAAACGGACTAAGTTTACATAGAAAGAAGGAAAACTTGAAATTAAACCCTATACCAATCCGTCTAGCCAGCGTGGTATTAGTACCTAAGCCAAGTATCCCTCCGTCACGAGAGGAGGCCCATCCCTGCAGTGGGACATTAATGGGCTGTTATGATTAACCAAAAATCTATCCTTGATAAACAAAACTTAATACAAAAAAAATCACTTAAAACGTTAACATTAACAAGATTAATATCCTGTCAAAATTACTAATAAGTCGTTAATTGGCAACCATTTATGTCTATCAAAACATTTAAACCATCATTTCAAAATATATTTTTTTCTATCCTATCCGTTCTATTTATATTTAGATACACTTAAATTAAAAATAAGATAAACTTAAATGGTTCCCGCATCAATCAGAATATCGGGTCAATAGATTCTTAACCTCAATAAATACTATTGTGTTAACTTTTTAAATTAAATTGCTTTATATTGAGAAAGGAGATTTAATATATTTTGTTTATGGGGTGACTCAACATTATTTAAATAGTATTCTTTGTTGATGTTCTTGAGTTTTAAACAGATTTTCTTGGTGCATTTATTGTAAAGAAAAGATGCGCGGTTATTTTATTTGAGATAGAAAAATAAAAGCAAAAATGATTTTCTAAAAATGTTTACGCTAGTAATTTACGATAGTAACAAAATAATTGTAGCAATTTTTTTTTGTATATCATTATTTTTATTGTATTATTGTATCCGTGTAGACGGACGGAGTAAGAATACAATATGCCACCACCCCATCTCATCCCATGGGTGTCGTAAAAACCGACTAAGGGACTATCCGTGAATATTATCTTTACGAAATAAAAAGAAGGAAAACTTGAAATTAAACCCTATACCAATCCGTCTGGCCAGCGTGGTATTAGTAGGCCAAGTATCCCTCCGTCACGGTAGAGGGCCGTCCCTGCAGTGGGACATTAATGGGCTGTTATGATGAATAATAAATAATGCTTAAGTAAAAATACACTAAGACGATCACGACATCAGTCTTAGTGTATATCTGCAAAAGGAAAGATGTACGCGGAAGGCCTTTTTATAATTTTCCTACACTTACTAGGTACTATAACCTTCATTAATTTTAATTCTAGGTTTATTAAATACTTCGTTAGGCGGCGAAAAAAATTATTAAACATATTTCATTAATGCTCCACTCCTATTAGTCATAGCGTGATACTATAATAATATAGCTTATGACACTCCCCGATAAATGGACTATTTAACAGAGAAAGAATTTTTAAAATCGGTTCATTAGATCCAGAGATTACCCCCTACAACGTCACAAACACACAAACTCTACCTCTTTATAATATTAGTATAGATTTAAGTAATGTAACGTACTCGTAAATAATCCTTTTGGCACATTATAGAATTAATCCTAAGAAGTTTACTTCGCGCGCAACAGATGGCGTTGATATAAATAAATAGATCTCGATATGGTTTCGTTACCTCGTCTTGGTTATAAAGCTGTGTTTTATTTTCGAAACTACTTTTCCGATTATTTATAGAAATAAGATTTATCTTGAAAAGACGTCAATTGACACTTTGTTGTTTAATTGACGTTTCCTAAATGTAATACTAATAATAGTATTTTAATTTAAGGGTTATACTTTAATTTATACTTACGTTTAGCGATGGGTCGTCGACGTAATCAACGTTAACGAAACTAGACCGTTTATTTGCGTCGATAAACTAGTCGATCGACTAGTTGAATTCGTCGACTAGTCTATTTCTTTAACTTAGTAGTTTTATGCATAAATTCGACTTATCGTTTGCGTAGAATGTGGACGTCAATTTGACAAGTTCGTCCATGGTATGCGTTTGATATTTTCGCATTTTGTTTTCTTAAATACAAGTTTATGAAAAAAATCAAAATATACTTATACAGTTTAATTTTAAATATTTATATCTATTATTACCACTATATTTAATAATTAAATATACACAAAATTAATACAACAAAACTAAATATCGTGATTAAGCTATTGAATCCCGCCTTTATCACGCTCAACTTGTTATACTAACTACTACATAACTACTACTAAAATAAATTTTATGAAACTAACACAAAATAACTCGTTTATGTAGTTTGCCGCGCTTTTTAACTATCAACTAGTCGATCTTCCTACTCTCTCACACACTAATAAGCTGTCTATTTGCGTCCTTTTCCCTCAATTCCTCTGTTTTAACATGTTGATTCAACTTGTGCAAAAATCGATTCTATTGTCTGATGTTAGAGTTGTAATTTTAAAAAATGGACTATTTATTATCGTTGTATTAACCAACTACGTTTAGATGTCGTCGACGCAGTGTCAGATGACAGGAACGTTGTGGACTTTTAGTTTAGCCGTCGACTTTTCGACTAGTCCATTTAAGGTCAATAACCCGTTCGTCCTTTTACTGCTTGTAATCTTATGTTCTTTATTATTTCTGTTCTTTATATCAATTATTATTTATACAAAAAAATTGAAATTGAACACCCACTTTATACAGAATTTGTCACTAAAACAAAGATATAGTTATGGAGTAAAAATATTCAAAACTTAGAACAAATTTGATAAACAAACAAACCTCGTAATTTGGTTTTCCGCGCTTAGTTCAACTAGTCGATTTATTTCCCTACTCTTTCACGCACTAACAAGATTTATATTTGTGTCCTTTTCCCTCAATAACGCATTGTTTTAACACGTTCATTCAACTTATACAAAAAGAGACTCTATTTGTTGTAAGTTAAAGTCTAAATAACTAACTAATATTAACCAATCACGTGTAGTCGTTGTCGTCCATTGTCAGTCGATAGAAACGAAAATGAACGACGTTTATAAGTTTAGCCGTCTACGGATTCGACTAGTCCATTGATAGTTGATAAACCGTTCATTCGTTAACTGCTCGTCGACCGTCGAATCAACTAGTTCGTTCATTCAACGCTCATCGCTACTTACGTTACGATACGAGTATATTTTTATATAGTAGTGATCGTTCGTTATGCTTGGCGTGGCGGCAATCAGAAATGATTTTGTAATAAAAGCAATGGTAAAAACAGGGCTCTAAGCTAAGAGAAGGTTTATTATTATTAATTAATTTTATCTTATAGTGTACATACATTTATGGTCGCTCCCTTGTTGTTGTGGATTTATTAAATTATGCCTATATGAGTCGTATTTTTAACCGACTGCAAAAAAGGAGGAGCTTACTCAATTCGACCGCGTACGTGTGGTTATTCTTTTTTTTATTGTTTGCCGATAACTTCTTTCTATATGAACTAATTTTGATGATTCTTATTTTGAACCAAAGAAGAAAACATAGGTTCAGTGTGACAATTTTTTACATTATTGTGACAAGTTTCTAGTTGGAAGTTAGTTTTTTGATTAGAAATTTATTCCTCTATAGTTTATTTACATTATAAAAAATTATTGAAATACCTATTTATAACCTTATTTTTATGGTTTGAATATTGTGTACAATGTATGCATCGCCCTGCTACCTGTACATTTTTTGCAATCATTCCCAAGATCTGACACGAACCCTAAAATTAATAAAAAGGTTCAAAATGAATTTTATTTTGCGAAAATAAGATCAAATTCAATGTTTTGTTCTGTTTTGTAAGATTACGATAAAACCTTTATTCAAACTTAAAATATCCTACTACTACTACTGTTTTTACAAATTAAAGTCTGTGCATTGGAAGCTTTAAGCATTACTTTTTACACATAATGCAAATGGCTTTTTTTTTATTTAAATGGCAATAAAACTTTCACCTTCTTTGGTCATGGACCAAAACATGTGGAAGTCAGCGGGAGAGGTTTGAGGAGGTCTTTGTCCAACAGTGGGATGATAAAGATTCAGTTGGCCAAACAGATTAGTACAGGGTTTTATTTCAAGTACTCCTTCTTTTGTTTTTATACAGATAATAGGTACCTGCGCACTTTATTTGTGTGGTATTATATTAAACATAAAATAATAACTGGAATCTCTAAACTAAAGAACCTTAGTATGTGCGTTCAAGCAACTGATCTTAAATTTCTTTTTTTCCAGACAAATCGGGCGCAACCTCATAATCCCAGGCGGCACAAGGACCATAGACGCGACAGGCAAGTTGGTGATGCCGGGTGGTATTGACCCACACACCCACTTCGAGCTAGAGATGATGGGCGCCAAGTCCGCTGACGACTTCTATAAGGGTACCAGAGCGGCCATCGCTGGTGGGACTACCACTGTTAGTGAGTATCGGGACCTCAGATTAATAGTATTTTGAAAAAAAAGTATACTTAGGTGGTTTAGATACTTTGAGAGCATGCATGATAGGGACTAACTAAATAAATTTATAACGCAAATGTATTAGGTAACGTTGGTAGAGGACGCTCCCAAGAAAGACTTATGGGATATAATTGCTGATATCCTTCAAAAAGGGCAAGTGCGTAGCATTCGGAAGCGACTGGCATGTATGATGTGTATTTAAATGTAGAGGAAACAAAGCAGGCTTGTATATGTCGCAGGGAAATGAGAAAACCAGGGATTTCACGAAATCCCTAGGGATATCACGAAATCCCGGTAAATGTCGAATACTTTTGATTATTACGTCTTCTTACTGAAAATGTTTAGTGATATGACAAAATACTAATATAACGTCAGTGATATGTCATTTCACTAAACAAAATCTAGTGAAATGTGCTTGTACCAACGTTCATCTTGCTAAATTACGGATCAAAGAGAGCTCGATGTGTGAGTGTGGTTTGGATGAAGGTTCCCCTGATCATATTTTTTTCCTATGTCCGTTATTACGGGCAACGGGTACGTGTATAATGTTTTAATCACATTGTCCAATTGAGTCGGGCATTATGAATACAGACCGGCCATTATTTATAGTGCCCGGACTTATCAAATTGCCCGTAACATATATGTATTTCTTCTGTACATTTCTTTCTTACCGCACAGTTATAGGTGAGGTGCGTCCTGTGGGGTAACAGACAATAGAATATTTTCCCCTTCTTCCATGTGTATGACAACATAGGGGCGCAGTCTGTACGAACAACATAGTTAAAGTTAAAGTAAATAGTTAAAGTTATAATGATCTTTGGACATGTGTCCCTATACTGTTGGATCTTTTAAACGTTTAGTAATACCCAAGAGAAAGTAGTGGAAAAAGGATTTTTTTTAACAACTGTGTTAATAGCTCTAACCAAATGGATTTGTAATCCCTATTACCTGTTTTATTTTTAAATAAACATAACCTACAAAATATAAAATAAAGATAATAAAAGGATGATTCCTAGTCCGCTTCTACTCTCCCATCAATAAGTGATAATATTGACATGCTTTATTCGTTAATTTCCAGTCGACTTCGTGTTACCTGTGAAGAACCAGTCCTTGTTAGAAGCCTACGGTAACTGGAGGGAGAAGGCAGACGGAAAAGTAAGATCTTTTTCTCGATATCAATATATACTATCCACTCACGGTCAAAAGGTCACGGGTTCAAATCCCACGCATGACAATAATAAGTTTTTTGAAATCTGGATGATCTTTATGTATGTTAAATAATGATCTTTTTAAAATTTCCCGCAAAGGAATCCCTACTGCAGGAGTTGACTTTTTTTAACAGAAGATGTCATTTATGAATACATTAATGTCTATACTCGTACTGTATAAGTAATATACCGTAACATCGTTTTATGGTATAGGTAGGTATAGACACTGTAAAGATAGAAAAAAACTATAAAGAGGAGAAAAAATTGAAAAAATGACACCAGTTTTTAATATTCTGATTATACTGATTCGCTTATCAACATTTATGAGACCCTGGAGATAATTGGCACCCACAGGACAGGCTTGCCTAGTGTGGGGACGCTAGATATTAATAATGTACCTGCTTTTGTGTTTATAAATGTTTTTTTTTAAATTAAATTCCAATAATGTGCACATTTACCTAATCTTTGTCAATCCCCAAACATTTAACACTACATTCTTTTATATAAATAACTCTATTCCTATAACCCCAAGGTATGCTGCGACTACGGTCTCCACGTCGGCATAACCTGGTGGTCACCATCAGTGAAGAAAGAGATGGAGCAGCTAGTGACGGAGCAGTATGGCGTGAACTCGTTCAAGATGTTCATGGCTTACAGAGACGCTTGGATGTTGGACGACTATGATCTGTCCTGTGTCATGGAGACTTGCGCACAGCTTAAGGCTTTGCCTCAGGTAGAGTAACTTTTATATATGGCTATATGGTCGTCCACTGGTGGACATAGGCCTCCTCCAATTTCCACCGTATGAATTCCTGTATCTCCCACTTCCATCTGTCTCCTGCCGTCCTAATTCAACCGCGTTTCCTAACCAGCCGTAAGACTGTATCGAACCGGATGAAAACGGCGAATTATAACAGTTCAATAAGGGACAGGCAGCTATATGACTGCATCGATTAATACAAAGTGCGAATTATCAAAGCTTATTTATGTCCCACTGCAGGGACGGAATTCCTTTAATGATTTAGGAAAACTCGGTCTACTAATATCGAGCTGGCCAGTTGGATTAATACAGGGTTTTATGCCGAGTTTCCTCTCTTTTGTTACCTTGGGATGAGTTGGGTTTATGACGTCATGGATCCTCAATCCATCAGTGAAGAAAGAGATGGAGCAGCTGGTAACTGAGCAGTATGGCGTGAACTCGTTCAAGATGTTCATGGCTTACAGAGACGCTTGGATGCTGGACGACTATGATCTGCTTTGCCTCAGGTGAAGTAAACTTTTATATATGGCTGTATAGACGTCCACTGCGGGACATAGACCTCCTCCAATTTCCACCTTATGAAATCTTGAATCTCCCACATCCATCTGTTTCCAGCCGTCCTAACTAGGTATTCGGTCAACCGCGTTTTCCAGTCGTAAGACTGTATCGAACCGAATGAAAACGGCGAATTATAACAGTTCAATAAGGGACAGGCAGCTATATGACTGCATCGATCAATAAAAAGTGTGAATCATCAAAGCGTATTTATGTCCCACTGCAGGGACGGGATTCCTCCAATGATTTAGGGAAACTTGGTCTATTAATATTACGCTGGCCAGTTGGATTAAAATAGGGACTTTATCTTTTCCTTCTTTTGTGAATTTTACTTAGGCGGCTATTTACGCCTTTAGCTTGAGATGGGGTGGTGAAAACTTATATTTCTAATCTATCGTAGTGACGAAGAAAACACGAATACAGTTCAATCATGAAGGCAACTGAAATTAGTCTTTAAATGACTGCTCTTACTCGATTACTTTGCTACTCTTAACAAAAGCTTCGTAGAGGGACACGTGTGCCCAAAGATTGTGCCACAATTTAATGGATCGACGTAAAAAACTATTATTGAATCTCTTAGTCCGGTACTAAGTCCTGTTGAAAAGAAATGGGAAAACAATCATAATATATGCGCCAACAATCATAAATGTATTCTTAATAGTTTAATTTTATTTTACAGGTGCATGCAGAAAATGGTGACATCATAGCCCGCAACACTGAGAAGCTGTTGGCGGCTGGAGTAACAGGACCTGAGGGTCACCAGCTCTCTAGAGACGAGGAGGTGGAAGGAGAGGCTGTTAATAGAGCCTGCGTTATCGCTAATCAGGTCCATATCCTACTAATATTATAAATGCGAAAGTTTGTGAGGATGTACGGATGGATGGATATTTGTTACTCTTTCACGCAAAAACGACTGGACGGATTTTGATGAAATAGGTAGCTTAGGGTGTAGAATGACATTTAAGCTATCGATACCACGTGGGTGAAGCCGCAGGCATCAGCTAGTATTATATATAAATTTACCAGTAAAGCTATGGAAAAAAGCTGTAATGACAATGGAAAAAATTGGTACTCAAGGCAGTACTCGAACCTGCGTCTCTGGTCTATTCGCGTCGAGTGACTTGACCACTAAGCTACCCGAGTTTCTGTCTCCTTTACTAAATTAGGCAATTAGTTTATTAGGAGCCATTAAGCCTCGTAATTTACACTCAATTGTACAACGCCACCTAGGCTTGTCTGCCCTGCGCTTTCCGGTATGCGGTCGCCATTCCAAAGCACATTATTTTTAATTATTTTACATTAACAAATTATAGTTTTTTTCACATATTATTGTTTATTTTCTCCAGGCTAACGCACCACTATACATCGTGCATATGATGTCAAAGAGTGCCGTGAGAATGTTACAACTAGCCCGCACCAGACAAAGGACGCCACTCTTCGGCGAAACTTTAGCTGCAACTGTTGGTACTGATGGTATGTGTATACTTTCTTTCTTTTTATAAAGACTTTAGTATTAGGGATAGTCAGACAGGTGGCTTTGGCATACGTGAAGTTAACAGACACAAAAAACATACAGCCTGAAGGAGAATTTGACTGGACGCCATGACGAGAGGTTGAGCTGTCATTTATATATTTTTTACAAATTGATTTTCCGAAGATTTTGTGATGCAGAAGAGATGCAGTTTTGTTTTGCAAGTTCGTCGTCAGTAAATTAATATGAATAAATATGCAAGTGATTGGTGAATAGCTGGTGGCATTGTGGTCCTTGGTTCCCGTCAAGTTCTCAAGAAAGACAATGAAAAGTGAAGCATCGACTTTTTAATGTTATTTTTTATGTTACTTTTATACTTACTTTTACTTATACTGAATGTAATATCTCTCACTTGACACTGGCAAAATATGTAACTATGTTCATGAGGCCATTAATAAATAAATACAATACAATACAGCCTGAATTCTTAATAGGTAATAATTTGTGGATCATATAAAGAATTGTTGCAAGATTCCAACTCGCGTCCTCGAGTATGACAGGCGCGTTCGTGACCACCAGGCACGGCACCACCAAGGCAGTCAAAAATTAGGACGTAATAAGAAGGTTTTAAAGTTACTTAATCAGATGGTTATTTATCATGAATGAATAAAGTAAGGCAATGAACAAAGGAGAATGAAACCTTCACTAAGAGTTTCGGGCCAAGATTGTACAGAAATGGGAGTATTAGCAATTTATAGCTTCATATTTATTAGTCTCGTGCTAAATCTTTTGTTAGTTTTGGCAATCTGAAATCCAAGATAATTTTTTTGTAAAAGTAAGGTTATGTTACAAACTGCCAAAGTGTTAACCTTTTGAACGGCTGTGTGCGTGTTAAAAATAGTATTGCGCTGATTATTTGGTAATCAATGACTAAAAAAAAATTTATTAAAGGTCCCCTTTTAAAAAAAGTATTTTTTCATACTTATTTATTTCAAACAATTAACTATAGGTACTAAACTAAATCGCGAAACGCATAAATTGGAACTAAATTGGTAAACAATTCTAAAAAAAAAAATTGGGACATCAAACATAAAAACAGGGTAATTAGATACACACTCTACATCATACCAACCTTTCATACTTACCAAACATAAAAGAAACCTAAATAATACACGAATGAATGCTCCTTTTATAAGTATTTACAATTAAAATAGCGCCTTTCCTCTTCTCTCCTACAGTGTGCTGTGCCCGAAAGGGTCCATATATTGATACTTGTAAAATTATGGCCATCTTTTGTACATTATGGAATGCAATAAAGAAATATGAAACTACTTATTTGTTATTTTGTAAAATATATTTAACACAGCAAAATGACTATTGAACCTGTGTGCCTATGTCCAGGAATGAAACAAATGCAATATATAACAAAAACAGTCTAAAAACATGGAATTTGTGAAACATGTTGGTGCTGGTGGGGAACGGGTTAAAAATGCCTTAACACCAATGTTATACCAAAATGTTGTATGTGATGTAAATCACTGCTGTAGTCTGACGGTGTGCCTTGAGCCAACCCTGCACATGTTTTACTGTCTCATACCTTTGACACTAGATTACTTTACCTGGTTAGAGCGGGTGAACTTCTATAACTTAAAATGTACCTTTTACCAATAAACCTTATTTACCTTTTCTAAACTTATTACCTTTACCTTTGACAGTGCAAAAGCATACTCATGGCTGGATGTAAGGTACCTAACTAACAGGTTATGGACAGGATATAACTATATATATATAGAAATGACACAATAAATAAATAAAAACATTTTTCATCTTTAATTATAATTAGCACATAGTTTATGAAGGGTTATGGACAGAATATAACAATTAGGAAAAACATAAATAAATAAAAACATTTTTCATCTTTAATTATAATTAACACATAGTTTATGAAGTGTGTAGGTGGAGGGTGCAGGTAACCTTATTTCATAAATTACCAAATATTGATCAAAGTCTGGTGTTTTAGAGATGAAATTTTTATATTGGTTGAGCCACAATTTTCTAGTAGAAATTAGGACTCTATAGCGGTTTGTTCTTGAATAAAGCACTTAATTTAAGTTACTGTAGCTCTCATGTAATCTGACAAAACAATAGTATTCGTTTATTTGTCCAAAAGAAAGTTACACTTTGTTTCTAATGTTAACTTACATAACTATTATAGCAACAGTATAAGGTAAAACTATTTATTAAAGTATTGTTAAATGTGGGCAGTGGTTTTCAAACTAAGCCGTAGCTTGTATCTTGAAAACCAGAGTTTTGGCATAAATGATGCTATGACAATACTACATAATTATTATAGTAAGCTCTGGTTAGCTAATTCCAATTTCTTGTTGAGAAGAGACAGTTTTTGTTTTCTGTAAGTTGTCGTATTGAGTAGAAGTTAACAGATGAGAGACCAAATAGACCGTTCTATCTGCAGCCACCCAACAAGTATGACATATTTTACTAGTTAGTGGTATTTTAGATGCCTATAGTAAGTAAACAGAATGTAATATCAGCTAATCTAATCAATTAAAAACAAATATTAATTTATTTACACATGGCTGGTTTAACATCTTTTTTTCTAGACAACCTTTGGGTAGAAAAAAAAGGTGAAGATAAGAAAGTAGGTGCATTTAAGTTGAAATTGAAGACACATTTATTTGCTTTTGTTAACATATTATATAAATTGAACACTTGAACTACTTGACCTTTTATGAGATTAATTTAAAAAAAAATGTTATGAATTAACTCACATCCATTCTTTTAAGCATGTATAATAATTGTATGTTTAAGGTAAGCCATGTATAATAATACATCCTTGATCCATGGGTTGAATTAGTCTAAAGATTAAAGAATATTACTGAATTATGTATGCTGCTGTCCAAAGTGCATACAAACATCATGGTGACCCAGTGGTTTTTGATATATAGCTTCTAAACTTTTAGTTAAGATCCAGCGTACTTGACATATATAAACATATCCTAAAAAGAAAATAACATCATTAAGCATAATGATTATGACAAAATTGTACTGAAGTAGTATTAAAACAAGTAATTAATGTATAATAGCAACTTACAGGCTGAGGCGCCAGGCACTGTTGAATAACAGACAAAATTACTTCATCCTATAGGATTATTATTTTTATGTTATTTATATGTTACTGTGACAGGTTCCTATTCCACAGTTCACACAGCTTTCCATAATTACAATGAATTTACTAACACTCACAGATAGGCAAACATCAATAACCAGTATGTAAGCAAGGCTTGGTCAGGGTAGGCAGAGTCAGAATTAGTAGAAGTATTATAAACGCAACGGAAAATACGAAATTATTGAAATGAAGTAAAAGGCAAAAAAGTTTCTTTTGGTACAGATGACAATGACACAGACTAAAAATAAAGATTGAAAATTGTTATCGATTTTTTTACTCAAGTAATCGATTCCAAATTATAATAGTTTTTATTAAATGCATAAAAATTAATAAAGAATATTTTTATGGCATCTTTATTAAATGTATTAAAACATTAATAAACGGAATTTAACTTGTTGAGTTAATTAAATGTTAAGTAAAAATGTTTTTGTATCTAATAATCGAGTAATTCTGTTACTCGATTGTCAATTGAATACTTCCTAAGTTTTTATATTAATTCGCTTTTTAAAACAAGATTACGCTATTTCGAACTTGAAAAAACTAGAAAAGATTTTTAGGGCATATCCTTACTCTGTACATTACTGTACAGGCTAAAAAAATTTTAGCCCAGAAGTTTCCATCTCCTTTGATACTTGAGACTGGACTCAAACTTACGTCACGCTATTACCAACTAAATGTTGAAATCGAATGGTTCACAATGATGAAAATCTTTGTATTAAATTACGTCTAAATTAATCTATAAAGCTTAATCTTCTTTTAATATAGTATGTTTTTAATTTGTTTTGGCAGGCAGTCACCACCGTAACGCATGTTTCCGTCACGCGGCGGCTCATGTACTATCTCCCCCACTGCGGCCTGACCCCTCCACCCCGCAGGCTGTCTGCGAGGCGCTCGCTGAGTGAGTACTATATATCTTTTGTACTATGATTGTACGGTTTCATCACCGTACATTATTCTGCTGATTCGGTAACATCATTTCCGCCTCTACTGACGCATAGGCATACGTAATTACTAACCAAATAATTGTGTATAAATAAGATAATATAAGCATTTTAATTGTAGACCATTCGTAGCTGTGATTCTATCCGTGCACATAATACACTTTACTTAAGTTTGTGACGTGTTTCAACTTAACATCATCCTACATGTACGGTACAAGTACGTACAATATCATCGTATAGCTTGCGCAATCTTACTTGACTGGTGTGAAGTTAGCTGTCAGAGACGTTTGCGCATGTACACGAACTACGCGAATATCTGCGCAGCCATTCGCAATAACTACAGGCCGGTCTACTAAAATAATAATTTTATGTTTATGGCTACTTTCGCACCGTGGATCAAGCATTGTGTTATAGGGCATTTACAAACATAAAGACTATCCAGGGTCAAGACAACTGTGGATCCCACAAATAAATAATCTCACAAAAAAAACTTGCCTATAACTATAATAGAAACCTAAAATATTATAACTTTTAAATTATCGCGTTTCATTATTATAATTATTATATAAACAGGATATTAACGCGCATTTTTATTTATTTACCTTTATTTTACTTGACGTTTTGGCACAGGCTGCACTGGCCGTGGTCTATAATATCCCGTTTATATAATATTCTTTGCAGGCAGGTGTGTTGGAGTCCTTCAACGAACAGAATTTAACATTTAACCATTTTTCACCTTTTCTTCCATGTAAATAAATGAATATTATTTAATTTCTCAGTGACCACCTCCAACTAATCGGCAGCGACCACTGCACTTTCCATGAGAAAGACAAGGAGCTTGGCAAGGATAATTTCTCGAAGATACCCAACGGTGTAAATGGCGTTGAAGACAGAATGGCTATTTTGTGGCAGAAGGCTGTTAATACTGGTATAGAACATTGTTTTATTAATTAATTATCTTAACTAATGGTAAAACTAATTTAGTGGGTATGCTGAACAAACAGATTGGTATAAATTTCTAAAGAATTAAGTATACCAATACTAGGCTGGCTGGCTACATTTGGTAATGAAACCAGGCCTTAAGTATCTTCTGCGATCTATCGAGGTTCATTATAACAGCCCATTAATGTCCCACTGCAGGGACGGGCACACACGGGACAGGGACCTCCCGTGACGGAGGGGTACTTGGCCTACTAATACCACGCTAGCCAGACGGATTGGTATAGGGTTTAATTTCAAGTTTTCTTTCTTTTTATTTCATTAAAATAATATTTACGAACAGTCCCTATGTCGGTTTTTACGACACCCTGGGATGAGTTGGGTGACATTTGTATTCTTACTCCGTCACCACTCGGAGAATAAAATAATAAGGATTATTTAAATTCGTAGGTATAATGGATCCATGCCGTTTCGTCGCCGTGACAAGTTCGAACGCGGCCAAGATCTTCAACATTTGGCCTCAAAAGGGGCGTGTCGCTGTGAACAGTGACGCCGATATCGTTATTTGGGATCCTAAACTTGAGAGGACTATTTCTGCTGCCACACATAAGCAGGCTGTTGATTTTAATATTTTTGAGGTCAGTATTTATTTTAATAATAACAGTAAATAGGTTCTAAGCCCAAGTAACACATCAAAGCATTATAAGGGCCGAATAAGAGTATTCATGTATCCTTTTAGCATTGTGAGTTAGTTTTATAGTAGCATTATAAACGTTTATATGGCTACTGTAATGCTTATTTGGGCACAAATTATTCAGCTTTAGGCCCTATATGGGTTCACAGTAGCTTAATAGCAATACTGGCGCATTATATTAGCATTATTGTGGTCAAGAAAGATGCCAATCGCATTAAAGAAACATCATTTTGGTCAATAATATTGCCAATCGCATTAAGAAAGAATTATAATGGTCAATAAGATAGCCTATTGCATTACAGAAGCATTAAAATAGCAATGTTATTGATAGTGAAGATGCCAACGGCATTACAAAAGCATTAGACTAGCATTTAAATGTTCTAAAAGATTTATTCGAGCACTTTAAGTGTTCACAGTTAGAACTAAAGTGAACTAAACACTGCAAATTATTACAATCAAAAAAAGGATAAGTAAAGACAGTCAAAATAAAACAGTGAGTGACGCCATATTATTGTTTGCATCAAAACAAATTCATCGGATAAGTTTTTGACTCGTTTGTTATTTCTTGCCTTCAAATATTACTGCGCAGTGTAGTTTACTGTACTTGTTTATATAAGTTTCATTGAAAATTTTCACGCGCCTTCGATATTTTGTGATTTTCATACAAAATGTTTTATAAAAATGATTTGTGTAAAACCAAAACAAATGTGTATTTCTAGTACAGAATAAGTTTTGAATAAATACAATCATAGTTTTGCTTGTACTGTATTAAATTAAGTTATATAAATATTTTAAATGACAATTCCTTTTATAAATAGGTTCGAAAGAAAATATTTTTTGGTTATAAAATATTTACAAAATGGTGGTCAGCCTTAAGCAGCCCGGTGAGCCCAATTAATGCCACCAGCATTACAACTACTCACGTGTGATTGTTTAAAGAGCTATTAGCTACACAACAGCACTCAGTTCTTCCTTTAAAATGCAAGCATTATATTGATTCACATTTATGCTGTTCAGCAGCATTAAGCTTTTACTTACCCCTTACAAGTGCTTTTACACAGCAAAAGGCACAAAAAACAGCTTAGAGCTGGATATCGGATTTACATGGCATTATAGTGGTTCACGTTTGTGCTGTAAAACAGCTTCAAGCACTTATTAACTACTTTAAAATGTCTTTGTAGAACCAAAAGCACTAAAAATAGCTAAAGGCTTTACGAAAGCATTCTGATATGCCATTATCCAACTGTTATACAGCGTAAAGCATTACAAAGATTTTCAAATGCCATTGTTCAGCTTCAAGACGCTCGGTGAACTTATATAAGAGTTTGTACGGGTCTTAAGCTCTATATAAGTTCACTTGTTGCTTGTTAAAATGCTTTCTGTGTTACTTGGGAAGGTAAACTCGCATCATTTATCTATACTAATATTATAAAGAGGTAAAGTTTGTGTGTTTGTGACGTTGTAGGGGGTAATCTCTGGATCTACTGAACCGATTTTAAAAATTCTTTCAGTGTTGAATAATCCATTTACCGGGGAATGTCATAGGCTATATTGTATCACGCTATGACTAAAAGGAATAAAGCAGTAATGAAATATGTTTAAAAAAGGGACGCGTTTTTTTCGCCGCCCAACGAAGTGGGCACGGGTCTGCTAGTAAAATATAAAAATTTTAATGACACTATTTAGTGACAGAACAAGCATGAATACTGTGGCTACTATACTAATGAACAATCTAAAATACGTTTTTAGTACATTTACATGTACGGTTATATACATTTGATTTTACATGTGTGTGATTGGATGGCAGCCGTCTAATGACCTCCAAAATAGTTAAACTGTTTTCCTTTAGACCATCTTAGATTAAGACCGTCTTTGTGGCAAAAAGGTTTCTTTTTGAAAGATAGAAAGAAAAGAAAGAAAGAAAATCTATTTATTCTGGCATAGCCACACTTCAGTACAATGAACATTTATCATGTTAACTAACAAAAAAAATAAAAAAGCAAGTAGGTACATGTGTAGGTTTGTCAGAAAGGGTCACCAGCTCAGCATAAGCTGCGCGTATGACGCCCAGCGCTGGTTTTTAGCTGGCAACCAGAAACACCTACGCACGCACGGGCGACGATACTCAGGAAAAAAAAATTTCGCTTGTTTATCAAAATTTA
This sequence comes from Schrankia costaestrigalis, assembly GCA_905475405.1. Taxonomy (NCBI): domain Eukaryota; kingdom Metazoa; phylum Arthropoda; class Insecta; order Lepidoptera; family Erebidae; genus Schrankia; species Schrankia costaestrigalis. Next base: position 8,412,068 of record FR997850.1, read on the forward strand.
GGTGCTATAACATAATTCTTTATCTTTACTTCCAGGGTCAGCAAGTGGTCGGTAGCCCACAGTACGTGATTGTGAACGGTCGAGTTTGTCTCGACGATGGAGAACTTAGGGTTGTCGAAGGTAAGCTAATTAATCATAGTCCATTATCTCTTCTCGTGTATAATATATGATACATACACATTGTTTTACTATTGTATTTACTGATTGGATCAAGAACCCGTTAATAACTTACAGGAGGGAAAAGATAATAATCATCATCATAACAGCCCATTAATGTCCCACTGCAGGGACGGGCCTCCTCCCATGACGGAGAGATCCTTGGCCTACTAATACCACGCTGGCCAGACGGATTGGTATAGGGTTTAAATTCAAGCTTTCCTTCTTTTTATTACGTAAAGATAATATTCACGAATAGTCCCTTAGTCGGTTTTTACGACACCCATGGGTTGAGATGTGGTGGTGACATATTGTATTCTTACTCCGTCACCACACGGACTAAGAAGATAATAATACTCCAATTTATTTTCCGTGTGGTTAGTGACCAAACTAGCGGCAGACCACAGCAAAGCAACCAAAGGGGACAGAAAACTAGCCTTCATTGCTTATGTACAGACAGTAAAATTCAGAATAGCCAAAAGCCTTGGCCCAGCTGTGGGACAATGGAGGCTAACACTAGTTATTTACCATGTCGTCCACAGTACTACTAACATTTTTAAATTTCCCAGGTTTCGGCAAGTTTCTGAAGACACCAGTAAACAGTCCCATCGTCTACGGAGAGGAGGTTTCGACTTCAACAGCCCAAGAGGCTGCTCAGATTCTTCATCTCCACATGCCACACAAGGTCACCAACGGAACTCCTTCACCTGGTGAGTTATACGCCATAAATTTTGTAATCTACAACCGAAAGTTGCATCAAAATCGGTCCAGACGTTTAGGAGTTTACCCGACACATACAGATTACCAAAAAAGAATTGTCTTAGTTTCTATTTGCAAAATAAACTTTACGAAATTTTTACGACACCCTACAAGACTACTACTAATACTTACAAGTATAGGGTTCTGTGTTATGTTCTTCTGTTTTTGATGAGACAACGTCTGGAAAATACTTTGAAAGTTAAGTCCACGTAAAACTACGATCATGATAACAGCCCATTAATGTCCCACTGCAGGGACGGGCCTCCTCCCGTGATGGAGGGATATTTGGCCTACTGATACCACGTTGGCCATACGGATTGGTATAGGGTTTAATTTCAAGTTTTCCTTCTTTTTATTTCGTAAAGATAGTAGTTACGGTTATTCCCTTAGTCGGTTTTTACGACACCCATGGGATGAGATGGGGTGGTGACATTATATTTCTCAATAAAACTATGTTTTTTCTAGACTTCGGAGGTTTGAATAAGAGCGTGGAAAGTCTGTCAGTATCCGGTTGCAGCACTCCTACAGGACGTAAGATGCGTGAGCCTGGACAAAGGAACTTACAGACCTCTACATTCTCTATCAGTAGTAAGTACAAGCTTTGCTTAGTTTGGGACTAGATGGCGTTGTGTGAATGTGTGAGGAATATTGCGACCTTCATGTCAATTCGGTTAAGTTAACTTTTAGTTGTCAAATTCAATTTGACAACTAAAAGTTAACTTAACCGAATTTTTATCGATTTTAAGGTACGAGAATTTGACATGCTTGTTATATTGGCTGTGTTAATCAATTTGTTGTTGACAATACATATTGTCAGTGGCTTTCTTAATAAATTGTTATTTTACTGCCTCGTTTGTGTGGCAACAACAGACATTAATGTCCACATTAGAGATGGGCCCAAGTTCAGTTGAGGCGGGAAACTTGGCTAACCATGGTTCTCTATTTTATTCCTAACATTTTATGTCATAATTTAACATTGCATAATGTAACTTGTCCTAACATTAGTTTCGAATAATAATAATTTGCTATAAGTAACTTTTTTAATCATAATTTTTTAATCCTACTAGTCTTTTAGAGATTATACCAACAAAAAAAAACCATGTTTGGCAAACTATTATTATGACAAGGACAATTATGCCTAACTTATTATGACAATTTAAATTAAGACAAACAGCATTATGAGAAAAAAAAGGGCTCCTGTCTACTATACACTTCATAGACGGAGTAGTATAGGATTTTATGTTAAGTTAACCTCTTATATTTCTGTAAATACCCATGTATTTTACTTGATAACCACATGGGAACCTTCTATAATTTTACATAAATATATCTAATGCGGATTGCGGAGTTCCGTGAAAAAATCCGTGAGTTTATATAAATACTAGCTGACCCGTGCCCACTTCATTGGGCGGTGAAAAAAACGCGTCCCTTTTTAAACATATTTCATTACTTCTCCACTCTTATTAGTAATAACGTGATATTATATAGCCTATGACACTCCCCGATAAATGATCTTTTCAACACAGAAAGAATTTAAAGAATCGGTTTAGTAGATCCAGAGATTACCCCATACAACGTCACAAACTTTACCTTTTTATAATATTAGTGTAGATGTATGTATTAAAATATTTTTTTCTATATTTGCAGAAGAGGTCGAAGGTCTGGATACGAAGACCTCAGTCCGCGTGAGGAACCCTCCAGGCGGCAAGTCCTCAGGACTCTGGTAGACTAATACTAACGGGACCAAGGACTTCTACTTGCAAATACAGTAAAACAAACACTACGGACAAATCGTTGACAATCCACGATTAAAAAAAAAGAAACATATTATTCATTTTTTATGAATAATAGGAATATTAATGATTAATTAAATGTTGTTTTTTAATTGGCATAATTATTACGCTGCTATAAATTTAAACTGAAGTGTTGCCAGATTGAGAATATAAAATTAATGTTGCTAGCGTAAAATTTCTTGTCTTAAAAAATATGGAAATTAAAAATTAACGCAGCTAAAAAAACAAATATATAAGCTTGTTTGACGCATAAAATACTGAACACATTAGGATAAAATTTTACAGTAACATAGCTTATGCTAGCAGACAGTTGCGGGCAAAACCGTATTTAAAAACCAGTTAAAATATTAAGTGATCTCAAGTAGAAGGTCCTAAGGCTTAGGGCAGACGAACCAATTAATACAAAATTAACCCAAAGCTTATAGCATAGTATATATTATATATTACTTTAGACTGTTAAGTTAGACATGACATAATAAACACACGATTTATAATAATAATACTTTGTAAATATAATATGGTGTATTAGAAATTACTGGACAATTTTAAGCAAACTTTTATCGCATAATTAATGCAACGCACTAATCCAATCTCGGGACAAATAATACCTAGCGCGGGATTCGAACATAGTACAGACCGCGCTACCGAGTTAGCATATTGCGCTAAATAAAATAGATTTCCATAATAGTATGCCATGTTATATTTACAAAGATATGCGTAATTTATTAAATTCAGTTATTGTAGACTGATTGGTACGACATACTGGTTTAGTGAATTTTTATACAAAACATTGGGTAGACAATATTTAAACAAGTTACTACAAGTACTGATTGTAAAGCCCTATTTGAATATGCAATACCAAGAAGTTCGAAAGGTTTTTCATAGATGGCGCTGTTTCCAGTATGGTCAGTCTAAGCAGTTCAGCGTGCAATCACTAGGTGGCGTTGTTACCAATTGGCGTTTTTAAAGTATTTGCATATCCAAATAGGACAATAATTGTTTTTAAGTTAATGTTAATAATGGTTAAAATATGTTTTTTTATTATTATTATCGTAGTTTTTTTAACAAAAAAACTTCTTAGATTACTCCTCCACGATCATGTTGTTTTGTTAGTAAGTTTTTTTTACTAATCTATGTATAGTAGTTATGACTTATGAGACACCTGCTAAAACTTCCAAATACATGTACTTTTGGCCAAAATAATTTTAGCGGAACGCATTTAAATTTGTGGTAAATTTTGCATTTCTAATTGTTTTATGCATTTTATTGTTAGGAAAAACTAGTTTTGATCTTTAAATAAAGTTTTTAATTCAATTTGTTATTGAAACAAAATAATTGACTCATTTTTAAGCCAAGTCAGGCTTAAGGAATAGATCGGCTATACTGCCGTATCTGGCAATCGTATTGACAAAATTGTAATGCTGGGTACAGTCGGCAAATAAATTATTTTAGCTTGATGGTATAAACTATCCACCATGACATTTTCTTTTAATTTATTCACATACCTATTAGAAATTGGGGAATTTTAAACATATGTCTTACCACCGAGAAAAGAACAGTCGGTATATTAGTTTTATTTTGGTATAAACATAAGATAATTTGTTGACTGTACAGCAAATGCGACAAGTATCAAGATTAGCTACAATCTTTCATAACAAGTTATAGAATACTTAAGCGGTAGTTGGGGTTTGATTATCGTTTGATGTCGGCAAGTAAATGTGGCTTCTTGTGATGTCCCTAACATAAGTTGTATTAGAAATAAGTTTTATTATTTATATAAACACTTTTTATATCACCTGTACTGTCACTTAGGTCTCTTATAAATTGTGAAGTCGAAATTACTAGACTTAGAGCACTGAATATGAAGTGACTTAGAAGAGAAACTGTAGGTATATCGCGATTCATGGTGAACTTCCAAATTCGCTAGTATCTTTATCATACTCGATCTGCCATCATAGTCTGATCATATCATAGTCTGATGAGCGAGTCCATCATAATAACGCATCACAGACGATTCCTTATATTAGTATCACAGATGAATCGTGAACGCCGACTCATAATGGAACAGACTTAACTGATTATGTTTATGCAAAAGAAGAAATACGCAAAACATTATACCAAATATAAAAAAACATTATACCAAACTAACTAGACCAAGTTTCCATCTCCCACTAAGGAAAGATTAATCCAAATTTTCTTGATCATCATAACAGCCGAAGTAATATGAATCATATCAGGTAAAAGTCTGCTGATGAATATAGGACTCCTCCTAATGTTTCTAACACGCGCAATTTAAAAAAATATAGGGCATAGATCGATTCAATTGAAAGATAAGTTTCTGTGGGATTTTAAAAAAATTGATAAAAGATTAGTAACATTTGTGACTTTATTAAATTAAAATTATGACAATTGCGTAATAAGGAAGCCGCTAATTTCTTTATAGATCAAATAGTGAATATGAAATATGCCATAACACATCAGATATTCACCTATATATCAATTTTATTGTGCGTCTCAAAAACATTTACAAAGAAAATTTAACAAATAAATCACAATTCACCCATTACACCCACAAATAAACTAAGAAATAAATGAAATTATTAGAGAGAAAGAGTAAAAATAAACAATTCACTCAACATTGCCAAATTACGGCGCGTTAAATCATTGAACAAAGACCAACGTCTTTTGAGACACACGATCTTCATTAGTGAACAACAAAAAAGGTTTATATATACAACCTATTTAATAGTCGAAATCATCATATAATAACAGCCCATTAATGTCCCACTGCACGGACGGGCCTCCTTCCGTAACGGAGAAATACTTGGCCTACTAATACCACGCTGGTCAGACTGATTGGTATAGCGTTTAATTTCAAGTTATCCTTCTTTTTTTCTTGATCACTTTGTAAAGTTTTTAGTTAATTTCGACTTCCAATCATAAGTTCAGTAACAAAGCCAAAAATAGTATCATAATAAAGTCATTTATTTGGTCATAATCGGGACCGTAATATCAAAATATGCAGTACAAAATGTTATTTATAAATTACATTTATCTGTCGCTTAACCTAAAGGCTGTGTATTAAATATGATACATATATATTGTTTTACTATTGTGTCTACTGGCAGGAAAAGCAAAATATATAACTTCACTATCCTCTGTCTTAAACGCTTCAAGACGAAGCCCGTCCTTGCAGTAGGACATTAAGGGCTGTTAAGATAATGCTCTCCGACAGTTTAGTTGTCTTTGAAAGTGACATTTCGAAATGTCAGAATCAAATGACAGTTTAGACATTTTTGACGTTTAGCAAAAAACACGAGATTGATGTAACATTTTGACTAACTTTTATTACTGGAATTACCTTTTAAGTTATAGAAAAAGCTGTATCCATTATTATAGCTGTTATAAATATGACCCAAAATTTGGAGAAATGAATAAGTAAGATCTTAAAATTACAAACATATACACACACCTTGTACATGGGGGTAGGCAGAAACTACGGAAACTAAGCACTTTGATCTCAATCCGTATTAAATATTGTCCACTTTTTTAATAATATTTATTGCATAATAGTTATGTATTTTGTTGTTGACTGTACTAAATTTATAATAGCTTATGCTGCATTCGATTTTGTGCCCTATGTGGTTAAGCGACAGATACCTTTACCTCTTCATATTCCTAGTCTTGCAAACTGTGTCACAATTTTTATAGCGTTTTACATTTCTGAATGTATATTCTCTATTATGCATTGTCACAAATAAACAATGTAATCTCAATGTGGTTGTCTTATTTATAAAATCCTTTACCTATTTTAATTCCTTTAGGAAATAACGTCCGTGAATATTATCTTTACGAAATAAAAAGAAGGAAAACTTGAAATTAAACTATACCAATCCGTATGGCCAGCGTGGTATTAGTAGGCCAAGTATCTCCCGTCACGGGAGGAGGCCCGTCCCTGCAGTGGGATATCAATGGGCTGTTATGAACCAATAGAGAAGGTACCTATAAGTAGAAACATGAAACGTCCGAATATGAGGTAAACAAAACCTTGTCCCACGATGAAAACTTTTATTTTTCGTAGTGAATGCGAAGCTGATCGTGTAAGGCAACTTAAAAGGTCTCAAAGATGATATTTTTATAAAAACTGGGATTCGAAACCACGACCTCAATCAAACACGGTTTTTACGACTGCGTTATTTAATTTTTTTGTAGTAGGTATGTTTTATTTGTTCAAAAGTAATATCGCTGATTGGTTTTCTGTGACACCATGTAAGGGAGATATTACATGTGAAAAAACGGGACAGAGTATTGCGTTCATTGTTAGTCTAGATATAAGAGCATTTCTCATTTTTTCGCCATTATTTTAAAAAGTCGCCAAAAATAAAAATATTGAAATAACTCGATTTTATTTAATTGTTTATACTCACTATTCCATATTCAATTGAACTTAAAAGAGCATTAAATAATAAAAAAATCCTTATGTGATTTTTAATTTTTTTCGATTCATTTATTCGGCAGAGTTGCAACTTAAAGCACATATTTATGGTATCAAATGATAGTAGACTAGACAAGCTTTAAGAATAATAAAATTTGAATGCCGGATCTAACTGCACTTAGCAGAAATTTTAGTTCATATGATACACTCCATACAAAAAAAAATTAAAAATTATTTTCTGCCAAAACCATAAAGTTTAGGAAAACCGTCCTAATACAAACTATTATTGAGGTCAATAAGGTCCATCCATTAAGCCCGATTTACACATCGACAAGTACAGTAGCGAGTTAAGTTGTAAGTTGTTGATTAAATTGAGTTGAATAGATCTCCATCCTATTTTTTGGCTAGTTAAGTACGAAGTAGCCCTCTCTCTCGCGTCTCGCCAACTTAACTCGCTAAAAAATAGGATGGAGGACTATTTAAATCAACTCAATCAAGAACTTATTACTTAACTCGCTACTGTAGGTACTTGTCGATATGTAAATCGGGCTTTAGCGTTAAAAAACAAAGTTGGACCCTATGTCACTAAAATCATGGTTTCGACCCACTGTGCGACATTACGTTTCCATACAAAATGGCATTCAGGGCATATCTCCTTTGTTCTGACATATGTGGGTAAGGGTAGTAGGTACTAATAACGTCAACGATAAGCCGATAGCGATTAAGCCAAAGCAGCTCGGATTAAAGCGTCTGTTGTGGCAAAGTTGTCGACCTCTTTACAAAGCATAATTAAGTTTGCTTTAGACAAAGTGAAATGAATACACAAGCGATATCTTTCAACGATAGACTATCAAAATAGCGAAAACAGGGTAGTTAAAGATGTTCCATCTAAGGCTATGCTTTAATCTGATCTAGTCCAACCACAGAAAGATACCTAGAAGGGCGACTGCTGGGGTCGCGCAGGTCGTTGCTAGGATCCGGCCTCTGGGTCTCGAGGTGTGGCGTTTCACAAGTCCAAGGCCGTTTTCTTTCATGGGCCTCAGAACCGTCACCTTCGGGATCGCACACTGTTTGGTAGGAGGGTTTCGCATCGGCATCGAGCCCACTTTAAAGTACCTTACCCACACAACTATATAGCTATTTTGTAAATCATTTGCTATACCTACGATAATAAACTAAAAATATTTTCAATGGTAATAATATTGAAAAAAGGTTAGAGTTTTGAATAGATATTATATTAAAGAATAAAATCTGATTACCTAAATAAATAACTACTTATTAAAATTACGCACAAAACATTATCAATTAAAAATATGTAAAGGACTGGGGCTAAACACGTCAGCGAATGGATTCCAACCGTTATAACTTTGACAAACTTCTATGTTCAAGTAATTCCTTTCTAACCTTTGTGATATCATTCTCAAAGGCGCCATCATCATAGTCAAACTCTCCGCAGACATGTCTGCTTCTATAAATAAACTGTACAAATTCACACATCTCTCTAAAAATACTAAAATAACATTTTGATCTACATCTTCGTCGTCCACGTCTCTTTCATACTCGTTTATATGAACATTATCTAAAGTTGGACAACGACACAATATTCCAAATATTACATTGAAATGAATGTTTTCAGATGTCAACATAAAGTTCTTTAAGTTAGCTAAATGTATGGAGTTTGATAGACTCGACAGAATCTTTTCACAATTCTCCATGTACAGATTCAACGTTGTCAACACAGGACACTGAGTGAACAGCAATGAAAAAAATGCTTTCCTAATCGGTATATTATTTAACTTCAAAAACGTTAAATTCTCTAAACTTTTCCATGATTTCGGTAATGTTATTGGTCGACGATATTTCGATACTAAGCCAGACTGCCTACAGTAAACTGTTAAAGTTATTTTCTCAGGTAAATTATGCAAAATCTCGAACTTTTCACAAATGTCTATACAGTACCAGCTGTTGGGAGAGTCAATAATCTTCAAAACATTCTTGCTACCCATACTAAAGTATGTTGGAAAGTAATCTTTTAGCTTATAAAGTACATCTTTATAGAAATCATCGTCGAAGTTTGTTGTCTTCTTATTCCAAGCTTTAAAAACAATGTTACCATCTAACATAAAATCATGAGGTAAATGTGAACTTACTATTACTTTTAAATCGATGCAATTTGCAGTAAATACTTTGGCAAGTAGTGGTGATACGTATATCTCTATACTTTCTAAAGACATCATAAATATATATTCTAGATGTTCAAAGTTGAACTTCGTAATGCCGTCTAGTTCTGAAGACATTTTGTGAGTAACAGCGCAGTCTCTAGCGAGAACCGTCAACTTATTGAAGTTAACATCAATTTGATTATCAACTGTGTATTCGTTCTCGTTGTTAAAATGCACATAATCCTTATAGTTATCAGCTATTGTGATTTGTAAATTTTCTATACAATTAACGTCTTTCAAAAATTTAAAAGGCAGAGCGGATAAGTTTAAATCCATTATAACAAAATGTATATCCTCAAATTGCTTTATTTTGAAGAGCTCCTCACATTCTTTGGTATATCTATCGTATTTATAATGATTGAAAGATTTAAAGAAGTTTATACTGATCTTCTTTAACTTTGGAGGGCATATTTCTATTAAATCGTTTATGTCAATGTTTGTGAACGTTACATCTAATGATTGTAGCCTTTCAAATTTTGAAATATGTGATCTTAGTATATCGACGGTCAAGTCTGGTATTCCGCTCAAATTTAGTTCTAAAACATACATGCCAAGGTCTGCTATTAATTTTTCTTCTAATGTTTTAGCTGTAGCCAAACAACTTCGTGATAAAACCACAGTTCTAGGTTGACACCACGATGCAATATAATCACTTATTTCGTTACAACTGTTGTATATGTTAATCTGTGATTGAGTATCTAAATAATTAAATATTTTTGATCCTATTTCTACGGGTAAACTTAAAAAATCCATTAGAAACAATTTAAAATATAAATTTGGCTAAAAATGTAGTAATTTTGATTTTGTAAGACTAATGATTTTGACATTGTCACAACATAGTTTTCATGAAGCTCAAATATATGTAATAGATTAAATTCTTCTTTTTAGTTTTTAACATCGTAAAAACTTTGTTTTGATTGGCACTAGATGGCGTTCTGTGAATGTGTTAGGAATATTATAATATTATTATTGGTATTAGTATTGTTTGCTGATAAGATTTTTATAGTAACTTATTGTAAAAAGTTATTTTTCATTTATAGTAACTCGCATGTATATTTTAAGTAAGCTGTGGTTACCCATAGCTGAAAGAGCACCAAGGAAGACTATTTCATTTGTACTATTTATATTCTTAGTGTATCTTTTGTTGGTAATCTTAGATCTTAGATAAATAACTTTGAACACAGATAAAAGTTCTGGATTGTCGAAAGACGCAGAGTGCGACATCCCTTCTCACGTTGCGGACGACCTAGTTATGAAAGCGTTTATAGGGCTCACTAGCGCCGCCAATTGAAAAAAAAACATACTTCCCAAAAAGGATCCTATTTGCGAATAATGTATTTTTTCTATTGGCGGGGCTAGTGAGCCACGTAAAGCCACCCTTAAGATGGCAGAACACCGGTGGATGAGAAAGGCACAGGACCGCACAAGGTGGAGATATTTGGAGAAGGCCTATGTACTGCAGAGTACGTCCATCGGCAGATATATGACGACGAAGAACACAAACAATTTGGGTTAACTTACTACACAGTCAATTAAAACAACAAAAATACAATTTTAAGTTGTTTATTAAAATAATAATCGTTCAACTGAACACAAGACATGGGACCAGACCTAAAAAAACTGAGTTTTACTAATTTGACAATTTTCTCTACAAAAAAAAAATATATAACTGGCTACTACAGCCATCTGTCTTTACCCTCTTAACAATAAAAAACAACCTATAAAATCTATCAACGTAAGAAATAAGAGGCGCTTTCCAAGAGAATGCTTTTTTATAAACATTCAACAAAATAATAAAAATATGATAGGTATTTACGTACCTAAACTCATTAAAATTTTAATTTTTCTTTTATTAATTATAGATATGTCTAAATGAATAAGTTTTATCGTTATTTTGTTGAATTTTATAAAGTTAAACAATCTGTAGCAGCGACCTTAGGTTTTATGTGACGATACCTCCAGTTTGTAATATAATTTGGCACAGACATGATACCATTTTTTTTTAAATAATTCCCTGGCAATCCTTTAAGTTCTAGATGGTTTTGGCATCGGACAAAAATCATTTAAAATAATAAAACGTCAATTTTAATGAAAATAAAATGAAATCAAATCCATCATTCTCGTTATAAAAATCAAAATAAATCTTATCAATTAATTTTTAAGAACAAAAATCTAATTTAATATTTAGAAAACTAACAGTACCCATTTTTTTTATTTAATATTGCACAAATTTAGATTTCATGCAAAATCATACGAATGATTAATTTATATTTAATATTGTTTTTATATTGGTCACTTTTTAAATCTGAATAATATATTTTTGTCAGTTGATAAAGTAGAATTTTTGTCGTCCATTAAAAAACAAAGCCAATTTTAATTAATTTTTCAAATCACGAGAGCACAATTTTATAATCAATGTTAGGTGTTTGTATTTCAACAAAGTTAAAATTCTTAATAATAACAATAAAAAGTAATTAACAAAAAAACATTTGTTGGACAAATTAAACCATCCGAGAACATTCCGAGGGTACTTAGTCATTATAATATAAATGCAATATTTTTATACCAAAAAATGTCCTATATATTGTTGAATTACAAATTTATTTACATTTATTAGACTCTTAATAGGGGGTTGCCAATTACAAAACATTTTGTGTCTTCATTTATGTTTTCAGTTTTGAGTCAGTATTTAACTAATATTTTTTCATTTAAAATTCTTTTTTATATAATAATAATGTATACATATATGTAAGTAGCATAGTACTCTTATATACTAATATGACACAGTTAGATTATAACTATATTTTTACATCATGTATGTACTTACACATATACAGTGTCAGTGTTGTACTGTTATGCCCTACTCATTTTATTTCATACAACTGCTGCCATCTAGCTTTTAGAACACGAACTACGACTAAATAGGCAACGTCTAATTCCCGCACAAAGTTGATCGTATCAATTTAAATCATTTTTTTGTTAAGTTTCATACAAATAATAAAATATAAATTCTATTGAAATAATTACATGACATTGTAATAAAAATCAATGGTTTTAACATTGTAAATTTGTAAATCATAAGTTAAAATATTCCATATTGTTGTTTTTTAGGGCGTACAGCACAACACCGTTTTACTTCACTCATACAACGCGCCTAGTCTAATCTACGACAGTCTAACAGGTTCCGTACAACGGAAAAACAAGTTCCCTTCGTTTTGCCTTAACATTAACTTTATACAGAGCTTAAGACGAAGGGAAAACATTTTATAAAACTAAATTAAAAATCTATAACGCTAGATGGAACCTTATCTGGTGCAGGCCGTTGTTATGATAATATTATAATAAGGCCTTTATGTAGTTGACAAAAAATAGAGGAACAGTAGAAACATAGTTTTTTATTTAAATCAACTTTTTTTAAAATAAATCACTAACTGGGAGTAAACAAGAGAACAAAGTATGTGACTTTTTGAGTACTTCGCGTTAGTTAGCGATATAATAAATGCATTTTTAACATCATAAATTAAAACAATTAGTCGATTAAAGGCCATATGACATGGCAGAAAAAAAAATATTTAGGTAGTTAAACAGAAAAATCAATAAGTACATTATGTTTCTACTATTTCACTTTTTTTATCACTTCACTACAGGTTACCATTTAATAACCAATTCTAAAACAAGTGAGAAAATAAAAATGTAAACGTCTTAACGTATCAAGAGGCCTGTTCAAACAAAAATGTTCATTAAAGAGAGAGCAATAGAATTGATAGTTGTTCGTCACAAAGTAATGAACTTTTTTGTGGATACATCGTTTTTATTTTAATTTTCGATCATAAATGAATGTAATGTGAATGATTTAAAGAATTATAAAGTTATTGACGTTCATATTAAAGGTGGTACAATTAATTCGGAAATAAGTTGTTTTTATTCATAAATTTTGGTACTGTCTTGTCCAATTCACTTATTAATAGTTGGTATTAAATGCTACAGCGACCAAGTATAAGTGCTGCCATGACTCAGAGACATCTATTAGTCATTACAAACAACTTTCACAGAAACAAGACAATAACTCTACAATTCTTTAAAATATAAATATACCACTCAAAGAAAAATTAATTTGTAAAATGTTTATTTTATTTTGTTTGGTTAATGGAATCAGTGTTATATGTATAGAGATATGTCAAAAATACAGATGACTATTAATTAGGTACTGATGGTTTGTACCCATACTTTTAATAACCAAATTGTAAGGATTAAAAGAAATTATAGAGCAAAGTTCTTGAGAGATAATAAGGTCAATAAATATGGCAATGAAGTGGACCGATAATAGCTTTTATTTTATACTATTGTCGTTATGAAAATCTTTAACAAAACGTGCCTTAAAGATATTAAAAAAAGTGCAAGTCTTTAGGGGTACATCAAAAGAATTAAGCCGGTAAAAGAAGCCGGAATAAAAGAAAGCATTCCTTAAAATGGCACATACAAATGTGACTAGTATAAAAGTATTTTTTTACATTTGGATACTAAAAGTATGAGTGTTTTAATTATAAAATGCACTATAAATGACTCGATTCCGGCTCACAATTTTGAGATCATTTCGACTACAGATGACTACGTAAATGTAACGGTAGAATTAGGCTTGACTTCAACAACGTAGCCATACTTACTGACCGAATACGTCCTAAAGTAATACCAAGCACTTGGTTTAGTTTATATTATTATATTTTTAATTTATATAAATTAGGCCCTTTTACATTATTAACATGAAATGGTATGTTTAGATTTATGATTATATTTTTCTTAATAAAAATCGCCGGTGAGCGAAGTTAAATAGTACACAAAAGTGCCGGTATTACTGTAACACGGCACTCGTCAACAGTCGGACAGAGGTAGTTTAGTCACTACAGTTATCTCGGAGCGTTAGAGAACTTCTGCTGTAACAAACGGTAATCCATAACGTTCATATCACAACCAACACGACTCGCTTGCGATGGCCGCTAGGTGGCGCGAGTAGCGTCCCACACACAATGTTCAATGACACACAACACACACATTAAAACTAGACGCTCACGGTTCGTATACGTTTGTCCAGTACGAAGCGTAGAGCGTATAGGTTTACAGTATAACGTCCTGGCTGTCCTACTCTGGTAATAATTTAGTTCGGTCACTGTGTAGTAGAATGTCCGTCGAACTAGAATGTTGTCAGAGTGGGCGGCGTGCTGGCGTGTGCCACTGCACTATGAGACAGAGATGACCTCGTGCGGGGGGCGCGGGGCGGCGCGGGGCCACGTCTGCGACGTCAGCTGTCCGACAGACAGCGGGTTATTGGCATCTCTGGGGTTCGTCCCGACGGGGTTGCGGGGGGGTGCAGGCGGAGGGTCCGACGCGGGGGATGCTAGCGACGACAGCGCACTGAGTCCGCCAGGACTAGACGCGGAGTTGAGAGGAGTGTCCGCGTCATCATCAGACCCGTCCCACAACTCTTCAAGCTTGACGTCCTCTTCAGAGCAGGGCGACTGGGGCGTCGCCATGGCCAGGGGAACTGACCCGGACGCTGCAGCGAGGGCTTCCATGTAGCGTACGCATTTCTTCTTCCGCCTATAACGTGAAAATGTATTTTAGTTTTCTGGTAATTAATTTAACATGTTAAGACTGTTCCATAATTTTAATGTATTAATAAATATTGAAAACATTTTATTAAGGTCATAACATATTCAACAAAATGGTTGATAAATCACCAGTTAGTGTAACCAGCTCCAAAGACAGGGAGGTTCCGTTTAGAATTCGCTTGTATTTTATTTGTTTATGACCAAAGATCTAGGAATGTTTTGTTATTCTTTCGATAAAAATGGGGCAATTAATCTAGTATTTTAAAAGTGATTAAATTACTGTGAATCCTCTAAGTATAATAATATGTCCTAACGCTTTGACTTTTCTTGGTTTTTTTTATTTGAAAATAGCGACGGTACAAAATAACAGATGGCGCTAACTGCTGGTTTGCAACAAACCAATAATTACAATAGAATTAGGAACAGTCTTCATAGTTAAAAATAATAACTAGCCTACAACACATCGATCACATCAAAAAAATATAATATTATGTAGTTTATTGTTAACTTAAACATGCTGAAAAACATTTGTTAACTGTAGAAAATAAAAGCACTCGAGGACATCCTGAACACTCATGCTGAAAAAAAATTTTTAAGAAAAAAAAAACCATTTTTTTTAGATTGTCGTTGTTGAACCAAAATATTACTTTATTATTTTATTTGTCGATGGTAGTTTTTAATTTTTTTAATTAGTAATCTATACTAATATTGTAAAGAGGTAAAGTTTGTGGGTTTGTGACGTTGTAGGGGGTAAATCTTTGGATCTACTGAACCGATTTTAAAAATTATTTCTGTGTTGAATAGTCCATTTATCGGGCAGTGTCATAGGCTATATATCACGCTATGACTAATAGGAATGAAGCAGTAATGAAATATGTTTAAAAAGTGCCGCGTTTTCTTCGCCGCCTAACGAAGTGGACACGGGTCAGCTAGTTTTATATACATATTTATATTCACGTCTTGTTTCCACGGGGTTAGGCAGAGGCTACGAAGTAGTAAATATATTATTAGTGTTTGATGTGTTATAAAAAAATTACACACTTTTGGTATACTCGTAGGTGTCATGTATTACATAGATGGTCGATGGTTTGACCAAGTTAGAGAGGCCACCTCTTCCTCTAATTTCTACCAGGTGGTGAGATCCACTTTAGACCGCAACCGATGGAGACGTCTCGCTCGGTTAAATGACTCTCGCAACAACGATCCTCAGCAATGAGGGACCGATTAGAGAGAGAGAGAGATTACATAAGTGGATTTGACGTTACAAACAGACAATTAAATATTATTGATATATCGAGGATACCAAATACGTATATACTTATTTCTTACAATAAAAATTACTATGTCGTTAAAGTGGCACATTTTGGTTCAACAACAACCCGAAGTATAGAAAGTGTTGGACTATTTTTTGATTTTTTAATGTATTCTATATGCATGGTTACCCAATAGCTGTTTAAAAAAAAGGTCTATTTCAAATGAGATTACCATAAATTAAATTATATAATTATCTAAATGGTGACCAGATCGTCACACAGGTATGGAGTGTGATAGGGATTTCTGTCTTTTAATTATTCTTATTGTAATAAGAAATAAAATATTTTTTAGGTGATTCAGGATGATGATAAAGAAGGTTTCATTTATCATAACAGCCCATTAATGTCCCACTGCAGGGACGGGCCTCCTCCCATGACGGAGGGATACTTAGCCTACTTATACCACGCTGGCCAGACGGATTTAATTGTAAGTTTTCCTTCTTTTTATTTCGTAAAGATAATATTCACGAATAGTCCCTTAGTCGGATTTTACGACACCCATGGGATGAGATGGAATGATGATATATTGTATTCTTACTCCGTCATCACACGGAGACAACGTTTCATTCCCAAGAAGATTTGGTTTTTCTACAACTCTTGTGGTGCGAAAGACCTTTTAAAGATAATATAAGGCATTTAGCAACTGTTATTTATTTATTTATCATAATATACACTGTCCTTACAGGATATTTAACCTAATACAACAGTGTATAAATATTATATTACTTAAATCTTATGTTATGGAAAGACCACACCATATTCCAAGTTGAATCTAGGCATACTTTACCAAATTTTAACTAGGTATTTGCATAAATTACTGTCTGTCTTATCCTATCAACCTAGGGACGTAGGCATACTTCTACAACTTTAGGGAATTCGCTTATTATTCCTAATTACTAAGCCTTTCTCATTCAAAGATATCCCACGATTTCATTTTTTAATCTTTTTTAAAACATTAAAAATTCAATAAAATGTCCATATTTCTACCCTATGTTATATGCATCTATCTACTACAATATAAACGCCATTCCATAGACAATATCAACTCAGTCAGCTTTTCTTTCACACGAACAAAAAACATAAAATATGCATATTTACTTATTAAAGTAAAATTATTATTCTTAAAAACTAAAACACACTTAAAATTATTATTTGCAACTCAGCTATGACGTAATTAAGAGTTTTATAAGTTTTTATTAAGATTTATTATTTATTTATAATATAATTTAAAAAATGCTAGGTATATAATATGTCTATAATTAAGACCTCTATGTCCGAATCAACACCAAATATACATATTGAGCATAATTTTGGTACAATTTGGTATAGTCGAAAACGAAATGGCTTTATCAGTTTTGACAAAAAATTCTATCAAAATTCAAATTCATTAAGATCGTTTTTTAATGTTTTTGCGTGAGCTTGACGTCATTGGCTGACCGTATTCAAAACTATGCTTAGATTAAAAGTGCAATCTATTTTAAACTTTCACTTCAACGCAATAAATAATAAAATCTACTAACACAATACAAATGTCACTAATTAAACTGTAGAGTTTGTATGTGAAGAACCATTAAATAATTTAAAACTAAAGTCAACTTGTTACTTGTGACATTACAAGCTTGTCTTTCAGAAAAACTGAAAATGTAGAATTTAACCACCCAATTGTTGCACCTTAAGAGTGGACTTCGTGTCAGACTAAAATATAAAATGATAAAATACTTTAATCTTTGCTTATACTTAATCATTATTATGTGATTGAATAGTATTAAATAAATATTATTGGCACTAATGCCAATAAAAGGATTCTGATAAATTTATTGTTGCTATGTTGACACATGAAATAAATAAAATATGATAAAAATATTAAATAAATAATATTTGAAATTGAATAATTATACTGAACTTGAATAATCTAGTGTTTTCTTTCTTTTTTACTCACTTTTAACTCTTAAGTGCCAATAATTGTAGGACTTCTAACGATTAGTTGGTTTACCCTAATTTGTTTTATATTTTAAAATTACGAAAACTTTAAATTGAAATATGCGCCAATGACGTCATACAAGAAATGATAGGGATGGACATAGAAGGAAAAAAGAGAGAAATTCATTAGATCATAACGTTTTACCGAAAATATGCTCTAGTAACAGTCAATAACGTTGACTTTACTATTTGTTTTTATAAATATCTAACGACTATTTGCTAATACAAGAGAACTGATATGTCAAAGTAGCGTCATGATTTAGCTGATGTTTTGTTGTGCGATATTGAACCTAATAGTTTTATGACATGCAACTAACAGTAACTCTAGAGGTGATAAAGCCATTTAGTTCTCGACTATACAATAAGTTAAATATAATATAGAGTAAATATAGACTTTAACATCAAAACAACATGTCCTAATTACGTCATAAAATAAACTCGTCTAGAACACATCTAACACTGACTACAGCATTGACAAACCGTGTCCTTGATGGCGGCGGGCGAGGGCCGGCACTAAAGGTTGACGTATGTGGGCTCCTGCGGACTGACCAGGCTAGACCCCGCCAGAGAGGTCGCCGGCTCTGGCCGCAAGAGGCCCAGCCCGCCGGATACCATCACGCTAGTTGACTCGGGGCTGTCACCCGGAAAAACATGCATACGCACCACGAAAGGACATGAAGGATTTTTGTTAAGGAAGTGAGACATAAAATTGTCAAAAATAAAAAAGAAATACGAGTCAAATTGCGTGTGGTTTTTTTGTATTTTATAAAATAAAATAATAATTTTAGAAGTAAAAAATAAAAAATGTGGTAAAAAATAAGTGACGTTTCACCAATAGTGCCAGCGGTTCCGGGATCCATGAGAAGCGGCAATCATAAGTGGAAAAAACATTTTGTATAAGTAAAAATGAATTTTTTTAACAACATTTATTTTAATATAACGATGCATATTCAGAAAATGTGTCAAGATTTTTTTGAAAGCTTTCGACAGATGATTGCCTTTCCTCCGAACAGCCTCTATGATACTACGTCCTCCTAACACCTCTCTACTTCCATAACTTCGGCTACTTTCAAAAAAATCTATTCTTTTTTATCTAATTAATTTATTTCTTTGTGAAAAGACACATTTTCTGAATTATCTGCTTCGCTGTACACCGGTAATCCTTATTTTACTAATATGTAAATTTATAAATTATAACACAGAAACAATAATAATACAACAACTACATATATTTTTATTGTTCTTAAATAAAAATGCGTAATTATAATAATGTCCGGATCTACTCTTGGTGTCTAGAAGACGTTCCAAGTCTTTCCACATAGAAACAATACGAGAGAAAACTACGATAGTAAACGTTACTACCGTAGTTACGTACGCGAACATTTTGTACAAGCATAAATAAAATAAAATAATAAATGTATCAGTCCTACCTGCAAGGCTTGCACCATTGATTCTGTTGATCGAGGCCGTACCTCGCTCTACATTTCTTCAAATTATTTCCTGAAAGTATACATTTAATACGTTTAGAACCAATCCTTAAATTCCAAACTATAAAAAAAACATTAACAGTACCATAATGTTAGCAAAATAACAATACTACCATTGCCAATTAATTATATCATATAAATATGATGTCGAGTAAATTTTGTTTTAAAGTTTAAATCAAAATAAATGGCTGCTTTACCCAAGTGCACAAATAAGTTTACCGGAAATCATATTTGAGGCATATCAACACAATAACTAAACTACGAAAAAGCTTTTACATGCAATCCCCTTACTAGTTAGTATACATGCAGGACGGGATACGGACAAATGAAAGGGAACAACGGAAAAGACATTGGTTTTAAAAAATAACATACTACACGCATAAACTTTCAAAAATAAATACTAAAAAAAATGCTACGCTTTCGGAAAAATAAAGAACAAATAAACATGTCGACTATAAGCAAATTGAAGCAGAATAGGTTCTCCGGAATCAAAATAAATATTTATGATTTAATTTGGCCAGAATCATTACACCGCAGACACAAGCATCGGCAGCTCGGTACATGGCGAGCTAGAGGCGTACACCTCGGCTCGGCTCTGTTACATCTCTATTACACCTTCGCATACTTTATGTTCCGCCGAGGAAGGCTGTCCCAGCCTTGTCCGACATTAACTACACTCCCTGCAAAGCAATTACTTCAAGTACTCAGTATTGTCTGGCGTTCACATGCACGCTCCCACAACTTCGGCACACAGGAGCAAAACGGAAGCATAAAACCGGGACAACCTTCGAAGGACCACTTGCATCAGGGTTCTCTCTCATAATATAGCGTTTTAAATGAAATAAATAAATGCGATAAATATTAAATAAACAAAAATACTTGTATATGTCTACAACCTCGTACCCCTTCAACCAAGACAATGTTACTAAGTCGGGCGGTCCGCGCGGAGCGGAGTTCAAAGCAATTGAACTCTCGCGGGAGATGATAGGAGACGGGAGGGGAGGGGCGATAGGCGCGGGGCAGGGGGGGAAGGGGGAGCAGCCAACGTCTTAATCCTTCATTAATTGACCTCATTTTTTTAATGAGCCGAAGCGTGTATCGCATTTATACGAGGAGACATCGGCCGCTCCGGGGCATATGCATGTTTCGTGACCGATATAATTTAATGAATAGTTAATGTCAGCTGTGCCGACTCGGACACGTCAGGGGTCTGGAGACAGGACGGACATGTTGTGGTTGAAGGAAGGTAGCGGGACGCTCGTCGACGGAGTGAAAGGCAGTACCTCCATCGGTTGTCTCCTGTTTTCGTTTCCTCTTCTTGCCCCTTTGCGTATTAGCCCTAGACGACCAATCGGGATACAGTTGCATATGCAGCTGGCGTTCACGGCGCGCCAACTCGTAATACTTGGCTTGCTCCTCGCGGCCGAGTGCATGCCACTGTACCGTGTCAACAGACGCCGCAATATGGAAAGAAAAGAGAGAAATGCACTTCGACGGTGGACCAGGACCGACTGGCGCAAGTCCGCGCGACCCTAACGCAGGTGCTAGAAAAACAGCCGGCAGCGAGCGGCCCTAACTTATACAGAAAATTTAGTTCCTACAGAATGAGAATGGCCAATAGTGATGTTCCTCAGTGAACCTATTCTGCGCGCACGTTCGCGTCTCGTCTAGACATATAACAAACCAATATAGTTTCCGGGCGGAGGTGTAGGGTGTACAGTTCACGTTCACTGGACGACTACGTACACAGAACACGTAACACGTAAGGGCGCGTGCGGGCGCCTCACGGCCCGGTAACGTGGCGACATGGCCGCCCGCACGCGCCGGCACCCACTCCACTCGTTAGCACCGCTTTTCTAGCACAGCCACCGTCGCACACGCATTACCAACACACACACATACACACACACACACACGGGACTCGGGGGCGACGGGGGGACGTTACGGATGCTGTCGTTAGTGTGGGTACAAGCCGGTCTGTTAACACGGGGGTCACCGGACTAGCAAGCAAGTCTCCTGTGTTAGTGAGGGGTGCGGGACCTCTGGAGGGACGGACGGTGGGGGTCAAGCGAGTGTACACAAGCGTCCATGGACAGTTCCCAGGCCCTCGCAGTCGTGTCTCTGTAGTACCTCCCAGCTCAGCGGGACTGCGGTCCTTTTTCCGCTTTTTCTTTTTGGACCCGTAACCGTAGTTGTCCCGCGCGCTCCAGCCCGGGTACAGCTGCATATGTAGCTGTCTCTCCTGTCTGGCTTTCTCATAGTACTTTGCTTGTTCCTCGCGACTCAACGAATGCCACTGCGTATATATGATACCAGGATATTGGATTACCAGTCGCAACACATCTACCACGACTTCTTATTTATTCTTGTTAGGAATTTGATTGCCTTCCAGGAACACTTGTGTGTGTAACGGATTTGTTTCTTGGTATCTATTTATTATTTAATAAGATGCCTGATGGGCACGTTTCGCTTTGTTTATACGCTAGAATTTTGACTAATCATATTCCTAACAAGATTAAGATAATTTAGATTGAATACTGACTAGTGACGTTGCGTACAAAACGCCTTTTCATTGGGGGCATAAACTTGATCAATTTATCTTGGATCTTATTTAATTACTAGCAGTAATTTCTGAGATATATAGAAGCTACATCATTCGATACCAACATTCGTTTATTGCCGATAGATTTTCATTACCGATTACTTCTGGACGCGAATGTCTAACAAAATATATCTATTAATAATTTATGTATCATAATAATTAATACAGTAGTGATTAATTTTGAATTGATTATAGGTAATTGACATATGTATGTGAATTATAATTGTTAATTCATACAATATAAGCACGATTATTTGGTATCGGGATATTGCGGTTCGACGAATTAAGCCTGGTATTTAATTTTACCATAAACACAGTATTCCTATCGACATTAAACGATGTTTGTACACGATATAAAAAAGATAATTTTGACACGATTTTGTTAATTACATCAAAGTAACTGAAATAAGAAGACGAAATATCTAAGTGCTTGCATAAAAAAAAATATTATTCTGTCACTGATCCAATAAGTTTCAATAGTTTATTTTGAAAACAGAATCCGGACCAACAATGCATTTCTCTTTTCTTGAAACAAAAAAATAAAATAAAAATTTGAATATAGAATAGCTTTGAAAAAAGAATAATACAGATAAAATTAACGTATTTTTGTAGGTCAGCTGAAAGTCAAACTCACCCGTCGGCCTAGTATCTGGTTGATGGCTGCAGACTCCTTCAGGGTACACTCGGCCACAACTTTGGCCCTCATTTCTTTCATATAAAGCATGAAGGCATTTAGAGGTTTCTTTATATGAGGCTTTTTGTTTTGTTCTTTGTTGTTCGAATTTGAACTTTCCGCTGGTTTGTCGCTAGATGAACTGCTGCTACCCTTTTCTAGTGACCTGGAAAATGTTTTTGAAAATTTATGAAATAAGGAAAGAATTCTAACCGACTAAGGGACTATCCGTCAACATTATCTTTACGAAATAAAAAGAAGGAAAACTTGAAATTAAACCCTATACTAATCTGTCTGGCCAGCGTGGTATTAGTAGGCCAAGTATCCCTACGTCACCCGTCCCTGCAGTGGGGCATTAATGGGCTGTTATATAAGAAAATAATTAATATTTTATTACTCTTTTAGTGTAAAACATTCAGGCCTTCGACAGGCCTTGGTGTGATAGTATCCCGGTACAGGGTTGATATAACAACGAGTAGGTAGTATTTTAGTTCTCTTAGTAACATATAGTACTTTGTTAAATAACAGGGCTAGAGACTTAACATAATCTGAACAAGCCTTATACTCCAGGACAGCGTGGTAATTATATATACTAAGTTATCCTCTATTACTGGAGGGAAGAAATCCTATGTCCTATCCCCTAATAGTAGAGCAAAAAAACTTGCAAAGTATTAAAGTACAGTTGTCAACAAAAACATTACCATAAAATTAATTTTTAAAAACAAACATGTCAAAATAAAAATAGGTACAAAAATAAAAAAAATTTAATCGTATCTATTTATCATCATCCAAGGATCAATATGTTAATCCGAGTTTAGGTGTTAACGACACCAGTCAGACAGACGACAATAAACACAGCGCGTCCGGTTGGAAATAGACGCGGGTTTCCGGCGCGGGCGCATGCTACATCATACTGTATATCAATCGTGTATGAACGATGGACGTAATTATTGTATGAGTTTTTTTTACGTATTTGTGTGAGGGAATGGGAGTGTAAAATGTCGTCACCCTTTACTGTGTCGTAAAAGTAAGCCTGTTACAAGGTAGTAATAGGTTTCTTGAGCAATAAAAATTAATTAGCCAAATTAAACAATCTCAATTCTTTGCGGTCAAGATAACAAAAATTATTAAGTAACAGACTAGTTATCAAGCTACTAGCTTTTTAAACAACCATTAGTAGTATCTATAATTTATCGTGTAACCATCACATTTACCATATATTATCATTTCTCGTTTTTGCACTCTATTTTATCGTAAAGATGTAAAAGAAATATTATCTCTAGGAAACCAATAGAAGGTAAATAGCGCATTGTATGGTTAGCGTGGTATTAGTAGGTCAAGTTTCCTTTCGTCAATTAATGAAACCCATAACTGCATTAATGTTTCAATGATAAAGCCACTACAACTTCCTAAAGAACATTGCCCGTCTAAAATTAATCTACCATACGATTAAACGCCACAGTGTCTAATTAAACAAGAAAGAAGGAAAGAAAAAACCCACTTAAAAAACGACTTCCTGTAAATGATGGTATTCTAAAACAGTATAAATAGGACCGATAAAATACTGACTCACATGTAAGTTTTAGTTTATATGTATAATATAAAAGTTTTATGCACCAAATTAGTTCTGAATATAACCAAGTAGCTGGAAATATACGACTTCCTATGGAACGTTTTAAAAAATTGGAATAAAAAGAGAATGAAAATTTTGAACACAATATGCTTACGCCCAAACGAGGTATTCGTCGGCGCGAGCGCAGTAATTATGTGTTATGTACACTCGACAAGACAAGTTTTCGACAACATAAATATTAGTTTATGTTATGTTTATACGTAAATGGGTAGTTAATTAATCAACGCTTTTAAAAAGGGATTGACTGACGGTCTATTTCTTTTTTAGTTTGTTGTGTTTTTAATAATCTATTATAGACTTTGAGACCTTTTGCTAAACGCTACAATAATCAATATTTTGCAAACAGTTATAGTAACTAATTTGGGTGATTTTCTGATCCTAAGTTCAACTCTATATAGTTCTAAACTAAGCGAAGCTTGTACTATGGATGACCATACTAATATTTTTTTTTTGCATATAGACACAAGCAAACATTTAAGTTTTAGCACACAAAGATTGACATTAAATCGAACCGGAAAACTTGAAATTAAACCTTATACCAATCCGTCTGCCCAACGTGGTGTTAGTAGGCCAAGTATCCCTCCGTCACGGGAAGAGGCCCGTCCCTGCAGTGGGACATTTACTGGCTGTTATGCGATGATGATGGTGATGAACCGGAAACCTCTTTATAACAAACTTAGACTTAACCCATTACGCTACAGAAGTTGTCACATTATCCCACTAGTATTTATTTAAATTACATTTTGTATAATAATAATTACACTTGTTAATTTGTATTTATAATCTGTATATTACATTTAAGTATGTATAAAATGACTTCCGTTATCAAAGTAATTTAATATGGCAATATTTTTTTATACTAATTGTCTTGAATGTGTCGGTTAAGCCTAATTATAAAGCTAATTGATTTTTATTTATATTTTATTTAAACTTTTTATTAGAATAATGTATGTTAAGTAAAATAATTATGTTTTAACTGTTGTATGTTTTTTCTCTAATTAGTATTAATGAAGTCGTCAGAATTTGACCACGATAGTGTAGTATAGTGTTTTTTACTATAATTATAACAGCATGTTAATGTCCCACTGCAGAGACAGGGATAAACTTGCCCTCCTAATGTCACGCCATATTGATTAGTATGAGGTTTTTAGTTTTGCAATTATTTCTGAGATCTACAAATTGTGTTCTTAATGTTCCGTATCCGTTAAATTTTCTTGTTTCTTGTATCCGTTAAAGTTATGTCCCTGTGATACAGCACTTACTCCCTAGAGCAGGAGTTGTCTAATTTTAAAGAATAGTAAATGAATATCGAGTCCTTTTTTCACTTTCCCTTAGTTTTTTTACGGTATCAATAAGATGATGTGAGCTAAAACTATCGTCTTTCATTGAAATCTTGTAAGTAAAATGCAATTGCTTAAATGTGTGATGTAATAATGTCCTTGGTGCGAAAGCATTTTGTTAACGACAGTGTAATTGAGACGAACCGTTAGCTCATACATCATCTTAATTAAATTTCTTCACCAGACACTTATTTACATGACTGTACATGGACATTTGTGATGTGGTTTTATTACAAGCGATAAGCGTTATTATTATTGTAGTAAGCTAAAGTGGCAATGGGCTTGTCATACAGATATGACCAATGAATGTTGTGGCAAACTTGTCTTGAATTTGAACCCGCGACTCAGCAAGTGTAAGGTGTGGCATCTAACTTTGTGAACCATTAATATAAATAAAATTGAATAGGACGGGCATCCTAAATTGATAGAGTTGAACTCTATTTACTAATATCATGTTAACCAGACTGATTGGTTCATAAGGTATTTTATCTGGATCCCAAGGACAAGACTTAAAAAGTTTACTTACCTATACAAATCACCTGGTAAACTTAATATAGAACAGCAGCGGCCCATCTCTACAGAGGGCCTCTGTAGAGATGGGCCTCAAAAGGTATTATTAAGGTATAAAAATCAAAGAAAAACATTTAAGTAAAAATCATACATTAATGTTAACATGTGTTTCACCCTTGTGTCATTATCTTCAATCTATGCAACGAAGGGGGGTGTACAGTATAATAGCATCGATAACATCACGCTACGATATACAGAGATAAGCAGCAAGGGTGTTACTACAACAATATAGTGAATTGAATCATTTTGTAAAACGTTTGTTATAATTATTGTAATTTTAAATTCTGATACGAACTAATTTATATGTAGGCGCGTGGCGAGAATAAATTTTAATGTTTTTATTGAGACAATTGAAACATGTTTTTATGTTTATTTTTGTTAAGTATATATAGGTAATATCGCTTGTCTTATATTAAGCTTAATATTAGGTCTTTACCTATGAAATTGCCTTTTGGATGAAGATTTTATCAGAAGTTAGATTTTTCATACTAACGCTTTCTTGTTTTTTTTTTAATAGTTATTAAACTTATTAAAATGAAGTTTGGTATATTATGTAATGACGCACATTCAAGCTAACTATTGTGTTTAAAACAAAGGAAAAAAAAGTATCAGAAGAAGAAGTTACAGTTAAACAAATGGGAAAATCCATGTTCACAGGCTTATTAATAATACAAATGAGGAGCAGGAGGCAAACGAGCCAGCAGGTCACCTGATGGTAAGTGATCACCGCCGCCCATGGGAATACGCTCGTTTCTTTAAGCGCCCCAAGTCGTAACGAAATATCGGCATTTTCTATTGCCTCATTAGTCAGTACTTTAACTGGAAATGGAACACAGATCTCACTTATAAAGATATGCTATATCAGCCACTGTACCACAGTTGCTGTTATTTAAACTAACCCTGATAAAAAACCGTATAGACATAAATATAAAGTTTAAACTTACCTAGCATATCTTGAGTGGTGTGAATCAAGGTCTGCTTTTGAAGGGGGTGGGGGCACGAGTGCTGGGCCTAAGCCCAAGCCCAGTCCACCACCCAGTGTTGGGGAAAACCGGTATAATTCACTGTTGAACAACAAAATAGGTATTAGTATTCCTATAATTATTATTTTAAAGAAGAGAAGTCAATACCAAAGGTCTGCAATCCACTAATGATTATTCTGATCCTAGATACCTTTTAGGTCAGTAATAAAATATTAATCCGTTAAAGTCCTCGCGGCTTAGAATTTGAGGCTTATACTAAAGCCTAAACTCGATGTGAAATCTTTGTAAACAAACCATGTTATGACCATGTAGGGTCACAGCATTCCAAAATATTTGTAGGTATTTAAAAATGAGAATTACATTAGTATTTCCGTATTTTATGACATAATTTGGCATTATCAGCTATCAAGACGACATGAAGTAACTACGGCGCATGTGACGGGGTTTTGTATTTGCCCAGAAAAGTAAACTAGTATATTTAAATTTTTTTATAACAATGAACAACCCTAATTATTTTGCCTATCAATGGTTGCTAAGCACAGGCTTGTTATTAAACATTTCACATCGACTTCCTTTATTCTCAAAATATTAGATTCTTGTAATATTAGATTAATAAAATAGCAGATTCTCAATATAACCAAAGTACAGTCAATAAGAAAAACATTAAATTATTTTGTAATTTTTTTTTTTTGATGGCAAAACAAAAAATATAATCCACTTTAACTTAAACAATTAATATAATGGCAACGACACGCATAATTCATGCCAAAGTCTATACCAGTCTAGTCTAGTCTATAGTCTATATTGGCCTAAGTATAGTTTGATTGTTTAAGTAATAAGCAAATTAATAATATCATGAGTTAAAATATACTTTCTTTAGGAATCTATCACAGTGCAGAAAATATATTTTTAAAAGAAGGTGATGAATAAAGAACATATAATCATCATCATATCGGTCAATAGACGTCCACTCCTGGACATAGCCTCCTCCAAATACTGCTATTAATAATAAGTTAACATTTAATTTTGAAAATTCTAAAAAAAAGATGTGAAATAATATAATATAATGACGCTTACCTCGATAGACTAGAACTGGATATCGGCAGAGATGTAGGGTACGGACTTCGAAACCCGCTCGCCGCAGACGATATAGGGTACATACTAGGGGTATGCCTGAAAATATAAACATATTCAACATTTGTATAAATTATACAATCAATCGAACCTACACTACGCACTAACTAACACGACAGGCTTGAAGTTGTTGTTTGCTGCGCAGATGTCTGTGTTGAAACTAAATGAATATTTTTTTAACGACCTCTGTGGCGTAGTCGTTATGTTACACGGTTGCTACGCAGAGGGCTTAGGTTCGATTCACGCTCAAAGCAAATTTATGTGTGCATGAACATGATTGTTTGCATTGGTCTGGGTGTTTTCTATGTAAAATATGTTTGTATTTACAAAAAAAAGTATGTAAGTATGTCTATCTGTAGACCTGCAGTCTAGTAACCATAATACAAGCTCTGATTAGTTTTTTCTTTGATTTTGTTCCTATACATGCGCGAATTACTCTTATAGTTAACTTCAAGCCGTTCGTGTAAGTTTGTGCGTAATGTAGGTAAATCTAACATTTGTTCACCTCAAATTGTCAGGGTAGCGAGACCCGAGGTCCAAGTATTTTGGTAGTGAGTAATGCAGCCGGCCATCGTAACTCCTACAACTGGGAGTTTTCAAAATTGTAATTATAATTCAAAATCTTTTATTCATAGATTTAATTTTTATTTTTTCAACTCCCGCAATAGGGATATCCTGTCGTGTCTTACGACTTCAGGGCCTTTACGTGGCTCACTAGCGCCGCCAATAGAAAAAAAAATCATATGTAATTGGCAAATAGGAAAAATAATGTAAAATATTGATAACAAAGTCTTGAGAATCGGCAGTAATATTATATTTGTATATCTCAATTTTTTTTTCAATAAGTTAAATTTTGCATTCGAAAAAAAAACGGCCGTTTTTGTTTATAATGCAATATTTTATTTAATTGAAAAACATTTAAAGTGTTGAAAGTGTGTTATACAAATACTTTATAGAAAAAAATCATAATTCGCAAATAGATTTGCGAATTTTGCTTTTTTTTTCTATTGCGGCGCTAGTGATCCCTATAAACGCTTATAAGGACTTACAGGTTTATAAGGACTTCGAGGACTTAACATGCATCAATTTAACGGACACAAAGAACGTCTTAAATTAGGACAATAATTTGTGGATCACACAAAGATTTGTCCTGCAAAGGAATCGAACCCACGATCTCGTGGCACGCCAGCCGATCGATAAATCCATGAATAAAAGATTTTAAAAAAGCTAAGACTGGAACAACGTTTGTATAAGTCGATAGACCGTTCTAAGGAAGAGAATTCCGACATAACTGCCTGTGAAAGCCTAGATATATAAACGACCTCTAAAAGGTATATCTCCCACAAAAGAAGTATTCTCATTTCGAATTGATCAATAGAATAGAATATCTGTATTTGTATAAAATGTGGTAAGTACAAAAATACATTTTAATGGTGCAGGACACATTTTACCATAATGATGGTAAACAATTTATTTTTTCTTTCATTTAAATAGTACATAATTAGTTAAGATAACATATTTACGTATATTTATAAATTACATATTTTATTATTACATAGCATTATTATAAAATAATACGAAAAATGGCGTTGAATGCTACTTAGTTTTATACTTGAAATACAAAAAATATCTGTAAATTACATTATAGCCATTATCATTTTGCTTTTTTTTCCAATTAAAATCCTTTTAGATAAAAAATAATTTTGAATCGTAAAAGTACTGTTTTCGTATTGACAACTAAAATTTAAAATAAGGGTTCGAAATTGACAACATGATAAAAATATTTACGAGTGTAAAGAATTTTAAATGAAATTTTAAGTTAAGTGAAATTTTATGTTTAAAAAAACACACAAGACATCTCTGCAGAGTGCAATTGTAGCAGTTATTTCATACTTGATAGGTTTTTAAATATTCATTTTTAAACATCTATGAAACCACATTTTTAATCACATTATTCACTTTGGTTTAAAAAAGCGCATTGATAGTTATTTTATTCGTAAAAATGAAATATAAAAACTACAATAAAAAGAATTAGAACCGAAAAAGTAGAGCGAATTTTTCTTCTTTTTTTATGTATGTATATTTATTTATTTCATTCCAAATTAACCAAAAGTAAACTTTACCTGTTTAGGGTTAAATGACATTTTTGCCTTGTTTATTAATGAAAAATCTATACCGAAAATATATTTCAAAACTTATTCTACTGTCATTTTTCTTTGTGAACAAGATTTTTAGATTATGATCCCGCACCTACTGATTTTAGCGTGCTATTTATAACCTACAAATATTCAGTATAACTGTGCCTGCAATTAAACTAAAAAATTAACTAATTTTAAGAATAACAAAAACACATCCAATCTAGCAAAGCAATTTACGCAGATAATCCTGCTTAGGTAGTAAAATAAACAAATAAAGGTAAACTCACCATGAAGCGGCAACCTGCGACATCTCAGGGCTCAGCATGGGGTAGGGGTAGGTACCCCCTGGGAAAGGGTACATGGGCGTCCGTACCAGACCCGCCGCTGTAACAAATGTACCCGTCAATATACAGAAGGCTATATGACTAGATTAGTAGTTTATTTAGTTGGTCGGAACACATAATTGTTTTTAAATGCAATTATTTCGTTTTTTTGTAAGAATAGAGTATAAAAAAATATGTAGCCACAGCTCTCTCTTTCGTATAATGGGTGTAGTAAAAGACGCCTAATGTTAGATATATAATAGGTCGGGGAAAAAGTCTTTTCGCATAACGTAGGTATAAACTTATTATAAAATTTCTTTGACTGTACTACTCGTGTCTGGCTGGTTTTGGTAACATTAAAAAGGTTACATTATAAAGAAAAGAAAAAAATAAAAAAAAAATGTTTCCCGCTATTTTTCATTTGTTTTTCTCTCCGTAAAAATGAGTGAATCTAATGAAGAAATTAGATAAATTTTAAAATTTTATTATAAAAAAGGCAAAAATGCAACTCAAGCAGTGAAAAAAATTTGTGATGTTTATGGACCTGATGCAGTGTCAGTAAGAGTAGCACAAATTTGGTTCAAACGTTTTCAGTCCGGAAATTTTGATGTTAAAGATGCACCTCGCTCTGGTCGCCCTGTTACGAATAAAATGGACGCCATTTTTGAAAGAGTGGAGCAAGATCGGCATATTAGTAGTTACGATGTAGCTGAAGAACTGGGAATTGACCACAAAACAGTTTTGACCCATTTGAAGAAAGCTGGTTATACAAAAAAGCTCGATATTTGGGTGCCACACGAGCTCACTCAAAGAAACTTAATGAACCGTGTACTCATTTGCGATTCATTATTGAGACGTAATGAAACCGAGCCGTTTTTGAAGAGATTGATAAGTGGCGATGAAAAGTGGATCACGTACGACAAGAACGTGCGAAAAAGGTCGTGGTCGAAAGTTGGCCAGGCTTCACAGACTGTGGCCAAACCTGGCCTAACACGAAATAAGGTGATGCTGTGTGTATGGTGGGATTGGAAGGGCATTGTTCATTATGAGCTTTTACCGCCCGGCAAAACCATCGATTCTGATCTTTACTGCCAGCAACTGATGAGATTAAAGGAAGCAGTCGAGAGAAAACGGCCGGAATTGATCAACAGGAAGGGTGTGGTCTTTCATCACGATAACGCTAGACCACACACATCTTTAGCCACTCAGCAAAAATTAAGAGAGTTCGACTGGGAGGTCCTAGTGCATCCACCATATAGCCCTGACCTTGCGCCTTCAGATTTTCACCTGTTTCGGTCTCTTCAGAATTCTTTAGGTTCTGTAAGGTTGACCTCAAGAGAGGACTGCCAAAACTATTTGTCCCGTTTTTTTGATCAGAAGTCCCAAAGTTTCTACAGTAACGGGATAATGTCTCTGCCCACAAAATGGCAGAAAGTTGTTCAACAAAACGGTACATATAGGTATATTGTAAATAAATGTAAATAAACTTTGAAAAAAATGTCTTGACTTTTCATACAAAAATACGAAAAGACTTTTTCCCCAACCTAATATATATCTATTAGATCAACGAAAACAAAATAAAATTAAGGATAACACCTTATTTAACTTTCAAACTGATCTTTCTTTGAAAGTGAATAGTTCTTGTTTAAAATTCTCGAAGTTATTTCAAGTTTCAGTGTCCAAGTTCTTGTTTGGTGCATAAAATAGTTTTTCTTTCTTTCCTTCCTTAGTTTACTTTTACGACAATCACTTCCTTTTTCCATTGTAGCATTGAAAATATTTTTTATTGATATAGTGTTTTGTACCGAAATAATTTAGGAGTCAAGTAAACTTAAAAAATAAATATAAATTATATTTACTTGGTTTGGAGTCGAGCTGGTACGGTGGCGGTATGCCCATATGGGCTGGAGGTGGCTGGCCCAGGTCCCCACCAGGACAGAATAGTGACAAGCTTCCGCCCGCTGGTAGTCCCATCTTCCCAGTCTGAAACAAAGACAAAATAAAAAGTTAGTAAATTAATGAAAAAATATGAAAATTCCTCTATACCAAGGCATCCTAAAAGACTACAAGAACTAACAAAAGAATGCAAAAATAAAATATCAAAATAATTTACAAAGGCTCATCACCCATAGACAAAAATAAAAATTCCAAAAATAACTCTCACCATAGTTACAACAACAAATAACATCCCTCCGAAACCCTACAGAAAAATTTTCAGGAAAAATACAAAATAATACAAACAAAAAAAAAGCAAAGTTTTTTTTTTCAACAAAAACCCGACAACTAGTCTCTATGGCAAGACGACGCGTCATTAGCAAGTAAATTGCCGCCCAGAACGTATAAATTTCGTTCTACCCTCCGTCGCCCAATTATGCAAAATGGTGCCCGACGAGAGCCATTGAGTCGCGTCGCACTTCCGACCCGGAGTATCTCACCTCTAATTAAACTGGGAATTCTTTTCACCACTTTATTATACGATATAAACGACAGTACACCTAAGAGTTATTTAATTTTGAGCTTTTTTTTGCCTTTGTTCTGTGATTTCTTTGACGTACCTAAGATTTTTCGCTCATCATATGTGCCATTTAAAACGCCGCGTAAAGATGAATTTTTTTGGTGCTGAGGCTGGCAGGTTTACAGAGATCCGTAAATTAAACCAATATGAAAAATAATCAATTTATAGGTACAAATGGTACGGCGAACATACACCTATCTGAGACTTTACTCATAGTGATTACTATTACTTAACTTCAACCCTCTTTCTACATCGTACCGAATGGTCTACCATAAGATCGTGTAATGTACGGTTATGAAACCGTACACAATGGTTGTCTATAAGAAATTGCCATCGCGATAAGACAGATTTTCGTTCAATTAATTTAAGAATTATAGTTGTTTTTCCATTGTACAAATAAAGAGTTAAATATATAAATAACTAAACTAATCAAAAACCACCAGCTCAAAAGCAGTATCTAAAATTAAAAAGTGCTTAAAAATCATAAATTCATTTCAAGCAATTTAAAAAGCTAAAAGGGCTGACAATCCCTCCGCGACTCTTCCATATTCGAAGAGCAGGAACTGCTTATTAAGACAATAATTACCACGAACAAAGAAGCCCCACTAATTAATAATAAAACACGAATAAACAAAGACCTCCATTCACGCTCGGGACAGTTTAAAAAAGAAAAGAATAACCGAAACGGTGGTCGAAAAACCTCAACATGCGAGAGACGAACAAAAACGAACCCATAGACAATGATGACAGTCGAGACGCATAATGCGGGAGCAGCGCGTTCTTAATTTGAAAATATTTCCATAATAAGATTTGTCTATGGCGCGACCGGTATAAACAAAAGAGTTGAGCCTCGCTTTGTTCAGTTGACAGACGGTGATCATTCAAAATTATATCCACGCAATTAGATTGTGCTATTAAATATACACGAGATTATAGCGTTAAGTGGATAAGAGTAGCGGGTTTACACCATGGCCGTGCCACCTTATTATTAGCTAAACAACTTTTCTCGTTAAAACTTGCATTTTAAAATTAGTAGGCATCTTTTCAGTTTAGCTCGTACATTGAGAAGGTCCCTAATGAAGGCCAGGTGGAGTGGCCGGCTATTGAAGAAATCGCTGAGTGGGTAGTTATTGAAAGCGCATGAAAGCTTGGCGTGACGTCACCGCACTTGAGCGACAAGCCGCAGTCGCTAATTGGAACTCGTGGCGATAGGACGCGAGAAATGTTGCCTCAATCGACTAATACTTCAAATTTGAATAGGTTTGTTAACGAGCGGACTTCGAATGTTGCGAATAAAGTCAAGTATTCGGGTTTTCATTCAGTACATGCGAGTTATGCTAGTTAACTTTTAATTCGGTACTTGTATCGAAAATTCTAGTATAGATGTCAAATGGAATTGGAGAATTCCGTTAGGTCAGGGTATAGGCTAAGTGACTCACACAGGCGTAGGGTGCCTACACCCCTTTGGTTCACCAATGCGAACGAAGTAGGGCGTAATATCTTGAGAGTTCGGCCCCGGGGTTGGGGGCGTGGAAGTAGGATGCTGTGTTGCCATGGCGACCATGTGTAGGGGTGACGTACACGTGTCCTGTCCCTGTGTGGGTGAGGGGTGCAATACCTCTGTGTGAGTGTGCCCCGCGCACATACGACCTTGGGAGTTTTGGTCTAGTTTTAGATCATCGTTGTTTTAACTTCTCTGAATATAACTTTTGTTTGAACGTGTATTAGACTGTGTTTGTCTGGTGTTAATTCAAAGGGAGCTAAGGCTTTATAATTTATAACTATGAGCCGTAGGTTGTAGAAAACATGATTTTCACTGTAATTTGAATTCTAAAACCCGAGCCTTCACACCATAATATGCAATGTATTTAACTTGAATGATTTGCACACAGTAATTCCGTATTTTATGAGATAACCAAATTACTTAACTTCATATTATTATATTGTGTAAGACCGTAAATTTAAAAAGAAAACAAAATTAATGCATTTGAAAATCCAAAAAAGGAACATTATATTGTGACAATATAAGTAAAGGAAGAAGACATTGTTTCTCAGAAGAATTATTGACTAAGCGAATTACTAAAATATTATTAAATTATTTGAAAACAAAACGTATTTATAGATAATCCACACAAAAACATTACAAATATCTTTTAATTCCCTTTTGTAAATAAATATAAGGAAAATTTAAAGTACATTTTCTCCTCATAAACGATTCGTCGGAAGGTTGGGAGAAAATCTAACTGCAAAATTGAGGATAGAGGGGGTACAATATTCAAATCTGAATATCGGAGGGTGCCTTTAGGGAGGCTGGGGTTGTTGACCTCTTCCTACAGTCTGCTACAAGTCTATGTATAGTTATAATATAGAGATACTAGATGAGGCTTGGAAAAATGTACTTAATATATTACTCATACTTTTATTATAAAGCTATCTAGTCCTAAACTAAGCTAAGATTGCTATGGGGTACAAGATAACAGATAAACATACTTATATAAATATTTTTTCATAAAAACATCCATACTGACAAAAACACTGAGAAAATTCGCACAAAGATCTGCATTGAGCAAGTATTAAACTCGAGATCTTGGGTCGCAGTCTTGTACCCACCTACCTACTACGCTAGATAGGGTTAGTAGTATTAGTCCCCAGTAGCATTTTTCCCGAAAAAAATTAACCTTATTAAATAGAAGTTTATACATTATTAGGTTTATTTATTGTCGGAGAAAAATGCAACTGGGGACTAATGATACTAACCCCGCTAGAGAGGTCGTAATAATTGTATATTTACATAAAATGAAATACGTTGTTGTTAAGTGGCTATACGTACAAGGTATAGAATAAATAGTATAGTACAAGCTCAGCTTAGTTTGGGACTAGATGGCATTGTGTGCGAAATATTAATATGAGTCCGAAGATTAGTCATAAATCTAACTGTTCAGATGGTAAAGTAAAAGCAAATTGCAACTTTAGAATTATATACGTTAAAATAAATAAAATAAAGAATAAATACCCTCTGGTGACGGAGTAAGAATACAATATGTTACCACCCCATCTCATCCCATGGGTGTCGTAAAAACCGACTAAGGGACTATCCGTCAATATTATTTTTACGTAATAAAAAAGAAGGAAAACTTGAAATTAAACCCTGTACCAATCCGTCTGGCCAGCGTGGTATTAGTAGGCCAAGTATCCCTCCGTCACGGGAGGAGGCCCGTCCTTGCAGTGGGACATAAATGGGCTGTTATGATGAAAGAATAAATAAACAAAAATTAGACGTGTCATATCTAGTAAAGTAAGATCTACGCTCATCGACATTGAAGGGCATGCCAATTATGTTTTTGACGTACTCGGAGTAGGCTTTCGTCGGTATATTGAAATAGCCGCTGTTTTCACTACCAATATTTACAACGGGGTAGGTTTTGTGGGTTC
Source organism: Schrankia costaestrigalis (assembly GCA_905475405.1). NCBI lineage: Eukaryota > Metazoa > Arthropoda > Insecta > Lepidoptera > Erebidae > Schrankia > Schrankia costaestrigalis. The sequence continues at coordinate 8,449,162 of FR997850.1, forward strand.
GCCTTACTACGTATTTTATTTAGAATTATAATATATTGTAAGTTACATTGTTAGTTGGAAAAATATGGGAACGATCTGAGGGAACTTCAAGTCAGCAACTGGCAAGAGATGACTAAGGATCGAGCAGAGTGGCGTTCTCTCTTGTCGGAGGCCAAGACACATTTTGGGTCGTTGAGCCCTCCGTTGGCTCAACGACCCAAATATATCAAATATATAAGTAAGTAAGTTACATTACTAAAAAAATTATTTCAGAATGAGTTGTGATTCTCCTCTCTCTCCATTTCCTAACAAGCCGTTAAATTTCCACTGACAAGCCTTTGTCAGCGAACCCAATGGGAAACTTGACCTTCGTAAACCACTTTAGCCAAATGAATTGGTATAGGGTTTTTCGCTAAGTTTTCCATCTTTTGATTACATAGATCATCATCATCATAACAGCCCATTAATGTCCCTCCCGTGACGGAGGGATACTTGGCCTACTAATACCACGCTGGCCAGACGGATTGGTATAGGGTTTAATTTCAAGGTTTCCTTTTTTTTTTACTTCGTAAAGATAATATTTACGGTTAGTCCCTTAGTCGGTTTTTACAACACCCATGGGATAAGATTGGATGGTGACATATTGTATTCTTACTCCGTCACCATCACCACACGGATCATACAGTTTCATTTAATACATAATTAGCAAAGAGGACTGGTCATCGATTTGTAAGTCTTCAAACTCAAAAATAAAACATACATCGTTTTATGTTTATTCACCATTTTATATGCAAATGATGTCTCGAAAAGTACAGCAAACATTATCAATGTCATAAACATGGTTGAAATAAGCTGTTCGTCACTTAACACCCTGAAATCGGAAATTGTCGGAATACTTTGGTGTGTAGACAGAGAAGGAGATATAGAAATTACTGTAGCGTGAAAGAGAGGGAGATTTTTATGTCGCCTTTTCCTCTTTAAGTTCCAGTTTGGTCACTCTCGATATGGTCAGGTGATTGGACACCTTGTAATAATTTGGTTGCAATTATGGAGATTGCGATCTGTAAGAATTAATTTTTGGAATGTCTTTTACTTGTTTTAATAATTCTTTATGTGTTATTCGTACATTATTTCGGATTACTTGGCTCTTTATAAACTTTTAAATGTTTGTAATGAAATGTAAGTAAAAATTCATTTATTGGAAGGTTTTATATGTTCGTTGTCCCTATGTTTAAGTGATAATAAGTTTAGGATGTGGTTTGACAAGTTTAGACTTATTTTGGCATATTGCTAGTAGTCTTTGTCTTTGCTGCTCGAGATTGATTTTTTCTCGATGCAAATTATCCTGTTCATGAACATGAATGCTAACAATGCAAACAGCATTGGTTTAGGTGTTTATTTGTACTTAGATTGCTATGGCCGAATTTTCCTATTCCATTATGAGCTTGAGCTTTTTAAAGTATTTCCATTATTTTCGATAATTTAAAGTGATACTTAAGCTTTAGGGCCATACCTCACCGAGATGCCATGGCGACGTGGCCAGCGACGTTCCCATGGCTACGTCTGGTGTTCCTGCGTCGCCAGACTGAGTCGCCCAATCGCGTCGCCAATACATTCAGTTCGGTCTCGACACAGTCAGGAATGGACGTGGAAATTACTGCACTGTATTATTATTATTACCAGCGTCGCAAAAAGTCGCTGGCCACGTCGCCATGGCATCTCGGTGAGGTATGGCCCTTATAGGTTATAGAAAAAGAAGCCACAGATAGGTAGGTAACGAACGGTCTGAAACTCTTACTTGGAATTTTCTTTAAAAAAAACTAAGCATAGTGTGTTTATAATTATTTAAAACACTCCACTTTAACGATTCGTAAAACAGATAAAAGAATTTCATTGTCCTATTAAAGATTATTTTTTTACATTACAACAAGCGAAGCACTCAACAAAATAACATCAACGGGAATAACAAGAATTTTTACGATTAGCAAAAGAGACAATCTGTGAAGCGGATTTAAATTTAAATGCTACACGATACTACACCTTATCTTGTTGGCTTAGAGTATATTTTTGAAGGATATTCTTTGTGTATATTTCGCAGTGCTGAAATGTTTTACATAGTGAAAGCTCGCAGGGAGAGATGAACGAAATGCGAATGTGTTACTATGACCCTACATTATTGTCGTGCTTTGCTGCACCGTGGGCCGCTACTATGCGCGGGTTTTTTGTACGTTTTAAGATTGCTATTTAATGATTAGGATTATGTCCTTGGTTTAATCTGTAATACATACTTTAAGGGCTCTTTCAATTTAGCCGTTTCGTGCCGTACAGCTGCCGTGCCTTTTTCGAACGGCAAAAGCAACTTTCGTTTGTTTTCATACAAATCTTGGCGTGCTGCAGCCGTACGGCTGTATTTATAATGTCGAGCGGCAGCTGCACGGCAAGATTTGACCGGCTAAATTGAAAGAACCCTAAGGATCTGTCTGAGTCTTCTGAATTTATATGAAACTAACCGTTTGTCTTATTTTTAAAGTATTTCCGACCTGTATAATCTGTGTCGTGGGGACTAACACATATTCAAAGAACACAAGGAACATAGTTTGCGACTTCGTACTGAGCCTAGGGAAATATTATTTAAATTATCGAAGAATTCTTAAACCAAATTTTTATTTAAAAATTTGGAAAATTCGCATAAAATATGTAAGTATACGAAATCTAAAAAGGTAAAAAGTCTTTACTTTACCAACCATCTAGACAGTGTAGAGTTTATCACAAGCCTTGCAGAAGTAATTAATAGATTGTACAAATGACCTATCTAAAGTCCTAACTCCAAAACAAAATAAATAGAGATACTTAGTTAATGCTAACAATGTCAAATGTATGCAGACGACATTCACAAAAATAAAACATTAGTACTAAGAGAGCATTTTGTTAGCGATTCCTTGAATAATTTAATATAAGAGCAGTAAGAACCCTTTATACATCAATCTCAATCTGTATTCGAACTCACTGACTCATCGTGAATCATTGAACATTTTAAAATAGATTTTGTGCTTTATAAAGGTTAAGGAGTTGAGTTGGTGACTACAGCGCTATTATAATACATAATAATAAATAAATAATCCTCACACATTCACACATCGCCACCTAGTCCCAAACTAAGCAAAGCTTGTAATGTGGGTACTAGAACCAACGGATAAACATACCTACTTAAATACTTTTTTTTTTGTAAATACCTACATATTATACATAGAAAATACTCAGACCAATGCAAACAATCATATTCATGCACACAAAGAGCGGGAACCGAACCCGAGACCTCTTGTAATATACTGACTGCGCCACAGAGCGCCTCCTAATATCGACGACGATATTAGGAGGCCAAGATTCTCTGTGTGTCTTATGGAATCTCGTCCCTTCAGTGGGGCATTATTAATGTATTTGCTGAGGATATCATCAGAGTAACTATCATTACATACAATGTGTCATGAAAACAATTTTCTTTCATTGGTAATATTCTTCTCTATTCTTATATTAAAGGCGCACTTGTAATTATCTTCTTCAAAGGGTTAAGGATCTATAATCATGTCAATTATGGCTGCTAATAGAAAACATAATTACTTAGCTATCAACCCTATCAATGAAAGGACAATTCCTATTAATTATTAAAACAATAAATTAAAAAGAGGACAATCCTTTAATCAATCTAAAAATTCATATTTCCTAGTACAATTTAACCCTTAAATGGTCTATTAGAATTAATCGCTGATAGTACTTGGTAGGGTACGGAATTTAACCTTCTAATCGCCGTGTGTGATTATGAAAAGTGTCGTGTAAATTACTATGTCTTGTGTAGTGGTATATTACTTAGTAATTATTGGTGTGTGTCGTGTAGAATATTAATAGGTGTATTGTTGTTTCTATGTCTCTTTTTGTGTTGTGGTAAAGGGTTTTTTGTAGGGTTATAGAGATTTTATGCTGATGCAGTGGTAGTGCTAAAGGCAATGGTTAAGCGTAAAGTAAACTGTAGTCTGATTTCACTTAAATATACGTATCTTTAGTATGAATATTTATAGAGTAACCTATAAAATATATATGGGTCCAACTTGAAAGAAGATAAATACATAACGATTTTCTTTAAAAATATTATATTCAGCAAAAAAACTAAGTTTTTGCATAACAGATATGAAAAAATATATTATCGATTAGATGAGAAAAAACTTAAAGTCAGTGTGGCCACCGTTTAACTTTTATAAGTAGTTCAAGTTTCTCTCCTCCTATCCCTGCAGTGGAACTTTAACTAGAAATTATACAAAAATAAATAATCACAACAAATTTAAATTAACTCAGAATACGTCCATGGGAAACAGGTAACATGACAAATAGTGTTGTTTAAGACACCGTTTAATAAACACGGTGAGGGGGCCAATTAAGCCCCACGACACGTCAAAGGGTTAATACTGGGTGTCGGCTCGTTTTGTAGGGCCTATTTGACCAGGGCGGGAGAGGGTTGAATTTTTAAGTGTCGCACTTTATACATTTTATTTGATACACTAATTTGTGTAATTATATTTTGGACATCTGTTCATGTTCAATAAACTAATATCGTTAGACATTATCGCACACAGCGCCCTCTGGGTTCAAAATTGACTAATGCAGTGACACATACACATTGATGTCCTGACGCTATATAGATGGTTTATGAGTTCAACAAAATAGCTTTTTTAGGTCCCTGGGATACAGAAAAGTAGTAGAGCGGAAGCCCCTTATCATGCATTCTCACAAGGTGTTTAAATCATTTTACCATAATACGTTTCTTGATTCTCGTCACTACATCTTCTTTCAATTCTTAACGCCCTCTTATCTCACTGCTTTACACTTTTTTAACCAAAGTTACAAGTATTTAACGTATTTAAAAATATAAAACATACAGTTTGCCTCCAACAATGACATTCAATTTTGGCACATAAAGTTCGATTTGAACTTTCACCTAAACTTTAAAGTGGAATTTACAAATTAGTAAAATTAATTACGCCTGTAAAACATACATAGAAATAGTAAAAAGGCTGTGGCATCAAATTCAATTTTCCACGTGTAATAAACAGGTTGCGGGTTAACCCTGCGAATGACGAGGGCCCGCGGCGTCACTTCAAAGGAAATAAATGTATGCAATGTTTAGTGAAAATCCACCCGCGGGGTCCCTTAGACCCTGGGCGTTCGGAGGGTTGAGGTACCGTTAGCATTATAATGTGTTTTTACTTGCCTTGTAATGTATACCTTTTATGTTTTTCTCAAGTAAGTTTTGTTAATGTTTCTGAAATATTTATTGAATTGGAAAATTATAAATGCCTTAGTGGCATAGCGGTTGCTATGAGCGGCTGTTGTTTATGTGGAAACAGTTTCAAATCTAAAGGAAATTACTTATGCGATTCTTACTAATGTGTTATTCGTGTCTGTCAAATGTATGTGAGTTTAATCTTCGGCGCAGTTTGATTTTTAGGCTATAGGTTCTAAGAACATTATGTTGCAAAATTTACTTTGGGGAAAATTCCGTAATCGCGTTAAACACGACTGAGCACTATTAGAAGGATCAAAAGCATATCATACCATAACATGATCACTACTCCCGACCAGCACGATAATTCAACTTTCTGTCAATCATTGAAAAAGCCTTTACTTACAGTATGATATAATAAAGCCAGTAAGAATAGTAAACTACAAAAGAATAAATGTATTTCCCATAACCTCACATAAATATTTAATATGAAAATCACAAACAAGGGTAACCAGTTCGCATAAAACCCAGCACTTAAATCATTTGTAATTTAACGTGATGTACTCATAAAGATTTAATAATTTAACAAGTATGATAACATAATAGTATGTTGCCAGCTAGTTAGCAGTGTACAGGTTATTATTATCCCAACACAGGTCCGCGACAGGTTAACTGCCCTGATCAGCAACGACAGGGTTGACAGGCGCCGCCGCTACGCCATTTAATAACAACGTTATTATTTTTTTGCGCAAAAATATGACATTCTTTGAATACCTTTCCGGTTTGTGTTATGATTTTGGAAAATCGCTTGTAGTTATGAATGTGGTAAAAATTTTGGCAAAATCTAGTTGCCATGAATGTGCGTGCTTTTTTGAGCGTAAAATTTTCAAACAAATGTTTAACTTATTATTAAAAGGCTTTCCGATAAACAAGAATCATTCACTGAAAGATAAAACATCAATAAAAAAAAAACTGCGTAACTTCAAATCGAAGCGAAAACCGCCCTGTTTAAATGGAAATAAACAAAATTATATTGCCTTTAGACATGAGCGAACATCAAAAGGAAAAAGTAATGCGCAGACCCGTTGGTTGACGATGTCATTTCCCTGTAAAATATTAACGTGGGGTCGTCGGGACCGCGCCCTGTCATTTCAGGGTTAATACTGGTTAATGCCTGTATTCTCTTTATACTAGTAGGTACGATTGTACAGAATTATCCGTCTTAACGAGCTTGCTTGCCTTTTTCGATTCATAGGTATACTTTGTTTTTTTTATTGTTGCTACGAATTTTTGATATATTAAATTACTTGTTCTAGTAAGGAATGAATGGATTAACAATGTCTATTTCGAGTTATTGTTTAATTCCATTATGTATTATACGAATATGGTTATAATAACTAGACATAATATTTCTAGATCTAATACCGTTTCATAACTAAGTTGGGCATTGTAAATTGTGTCTTATCACAGTGAAATAAGACGTAAACTGTACAACAGTTCTGCGTGTTAAGTGTATGCCCACGGCCACTTTAACCGATGGATGAGACAGGTATAGGACCGCGTGAAGTAAAAATCTTGGAGTAGGCCTATGACCCACATTCACATAATGTTGCCAGATTTTGATATATGGGATAGATACAAAATTTCCTTCCGTTACTGAAGAACTCACATTCAGCGCATAGGATTACCTGTCATACCATACAATTCATTATCATCATATCAGCCAATCGACGGCCACTGCTGGACATAGGCCTCCTCCAAGTTGCTACCTTGTGCGGTCCTGTGCCTCCCTCATCCATCGGTTTCCCGCCGTCCTAACCAGGTCGTCAGTCCACAATTACTAGGAATTTATTACTTGAACTAAACAAAACCTAAATACATACACAAAGTATCAAACACTTCTGTTCATGTCAAAAGAGCCATTTTCTCATACCTACGTAGTATGGACGACAGCAAAATACTACCAAACGGTATATACCCGTCCTAGTCAGACATAAGTCTATTTTAATTACTAGCATCGATATCGATGAATCCTCGTCTTGCATAGTAGCTGTGTTTTACTGGCTATAGGGAGGGGATGTTGTCGATAAATGATTTGTCGATACTTTACAAATTATTAACTCATTTATAATTTGCATTTTTTGTTGAGCAATGTTGCCTATAGCATATACACTGAAACAATGTGGTGCTATAAGAAGTAAGTATAGTAAACTATTTTGCCGCAAAAAATGTATAACAAGCTTCAGAAATTAGAATTTAGCGTCTTAATACGCATTAGAAAGCGAAAAGCTAAAACTAAAATGATGACTCTAGCGTTAAATATTACTAAGGCTTTTAAGGGAGAAAGGATTTATAAAACCTCACGGAGTGAACAAGTGTTTACCATCTTACACGAATGAGCACTTAAGTAGATAGTTGGTAAGAGATAACTGAAGAAAGCTGCAATGTAAAGAGATGTAGGCGTTTTTCACGACCAGCAGTAGACAAGTAGATGTACGTCAACGTCAACTGCTAAATAATAAAGTATCAAATGTAATTAATTAAAATATGTACTTAACCGCTCGCTTGCTTCTGGTAGCTATAGTTACCAAAACAAAACGCCGAACTTTGCTTCTGGTAGCTATCGCTACCAAACTTTTTTTTCTATTTAACGACTTTAAACTCTATTTTGTAGTTAACAAAGTCCATTCGAAACGTTTTAAATTTATAGAATGATAGTTTGTCTACCAACTGAATGCAAGTTTGCAACATCACCAGAGAAATTTTTATTTTAATTTTAATGTTGAAATTTATAGTCGCCATATTGTAAATTCTGTGTCAGTGCATGCTCCGAAGTAAAAATGCCGTAAATTTACTAATTAATTGTTTATTAATAAGTGAAAGGTAATAAATTAATCTACAAAACATTTCCTATGATATTTTAAAAAAATATTTTAGTATGATTCAAGTGAAATGTGTTAAATTCAATAATTCCAACGTGTACTTGAAGCCGGTAAAATTAGCTAAACTTTAAACTTTGGACTCCAATAAAATATTATACATATACTTTTTGTAACATTAAAAAAACATAGATTTGTTTGTTATATTATTGTCTATCTAAAACAATAAACAATATTTACGGGGGGCACTTAAAGCGATGGCAAATTAAGTTATAATGAGAGAAGCCGCGCCGTGTTTGCGTTAAATTTCGTGAGCAAAGTTCGACGACTTTTTCAAAATCGTAAGCAAGCGAGCGGTTAATAAAATTTGCATCCTTAAAATGAAACAGCAGCTAACCCAAGATTATCGATAAAACAGTCTCATCTAAGCACTACCCTACATCTAACACAAACACGACTCGATAACGAGGTGAAATATTCACATTGCAAGCGTTGTAATGAGCTGGCTACCATCTCTTTCGCACCCGTGATCTTTTACGTCACCTACCGGCTCAAGAGAAAAAGACGGCACGCGACTGCGGCGCCTACAAAGGGGTCGCGTTCTCTTTGATCTTGCCGAAGCGCGTGCGTATACAGAATACGCGTGTGTGTGTTTATGCAGATGAGAATTTGATAATTGCAAAGATTTATGTGGTGGGTGCCTTAGGACGATATGACGTATTCGCCATTAGATAATTAATTGGAGTTATCTATTTAATGTTATGGCTGTTTATTAATAGTTATGTGTTTACAATAGATTTAGATTTATTGTTCACATGTGTGTGTCATTTTATGATGGAACATCTGGTGGGTTTTATTATTTGTACTAGTTTTTTTTTTGTTTTGTTTGTGGGAGTAATTGGTCTACTGCTTTGCTTTCTGGTAATGATGATTAGAAATCTATTTTGTAAGAAGTATAAGTTTGATTAAAGAAAAATTATCTGCTAAAATCATTGTAAGGGTTTCTTTGCTGGCTATTAATCTGGGTACTTTTAATGATGTATTAATAAAATATATGAAACTATAAAATAAAATTTGTATAGAGACATTACCGATGGTATAGTCGTATATTTTAATAACTGTTACTTATCATTTCTCCGAGTGGTGACGGAGTAAGAATACAATATGTCAGCACCCTATCTCATCCCATGGGTGTGGTAAAAACCGATTAAGGCACTATTCGTAAATATTATCTTAACGAAATAAAAAGAAGGAAAACTTGAGATTAAACCCTATACCAATCCGTCTGGCAAGCGTGGTATTAGTAGGCCAAGTATGCCTCCGTCACAGGAGGAGGCCCGTCCCTGCAGTGGGACATGAATGGGCTGTTGTGATGTTATGACGATGGAATATATCTGCATCACGAACGCGACGTTTCTGAGACTCCGTGACCGACAGCCTAACTAATATACCCTACAAAGCTACATCCATTTCTTTATTCAGTTATTTATAAAACCCAACTGAACTGAGTCACGTTGATTACAAGCATCAATATCAACAAGTACCACAGTGGTACTTGAACATGATTGTCAGATAACACACCTTATCATCTGTTATCAGTTAATCCCACGCCTCGACATACTCATTACACCTACAGTTTTCAAACGTGTAAATGTGGTACATGTATTTATAGCTCATATAAATTCCTGTATAGGGACAGGCTTTCTCCTCAAGGAGAGAAACTGGACCTATTACTATTTGGATGACCAGAAGCATTGGTATAGAATTTAATGTCAAGATTTGCTACTTTCGTAAGATTTTTAGAGATCCTCATAAGATCATAACAGCCCTTTAATGTCCCACTGCAGAGACGGGCCTCCTCCCGTGACGGAGGGAAATTTGACCTACTAATATCACGCTGGCCAGACAGATTGGTATAGGGTTTAATTCCAAGTTTCCCTTCGTTTCATTTCGTAAAGATAATATTCACGGATAGTCCATTAGTCGGTTTTTACGACACCCATGGGATGAGATGGGGTGGTGACAAATTGTACTCTTACTCCGGCACCACACAGAGAATGAGAATCACGGTGATTTAATCACCACATGGAGATTATAAACCAAAATGACCAGCACACAAAACAACTACTTTCAAACCTTCTAGTTGCTATGCAATGTGCCCTATGCATTGGCTTTTTATGTTTTTAATTAATAAAATTGCCTGCATCAAATATTAGTACACTCGTCTTACAAAAGTTCATCAAAGGAATATTTTTTTTAGTTTTCGTCCAGGAATTTAATTTGCTTGTTCCTCTCATCTGCGTATTCAATCGAAACTACAAACATGTAAAAGGCATATCTTCTGAACAATATCACTTAGCTCACGTAGGATCAACACGGCTCAAAGCCTTTTGTGTTCGCCTGTACAGTCCACGTGTGGAACAACAACGTGCACTAACGAAACGCAATTTTGTCGAAAAACTAAAAGGAAAAACTGACAAAATTTCTAAAGGCCCCGATTTCCCCGGCCATTGTCGTTTCTGTATATTTTTTTTTTTTTCATCTTATTTAGCGCTTTGTCGGCGATGCCTTTGAAGTCAACTTCTCCCTTTCCCCTTGGGGAGTTACAAATTGCGTCAAGCTCGTATTGTATAGCGTAAACACGATTCGCTAGTGTTTCTCGTTAGTAGAACAATAACGATATTGGTCTAAATATAACACATCTAGGCTTGAGTCGCTCATTATTTGCTTCATTGCACGAAGATAACAAGATAATTGTTCTACCCTATCTGATATGTGAATAAAAATGACGGATAAAATATAAATATTCCTCACATTTTCACACAACGCCATCTAGTCCCAAACTAAGCAGAGCTTGTAGTATGGGTACTAGACAACAGATAAACATACTTAAATACTTTTTTTTTGTAAATACATACATAGAAAACACCCAGGCCAATGCAAACAATCATGTTTATGCACACAATGAACATGAGATTTGCATTGAGCGGGCATCGAAACCGAGACCTCTGCGTAGCAGCCATGTAATATACCGACTGCGCCACAGAGGTCGACGTAGAAGTAGCGATGCATGGAAATAATGTCACCAGACTTATTTCTCTCATGCGTTAACTGGTATCAGAAAAAAGCTTCACTTTACTCTGAATTCTGACACCCTCATGATTACTGTGAATTGTTCGTCCTTTATTCCTGTACAATTTGTTTGATAACCGGTACCAAAAAAATAACAAACAAACCTATTTTTAAGTTTACCTTATATAGTTAAGTTAACAATGCTTTCAAAGTAAACCCGGTCATAGTATCAAATCTAAATCACACCTAATTCAATCTCGGAACAGCAACAACCGTATCAAATTCAAATGTAAGCAATAAACAAAATCAAACAATAGTTTAATATTAGTTACATGAAGTTTGGCGTTTGTAACTAGACCCCTGTTACCATATAGGGCACAAAGGCAGTGACTCAGAACAAATAACTCTTGAATCAGTTATATGGATAGATCATATTGGTCATGTTAGTTCAGAAGCCTATTGTGGGTTTGAGCTGAGAAGTGGGAATGGTTTAATGGTTTTAGAGATTTGCGAGAGTTGTATTTTAATTACATTAAATTACATATAATTTGTACCTATAAAGCTTAGGTATAACTAGAAAAATCCGAAAAGAAGAAAGACAATGGAAAAAACTGGACGCGTATAGTCCAGAGACGCGGGTTCGAGTCCCGCATCGAGTACCATTTTTTTCCATTGTCTTTCTTCTTTTCGAATTTTAATTACATTGTTACGGCGGAGAAGTAATATAAATCATATTAAGCAAAAGATGTCTATTGATGGATAGAAAACACCTTCAAATGTTTCCACGGCGAGCGATTTTGATTTTCGGTGAACAGAAAATATAGGACATAGGCCGATTCAATTCAAAGCAAACTTTCTGTTAGATTTTTTAAAGAAATGAATAATAAAAGATGAGTAACATTTGTGATTTTATTAAATTAAAATTATGACAATTGCGTAATAAGGAAGCCACTAATTTCTTTATAGATCAAATAGTGAATATGAAATATGCCATAACACATCAGATATTCACCTATATATCAATTTTATTGTGCGTCTCAAAAACATTTACAAAGAAAATTTAACAAATAAATCACAATTCACCCATTACACCCACAATAAACTAAGAAATAAATGAAATTATTAGAGAGAAAGAGTAAAAATAAACAATTCACTCAACATTGCCAAATTACGTCGCGTTACTTAATCATTGAACAACGACCAACGTCTTTTGAGACACACGATCTTCATTAGTGAACAACAAAAAAGGTTTACATGTACAACCTATTTAATAATCGAAAACATCATATAATAACAGCTCATTAATGTCCCACTGCAGGGACGGGCCTCCGCCCGTGACGGAGAAATACCTTGCCTACTAATACCACGCTAGCCAAACGTATTAGTATAGGGTTTAATTTCAAGTTTTCCTTCTTTTTATTTCGTAAAGATAATATTCACGAGTAGTCTCTTAGTCGGTTTTTACGACAACCATGGTATGAGATGGGGTGGTGACATATTGTATTCTTACTCCGTCACCACACGGATAATCGAAATACTTCGAACATAATAAAATATAAGTACCCATTGTATGAGCTTCAATATTGAAATATAACTCAATCACATAAATTAAAAAATCAGGTAACCAGCGAAACTGTATGAAATATTACTTCTCTTATAATGAACTTAAGTTTTAAATACTAAATTAAAAATTAAATCAACGGTCAAACCTGGTTGACATAAAAGTTTGTCTTTCATTAACTTTATTAAAATTATAAATATTAATAGAGTAAATATAAGAAAATTAATTCAATCGGATAAACGCAACGTCTCTATGTCTCAAATTCAACATAAATCTAGAACGTGCCTCTTCAAAGCAAATTTTTAAATATGCATAAAAACGTCAAACTTTAAAATTGATGGCCTACTGCTATGCGGCACGGAATGTGTTTCAACGAATGATATACAGATAAATGATGCTGAAACGATTTGTAAAAATAAAATGTGCGGACAGAACCCATCGGTATCAGTTTTGAACCATCCCATTACTGAGAAATGAGAAGCATTTAACAGTTTTATGACGATTATATTTTGTTTAATGATATACTTTTTTAGATATATTGGATCTTCAGATTCATCTAATTATACATGAGATAAGATCGTTTAGTCTGGTAGGAATTCATGAAGTGTAACTTCGAATTGGTAATTAATTCCGAAGAATATGTCGATTTTCTAAATGGTGCAATCCGGCCTAGTTAAAAAGTTGATAGTTAAAAAACATTTGGTAAGAACAAAGTAGCTTCAGACAAGATGAGATTACGACCTCTCAGTTTTATAGGCGTATAATAAAAAGTGTACCCAGACGCTTCTTTTAGAAACTGCTGAAGATTAATTTTATAGTTGACGGGGCCCACAATAAAGTGATTGAAGCTGTTATATCAAAGAAGTCGATGCCTGCATATAGGGGGTTATACAAAATCAATGTGTATGTACATAATCATGAAAGTTATTTAAAGGAAGGGCTAAAAAGAGTATAATAATTACGGTAGCGGTTTTTTAACTTCTTATAAACCGTGTTCAAGATTAACAAAAGTGTCCAAATTAGAAAATTGTAAAGTTACTGTTAGTTTAAAAAAGCAGTCTCGCGATATCCGTCCTTGATTTTCTTTCTTTTCCAATTGTCTTGGTAGTTCCAAGAAAAAATGAAATTGTCTTTTATCTTAATATAGTTTACTATAAATTAGGAAGAATTTATAACGGAGTTTCATGATACAGCGCCCTTATAACAATTAAAGATCATTTAAATTAAAAGCTAAGAAAAAATTAGGTTAACATTAATATTTTCTTATCACTAGATCGTGGGTGTTCCTCAGGGGTCAACTTTAAGCCCACCTCAATGATCCAATTCTAATCCTTCAATGTATTAGAGCAGTCAGTAACCTTAGTTTCGACCTCTACAAACTCGCTTAATTTACTAATTGGTCATTATTCTTCCCCGTAACGACCCAATTATATCCAATCAATCCCTGATATAACATTAATGTTGTTGCTGCATAATATATTACAGTATATGACAGTACTCAGGAATTTATGACTCGACAAGTTAATGGGAAACACGATGGTCGTAAACTGGTCGAATGAGAAGTGTTTTTATTAGAATCGATAAGAGAAATTAATAATATTTTTGTCTGTTAATAGATCTGGGAAAATACGGTTTGAGAGTTTGATTTTTACTATCCTGGGTTGTTTCCGATATCTTATTAGATAGGTGATGTGATTAGAAACTAATTAAATTGTAGTTAATGTATCGATATGTAAAGTGTAACGATCAGACCAAGTTTTTAAGAATAATTAAAACGTATTCTTACGTAACGTATATTGGTTAAATTAACTGCATTTTTAACGAAAATATTTAAATTTAAAAGCACAACAATGAAATGGACCAAAAAAAATGGATGCGCAAAGTACGAGGCTTAAGGGCCTGAGTTGCCAAGAAGAAAACAGAAGAAAATTTAGAGCTTCGCCTATCTGCAGCACAAGAAGGAAAGAAGGTCTAAGTTCTGAAGGGTGCTAGAGTAAAACAAGGTAGTCTACTTAATTCCACAGCCTATACAACAGTGACTAAATAATTATTTTAAATATATAGACGATAAATAGAAACTAGGAAGTAATTATTCCAGTGACAAATTTTGGAGCAACAATATTGACCAATTAGACGAATATAAACCTTAAAACAATTCCAATTAGCTCCAATTTCAATATAAAACAGCCAATAACAAAGTTGCAAACCAAAGCTTATTAACAATGACATCTTAAAATAGTCCTACAATCAATTGTACCGATAACCTTAAGTCAGTGGAAATTGAAAGTGTAGTTACATTGAATGCTGACCATATAGTTGAGCTGAAATGGCGATATGATAATAAAACGGCGTATGCGTCGACAGCGACATAAATCTCTTCTTTCACGACCATTCTGATTTCTAGCACATTAGTCTTTAGAATTGGATAGATGTGGAAATTAAATTAGATTAAATATTACTATGTTTAAGATCCGTGTGGTGACGGAGTCTCCGTGTGGTGACGGAGTAAGAATACAATATGTCACCACCCCATCTCATCCCATGGGTGTAGTAAAAACCGACTAAGGGACTATCTGTCAATATTATCTTTACATAATAAAAAGAAGGAAAACTTGAAATTAAACCCTATACCAATCCGTTTGGCCAGCGTGGTATTAGTAGGCCAAGTATCTCTCCGTCACTGGAGGAGGCCCGTCCCTGCAGTGGGACATTAATGGGCCGTTATGATGTTTAAGATGCTGCCCATCTAAAATCATTATCGGTTATCTGGACAAATTGTAGCCTAGGTGTTATGCTGCATGTCTTTTCATTTTGGTTTTAACTAAAAATTTTCTGACATGATCTTTGGCTACCGAGCAAATTTCAAATTTCAAAATGCTTTATTTCATAAAATTTATCACAAATTGTTTGAAATCGTCGTTATCGTTATATTCGTCGTTAAAAATGGAAAACTTTATCTTTCGATAAAGATATTAAATGTTAAATAGTATTAAGATGACATGACATCCTGTATTCTTATTTTTTAGTTCATCTCCACAAAGTCTATGTAAATGTGCATAGCAGTTTTCTTGCGTATTCACCTTATCCTGAATTAGCTAATCATTCCTTATGACATAAGTGGCATTACTGTCGTCTGTCAACGGTGCGGTTGTTAAAAAAATCTTTGAAGCTTATTTTTAAACAAGGAAGCAGATTAGCAATGGTGGGTATTTAAATAACGTAATTTATTCATCTGGTTGAATAATTTGGCGTTCACCACATAAAGTATTAGTAACAACACACAGATAATATATTTACGTGACCGCTCAAACGTTACATCTCAATGAGCAAATCTAATTTTCAACAAATTAATTCTTCCACCGCACAATTTCTGTCATCAAAAGAAAAATATATATTATGAAAAAATTCCTTCTCTACGAAACGAGTAGGTCTACGGTTCGCGTATTTTGGACTCCTTTGATGTTGCCGCCGGCTTTAATGAGGCGGGCCATATAAACGGTAACTAGTTAGAATTGTTCTTAGCCTACTGTCCAGTGTTAGTGGAATAAACGTTTTGTTAGCTTTTCGTAGTGTTTCTTTAAATTTTCTCGCTAAATTGTTTACAATAGGGTAATGGTTTCTCTGTTTAACTGTTTGTTTATTGACCGTTCAGTATCGCCCCTGTTTAAAAACGTAAGCGGTTTTTCATGATAATTTTCCGGATTGTATTATTCCTTGTTGATTACGTTGGCTAAGTGTGTGATTGTAAATTACTTCGTAGAACTTACATCAGTTTATTTTTTGCATCTACGTTTTATGCTAACGTTTGTTGGTGTTTATCTTGTTTGTCCCACGCGATGCAGTCACGCACTATCAAAATTCAAATAGAAGTCAATAGCGAGAAACGAATACCAGCTAAAAAAATAAATAAACCACACAACACGCTCGGACTGCTGCATTTTTTCGAAAAAAGAAAATAGAAATGGAACGCGACTTTTCATTTTGTTGCGCGGTAAAAAGCGAACAATAGGCGGGAAAATTGCGCGTCACTCTGGCGTTCCAATTTGTCAAACGGGCGCCGCAAGATGGCGTCTGCGGATGCGCGGCAACATGGCGGTATCCGGTGGCGTTTAATTAAAAATGCGTCTCACTTGAAGCTTGCGATGCGCCTGGGGAGGACGTGTTCTATGCGTTTTAATTCATTACAAAATAGGTCAAACTAAATGAGAAACTTTACAAGAAAATGTAAATCAGTTTGATTTCGAACAACAGCCCTTTTGCTAACAATCTTAAATACATTTTCATGTGATTTCAAGTCAAATAAAAGAAGGGAATTCACTATAAGATCCTTGCAAGATAATTTGACCCTAAACAAAAAGCGTAATGGACCAAAAATTCCGGATTTGAAACGGAAATGAGGGTAGAGTAATGGCAGCATTGACGGAAGTGACCAGGGGTCATCTGAGGCTTTCCTTGATTCCACACTTAGCAAATAAAGTAAGGAAACCGAAGGGGAAATGTCACAAGTTGGAAATAACTCATATTAAACTAAGAATAAGGTTCATGTCTGTTTGTTTTGTAACATTGTTTATACAAAACATAGGTGTTGAAGCGAGATATTGGTTCTTTAGATAGCGAGGGTCAAGACATCGGTGTTTTATTAGATTTTATGAGTAGGTACTCATCTCTTCGATAAGGTATTGTTTACTAAGAACGAAGTGAGTGTAATTGGTAATAAATATACACCTAGTATGAGTGTTATTATGACTACAAATTGATTGTAAATTATAATTAGATTTGATATGAAAACTGACAATCTATGTTTTATCATATTGCTGTGAAGTTGTTTGATTGAACGTTGAGTTAGTAGAACTATCATTTTTAAATTAGAAATGACTAATTAATTTAATGTCATAAGCTGTAAGTGTAACACATTCGGATACGAGAAATTAAAGAACTACTTTAAAAATATTAAAAAAAAAAATTTGATTTATTTATTGTTGATCTACCATCAAACAAATGTTAAATATTCATCAACATTTCTATAGGTATAAAGCTCCAAAAAAACAAACTACACACGCTTAAAAATTCTATCTAAACAGCCAACCCCTTCCCGGAAGACCATCATAAAAATATTTATAAACCAAAAAACATAGTTATGTAATCACTTGACCTCACCAAAACCTTGCTATATTAATATCCTGGGATGTCCCATGACATTCAATAGTCACTCCCCATCCCCATACAAATTCATACAATGCATAATGGCGAAGTGGATGTCATGCAACGACAACACCAAGTGGGCACAATGAGAAATAATAGAAACTACCCTAGTATTAAAAAACAAGTGGGTAACTACAATAGGGATCGAACGTAGGCCCTTCACTTGTAATGTCAGGGTTGTACGTGATCAGAATATGTGAATTTATTTTGTTGACTATGGTTTTTTTTGGTGTTTTACATGTTGTATTATCAATTCCTATGATATGAAGAACTGTTGGTGTGGTGGGAAAAGGACTCTCGTTCATCCACAACTGCGACTTCTGTGACTAAAATATGTAAAGAATTTTATATGTCACTGTGTATATGTCATATCACATGCTATCCGGTGGGTATACTAACGTGGAATATTAAATTACTATACATAATAGCAGAAATAAAGAAAACTTGAACTAAACTCTATATTAATCAGCCTGGTATTAATAGATCAAGTTGCCCTTCATTACAAAAGGATGACAATGCCTGAAATAGTACTTTTGTCAAAGAGCAAATGATAGTATCCAGCCTGAGGGAAAACGCGAAATTAGTCTCAAAATGGAAGCAACAAATATAACTTATTTCACACAATCACACATTCAAAAGTTGCTAACAAAATATAGTAAAAGAAGAGTTAAATAAAATACAGTGTCAACCCTAAAGTTATCCACATCCGAGAGCATTGAGTGTATCAATAATACTTGGATTTGTTTGAATTTGGTCTTATTAATTAACTGAATAAAAGGACGAGTGTTGTACTACAAGCTCCCCTTACTATAAATTTACAAATTGATTTTATAACGTTCTCTTATTTATTATATTGTACTTTTGTAATGATGCTTTCTAGCAGCGCATGAATGTCCCACTGCAGGGACGGGTATTTCTGTACGGGGGTAAAGGAGAGTCGATGTCTGATGTTGTGAGTTGAATTTGAAGATATTAATGGCAATAATAACCTCCGTGTGGTGACGGAGTAAGAATTGAAAACTTGAAATTAAACCCTATACCAATCCGTCTGGCCAGCGTGGTATTAGTAGGTCAAGTATCCCTCCGTCACGGGTAACGATCTTGCGTGAGAAAACTCCTTTTCATAATTTGCAAAAAAGTAATCCTTAAACCAACCAGTTTCTAATTAAGAAACGCTTTTGAAAGATAAATTAGTTGATCATATACATTGTCACGTTCGCCCCACGCTGGGCGCCACAACGCCGTTAATTGGTGGTTATAACGGAGAACTTACAAATTAGACGTACAGAAGATTCTATGTTACCGGAGCGTGGCCACATCGGTTAATGATGCGAATATTGTTATAATAAAAAAGTAAATTATTTTTCTAAAGTTAGGGGTTGGTTTTGCGATAATTTACACCCTTTTTTATTTGGTAGTAATAAGGAAGGGTTGCTTTTTTATTAGGAGAAACTCTTGCGAAGTTTGTTAAAGCTATTTTTGTTTTCTAATAATAGGCTATAAAAATACTTGCTTAGGAAAAAAATAGTTATTTCTGTTTGACGAACTTTTTCGTTGAAGAATATAAGGAACAATTAGAGTTCCCTTTAAAATCTTACTAGGGCTTCCTCTGTATGGAGGAAAACTTTGCTTAACGGTATCACGCTCTGCATCGAGATCAAGTACGCATCAAGATCAATCCTATAATCTCAATACAATCAAATCATTACAATGGCTGAGCGACGTCTTTATTACTGGATAGTTGTTTATGGATGTGATTTGGTGCTCCCACTTCTATGTACTACCTACATCACGACGCTACCTTTATAATTGAATAATCCCTGGTTATGGTTATGTATGGTATACAATGGTTGCAGCGCATAATTACAGTTATCTCCTATGTCAAAAAAATGACGTCAAGAAAATGCAGCAGTAGAGTTTGTTGCGCCGCTTCTTCTCTACTAGCGCTTTGGAGGCGGTGGTAAAGTTTTCAAAACTTTGAAATGTTAATAAACTTAGATTAAGTAGTGTTAGATGACGTCAAAAAGATACAATATTATTGTACTACTTTGAATAAATAAATGAATACTGAATGCTTGTAACTTCTCATTTAGTCGGCTTTTACTACATCCACAGGATGATAATGGTTGGTATATTAAAACAAAATAAGGCTTGGGTGTTATTTGTCTCCGTTAAAAGCAAGTAAACCTTCGATACAAGACATGGTCGGTGTGAAGAAATTGTCTTTACTCAGTTACTTCATATCCTTTCGAGAGTGTCGTAAGGGACGTCTATTAACCATTCATCATTATCATAACAGCCCATTAATGTCCCACTGCAGGGACGGGCCTCCTCCCAGGACTGAGGGATACTTGGCCTACTGATACCACGCTGGCCAGACGGGTTGGTAAAGGGTTTAATTTCAAGTTTTTCTTCTTTTGAAACCTTAAACGAAACGTTAAGTATCCACGGTAAATTAAAGTTTAATATTTAAGTGTGCAAAGATTGGATGCAAATGAGAGCTATCAATATTCATAACAGTGACGGACACGTGTCAAAGAGACGGGTAGACATTTTATTTCTATCTCACTCGCACACACTTCAAAATCTCACAGACCCGTCGCCATTTAAATTCGTGTACACGTTCCTAACTTCTCTTCATTGTTTGCCCAGGATATTGTTATATTTTTAAAGATTTTCAACGTAGGAGGGTAGTAATAAATTTTGATTTTTATGAGTTTTTACTAACAATCGTCGTAAAATTAAAATGTCAACTCTACAAATAGTTGTTTATTTTTAGTATATCGAAGCGCGAACGGACACGAATTATCACATCCGTATCGTTTTCTACTGTTTTCAGTCTGTCTTACAAAGTCCTTAAATTCGTGAATGGTTCAATGATGAAGGGTTTCTGACATATTTACGAGGAGCACGAAAGAAGATAAACTGGATTCAATGAGGCAATCATAACAGCATTAATGTCCCACTGCAGGGACGGGCCTCCTCCCGTGACGGAGGTATACTTGGCCTACTAATACCACGCTGGCCAGACGAATTTGTTATAGGGTTTAATTTCAAGTTTTCCTTCTTTTTATTTCGTAAAAATAATTTTCACGGATACTCCTTTAGTCTTTACGACACCCATGGGATGCGATGAGGTGGTGACATATTGTATTCTTACTCCGTCACCACACCACACGGAGAATGACACAATGTCCAGGACTAATGTTTCTTTTACGCTACATATTTTGTTTTACATTAACTGTTCTAGAAAGTTGGGTTGTTAGGATAACTTTTTTCAAAATACCCACCAACTCTAACATGTCAAGCAAGCGGGTGAAGGATGAAGAAAAAACGGATTTGGTTAAAGTTTTCCAATAGAACCTTTTATTCGTTTACATCGAGAGGACGAGAAAGATTTTTTGTGTTGTTAGTTCAACCCTATGTTTATTTTATTGTAAAACCTGATAATATAAATTGTAACAGTCAATGTGCTGAATTTAAGGTTAACACAGGCTGATCCGTTTCCCAAATACATAGTGCCACCGCAATGAACAAACGTGGTCGTCAACAGAACGCCTCTGGGTGAGGGGGTCGGGCGCGCGACAGGGTGGAGGGGGTGCGGTCGGGATCCCTTTGAAGTTGCCGCCGCCGGCGTCTGTAAGCGAAAGCTGGGTAACCAACGCTTAGCTTTGTTTTCTAGTTAAATGATAGACGTTTAGAAATTACTACTGTTCGAGACATCTTAATTTTCAGTTCCATTTTCATTTTTAAATTACTTTATTAACTTAATTTCCTTTTAAATTAAAAAGTAATATCAGTGACAAAAGTGTTAGGGTAGGGTGTCCATGATGAGGGCTTAGGACGGTCCCAATCGCCCTTTGACATGTTAATGTGAGACTAATATTTTGTCAGTTTTTCTGTTACTCTGTTGACACACCCGAGCTCGGCCGTATCAAATTTGAATTCTAAATAGGTACGTTTTAATATTTACTGGGAAACTGTACATATATTAGTATATAAAATATATACAGTTAACTTCACATGAATAAACATAAAAAATGGTGAAGTATGGTATGCCAGCACCCCATCCTAGGTCGAGGATGTCGTAAACGTAATTGTAAATTGTCTCGATTTAACGGTAATAAAAATAATATGCCTATTTATACCGCGATGTACAGACGGGGCAGTAGTAAGTTTACTGTCATGATTTCTTCCTATACCAGGAATAAAATCTGCCAAGTAACTCGTGTCTCACAAAATTCAGTAGTGACAGTGTAACTTTAACATGTCACTACAGCATACAAAGACTTTTAGTAACTAACTAGCGACCTGACCCGGCTCCGCACATACACTTACTACAGAATGTCCTTAAACAATTTTTAAGTACAGCTTCATTAGAAATCTCTTAATTTATATAGGTTTCTTTACTATCATTATGCATGTGTTATACATATAAAAGTAATACCTTCCTCTTGAATCACTCTATCTATTAAAAAAAAAACCGCATCAAAATCCGTTGCGTAGTTTTAAAGATTTTAAGCATACGAAGGGACATAGGGACAGAAAAAGTGACTTTATTTTATACTATGTATAGATAAGAAAGAAGACCATTTAAGTTTAACAAACTCAAAAATCCCAAACTCCCTTCACATACAATAGTAAAACAAATGACTCAAATATGACACAGAACTAACTCTCTATACCAAATTGTGTACAATACGAAAAATATCTACAGCAATACATACAAAAATATATCTTGAGTTTAAACACAGTGTATGTTATTGGAAAACGACCTTCCACTCCTATGGGGTCACGCATTAATTCGCCCGTTTCCCCTCCGCAGTATAAATAAAACATTTGCGGGTGCGCGTCATGTAAAACGACATATTACGTATTACGACATTATCAAACAATTTGCATATTAGTTATATATTCAAAGCAATTCTTTGATGTCTCTACCGTTTAACTTTTGACCTGTTTTTTTTATGAAGCCCGTGTGATACTGTAATATATTAAAATATGTTGTTTTAAGTCGGTAAAATATGAATGAGTAATTTGTAAGAGGTGATGGTATCTATAATTTAACCAGTTCTTGCAAAAATACAGATTTTACAATAAAACAGATCTACTGCAGTTCTATTTCTCCCACTACAAGAGTTGACGACCTCTGTGGCGTAGTAGTTATATAACAAGACTGCTACGCAGAAGTCTCGGGTTCGATTCCCGCTCAATGCAAATCTTTGTGTGCAAGAACATGATTGTTGGCATTGGTCTGGGTGTTTTCTATGTATATATCTACGTCATGAATGAGCTACCTATATAAAAAATCTATAACTATCACAATAGCTTAAAACTTAATCATAAAAATACTTACAGAGTCTGTATGTTTAAAGAAAAGTTTCCTTCTTTGCGTCTAATTTCTGCCATGTAAGTATTACTACGACATTTAAAAAAGTCGTGTGAAAATAATATTTCCAACAATTTTAACAATCTTGTCAATCTGTCAAAACTAACAAAGAACTTATACTTAAAGTACAAAAATAATGTGAATACAACATTAGCAATTTGATTACATAGCAGAGATTACAAACAAACGCCCTCTGTGGGTGAGAAACTGTCACGTAGAAAATACGCGGACGGCATACCAATGCGGACGCATTAGCCGGTACATGCCTGTTTTAAGTACGCAGTGTGGTCACACTACTCACACTTAAAGGATACATACCTGAAACAAATTAGAATATTATGTTAGAATCTCATTTGACTTAGTTTACATTTTAATTGTTTGTTGCGATTAGTTTTAAATTAATTTAATCAAATGTTTGTTGTATTTTGTTATTGACATCTATCAGATAAGACACTTAGAGTGCAATTACGGGAAGGTCTATTTTTTATATAAATATATTGTACGTAAAACCATCTTTCATATATGCAAAGACAATGTCGTAAAAAACGTGAATATAAATAAATCATACACAAGAAATCCTATTGAATAGACGTGTTGGTATTGTCCTGATATGGTATTTTACTTTTATTAAATATAATGATGACATAGTGTAAGATAACTTGACGTAGTCATGTTACCTACGTAATTTAAGCCCATCTCTGACTATTCTCTGAGCTCTACTATATCCTTTCATGAAGTACCTAGTAATTAATTTACAAATCATAGGTGCCAAAGTAATTGATGTAAATATGCCTCGTTTAGCGACGGAAGGAAACTTTAGGGTTTCAGGTAAAACTTTCCTTCTTTTGTTTCCATATTAGTCTTCGAGTTTTCCCTTAGCACATTTTTCCGACATCCACGAATAAAAAAATATATAATTTGTCAAATTGAAAAATCAAGACGTCTTTTAATCTAAATATAGATTTACATCGGAAACACAGTCCCTACATTAAATAAATTAATAACTTTATTTCATTGTTTACTCTAATAAATACACAACTATTTTTTTATTAAATCACTAAGATAATATTTATGGTCAATCAAGAATAACCTGGATATAATTCTAATATAATCTTAATACACATCTACGCCTACGGTATTAAGCGTATCCGCTATATATTCATACACAGGAAACGGTTAATTCAAATAATTTTAACATTAAAATAATTTCTGCTGAAAAAATACTTTGATATTGGTTCTATATATTTGAAGAAATATGTTAAAAGCAAATACTATTGTCAGCGTGGTGAGAGCTAATATTGACGACCCATGTCTGTGCCAGGGTGACGTGATAATCGTTTAAAGCAGACTATGGCAATAATGGATGAGGGAGGGACAGGACCGCACAAAGTAACAATATTTGGGGGAGGCCTATGTCAGTAGACGTCATTTGGTTGATATGATGATGGCAAGTAAATCTTGGTAAGTAATACATATTCTTTCTTTCACACGGAAAAATAACATAAGCTTGAACCTAATGTAGAAAAGTTAATTTAGTTTCTTTACTTTGTGAAAGGATACTGCAAGAAACTGTACTATGTTATTCGAATATCCCTTAGTCACTATATATAGTAACCTAACTAACAAACTAAAAACTTTATAATCAAAACAAATTTAGATACAAAACGCAACAGTAAAGTCAGATAAGCCACTGCTAAGATACGACTTTGTACTTAAAACAGACTAAAAACAAAGATTATTATCTAACCTCACTCAAGAGTTACACATAAATGGAGTTTATTCTTCAACAGTGACTTTAAAATATGACGCTTATCTCGAATTTAATCTCGTTTTTTCTCGTCTTACTAAGCTTGAGGCAAAGCTGACTACGTGGAGTGATAAGATTTTATTTTGGTTATTAGCTTTTAATATTTTGATATTTAAATAAAATATACAACATTTTTGATGTTGTAGATTCTTTTTACTGTCTTATTGGCAAGAATAGAGGTATTTAGGATTAGCAGAAGGATTATATACTTATTGTTATATAGGATTATACATTACTTTTGTGTTTATTTGTTAGTAATATGTATTTTAAAGGACTTTTCTTTTTTGACGACCTCTATGGCGTAGTGGTTATATAACACGATTGTTTGCATTGATCTGGGTGTTGTCTATGTATAATATGTATGTATTTACAAAAAAAGTATATATGTATGTTTATACGTTGTCTAGTACCCATGGTACAAGCTTTGCTTAGTTTAGGACTAGATGGCGTTGTGTGAATGTGTGATAAATATAATGGGTACGTCGAAGTTTGTTACTTAATTAATGAAAAGCAAAATTATGAACGGAAGTTAATTTGAGAGAATCAGTCCGTTTTAGATATAATTACAGCTAAATAAAATAAATAAAAACCCTACTTTATTCAGCTAGCCCTTACTAACTACATTGCATTTAGTAATAAAATAGTCGCAAACGACCACAAAATCAAATTTTTATTTTTTTTATTTTAAGAAAAGACAACTCCCGCACTAGGGATCACGCCCTGTGTCGCGGGGACCTTTTACAATCATCAATTAACGGACACACAGAACACCCAGACCAGGACAATAATTTGTGGATCACACAAATTATTGTCCTGCGTGGGGATCGAACCCACAACCTCTTGCACGGTAGCCGCTAGCGCTACCGTCGCGCCACCGAGGTCGTCAAAAAATCTTAGTCAATATTATTAAAACTATGAAGCATTTTAATAATAACTTTTTATACGAATACATTAGACAACCGTTACAACAGAGTTTTTTAAACTAAACAAAATGATCTGTGAGTTCAAACATTTACATAATTATTACATATACAATATTTTAATACATACTTAAACGTTTTTTAAGATCCTATCGTACGGGTGCAATAACTTTAAAAGTTTTCAAACCATCCAACCTTTTTTATTTACACAATCTAGATTTTATGACCCGTGTGTTTTGATTACGCAAGTCTTTGGTTTTGTGGTCACCCTACTAAGTTTTAATAGTCCAAATGTTAATTTAAAATGTTTAATAACAAAAGTAGATTAGGATATAAAATTAAAAATATGTATTTTTTTTTTCTTATTTATGTTGTGTGTAAATTATATTTTTATGACTTTTATGGGCAACGGAATATGTAAACCAGCTCGAAGATAGGCATAATTAATTATAAAGTTATTTAAATATTAATGTTTTAGCGAAGAATTTAAAGTTTTTAGTTTATTTTTATCCCAGCGCCATGTAACGAAAGCGAAAATAATTTCAAGTTTCTTAGTAGACATTTGAAATAAATTATGTTTAATAGTTATTTCATAACTTATTATTACATTTATGTAATATAGAACCAACTGGATACCATTTTAACATTAAATAAAAAAACCTTTATAAATAAATCGTACGATAACGATAACTATACCCCTTCCACTATATTTAACAACATTTGACAGATTGACGTTAGTGACGTTCAGCAGTATCTCGACTGTAATCCCATTCGATTGTAAACGATTTCGCGATTTTTCAAATTACTTTATTTTACACATTCGGATCCTTACATCAACTTACATTATCATTTTATTATTGTTTCTTTCTTCTATGTTAAGAGAATTAGCCTATAGCTTAAAATGATAACATTATAGTTAGCTTAGGTATTATTTAAAATACATAATTTATCGTGACATATTCGCGGGTTTTAGCTAATCTAAAATATCCTATTACATTTTATAAACGTATTATGAAGAGTTCAGGTTTATTCATAGCATTTATTTCTACCGATTATTTGTAATTTGTTTCATAATGGTGGTAATCGTTATGAGTGTCCATCACTAAGTAACCATGGTAACTGAAAAAAACATGGGTACGTCCATGAAATACAATATAATTTGTTCGAAAAATAAGCGGAAGTATTACGAAACTTCATGGACGTGAACTGTCAAAAAGCTAAACTTACGCTGGAAGGGGTATAGTTTATAACAAGATCCCACCTAAAATTTTCTGATTTGTTTCATTGTTTTAGCCAAAATGACATAACTTAACCAGTATTTTTATAACAAATAACTAAATAAACAACATAATAATCATGACAAACATAAATAAATAGACAAATAAGCATTACCCTTCACGTCAGCAAAATCCCGGAAAAACAACCGCCAAGCAATAAGGAATCCATTATAAGCGTCCTGATCAAGGCGAGCAATTAGATTTCAACACGTCTACAAACACATTTCAACCTTAATTACTATCACAATAAAGCTTATTATACACTAACGCAATGATGTCTCGTTGTTCAAGCGGCACGTCCGTTAAAGAGTTGTTTCTTGCGAATTAAATTAATTCTAATATCAAAAGTAGGAGGAGCGCGCTACTGCGATACGCAAGTCGGCAAGATGGCCGCTCTATGTGAATATTAATCGAGATAATATATCATTTAATGAGTTTTATTATAATAGCTTATGTAAAGGTATGTGTTGATTGGTGTTATGAGCGTTTTTTAAACGCCCATCAGCTTTTAATGTTCGAAACGTAATCGTGCGTTAAGCTTTTGTTTTATATAATTTTTCTATGAATTTTTATTAATATAACTGGTGGGTCTGTTAGAATAAGATGCCTTTTTGTTAATACTAAAGCAATTACTCAACGATTTCTAATGAAAGATAAGTAATACATACAGTTTTTTAGTCTTTAAAGGTAGATGAAGTGTAGAAACAAACAAATTGATAGCACGTAGCACATATAAGAGACTTAAAAATGCTTACTTAACAGTTATAAAGTAACTTAATTCGACATCTCTAAAAAAACACTTTCTTAAAACAGGAGAGATAGACACTCCATGAAACCAGATCACATACTGCGTAATACAGATATATACCTGGCACAATAAAGCTTTGGTACAGTCCCGGTGAAAAAGTAAAACCTATTGAAACTCTACACAAAATAAAACTGAAGAAAATGCAGAAGAATATGAAAAAACTTCCTTCCAGGCAATGAAAATAGGCTACATTTTACATTCAGTCAGTCAGTTCAATGGTAAGATTTTTACCTTATATCCTTTCGCGTTTCATTATAACTTATTATTAATAACTATACGGGTATTAACACGAGTAATTGTGGTAAATATTGAAACTATCTACCTTTGAGGCACTCGACGTTTCGGCCAGGTTTACACCAGCCATGGTTACGAAATGACAGTACTCGTATAGTTATTATTAATATAATTTTTACCCTTTGAAACAATGAAATAAAACAAAGTCCCTTGTCTTATTTTAATCCTGGTAACACACAAATAAATAAACAAAAAAAAACATTCGAAACACTTTTGTTACTTAATCTTTCCTTTCAAATATTCAGGCGTCAACGCTTTCCTTAAGACGAAAGCTTTCGACTAAAAGGCGTCGAGTAAAGTAGGTATAAAAAATTCAGATCTTGTCTAGACTGAAAACTTAAATCTGGATGTGGGTAATAAGGTGCAAGGTAAAGAACTGGGTGATGCTTTGACTGGAATGTAGGTGACTGTGTATGTAGGCTTTTATGGGTTTGAAATAGGTTTTATTGAGATGTAGAACAAATCTATAGTGATATAGGTAAAGGTAATTTGGTTTGGTTGAAGGATGAGGAACTAGTAGTACGATTTTTTTTTTCGGGTTAGTTATTTTATGAGATAGGTTTTATAACTTCACGCTATGACCAGTAGGAGGTGAGTACATAAGTGCAAAGTTGTAATTTTATGAAAATCTATTCAAGGCGAGTGCGAGTGATGTATTTGCAGATAAATATGTGTTTTTGAGTTGTCTAGCATCCACAGTGTTCTGTTTAGTTAAAGACTGGAGATGGCTTTGCTGTTAATGTGTAGAAGTAAAATTAAAATGAATTGATGTTAGTAAGTAAGTAATAAGTTTTGTCGTCAACAGTGTTTGTAGTAAATGATTAAGATATTGATTTACATACATTTTTATAGACAAACTGTGTCTAAGGGTACCAGTATTCTTGAGTCCTGGGCGAAGGCTTAATTTAAAACTGCACTAAAGAAGTCTAGTACAGATATAAATTAAGTCTACTTATACTAAGCTAGGTAGGTGGGCCTACGACCTCATAAAGGTCTCTGGGTCGGACTGGATGCGGAAGGCGCGGGACCAAGTTCTGTGGCACGTGTTGTGACAGGCCAATGTCCAGCAGTGGACTAAAAAGGCTAGTTGATTGATTGATACTAAGCTGGGAACAGAGGTAGTTTTTATAAAGTTAAATTACTAAGAAGACTAGAATAAAGGAATACAGTAAGTAGGAAATAACTAGGTGTATCCTAATTGAACTGCTGGAAGGGAAATTTGTCCAAATTCATCACTGTTCCTCTTTTAAATAAATTCGTTGTGGGTTCCAAAACAATTCAGGTTTACTTATATTACTTTTTCCCAACCCTTGTCTGAGTGTCATACTCAGAAGCTTGCGAAGTCAGGCTATGAATATCAGCTTGAGGGAGTCGCAGTGATGTAAGAATGGGTGGAATAAGTCCTAAAATACAACTTTTTTAACCAAAACACGGTAATCAATAAATTATGAATTAAAAACAATATCTTTTGTACTGGCGACTGTGTGTCTATAGTATTAATTTAATGTATTACGCATTAATATGATAATCATCAGTATGATAAGGAAAACATTTTATTTTTAATCATGATAATAAAAGATTATTATCAAAATTATAATCTATTTTTCGACAAGGTATTTCGAAATCTATTTCTTTGAATCGGCGAATTTAACTACCTACATGCAGTAACAAATATGTTATTGTCATTGAATTATTATAATGAAAATTATATGAAGGTGGCCAAAACCTTAGTAACTTTTATCTTAAATAAATAGAAGCTGGTAATCAATCTAGCTGTATTTTGAAATAATAAGTTAAAGTTGTTCGTGTGGTGACGGAGTAAGAATACAATATGTTATCACCCCATCTCATCCCATGGGTGTCGTAAAAACCGATAAAGGGACTAACCGTGAATATTATCTTTACGAAATAAAAAGAAGGATAACTTGATATTAAACCCTATACCAAGCCGTCTGGCCAGCGTGGTATTAGTAGGCCAAGTATCCCTCCGTCACGGATTAGGGAATGTAGTCGAAAGCTACGCCTGAATACACAAAGCAGTAGCTAATCTTTAGAAGTTTCATGAACCAATAAACCACCTAGAATCCTGGTGCCAGAAAACTCTCACTCAGTACATTTAACTCAATAAAACCAATACAGAACAAAAACACAACACATCCGACTCATTTTTCATTGATACAAATCAACTCGGAACAGTATAAACGGAAGTATTTAATATTCTTTATACGAGAGTCTAGTTTGGTTGGACGGATGCGCTAGTGTATTATGCAACACATCGTTCCGGCTAGACTTCCTAATAGACTAACGTAACCTTCTTGTACTTAAGTGTAATGCCTAGGGTTTTGTAGAACACCATCTAGTGGCAAAATAAGCAGTTTGTACAAAACATACTTTTTTGTTTAAAATACATACAAAGAAAACTAATACCCAGATCAATGTAAAACATTCTTGGTTGTGCACATAAATCGAACTCGAGACCTCTGCAAGCTTTGCTCCAAACCAATACCACAGAGCTCAGAGGTCACTTGGTTTAAAGTACTAAATTAAAGGAAGAGATTTTTTTTCAAACACAACATGATCGCAACCATAGTATGAGTACCATACTCACCCACAACCTAAAGGCCGACTTATGTAAAGTTTGCATAAATATACAATTTCTAAGATTAAAAATACAACCGAATTGAGAACCTCCTACTTTTTTTGAAGTCGGTTGAAAATATACAAAACTTGTCCAACAACCAATCCTCCAGCTTGGTATTTATTTATTTATTACATTATGGATGACTTACGAAAACGTATAACGTATTGTTAGACCAAATTCCTGTCCATCATGAAAATGTCCCTACGAGTAGAATACTAATGGGTTATTATGAACACTAGATCTAGATAATAAGGTAACTTTTTTTACAAATATCGTAAAGGTTTGCACGCTTCAATAAACCAAATAGTTTTTTACCATAAAGTATTTAATGTAATTAGAAGGGGGAGAAGGAATGTTCTTATATTACAACATCGCCGTAATATTTTTTATTGGCAACATTTTTCTGTATCCTTATTTGATATACATCCTTCATTCCGCCTTTTAAATTGTCAGTTTAACTTACTTAGCTATTAGAAAACAAATATGGGTTTTAATTTGTTTATTTATAGTGACCTCAATGCACCTGGTTCAAGACAAAGTGAGGATATTATGGCTTTTGGGTTTGGACTAGTTCGGAATCATTTAGCCATGTACTAATAATAAAATAGCTTTATCCGTGTGGTGACGGAGTAAGAATGTCACCACCCCATCTCATTCCATGGGTGTCGTAGAAACCGACTAAGGGACTGGCCGTGAATATTATCTTTACGTAATAAAAAGAAGGAAAACTTGAAATTAAACCCTATACTAATCCGTCTGGTCAGCGTGGTATTAGTAGGCCAAGTATCCCTCCGTTACGGGAGGAGGCCCGTGCCTGCAGTGGGACATTAATGGACTGTTATGATTTCACCGTGCAGTGGTTACTTCAAGTTTTTACTGAACTGATAAGGATGGACGAGTGACAGATGTGGCCAGAACGTAGTTAGCTTGGGATCAAGGGTAGTGTAACTGCAAGGATAACTGGGATACTAATATAACGCTGAATACAGGACCAAGTTTTGTGGCGCGGGTCTGGAGAAGCCTATGGTCCAGCAGTGGACTGTAAAAGGCTAGTTGATTGATTGATTGAATACTACGCTGGTCAGCAAAAACAAAATTAAACAATTTATTGTGTTCAGTTTTCTTTCATTTCAAACAACATAAATGAATCCATACTATTTATCCTTTAAACTTTCACCCCAAAAAATTCAAAATGTGTTTCTCACGTGTATTTTAACTGTACCGAATAAAATGTAATTGCACATAATATCTAACAATTGAGTGACTATCCTGTGCAGGGATATTTGTGTGTGACAACATGGTGGGTGTGATGCGCTCACGCCTGTCAAACACGTCTGCAGCACGCGGGTACCCTGTTCGAATCTGGTTAGAACTTTATGTGTGGATTATTTTTTTATGCTGGTTTTATTTGAGAACTTATTTATTAAAATAAATTATGGTTTTAGTATACTTTACAGCGTTGTTGAGATATAAATAAAATAACCTATTAATATAGGAATTCATGTAATTAAATAGAATGTCAGGTGAATGGTCGCGCTATGCGGTTTCCGAACATAAGATTCAGATATATTGATTTTTGTTAAAGTCGAAAAGAAAGTAAAAATTAAGTAATTTTCTTTTTATTAAATTACTTAACTACATTGCTGCAAAGTCAGTACAGCAACAAACATTGATTTTGCTCGTATTCTAAAAAGCAATACAGAAGTACAAAAAAATCTAAATAACAACAAATACTAATAATTCCAATTTACGGATAAAACAGACATCACCCTTTTAATACAAACATAATTCACAAATTAGGGTGGAAGACCCATTTAGCGTCACCTGAAGACGGCATACGCGTGCCAACATCGAGTATCGAAATACATTTTTTATTACAAAAGCTACCCTACCTAGTCACTGTCATACATGTATCGTTGAGTTTTCTGAATAAGACGTCAAAAAGGGCAATTTATTACCGCTCGAAAAGGTATATGTGGATTTTATTAAGCGTCTCATATTTAGGGTGTTATTATTGACAATAAGGGGTAACTTTATGGATAATATGAGGATGTTACCGATATAAATATTACTCGGAACTTGCATTGTGCATATCAGGTGATTGCGTACAATGCAAAATTATGTGTTTAAATGAGGGTAAATTCTTTTAATGATATAAAAACTAACCAAATACTTAAAACAAGCTATTTTTTCGTGACATTTAATTTGTCATAGAATGCAGAGATAGAGTTTTGCTTATCGTTTCCTTCAGTGGCTTGTTGATATCCCTGTGAGATTTTTTAGAAACATCAATTTACTAGACACAAATAACTTTTTGCGTATAGAAGAGTAATGTCGTTCACGAAGCGACTAAAACCGCACGATTTTCGCAGTTGTCAGCAGTCGAAGGCTTCCAGTTAAGCTCTCGGAAGTACAATCTTAGAGACCCACCTCTTATCTTACCTAGCAGTTGCAAACGAGGAAAATTATTAATAAAATTATGAAATGGCTAAAAACTCAATCACATCACAGGTGGTCTTTTTCATATTCTGGTTTTTTCTTTATTCATTCAATCAAGTGGTGCAATATACTCTCTAATAGCCCCAAATTGAGTTGCGTATTGTCTAACAGATGGGCTCAGGCCCGCCCGACGAACCGATGACAAATTCGTGATATTACATGCGGATTAATGTCCATGCACCATTTTTTAGGGTTAAATTGTCTTTTCGAGATCCCCTTAGTAAAATTTCAAACACGTTCAAAGTGTATTTCAACCTTATGCAGTTAAAGTTAGAGTTGAAGTTTCCCTGTGCTGTCAAAGCAGGTTAGTCGCTTTAGTAGTGGATTTGTTCTCGAGATCGCAAAGGGCGATTCCCCATGCGAGATGGCATCCGTACGATGGTTATCATAATCCCTGCATTGACATGATGTGATGACACATGTCGTGGAGTCGTGTTCTAAAATGTCGTTTTAAAAATCCGTCTATACACGAACTGGATGTCAAATAGGCGTATTCACCCTAATTTTTATGGAGATAGAGTAGTTTTTTGGGTGTAGCGAAAGTTAATGTTGAGTTTTTGCCTGGGAAGTAAGCGTATGGACAGTTCACAATGTACTTTTTTGTTTGTGTATGAAGATCAGTATTTGCAATGAATCATTTGTCTCTGTTTGCTGTACGTATTCGAGATTAAATGTGTTTACATTGTAATCAATATTGTTGTTTATGTACGCATAATTTTTGTAAACAGCCTGTATTTGAGGAGTACACACAATGTAATATTATAACCTCTATAACTATAGATGTAGCAGAGAAGCTTCAGTGGCTAACAAATTTAAGTTTCTTCTATAGTTAACTCTCAATACAAACCAATAGATTGATTTCGGTCAAAGATTCATTCTTTTTTCACATAAATGAATGTGTAATTTCCTATTTAGGCACCTTTTACTTATTAATTTGTTCTTCAGTAATTTATTTTAAGTCTTTTAGCCACGCAAAACAAAACAGGTGGTAAAATAACCTATATTTATTCCACGTACAGTTCACTACACAGACTTTACAAATATCACTAATCAATAAACTACAATAAGTCAATACTCCGCTAATCATTTGTACAATCAAAGTCTTTATTCGCGAAGATTAAAAAAAAATAGCACACAAAGGGCGGCTGGGGAGTAATTTTGAATTAATATCTACCCTCGACAATTACTGCAAACAGTACAAACTGCAGAATCATAGAAAATTACTGGACTCCAAACAATACAAAATACCCTACGTCAGCGTTATACCCTAGACATGTATGGGGACACTTTTTAATATAGGGTGGGGGCATGTTTTAAACAATTACATGTGAAGGTAATGCTATGGAGTTGTAAATGTTGGACTAATTATTATTTTAAATATAGGCTTTTTGAGAATAGGACTATTTTTATGTTTTACTTTGTATGTAATAGTTTGCGAATATTTTTGCAACCTTGTTAGGTATGTCGTAACAACAAAGACCGCAAAGTCGACAATTATTATGGGACAAAAATATGATTACCATGCTGAAAAACGCTTCCATGAGGGAAGAGGACGGTAAACTTTACAAAAAAAAACTATTAACCAATCCGTCTGTCCAGCTCAATATTATTAGGTTACATTTCTGTTTGAAATAAGATCATCATGTCACAAGGACGAAGACTGAGGGAAACTTTTTTTTTTTAAGACACAGCGCCATCTGTTCCCAAAGTAAGCTAGGCCTAACCTGCTTGTGTTTTGGGTAATAGAACAACGGATATAAATGCATATACTTTTTTGTAAATACATACATATTATAGATAGACACACCTAGACCATTGCAAACAATCATGATTCATCATAACAAAGATTTGTATAGCGCGGGAATCGAACCCAAGACCTCTGCGTAGCAGCCAAGATATGAAGCCACTACGCCACAGAGGTCGTCTCGTATATCATGCCGGATAGACTAATTGGTTTTTTATTAAATTATCCTTTTTTCATTACTTAAGTTTAGGTAGTGACATCGTGTTATAATAGTCGGTCACTAGACAAAGTATGTAAGATGAAAATATGGTAAGTTGAAAGACCATTACGTATTAGCTAGCAATACAATTATTATACAAAAAACCTAAGCATTTTTCCAACAAATTAAACTCGTATATATTATAATATTTCTAAGCTCTTAAATGTTCAACACAGTGCTTCACTTACCGATCGTTACTGGGTAAAAATAAAAAGGAAAAGTGAAATAATCGTACGCAAAACCCTCGCGACAAATGAACATCGGGAGCTCAAGAGGTCATTAAAACGAGGCTCGATCTAAAAATGAGAGGGGAGGCCAAAAGGGGGGACTTTTGAGAACTCTGTAATTGGACCAGGGAGGGTCTTAAATCGTATTCGAACCAGCAGAAGCGGAAAGACGGCTCAACCGACTATAATTAACAACAAATATGGGTAAATCGATTTTTTTTCACTGCGTTTAAGTACGCCCATTAGGTTATTTTGCAGGGCGAGCAATTACTCAAACAATACACTTAAAATATTAACGCTAAGCCTACGTTTTGTGGGAAAAGCTGGCTTGTTTAGCAACTGCGGTCAAAGTAATAACGTGTTGTGTTTTCTTTCATAATGTTGGCAACATTATTTTTTTACTCATATTGTAGTTACCTTGTTTGCGGGATCGATTATGCTGTGTACAAACTATACAAGTATCGATAATCGTTTTTGTAATTTTACTTTTAGAAAGAATCGTTTGAGGGCGATATCGTTTACTGTACTATCATTTGATATGCTTACCCTTTAATTATTTAAATCAATATGGTTCAGAAACTTTCCTTATTTTTTTTACTTGTGTGTTTAAAACTCCATGTATTAACGGAGGAAAAATACATGGTGTCACTACTCCATCTCATAAGAGACTTAAAAGAAGACTAAGGGAAAGTTCTTAGTTATTATCTATAGTAAAAGAAAATTCTTCTATTCCTAGGCCAAACTACCTTCCTTGACTGGAGAAGCCCAGTCCTGCATAGAAACATAAATGAGCTATTAAGATAATAATACCACAACAAAACATTAAAGGATCAACGATTCTTAGAAGCATACACCAACGGACATCAAAATACAAAATTTATAGACCACACAGTGTGACGAAACACAAAAAAACTCAAACAAGGAAATCACGTCATCACATTATGTTAATAGCTTTTAGATATGACAACAACGAAAATAATCCGCTTTTGTCCAGAGTATGGTCACATTAGACTACCCAGTCCTCTGGGACACGAAGGCCTTTGATTTTGTTCGATGGAAATTAATATACGGTACTACGGGGTACATATTTAATGTTTGTAAGTAATCTTTAACAACGTATCAATGTGATGCAGAGAAAACGGGATTATTTTACTAGTATTTTTAATGTATTTGTTTGATGACTAGGATGTTGTAATGTTAAGCACTGTTCGAGAAAACATAGCTGTTTAATTATGTCTACCTAGACCTAGAAATTCCTAGGTGATTTCTATCTTCCGGTTTATGAGGCCTGCAGTAAAGAAAAATGAATTTTAAAAAATCGGGTTTTTATTAATACTCTTACGTTGTCGCCCTTAACATTTATAATAGGAATCCCTAACCCATTACCACACGACATGATAAATTAAAATTACAATGCTTAGTTAACAAATATAGCATTTCTATGAACCCATTAAATTAAAAAAGGCATGAAATAAAACTGTTAAATCAAAAAGCCGCATCAAACGAGGCGGTCATTCAATCATCGCACCGATCATTATAATCCACCTGTCACGAAAACAAATATTTATAAAACCGCTATAGTGGTAAGATGGATAATAATTACGGGTTATCTCGCGTTGAATGGATCCCCGCGAACCGCACGCGATGCCAAAAGGCGTCAAATAGCTCGTTAAATGCCCCTCATAAATAGAAATATTACTCATAACTTAATCCCCCTTAAATGTATTTAACCTGGCATAAAATCATATTCATGTTTTTTTTGTTCGCGCAAATAAGCGGGGTTGCCCACTGTGCGTATTTATAACGAATTGGCGATTAATACCGCACAATGCGTTTTGAGAAGTTATAATAGTCATAATTCGTTTTTTTTGTATGCGGATCATAGAGGGTTAGTTGTAGGGTTAGTTCGTAAATTGGATTTAATATTTACATTTTAGTAACATTCGGTGTGAAATTGGACGCTCGTTTAAGAGCTATTTATAGGGTAGTTAAGGGTTAACCCCGAATAAGCGCTTATTAACAATAGGGGATAAGTTTTATTGAGTTGTCTTGTTAATTGATAAGTGTACTTGATTATCGAAAGAGATAATATGCAAAAATGATTAGGTTTTTTTTAAGTAGTTCCTATGATTGAAGATAATGTTTTTATCTGATTGCGGAACGGATAAGCGATTGCCTCGATGGGCGTAACACTAATTAAAATATTATTCAAATTAAACGTACTTAGCTTGCATAAGGTTACATAGTCAGATAGCACAATGACAATGAGTTGACAATGATAAATATGAATATATATGGCATTCAAAAACATTGTACATCCTGTCTTAATTTTCATAATAGCCTTTCAAAGAAACATAGAAGAGATAGGTATTTTCCAGCAAGGGAGGGAAATACAGCCTACTGATACCATGGTAGTAATACGGAGAGATTTTATGGTAATCGGCGAAACTGAAATGTTTCGCTTATTACCATAAAATCTGAAATAAAAAACTGAAATGTTCTGTTGTCTCTGTCTACCCCGGACGGGATAAGGCGTGAGTTTATGTATGTATGAAACGTATCTTTGTTGCCCTTAATTTTTTTTTTGAGAAATATACACACAAGAGTAGACTGCAAAAGTTAGCAGAGATAATAAAAAATTGATAGGCTGTAGTGATTGTGGAAAACTCCCAATCTGAATTTGCTTTATTCATCCTAAATTTTATCTCAAATTTTGACAGATAAGCCCACAGTGCAAACCAATTTTTTTTTGCATTACAAGGCCACGCCCAATTTTTTGAAATTAACTCAAATAACATACAATAATTATATGTTTTTTTAATAGTATCCTTTACTCAAAGAATATTAGTATAGAAGCATTAATTATATGCCAATATTCCTAATTAAAAATCAATCATGCATTCTCGAAAGATATAAGAGAAGCCAGACAGACTGATGAAAACATTCATGTTCCTACTTCATTGGAAACGAGATTAGCTATAGATCTAAAATGTAGACCAGACGCCACCCTAAAGGG
Organism: Schrankia costaestrigalis; assembly: GCA_905475405.1. Lineage (NCBI taxonomy): Eukaryota > Metazoa > Arthropoda > Insecta > Lepidoptera > Erebidae > Schrankia > Schrankia costaestrigalis. The sequence goes on from FR997850.1 coordinate 8,488,008, forward strand.
GGTGAATAAAGGGGGGTAGGGGGTTGGAAATAGGACTTTCTAGGCAATTACCATCCAGCGAGACTCGAATACGAATCCAGGTCTTATTGAAAATATATTATATGCATAGCCTTTGTGATGGGGTAATCAAGAACGTGTACATGTTAATCTCGTTTCTGTGTGTGTGTGTGTGAATGTATGTATCATTTAGTATACAAATAGATTAAAATGATTTCAATATTTTCTTCCAAATTCATATTGCAGATACATAAAACCTACGGGTCTGATATGACGAATGACGTTATCCCGACGCCCTTTTTTTCGAAAATAATTCCAAGTGGTACGCTAGTTCGAAAGTACTTTAAATCGAAAACCGCTATAGCGAATGACGTTGTCGCGACGCACTTTAATTCGAAAATATTTAGAAGCGGTACGCCCGCCAGTTCGAAAGTACTGTAAATCTGAATATGTCTGGGGATCGAACTTACGACCTCGATAAAGCCTAATCTTTGTATTGGGTATGGGAAACAAGATCAACAGCCTTGTTTCGTCTCTAGTTAGTCGGTTTTTATAACAGTTACGAGAAGTAGTTGCAGATTATGATATTATGCTTGCTTCATAACCACACGCCTACCGGAATTTTGGTTTTAATCAATCAATCAATCAATCAATCAATCAACTAGCCTATTGCAGTCCACTGCTGGACATAGGGCCTCTCCGAACACGCAATATTGGTTTATTTTTGGATAATTATATTTTATACATACGTACAAATATTCACGCATTCTAAAGCAGACTACGGAACGCAATGTACTACAATAAAAACCTGCTATATTATTCATATATCATAATGATTACAGGGAGAAATTTACTCAGGGTTTTTTTATACTATAGGTTTTTACTTGTTTTCTGAGCTAAATAAAATATTGCAAAATAAAAAAATAGCATCAACCATATCAAAGTTGATTGACACAAACCTATATGCATCTCCACAATAATATACGACAAAGACGAGAGGGGTGACGCTTTTAAAAGTATTACTGTCCACCCCGCGATGACACCCCTATAGCGTAATGTTTGATTATTTTATAGTGGGTACTAGATGTTGAGGGTAGAATGAGAAACTGTTTGTCAATTGTAATAGCTATCCCGTGGGTATGTGTGTTACAATGTGGCGGGCGAAGGTTAAGTAAATATCAAGTTTGAAGTTTTATTTTTTTAGCGATTTAAGTGTTTGCGAAATTCTGATGTCAAGGAGTAATTTGTAATGGATAACTAAAATCATATCATTTTACTCCGAAATCCTGCCTCGAACTATAAACACATTTCATTGTCTTTTAGTCTTAGCCACAAATTATGGCAAAACCATGATAGACTTTAAAAGTAATATAATATAATTATATGAACAAGAATATTAGTTAATTTGTTTTTTTTTTAGTAAATGGCGGACCTAAACTTCAAAATTTTATTCAGCAATCCATCCATTCATATCAGCCTATGGACGTCCACTGATGGACATGGCCTCCTCAAAAAGTTTCATTCATTCAGCAGTCTGTTCATAATCCTTAAAAATTTTGCAACAGAAAAATTGATACTTAATAAGTCTGATCAATAGACATCATAACTTCAAGGTATCACATAATGATAATTATATTAAACAATCATTGATTGATAACGATCTTTCGGCGCGTACGCAAAGGAACTGCGTCACATCGACAAAGTACCTAATGGTACTTCCGAATTCTATTTTTAAATTTAAAGGTCGATGTATTCGAAATATGAATGAGTTTTGAAACTGTGTATTGTAGTGTGAGATGCGTTTTGTATAAGTACACGTTTGTGTGTGTGTGTGTGTGATTCTTGGAAAACGGTGACAAGATTCGAATGTTAAAACTAGCTTGTTCGGTTTTCTTGAAATTTATAACGTATACACATAAACGGTCAGTGTGTTAGCAAAGTCTCCATCCCATATCAAAAGGGCCTATTAAAATAGAAATTGAAATTAAATTGGACTGGCGATCTGAGCGTTGAAGGCCGATGGATGAGAAAGGTACTCAATCGAGCGTGGTGAAAAGAGTTAAAGAAGAGGCCTATATTCAGCAATCGACTCAAGGACACTTTGAAATAACAAATCTTTCTGACAAGAGCTCTTAGGTAACAAACATTAAAGAAAACACAGCCAAATAAAAAAAACCTCTCTTCTTTTTGGACCCATTTGAAATGAATGAAGATCTCAATCGCCAGATATTATTTTAGGCAGTTTCAAGGGCAGGCAGTGACTGGGAATGTAACCTAGCTTCCGGCTGAGGCTCCGTGGTTAGAATACTCATTAGAAGACTGTCAGTTTGATTGATAAGATAAGCTAAAGAAACTCATATGTGTCATCGTTGCTGAGTTAGTTCTAGGAAAGATTTATACTTAATTATAACTTTGATTTTATTTCGGGGCTTTGTTGATTTGTTTTGTGGGTTATAGGTGTGTGATCTTTAGATAATGTTTCTGGGACTAGGTACCTATACTGTATTTTTTTTTAAATCGATTTATAATCGATTCCAATTCGCCTAATCAGTATAAATTGTAGTGTGAGCTGGTCACATACATCATCCGATAACAAGGAATAGATTACGGTTGTACTATAACTATCATAAGATACTAAGATAAGACATTAAGATAGTAATATAGCTATAAGGCACGTAGATATTAAGTATATAAATCGTGGTAAGATGTAATTAAAGGAGCATTCAACATGTCATCATAGTATCATTTACTACCCCACTTCTACAACATCTGACGAGTTCCGGTGCCCACTCCACATGGCGACCCTGCCAGTGCTGCCTTCTGGGCAGTGCTGCGCTAAAGCCTTGGAAGAAATTCGTGAGTGACCTTAAGGAGGTATTTGAAAAAAAAAAATATCGTGTGCAACTTGAACATTTTGCCGATTTTTGTTTTTTTTTGGCTCTTTGAATGAGTCTGTTTCACTGCGGTTTTTATGCAATGGAATTTTCCGATGAAATGGTGCTTACGGGGCGCAGGGAGTTGTTGGCGTCCCATGGCGTAGCTGCCGAAAGGAGTTTGTGTCCTTATTTAAAGGACACCAGCGAGCTTCGCGAAAGTGAGAAAAAAAGGTGACTAGATGTATTTTACAGTGCTGCGGATTTTTTTTTTATGGTGTTAGTGTTGAATCATTTTTTTATTATTTTGATTTTTATTATAAATGGTAGTTAAGTTAATTTTTCTTTTTTTTTTGTCTCTTTTGACATTTATTAATATTTTAATTGCCTATTGACAATACTTTATTTCAAAATTTAATTTGAATAATACCATGGCAAGTTTTTGATAAAGAGTGAAAGAATCATTGGCCTATAAAATAAAATAAATTTATTATATTCTATGATATTAATACTATTAATATGTAAAATATTATAAAAAATTATTGTTTTGGTGCTAGGACATAACAAAACATTTGTATGTTTTTTTTTGTGGTCTGGATTTATCAAGTACTTACATAAAAAGTTTTATTTTTATTTTAGTGGTGTTTCATTATTGTTTTATTGTGATTATATTGTTTAGGAATGTAACTTTCTCATAGTGCATGTGATGCAGTCTCATGTTTCATTTTGTTCTATGAATCTTACTGCAATATGAGTGCGCTGTTGCGATGCGAACTTGATGATGTCATACCACATCATGTATTGGTATGTAAATAAAATTGTTAAATAACTTTCAATGTAATTGAGTTATAATTTTAAAATTATTTTCTTTTATTCTGTTGTTAATGAAATTTCGTTTAAATGTAAGGTCTGAAAAATAATGGCAAATGATTGAAGTTTAAAACGATGGATAATGATTATTGTAATTGTGTAAAGATTTAGATTGCATAAAGGATGTTTCGTTTGTTGAAATTTGTTTACAGTGGCTGGGTATGTTTAGATAAATAAGACTTAATTGTACTTCGTCGGACTGATCACCCGATGGCAATAGAGTTTTTCTTATAGATCTAATTATTCATTTGTTTTGCGTAAGTTCGTGAATTTGGAAATGGTTTTAATGATTATAGTGACGTACACATAGATAGGTACAAAAGGCCAGTCCTTCGTTTGATCATGGTAGTAAACGAGATTTTCACCGTGAAAGCGTTTGGAGACTATGTCTTAAAATACTGGACCTTGTAAAAAAAAAGAATGAAAATAATAATATATTTTTATTATATGAAAGAAAGAAGTCGACTTATGATAAAATGTACCTTATGTTAATAATGATGACCTACGGGTCCAAGGGTTAGAAGTGCCCAAGTAATGATAAATGTTATGTGTACCAAGAATAAGTAGTTGGAAAACGGTGTGATTTTAAGAAATGGGTTCAATTCCCAAATGGTAAATATTGTAACAATTAAATACAGAGAAAGAAAAGTAGATAGAAAAGTGGAAAGAAGTAGATAATGGAAAGATGTAATTGTTTATTATTTTGAAAATGTAAAATCTTATTGTTATGAAGTAAAGAAGAATGTACTACTGTAATTTTAAAAATGAAATAATTAAGAATATCATTTTATCCAGTCAAAGTCGATTTGTATTATGACATACTCGTAGAAGCAGTGAACACAATGTTGTCAATAGTGCATATTATTTTGTTTTAGTATACTTAAAAAAACATTATTATAGAGATTGATTGATTTATAAGACAATTATATAAAACGATCTGTAACTTTTAAGCTCTTTGTAAAAGAAAAGTTTGTTTTTCATGTTTTTATATTAATTTTAGTTTTAAAACGAATGTAAGCCTAATCTTATTACTAACCGTAAAAAAAAAAAATTATGTATTAATTTCAAATGTAGAAAATATGTTATTATATAGATATTTCCGGTAAAACAGATTTAATTCATAAAAACAGTAGCATAACTTTATTATGACGAATTTTATACAAATTATAACATTATAATACATCCTTTTTCTTCTGTTATTGTTTCTAGATTATACAAAAAAAAATACTAACTATGTTATTATTTTTTTTTTCTCTGGAAGGGTGATGTAGTGTGAGCTGGTCACATACATCATCCGATAACAAGGAATAGATTACGGTTGTACTATAACTATCATAAGATACTAAGATAAGACATTAAGATAGTAATATAGCTATAAGGCACGTAGATATTAAGTATATAAATCGTGGTAAGATGTAATTAAAGGAGCATTCAACATGTCATCATAGTATCATTTACTACCCCACTTCTACAACATCTGACGAGTTCCGGTGCCCACTCCACAAAATAAGAAATAAATAATAAAATAAAGATCACTTTATCTATTGCGTTCAGCGATAAAAGAATAGCAGTATACCATAGTTGTACACGTCATATAGCATACTTATGTCCAACTAAAACCTTTCGATAAGATCATGTGGCGAAATTATACATGCATTTACCTATATGCCTTTTCCGTCACCAGTATTCAAACGCCTCAGCTCCCAAACACAATATCATAAAAACTAGTAAGTGTACAACCTCATATTCAAGATTAATAATGCTCTAAGCCCCAGACAACCCTTCAACGATACATAGTAGGGATAAAAAACATGCTTACTATAGAAAACGTCATTAAAATACTACCATCACAGTCCGTAGATACGTCTCATACAAAATACTTTAAGCGGAAACCCCATACGCATCAAGGCACCCAACAATAGAAAATATATCTCAAAATCTCTTGTAATAAAAGCACGAAGCGGCCACATTAAAATCTTATCCTTTTCTTAAATAAAAAATTCACGAAAAAATAAGAGGAAATCTCCCCTCTATTATTCAGTGGAAAACGCTACCCCATCCCCTTTGTACCTCTCGGTCGAAAACCGTGCGAGCATTCTGTAAGAAAACACAAAGAGATTCTAACTCTAGCGCCTAGAATACAAAGTTACAATTGGCGTGACTACATCTTGGTTAAGTACAAAACGAAAATGCACTTACATTTTACGTTATAAAGTTTATTTTCGTTTGGCTTGCACCCGATCGGGTGTATAGAAATCGCGCCTTAGTTAATGTAGTATTTGAAAATGAGATGCAGTGTGGGTTAGGCGGTAGGGGAGGATGGAGGGTGGCTCTCGAAACCCGAATTACCGGGGCGTATGTAATGATTTTCCCGGGCGGAATTATGCCCGGTATTGGAGACGAATTGAGGGATAGGGATGTTCTTTTTAATGGTCTTATGAGTACATTGATTAGGGAAATCCGTTCTCGAATGAAACTTAAATATTTTCTTAGAAATTCTCGTTATAATTTTGCTTTTTACATTGTAAGAGAACAAAGAATTTTTAATTATTTGAGAGTATACGGTTCGATAACTTGGCTCCCTGTTATACATTAAATTTGTGCATTTAAATTCGCATCAAACTAGCATCTTCTAACTAATCTTGTTTTAAATTCCTAGGGTCATACACATTTTGACAAAGCATCGAACTATGCATTTTAGTAGGAACTTGTGTATAAAAACTCAATATCCTTAATCCGTAGTAGTAAAATGTGATAATCTTATCAGAATCTTTGATTATGCAAATATCTATAACACACATGTAGCTATGGTTTATTGCAATTATATAAAGCAACTAGCTTCCGCCCGCGGCTTCGCCCGCGTGAAATTAGTTTTTGTCAATCAGAATCAGAAATTGTTGTGAGTGAGAGAGAAGTGAATGTGAGTTTGTCTTTATAGTTCCCGTTCCGAATCCGTACAGTTCGAATTTCAGGAATTCCGTTTGTAGAAAAAGCCTACGTACCAAGATTTATTGTCTTGTCTTCAATTCAACCCCTATTTCACCCCCACACTGGTAAAATTTCAAAATGCTAGAACATACGATTTTTTTGTAAAAAAAAAAAAATATTTTTGGTAATAAAAAGTAGCCTATGTTCTTTCTCAGGATCTAAAGATTGTCTGTACCAAATTTCATCAAAATCCGTTCAGCCGTTTAGGCGTGAAAGAGTAACAGACAGACAGACAGACAGACAGAGTTACCTTCGCATTTATAATATTAAGTATGGATTATATACTTTATACTAATATTTTAAAGAGGTAAAGTTTGTGTGTTTGTGACGTTGTAGGGGGTAATCTCGGGATCTACTAAACCGATTTAAAAAATTCTTTCTGTGTTGAATATTTCATTTTTTGAATTTTATATTATATTGTCGGTATGGGACCTCGTTTAAAGACTTACGGATATGTGTGTAGCACCCCGAACCAAGAGGCATGCATATAGGGATCGTAGAGCTTGGCACTGAATAGTCTCTACATATTTCCATAGAAATAATAGATATACCTATGTATCCGCGTAGGATTCACACACAAGACACACTTCCACAAGATTAATTAAACACTAATAACTTTTCCTGTGTTATCAATATAGTTGAGAATGTGTAAGCCACCATGATGGTTGGCGAAAGTGTATATAACCAATTATGGTAAAGAAACTTGTTTGATTGATTTACTATGTATGGGTAAAAGAAAACTCAGACATTACACACGACAAAACCTTTAAGTGGTTACATCCTAAGGCATGTTATATGTTTTAATGTCCCAATGCAGGGACGAGACTCCTCTTAGGTTTAAAACACTAACACTGTGGTCAGACGGATTGGTTTTATATCAAGTTAGTATTTGCCCGTTTCAAAATATAAATCAGTCTAACTCTTCTTAACAAAACTAGTGTTTTCATCATCATAACTGCCCATTAATGAAGCCCACTGCAGGGACAGGCCTCCTCCCGTGACGAAGAGATACATGGCCTACTAATACCACGCTGGCCAGACGGATTGGTATAGGGTTTAATTTCAAGTTTTACATATTTTTATTTCATAAAGATAATATTCACGGATAGTCCCTTAGTCGGTTTTTACGACACCCCTGGGATAAGATGGAGTGGTGACCGATTGTATTCTTACTCCGTCACCACACGGAGAAAACTAGTGTTTTAGATGAAAAAAATTCAAAAACATCCATTAACGGTTTTCAGAGAGGGCAAAGCCGCAAACAAGAGCTGGTTAAAGTCTAATAACTTATAGAGCCCTTCTGTAGGGATGTGACTTTGCCATCCTTTCAGTAGGGCATTAAAAGCCACTAACATAAAATAAACACTCATAATTAACAATGTAATAATTAATGGCTTACACTTACATATAAACATATAGTAATTTTCCATGGCGGACAGATTCAATCGTTAAGCGATAAGGGTAATTAATTGTTATTAATTAATGATCCCGTTATTGTCTACTTATCACAAAACTATCCTTATATGTGCGTATATCCTTATTTGTGTGAACCGAGTCGCTTATGTTAAGATATAAATAAATATTCCTCACACATTCACACAACGCTATCTAGTCCCAAACTAAGCAAAGCTTGTACTATGGGTACTAGAATAAACATACTTAAATACTTACTACTTTTTTTTGTAAATACATACATATTATACATAGAAAACACCCAGACTTATGTAAAAACAAACAATCATGTTCATGGACACAAAAATTTGCATTGAGCGGGAATCGAACCCCGTAATAGTCATGTTGTCACCACTACGCCACAGAGGCCGTAAAAAGGCCATATATGTGCGTATATCCTTATTTGTGTGAACCGAGTAGCTTGTATTAAGAAGGCTCCTTCTGTCAAAACCAACTCAGCTGTCGGCGAAGCCTAAAAGATTGTTGTTTCACCAAACGTTGCGTGAGAAAGAGAAAAACTCATAGAAAAGCAGTCAGAAACATGCACACGCACACGCGCTCGATTGTATTTATTACAAATCAAAATGTCGTTCAAAATATAAATATTGTTCTTCTTGATTGTTAGGGTTGACACTAATACTAGCTGTAGGTAGTTACCTAAAAAGTAATAAATCAGGAGTAAAAAAAGATAACTAAAATGGGTTTTTAAAAAATATTTTATTGTAAGTTTTGTTGCGGAAGACACACCAAGCGAGACATCAATTTATCTTTTAAGTGGTGTAGGTATGACACCGTAAAACATTATAATTTTCAAATTTTTTTTTAAGTTAAGCTGTTTATTCTTGAGGCAGTTTTTTAGACCGTGCATCGTTAATAGGGGTTCCATACAGTACACAATAATATCTTACTTCACATACAGTACATGAAGTTAATTTTAGCTGGATTTAAAAAAAGGAAGAAAAATCATAAAATAAATAATAATAATAAAATCTGGAAATGATAGTTGACAAGAAATGATACTTGATCAGTCATTCAGATACCGGGGCGGGGGTGAGTCAGGTAAATATTAAAAAAAAATACAAAATGAATTACAAAAAAAAATACAGTTTGTGCAATGTGACAGCCTTAGCTATGCTCTATTGACTATTGTAATAATAGGTGAATTTTGACAGTTGATTTTAGTCAAGAATGTCACTGATGTAGGTATTTTATCTATCTGGTTATGCATCTGATAATAATTGGATCTCTTTGATAAAAGAAATTACGAAACTTCTTACTGGCAAGCGATACGTAATTGTCATAAATGACATAAATTAAAGTTTATTGAAGTTTAAAAAAAAATATTCGGTAACATTCGACGACACGGTCGGCTCGCTGTCGTACCTCCCCTCCGCCGACCCGAGGGGTGCAGAAAGTGGAGGCGAGATGCAAGATGTCGATGGCGGAAACGAGCACGGTAAAATTTCCTAAAATGGTTTTGGGAAAAAGGTAATTGCGTACAAACTTTAGAATGTATGTAGTCAATATAAAATTATTTGAATTTTCGAATAAATAATCTATTCCTACTCCCAAAATATATTTACCTTTATAAACGTTTAATCCTATTTTATTACGCTAAAAGTTGTCATAAAATGTGCATAGAATTATGAACTTTGAAGCCTCATAACTTGTAAATGAATATTTTTTTTACTGTTTTATTAATCAATAAGACTAGATAATAACGAGACAAAACGATATCATCTATAGTTTTGAGTATTTATTATCTAATGAAGGAGGAATTAACTTTCTTTGTTTGTATGGAATTGCGATTGAATTGTTTCCCCTTAAGATATGTTTGAATGTATGCGAAGTTAAGCAGGTTTGTGTAAGGATTAGTCTCTAGAAGTCAACTTCTAGGACCAGGATACAGTCTGTATCTCCCTAAGTCCCTACTCCCATATACACAAGCAAGAACATAAACTTTTTGTAACATTAATAATACATAACATAAATAATTGGTTTTTTCTTGCCTGTGTAAAATTAACTCAAAAGGAGTTACGCACTCAGATTTTTAGTCCGACGATATGTATGTATGCTTTTATAGTCAATGTGTGCCATGCAGCTTAACATTTATATCTCACTGCAAGAATTGACCTAATAATATCAAGAAGTTCAGACTGTCTGGTATTAGGTTATCTGTCAAGGTTTCCTACCCTTTTCAACATCGGCTCTGCCTTAGTTGGCTTTCATGGAGATAACATGATAAGACCTGGCCAGGCTGACCCCATATATTCTTACTTATTAAGCACACATGGAATAAAATATGTACTTCTCTAGTACAACTGTATGACCTTATCCTTAGTCATAAAAAAACTTTAGTTTAAGAAACATAAGTCTAAGGTAGAACAAAAAGATAAATTAAATATTCAAAAGATATTCTTAAAAAATTAGGCGAGTTAAGAGGAAGACGCACGACCGCTTACCGTTAGTAAAGCTTAGGACACACTGCTGATGAAGCTAAACGAAAATGTGGGATATTCTTTCTTTTCGACATAATATTCTCATGGAGCAATTTAATGTGTCAGTATTATTGTTATTAAGAAAGTCGACGAGTAAAGTCGACTAAGGGAAATTGACGTTGAAATTATCTCTACGAAATTACAGACAAAAACAAAAATTAATAAATATGAGACAATAAGCTCCCAAAACTCTCACAAACAGAATAAATTTAAACTGAAATAGTTCATCATAACAGCCCATTAATGTCCCACTGCAGGGACGGGCCTCCTCCCGTGACGGAGTTGGCCTACTAATACCACGCTGGCCAGACGGATTAGTATAGGGTTTAATTTCAAGTTTTCCTTCTTTCTATTTAAAGGTAATATTCACAGATAATCCCTTAGTCGGTTTCTACGACACTCATGGGATGAGATGGGGTGGTGACATATTGTATTCTTACTCCGTCACCACACTGAAATAGTTCATAGTTAGGTATTATAATCCTGAACTAAGCTGACTAGGCATAGCTCCGCAAACAGTGTGAGCTATGCTCAACAGTGAGTCTGTCTCTGTAGGGTGGACACGGCCCGCAGACGTGACACAGATTCAACATAAAGATACTTCCGACTATTACATTACATAGATAATGTTTTACAAAACTTATTTAAATTATAATATGGTATAGTAGTTTATTTTATGTGTGGTATTTCATCCCGTGGGTGGAGTAAAAGGCGACTCAGAGATTTGCTGTTAATACACTACGAATAAAAAAAGAAAGAAAACTGAATGTAAAACCCTTTATTAATCCGTCTGCCCAGAGTGGTAAAGCCAAGTGTTAATGTAAGTAACTTGAATCAAGATTTGGTGTTTAAAAGTAGATTGACTAGCTAGGATATGAAAGAAAATTAAATATGTCCTTAGGGTAGTCGTGATAACCGCTATCTACGATAATAATAGAAAATGTAAAATTAAAGAATAATTAATTTATAAAGTCACCCAAACAACCGGAAATTTAATCGAAAATGTAAGACGAAAACTTTTTGGAATCCTACCTTTTTGTTATACCTACAATTGTTTCCTAAACAAAATTCATTAAATAAATCTACTTTTTTAAACAACGAAAACGAATGTTCTAAATTCAATTTAAAAAATAAAATATTCGATTTTGAAATCCCGAGACGGAACGGAACGCAAGCGACCCCGAAATTGCTGGCCGCATTCACCCAGACAAAAGCCCTAAAATACACCCCGCGAGCAAAAAGAAAAGCATGGAAATGGCATCCCCTCCTTCATTTAAATTTCCCGCCCTATGCGGGGGCGTCGTCCGTAGGGGCGGCTTCCGTACAACAGAGACGAAAACTTAAAATTCTCATAGAAAAGAATGAGACGGTCGTATGTCCACCTGTTGCGTTTGCGAGTTTCATATTTTCTTTTTTCGTTTCTTAAGGTTTTGTATGGCGGTCCGTGCATGCGTACTAGGCTTAGGTATTGAACGATATTGACGTAATGAATGTACGACTCGACGCGACATTCTACGTACGATTTTTAAAATGCTTTTCATTCGGTCTTTTTTTTTAAATCGTATTTATATGAAATCTTGTTTGTGAATGCGCGCAGACGTTTTTGTTCTGATTTTGAATTAGGAAAATCTTTTTTTTTGCTTGGTTTTCTAATAATTGATAGATAGCTTTTATTTTAATTTGTTTAATAAATAATTTAGTTAATAATATATTTTCAATGACCCTATTTTATTGAATTTGATATTCAGTGCGAATAGTCTAGAAATTAAAGGTTGATGACATGAAATAACTTGACTGTGAGGTTAAATTCTTCTTCAGCTTCTCTGAGCTCATTTGATGTCCCTCTGCAGAGATGGGTTTACGGTGATGGACCCAAGTAACACATCAAAGCATTATAAGGGCCGAATAAGAGTATTCTTGTATCCTTTTAGCATTTTGAGTTAGTTTTATAGTCGCATTATAAACGTTTATATGGCTACTGTAATGCTTATTTGGGCACAAATTATACAGCTTTATGCCGTATATAGGTTCACAGTAGCTGGTTAATAGCATTACTGGCGCATTATATTAGCATTATTATGGTCAAGAAAGATGTCAATCGGATTAAAGAAGCATCATTTTGGTCAATAATATTGCCAATCGCATTAAGAAAGCATTAAAATGGTCAATGAGATAGCCTATTGCATTACAGAAGCATTATAATAGCAAAATTATTGATAGTGAAGATGCCAACGGCATTACAAAAGCATTAGACTAGCATTTAAATGTGCTAAAAGAATTATTGGAGCAATTTAAGTGTTCACACTTAGGAAACTTTATATTATTGCGTGTAAATTATTACAATAAAAAAAAGAATAAGTAAAGACGGTCAAAATAAAACAGTGAGTGACGCCATATTATAATTTGCATCAAAACAAATTCATCGGATAAGTTTTTGACTCGTTTGTTATTTCTTGCCTTCAAATATTACTGCGCAGTGTAGTTTACTGTACTTGTTTATATAAGTTTCATTGAAAATTTTCACGCGCCTTCGATATTTTGTGGTTTTCATACAAAATGTTTTATAAAAATGATGTGTGTAAAACCAAAACAAATGTGTATTCCTAGTACAGAATAAGTTTTGAATAAATACAATCATAGTTTTGCTTGTACTATATTAAATTAAGTTATATAAATATTTTAAATGACAATTCCTTTTATAAATAGATCCGAAAGAAAATATTTTTTGGTTATAAAATATTTACAAAATGGTGGTCAGCCTTAAGCAGCCCGGTGAGCCCAATTAATGCCACCAGCATTACAACTACTCACGTGTGATTGTTTAAAGAGCTATTAGCTACACAACAGCACTCAGTTCTTCCTTTAAAATGCAAGCATTATATTGATTCACATTTATGCTGTTCAGCAGCATTAAGCTTTTACTTACCCCTTACAAGTGCTTTTACACAGCAAAAGGCACAAAAAACAGCTTAAAGCTGGATATCGGATTTACATGGCATTATAGTGGTTCACGTTTGTGCTGTAAAACAGCTTCAAGCACTTATTAACTACTTTAAAATGTCTTTGTAGAACCAAAAGCACTAAAAATAGCTAAAGGCTTTACAAAAGCATTCTGATATGCCATTATCCAACTGTTATACAGCGTAAAGCATTACAATGATTTTCAAATGCCATTGTTCAGCTTCAAGACGCTCGGTGAACTTATATAAGAGTTTGTACGGGTCTTAAGCTCTATATAAGTTCACTTGTTGCTTGTTAAAATGCTTTCTGTGTTACTTGGGGGAGGAAGGTAGACTTAAGTTTTCTACAGAGATTTTAATAGGCTGTTAGGGTAAGTTTTCTACATTTCTTTTCTAAGAAAAAATCAGCAAAATGTTATATTACTTCACTTTTAAGTCACACAGATAAGGTGGGACACCAGATCTATCACCACACAAGCAAACTTCTAATAAACTCATCACCAAAACCCAAAAAATCGAATCAAAGATCATTCCATACAAACAGGAAACATAATAAAATATTAAATATACGCTTAAATCAGTACACACAGCAACTAATCAAGCTAGACACTCATGAACCTTAATACCTTGAAATAAGACACAATTTCAAATGAAAATGTTTAACTTAATGTGTTGCTGTGTGTACAACAGCAATTGTATGAACGTACGGCAGGATGAAGACAGAAATAAAAACTGTTTGTGTTACCATTTCCGGCGCGTCCCGGGTTCGATCCCGTAATGTACACGTGGTGTGGTTATTACGAGGAAATAATTCAATAAAAATAGTATAGTCGACTATTAAATTACTTACGGGTGTTATCATAGTTGTTTGAATAAATATTGAGATAATGGTGTAGTGATATCTTATGTCTGGTTTGTTTTAATTAAGATTCATTTAACAGGTGGTTACCACTCTGTGGTGACGGGTGAATACACGGTGTCACCACTCCATCTTATTCTTGGTCGTCGTAAAAGCCGACTAAGAGAGATGTTGTTAAAATTACCTATAAGTGAAGAAGACCTAAATCAAGGAGGTCAATGTTCCAGTGGGACATTAATGGAAAGTGGGTACAGTATCTAACACCAAGTATACATTATGTCACCTACATTGTATGTACATACCCTATTTATTGTGAATAAAGGAATTTGTATTTGTATTTGGAGTATCGATAGTGGTATATCGCAGATTCGAATTCTACATCGGAAAATCTGCAAATAATTGTCTTATCATATTATTATGATTTTTGTACTAGTCTCTGTTAAATTCCTTACACTAAGCACGATTCCTAGTAGGAATTTCCTACAGCTGTACTAGTTTTTTTTACTAGGTAGACAGACAGACAAGTAAACGACAACAGACATCATACACAAAAATGTCTTTACGTTACATTTCTTAGAATACATTTACAGTAATAAACATTTTGTTGTATGATCTGAAACATATCCTAACAATATGCCTGTTATAACTAGAATATTAACACGATGTTGTGAAAAAGAAAAACTGCAAGAAAGACCAAATGGTTGACCTGGAACTATATTGGAATATGTTAAATAAATATAAAATAAAAATCTGTTTATTTCTGTATATCTTATATAGACATAGATATTAGTAATCGAATGATACTCGTGTTGGGAATGACCCGCCACTTCTCTTAATCAATCTAAGAAATTTAAAAAAAAAATATGTTAAAATTACATTTTTTTTTTAAATATGTTAAAATAGAAAAAAAAATAGAAATCCAAATACAAGTTTATCAATTAATCATACAGTTTTATTTTAATGATAACCTTACTTTGCTGACTAATATACCTACTCTTTTTGACCACTTTTCTTGGATTAATCTATTGTTATAGATTATCTTCATAAATAGAGAATATGATGTTTATAGATCGATTTAGCCACAAATGTTACATACATAGATCACTTTAGTTCCAGTCTAGCCAAATCTTTTTATTTTAGCAAGATTCGGGATCAATGGACCCGTACTAGGGACCAAAACTCCCCTGTGCCCCAAGAACAAAACCGTATCTGCAATATTATCGATTTCGAGTATGAGCGTTTGAAATTCTGTGTACGCATGATCATTTTTTACTAACGCAAATATAAACTTATTGCAAAAAATCTTGGCAAAAGCTATTGAAGTGGTTAATATCTTTATTATCATGTTTTTTTTTAAAGAGTTTATTTATTATTTCGAATAAAATGAATTCTTATAATACAATAAGATTTTGTTCTCTGCAACGATCTAGCACATATATTAATATACGACTTTGTTTTTCGGAATGATATAGTATATGTCTTAACATACGACTTTGTTTTAGGAAATTGATGTCTTGTTTTGGTGTCTTAAAATACATTATCTGTAATGAT
This sequence comes from Schrankia costaestrigalis, assembly GCA_905475405.1. Classification (NCBI taxonomy): domain Eukaryota; kingdom Metazoa; phylum Arthropoda; class Insecta; order Lepidoptera; family Erebidae; genus Schrankia; species Schrankia costaestrigalis. The sequence continues at coordinate 8,504,056 of FR997850.1, forward strand.
TTGATTCATAAAAAAATAATTTACTATAAAATAATTTTGTAGATATACAAAACATTTTTATCGAAGGTTGTTTGTTTATAAAGTAACATAACGGATTTTTTATTTTTTATTTTAAAAAAGACAACTCCCGCACTAGGGATCATGCCCTGTGTCGCGGGGACTTTTACAAACATCAATTAACGGACACATAGAATACCCAGACTCAGGACAATAATTTGTGGATCTCACAAATTATTGTCCTGCGTGGGGATCGAACCCACAACCTCATGCGCGGCAGCCGCTGGATCTAAGGCGCGCCACCGAGGTCGTCACGGATGCCGTTATGTCCATCGTTATAGGACGGAACCCTTGGATAATAGCGTCTAGGGCTTACCACCTAGATGTAGGCTTAAGAAGGCCCCCTTACAACGTGTGTTCGGTCCTCTGCCTATTCAGTTTTGGTAGGAGTCTAAAAACGGCATCCGTGACGACCTCGGTGGCGCGCCTTAGATCCAGCGGCTGCCGCGCATGAGGTTGTGGGTTCGATCCCCACGCAGGACAATAATTTGTGAGATCCACAAATTATTGTCCTGAGTCTGGGTATTCTATGTGTCCGTTAATTGATGTTTGTAAAAGTCCCCGCGACACAGGGCATGATCCCTAGTGCGGGAGTTGTCTTTTTTAAAATAAAAAATAAAAAATCCGTTATGTTACTTTATAAACAAACAACCTTCGATAAAAATGTTTTGTATATCTACAAAATTATTTTATAGTAAATTATTTTTTTATGAATCAAATCATTACAGATAATGTATTTTAAGACACCAAAACAAGACATCAATTTCCTAAAACAAAGTCGTATGTTAAGACATATACTATATCATTCCGAAAAACAAAGTCGTATATTAATATATGTGCTAGATCGTTGCAGAGAACAAAATCTTATTGTATTATAAGAATTCATTTTATTCGAAATAATAAATAAACTCTTTAAAAAAAAACATGATAATAAAGATATTAACCACTTCAATAGCTTTTGCCAAGATTTTTTGCAATAAGTTTATATTTGCGTTAGTAAAAAATGATCATGCGTACACAGAATTTCAAACGCTCATACTCGAAATCGATAATATTGCAGATACGGTTTTGTTCTTGGGGCACAGGGGAGTTTTGGTCCCTAGTACGGGTCCATTGATCCCGAATCTTGCTAAAATAAAAAGATTTGGCTAGACTGGAACTAAAGTGATCTATGTATGTAACATTTGTGGCTAAATCGATCTATAAACATCATATTCTCTATTTATGAAGATAATCTATAACAATAGATTAATCCAAGAAAAGTGGTCAAAAAGAGTAGGTATATTAGTCAGCAAAGTAAGGTTATCATTAAAATAAAACTGTATGATTAATTGATAAACTTGTATTTGGATTTCTATTTTTTTTTCTATTTTAACATATTTAAAAAAAAATTTAATTGTAACATATTTTTTTTTTAAATTTCTTAGATTGATTAAGAGAAGTGGCGGGTCATTCCCAACACGAGTATCATTCGATTACTAATATCTATGTCTATATAAGATATACAGAAATAAACAGATTTTTATTTTATATTTATTTAACATATTCCAATATAGTTCCAGGTCAACCATTTGGTCTTTCTTGCAGTTTTTCTTTTTCACAACATCGTGTTAATATTCTAGTTATAACAGGCATATTGTTAGGATATGTTTCAGATCATACAACAAAATGTTTATTACTGTAAATGTATTCTAAGAAATGTAACGTAAAGACATTTTTGTGTATGATGTCTGTTGTCGTTTACTTGTCTGTCTGTCTACCTAGTAAAAAAAACTAGTACAGCTGTAGGAAATTCCTACTAGGAATCGTGCTTAGTGTAAGGAATTTAACAGAGACTAGTCCAAAAATCATAATAATATGATAAGACAATTATTTGCAGATTTTCCGATGTAGAATTCGAATCTGCGATATACCACTATCGATACTCCAAATACAAATACAAATTCCTTTATTCACAATAAATAGGGTATGTACATACAATGTAGGTGACATAATGTGGTTTTATACTTGGTGTTAGATACTGTACCCACTTTCCATTAATGTCCCACTGGAACATTGACCTCCTTGATTTAGGTCTTCTTCACTTATAGGTAATTTTAACAACATCTCTCTTAGTCGGCTTTTACGACGACCAAGAATAAGATGGAGTGGTGACACCGTGTATTCACCCGTCACCACAGAGTGGTAACCACCTGTTAAATGAATCTTAATTAAAACAAACCAGACATAAGATATCACTACACCATTATCTCAATATTTATTCAAACAACTATGATAACACCCGTAAGTAATTTAATAGTCGACTATACTATTTTTATTGAATTATTTCCTCGTAATAACCACACCACGTGTACATTACGGGATCGAACCCGGGACGCGCCGGAAATGGTAACACAAACAGTTTTTATTTCTGTCTTCATCCTGCCGTACGTTCATACAAACAGTTTTTATTTCTGTCTTCATCCTGCCGTACGTTCATACAAGTTTATGAAAGATTTTGTGATTTCTTTGTCTGATTATCTGTCCGTGTTTCTAAAACCTGCTCTAATAGTTTGAGCGCCTATCATGAACCTTTTGTGAAATTGTAACCGTAACTCGAGTGCAGATGTATTTTTATCAGTTGGGATGGATTTTAGTGGTCGTATATCTAGTAAATCTAGACTTTTTACGTTATTTATCGGTTGTTGATCTATCTTTTCAATGTCATTTATGAAACTATTGAATATATCTTCTAGTACTAGAGAGCGATCTTTATCGTTTATCTTTCTACCAAGCAATTTAAAAGGCACGGTTTCTGATATTATTTAAACGTCTTCTCCGCTTATAATAAGCTCGGGGCCATATGAACCATATTATGTCGTATCCACTTTCATTCCATCAGTCTACATACAGAATTTATCATCCTTTCGAAGTAGTTCTTGGCACTGCTTTGGATTTCAAGTAAGTATCGCTAGGTCGCGTCGTCTGCGAATGCTAGAATGGATTCTGTATATTTATATTAGATATCCCCACCTTTTTTCATCTATTGTTAAGCTATCTATTAGTGGATAAAGCCCCTCCAAACATAAAACAACATCAATATTTTCAGCTACAGGTGGTAGCGGAGAAACGTTACTGTAATTTTGACAGCCAGTTTCTAACAGAAAGCAAAAAGAAAGGTAATGTCAAAGTGGAATTTATAGCTAAACGCTCATTGAAAAACAAGAAAATCATGCTAATTTACTAAAAAATACATTAAATCGAACACTTTTGTATTGAACAAACACGGATGATAAAATACTTTACAGAGAACGAAATCGCATCTTTACCTACGACATATTTTTTCCTTAAAAATTTCGTAAAACAAAATCGTATCAGCGCAACCGTTAAGTGACTTAGAATTCAGTTTTGTCGAACATATACTTAAGGTGAATAAAAAATGAAAATAATTGATTAAAAATCAATATCTTTTTCTAAATAAAGTCTTATTGTATATTAAACTAATTATAAAACTAAAATTATTATGTTTCATGTAAATTAATTATAAATTTAAATATCTTGTCTTTAGATTTTTGTAGAACAATATAGTATATGCACAAACGATAATAAATAACGCACCTGATTTTGACGAGTACAAACACGTAAATGACGTTAAGTCGCTAAACACGCGGCCTGGGTTCCAAGGAACATGCTCCTACATGTATATACATGTTTGTTTGTGGAAGTATAATTTTTGATACGACAATGTTCGATTGGTTATTTCAATATGCAAGGGAATATAAAAAAAATAAAAACGGTGTCGTATAGTTTTTAGTGTGTAGAATACGATTATACAATAAAATACATTTCGTCTTATTTTTCCATAAGATTTTGTTCTTGGGGCCCGTCGATGGTGTAGTGATATCTTATGTCTGGTTTGTTTTAATTAAGATTCATTTAACAGGTGGTTACCACTCTGTGGTGACGGGTGAATACACGGTGTCACCACTCCATCTTATTCTTGGTCGTCGTAAAAGCCGACTAAGAGAGATGTTGTTAAAATTACCTATAAGTGAAGAAGACCTAAATCAAGGAGGTCAATGTTCCAGTGGGACATTAATGGAAAGTGGGTACAGTATCTAACACCAAGTATAAAACCACATTATGTCACCTACATTGTATGTACATACCCTATTTATTGTGAATAAAGGAATTTGTATTTGTATTTGGAGTATCGATAGTGGTATATCGCAGATTCGAATTCTACATCGGAAAATCTGCAAATAATTGTCTTATCATATTATTATGATTTTTGTACTAGTCTCTGTTAAATTCCTTACACTAAGCACGATTCCTAGTAGGAATTTCCTACAGCTGTACTAGTTTTTTTTACTAGGTAGACAGACAGACAAGTAAACGACAACAGACATCATACACAAAAATGTCTTTACGTTACATTTCTTAGAATACATTTACAGTAATAAACATTTTGTTGTATGATCTGAAACATATCCTAACAATATGCCTGTTATAACTAGAATATTAACACGATGTTGTGAAAAAGAAAAACTGCAAGAAAGACCAAATGGTTGACCTGGAACTATATTGGAATATGTTAAATAAATATAAAATAAAAATCTGTTTATTTCTGTATATCTTATATAGACATAGATATTAGTAATCGAATGATACTCGTGTTGGGAATGACCCGCCACTTCTCTTAATCAATCTAAGAAATTTAAAAAAAAAATATGTTAAAATTACATTTTTTTTTTAAATATGTTAAAATAGAAAAAAAAATAGAAATCCAAATACAAGTTTATCAATTAATCATACAGTTTTATTTTAATGATAACCTTACTTTGCTGACTAATATACCTACTCTTTTTGACCACTTTTCTTGGATTAATCTATTGTTATAGATTATCTTCATAAATAGAGAATATGATGTTTATAGATCGATTTAGCCACAAATGTTACATACATAGATCACTTTAGTTCCAGTCTAGCCAAATCTTTTTATTTTAGCAAGATTCGGGATCAATGGACCCGTACTAGGGACCAAAACTCCCCTGTGTCTAGACTTAAATTATAGACTTTATAAGACAGTTTTGCGTAGTATTCTAACCCAAGATTTAATGCATGGTAGACGCATACACGATTTTTTTGTTATTCTACAGTAGTGATATCGAAATTTAGCACAATCGAGCAGCGAAGAGCTGAAACTTATAAGGGTCATAGCACATATAACGTAACGTAAGCGGAACGTCACCGTTTTAACTCGAGTCGTTCAGTATTCTTTGTATGAAACTCCTTACTGCACCGCACACTAATCGGATACGTAACGTAATCGGATTTTTGACGTTTGACACCGAGGAAAAAGGCGAGGCGGTGCCGATCCGTTTACGTTACGTTATATGTGCTATGACCCTAAGAATGCTGTAATTCTGCGTGAAACTGAAATTCTCGACCATGGTGTTTGTACAAAAAAGAGGTTTTTCAACTAATTATGTTTAGCTAAAGTATAAATCTTATCTAAATCAAAATTAACAAATCGGTAATTATAATTTATACCTAATTAAATACGTTTAGAAACCCACAGCCAGCGCGGCTACATTATATCGTGTTTTGTATAGATATTGTAAGTTGATAAAATTGAATTTTTAACTATATCTACAGATAAGATCTATATCTTAGATCAGGCTATTTCGCGTGTTTTATACTATCTCGTGATAACAGCTGATAGCATTACTTCTTACCTACTACATAATAATATGTGGTTGTAAACAAAACATTTTTAGTTAATAATTTTATAATTTTTTTAAAGAATATATTTTGTTTTTTACATTTTTTGTCTAATTTGTGTTTTTTTTTTCTTGTCGTTACTAGCATAATGCATAGACTATCAGCAAAAGACTTAATGCTGGATATATGCCACCTTCAAACGTGATTTTGAGCCTAATCCAAAGACCACTTTTTCAGGTAGTTGATACGATGATGAATATCATGCTATAGACAATAATAGTATGTGTAATGTGTATAAGTCATTAAACGTACAACAAACATTTTTGAAATACGAACACTTAAAAATAGAATACAGCAATTTAAAAATCGATTGAAGGGTTGACAGTTAGCCGAGTAAAACCATAGATTTTAAAACAAGAGTAAAAAGGTTTTGTATAATGCGAACTCACCATAGAGACGGGTAAGGGATGCGCACCACCATTGGGGTAGAGGTAAGGTGTCACGAGGTAGCCCATGTTGAAACTCGCTGCGGGGTGAGGTTCGAATTTACCTGCAAAAAAAAAAGAATATATTAAACTGTAAGTTATAAAGTTATTAAATAATGTATGAGGTCTGGAAATTATTTAATAATGTATGAGGTCGATATCAGCTGTGTCAGCAGTTGATTTTTAAATGTGCTCAATGGGAACCAGCCTCACCTTCTACATTCATACTGACCCAGAGACCTATTTGAGGTCGCCGGTCCACCATGCTAGGGGCGTCTTAACGAAAAAAGGTCCTATACTACGTTTGTCGAGTCGCGGTCTCCATTCCTATTATATTTGCCTTTGTCAACTTCAAAGAAAACAATTTCTTAATACAATATTTAATTTTGTTAAATAGTGTCTCCAAGTACAGAGAGCAAAACATAACGCTAGACGCGTTGCGGGGCGTGGCAGACGAACAAATTACACGGCTACGAGAAGTAATTTAGTGACGTAAATTGCTTGCAGACGCCATAGACTAAGATATGATAAAGCACTGATTTTACTGCACTTTGACATTTATTGGTACGAGAAAATTAAGCTTGCTTCTGTGTGAAAATTTATTTGGATGTCTTTTGAATGTTCAGCATAGAGAAAGAGAGAGAGAGTTTTTCTTCTAATCCTTTCCTTGTCTTCTTTTGTCTATCATGTATGATGACGACCTCTGGGGCGTAGTGGTTATTTAACATGACTCCTACGCAGCAGAGGTCTCGGGTTCGATTCCTGCTCAATGCAAAAATTGTGTTCACGAACATGATTGTTTGCATTGGTCTGGGTGTTTTCTATGTATAATATGTATTTACAAGTTGTGTGAAAGTGTGACGAATATTATATTATTATAATAACTCAAAATGCTCAATATAAAATGTCATAAGTAAAAATCTCAGAATATTTTATTACGTTTTAATTCTGTTTCGTACAATTTATTACTTAGTTTTAAAATCTTTTATGAATATAATTAAGATAATATTAAGATACGTTATACCGATAAGGTAACACAATAATGTTAATCTTGATAAAAGGAATCAGTCAAGGTGTTTCAATAGTAATAAAACTAACATATTTAATTCAAAGAATTTACATTTATTAACAGCCTTACTTGGATGGACATACATACATACATATACTCACGCCGTATCCCGTCCGGGATAAGCAGAGATGACATGGTGAAAGGAATCTTGGTTAAAACCACAAAGATTTGCATTGGGTAGATAATTTTAGTAGGGCATTTTAAGGCTTATTTCATGGACGTTTTCTAGTGGAACGTATAAGTTGCACGTATCAGTTTAGCAATCAGGTGTCAAAAGTTGGTCAAGCCACCAGTCCTTAGTGTCACTAGAGCAACTGAGACTAAATTTAACGCGCCTTCTGAAGCAGGCTTAGATGTAATACTATTGAGCTCACAGAAATGTAAATTTCATCATTATATTCATCTATATAATCGTAAATCTATAAATAGAGATCTATCAATATAGTGGTTATTTAACATGACTGCTACGCAGAGGTCTCGGGTTCGATTCCCGATCAATGCAAATCTTTGTGTGCATGAACATGATTGTTTGCATTGGTCTGGGTGTTTTCTATGTATAATATGTATTTAGTATTTACAAAAAAATAACAGTATTTAAGTATGTTCCAGTACCTATAGTACAAGCTCTGCTTAGTTTGGGGCTAGATGGCGTTGTGTGAAAGTGTTAGGAATATTTTTAAAAAAATCACCTTGACCATGTTACTTAACTTGTTTTTTCGTTGGTAAAGGTTGCAACTAGTAGTTAGCACCTTTAAGCTTACGATGGCGCTATCACGAACACTATCTATGTGAACTGTCAGTTAAGAATAATTCAGTATCTTCTTCACTTTCATAAATCATGATTATCATAATCCAATGCAGACATACTTTATATTTATATAGATAATTGATGACACTTGCCGAAAACAAAATCATAGAAGCAATCTATCAAAGTCTATACTTAATACCAATAAATCAAAAACAGAGTTATTGTACCTAATAAAACAAACTTATGTTAGCAACAGTTTAAAGTGTGGTGACAGAGTAAGAATACAATATGTCACCATCCCATGGGTGACGTAAAAGCCGACTAAGGGACTATCCGTGAAAAATCTTTACGAAAAATCTTTACGAAATAAAAAGAAGGAAAACTTGAATTAAACCCTATACCAATCCGTCTGGCTAAAGTGGTATTAGTAGGCCAAGCATCCCTCCGTCACGGGAGGAGGCCCGTCCCTGTAGTGGGCTATTATCGGACAAGTGGCGTTCTGTCGGCTCTGAATACCCAGACGGGATAAGGCGTGATTTTATGTATGTATGTACGAGTATGTATGGTTCGGACACCGCTGGATTATAGTTGTCCCTTAACAGACAGACAGGTCTCTGGTACAGATTATTATAATAAGCTCATACATTAAAGTGATAAAAATAAAAAATCTTTTTTCAATAGCCAATAAGTATTCTGTATTATCAATTATCAAAAAAAGCAAAAAATAACTCGCAAGTCCCAATACACTTCCCTGACAATGAATAACAGTTGATGGAAACTAGGAAATATGCAAATACATAATCTAGGAAAAATGCCCTAGAGAGTAACATAGATCGAAGTATTGGAAAATGAATGATATCGTGTTTAGATAGGAATTATATTTGATTGCACAGGTATACAGCCGATGGACTACTGTAATAGTTACTTGGAGTTTTTATGTTATTGATCTGTGAGGATAAGGCTTGGGGTAATAGGGGGTGATCGACAATTGTAAATATGTCAAAAATATTAATTTAATACTAGCTGACCCGTGCCCACTTCGTTGGGTGGCGAAAAAAACGCGTCACTTTTTTAAACATATTTCATTACTGCTCCACTCCTATTAGTCATAGCGTGATACTATATAGCCTATGACACTCCCCGATAAATGAACTATTTAACACAGAAAGAATTTTTAAAATCGGTTCAGTAGATCCAGAGATTACCCCCTACAACTTCACAAACACACAAACTTTACCTCTTTATAATATTAGTACTTAAAGACTAAAACATCAAAATAAAATTAACTACTTGTAAAGTGTCAATCATATGTTTAAAATGGTTTCTTTTTTATGTTTTTTAATTCTGTTATCTCAAGATTACGAAGGTTTTTATTATAAAGATATGATAATTATAAACTAATAAAAAAAATATTATTTCCAAGAAATTGCAACATTATGATAAAATTATCTGTACAACTTTAAAGAACCCCGACCTCAATGTCATTGCAATGACTTTGATTATCAAATAAAACTTCGGCAAAATAAAATTCCTCCATACCTACATCACCCCATCTCATCCCATGGGTGTCGTAAAAACCGACTAAAGGACTATCCGTCAATATTAACTTTACGAAATAAAAAGAAGGAAAGTTTGAAATGAAACCCTATACCAATCCATCTGGCCAGCGTGGTATTAATAGGCCAAGTACCCCTCCGTCACGAGAGGAGGCCCGTCCCTGCAGTGGGGCATTAATGGGCTGTTATGATATCGAACCAACTACCTCACACAAACAAAAACCTTTTTCGTTAATTGTTCCACTAAATTCCAGTAGTCCAAATATACATTCAAATAGTTCAATATATAAATATCTATAGGTATATAAAAACGTGTGTATTTTTGTAGTTATTACACATTACAGTGACTTTGGGTGTCAGTTCTGTCAATATTGGTATAGGTCAGACCCTCCGCGGGTTCCCAGAAATGTGCCTTCTTAGTTTATTAGAAGCCTTCGACGAAATATTGAAATATTTAAGAATATTGTATATTTTTGTTGTAAATTGAGAGTTTTTGGATTCGATTGATTGTGGAGTTATTTTAAAGGTGTTATGTTATTCCTTTTATATGTTAAATGGCAGATTCTGAAAAGGGCAGATTCTGTAAATGGCTTTTATATTCCATTTTACTGCATATAAGAAATAAATTGCATCAGACAGAGGTAGGATTATACCAATTTAACCACTTTCGTGTGTTATTACAAGAAATGCCTAAATATCATAATAACGAGTAACGGACGAAAATCTATTATAAAAATTAAGAACTTGAGGACAATACCTGACTTCTTTTATAACAAGTTAGTAGGAGTATGTTAGAAGCTCTTAGTTGGTAAGAATGTTGGGCACCATTCAATCATACTTTCTTAATGATAACTCTTTTAAATATCGAGATGTAACAAACAGTAACAATACCATCCAAGCTAGTACAAATAATTCATCATAGCAGCCCATTAATGTCCCACTGCAGGGACGGGCCTCCTCCCATGACGGAGGGATACTTAGCTACTAATACCACGCTGGCTAAACGGATTGGTATAGGGTTTAATTTCAAGTTTTCCTTCTTTTTATTTCGGAAAAAAAAATATTCACGGATAGTCCCTTAGTCGGTTTTTACGACACCCATGGGATGAGATGGGGTGGTGACGTATTGTATTCTTACTCTATCACCACACGGAGACAAATAATTATCTTCCATTCAATTGGAACACCACGACACATCACCACCTTGCCACCGATCAAGCCAGCGAAGATAAATAAAAAAAAAAAAAACGACATAAATAAAATAAAAACTGACCCCAATTACACGAGACCTCTAGTTAAGACTCAGACCCCATGTAGAAGGTAAAATAAACAATACAACATATAATTTGTTCTGACCACAAACACTCAGGTAGTATTTTTTATAGAGTATAAAATTAAAATGTTAATGTGAATCAGAGGTAAAGGTGGGTTTTGAATGAGGTTGTTTGGTATAGTGTAGTATGTAAAGTGGTCTTGTATGGGTGAGATCGCGAGTTTGAATCCCAGGAAAAAGTAAAAATATTTGTGCTGCCTTTGTGCACGTTAATTTCTCTGAGCGTCTTTAAGCGCCAGTGTCAAAGTCTTTGTGCAAAAGTTTCCCACAAAAAATAACCTATTTTTTAGCTAGTAATACCGGTTATTTGTTTAAGGTATTAAAACTACACCAAGTGAATATTAAATTGTAATTATTAATAATTTTCTTTTTACTTTAATAATAAAATAAAGCTAAAATGTCAACTTTTAAAAGAATAAATAAGTATTTTTCCCCCTATGATTAATAATAATCAACTAGTTGCGTTTACATACAATCCAATTACAAGATTTATCGACAACCAAAACGAAAGAGAACCGGTTTTGATGCAAAGGGCATCGCTCATTTGACAAAACACACAAAAATAATCGTCAAAATATTTTTTTTTACAGAAGTTATTACGAGAAAATTATATTGAATGATTGTACTTTATTCATTTAATTATTGATTGACTTAGAAATGAGACTAGAAATACCAATAAATTGATACAAATTGTCTCACCAATCCATATCTTATCTAATAAGTAAGAGTCGTAAAATCAGACTTTAGGAAAATTATGTGATCAGATCATAACAAGAGAAGGAAAACTTAAAATATTAATATCCTGTAGACCCTCCTGAGAGCGTAGACTAAAACAACATATACATAATTATAATGACGCATCGGCCAAGAAATAATCAAGTTCTTGAAACAAACATTAAAAGTATAAAAATCTATTATTAAAAGTATAACCGAATTACAAACCATTTTTTGGAGTAGTTTAGCTTTAGATTATTCTATATTTATTTATTAAAAAAACAAATGGTGTAAAATTATGTAAGCGCAGAGTACGTTCATCTTTATTTTAGACGTAAAAGTGTGAAGGTTCCGTACAATTATGGAGTCATTTTAAGTGATCTTACGAAATGTTTTTATTGTTGATATATTGGTCTCTGATAACGGTAACTAAAGATATATTTCATGGTTTAATTTTTTACTGCTTTTTAAAGAAATATGCGAAGATTCCAGCAATTTATTAGTTTGGCGAGAAAATTCTATTAATAACTGTAAAAAAGTCATGTTGTGGATCTTGATTTTTCAGGAGTCATTGGATTAGTCTGTGAGGAAACGACCTTGAAATACGCCGTGGTGGAGGTCGTAAAAGACGACCGAGGATCAGCCTATAGGTCATAATAGGTGAAAGGTTAGCGACCAGCATATGGTTTGCAATTGCATATCGTGTTCGGAGATCAGGCAATGCAATGGCGCCGGTGTGTCGCCTTTTCATGACTAATCGGTTTACAGACTACCTCTACCAAAACTCCACAGTGATCTTCTCTTACTTTATACTATTCCTATTTTTTACGACACCTACAGGATGTCACGAGGTGGTCACATAGTGTTTTCTTACTTCATCAACACAAGCATGGATGGTTAAAATTTCCTCTATAATGTGTTTTTGTACAATATTTCCGGACCGTTTCGACTTGGGGAGCTTCAAGAAACGAGCGGACTCCCTTTTTAAAGGCCAGCAACGCATCTGTGATTCCTCTGGTGTTGCGGGTGTCCATGGGCGGCGGTAATCACATACCATCAGGTGACCTGCTGGCTCGTTTGCCTCCCATTATATTAAACAAAAAAATGTTTATCTATCCCTCACGCCATCTTTACTAGTATAAACAATATACTCGTAATGTAATGTATACGAGTTCCATAGTTAAGTGTAATGGGACAAGACGCTGGTATGACAAAAACCAGTAAACAGACACAAACATAATTAAGTAAAGGTGTCAGCGAAACAAATTATAATTTGATATCGTCAAAGGATCTCTAAAAGTATATTAGTATCATCAATAAAGAAACAAGGCATAAGATATGGCGATTTAATTTAAATTTTAAGTGAAGGAGTAAGAATATTATATGTCACCACCCCGTTTCATCCCATGGGTGTGGTAAAAACCGACTAAGGGACTATAAATATTATCTTTACGAAGTAAAAAGAAGGAAAATTTGATATTAAACCCTATACCAATCCGTCTAGTCAGCGTGGTAGGTATTAGTAGGCCAAGTATCCCTCTGTCACGGGAGGAAGCCCGTCCCTGCAGTGTGTCATCAATGGGCTGTTATGATGATGAATTTAAAATTTAATTCTTCATTAACTTCTAAGCACGGTCAACAATATTATTTGGCTGTTGATTCCATCACCTAATGGATTCATTAAACACATGTTCGGGCTTAGCTCATTTCAGTAAATAGGTACAAAATATTGAATATTAGGAAATTAGTTTTAAGATAAATTCAACTTTATTTGATTATGATTATATAAATATTATTCATTTACGATATGATTTCATATTATAATATTACATTATAATATGACGGCTTCTGTGGAGCAATCTGTATATTACATGGCTGCTACGCAGAAGTCTCGGGTTCGATTCCCGCTCAATGCAAATCTTTGTGTGCATGAACATGATTGTTTGAGGAGTGTTTTCTATGTATAATATATAATATGTATTTACAAAAAAAAAGTATTTAAGTATGTTTATCCGTTGTCTAGTACCCATAGTACAAGCTTTGCTTAGTTTGGGACTAGGTGGCTATGTGTGATTGTGTGTGAGGATTATTTATTTATTTATTATAAAAAAAACATTATAAAAATTAAACCAATAAATTACAGGGATACCCAAGATGTTAAGGGTTGAATATTTAACACCCACATGTCATCCCAAGAATGTGGGTTTAACGCATCTACAAATTTTATCGGCTGATCGATCATCGATTATATTTATAAAAAGAGGCGGATCGATTTAAATGTATTTTTTTTTATTTTGTTAACGACTAAGATATGATCGCTTAAAAATTTTTAATTTTATTAACATATTATTAACTAAAAAATATTCCTAGAGCGAACATTTAAATTATAACAAATTCAACATTGAACACATTTTTCTGAAGATATTTCTTTAACATTTTTTTCATATTTATTGGATTACATTGGACAATACAACGCGGTTTTTAGTGCTGTGGCGTTTGTCTGTGTCGATCTATAATTTTTACTGTAACTTCAATTTTAAGTAAATTGTAAATGACGATTTCAAATAATTTGTGATAAATTTTATGAAATAAAGTAATTTGAAATGAAGAGTCTCTGGAGAGATTCCACCTAATAATATAACACTGACCAGAGGGATTGCAATAGGTTTATACATATGTAAAAATAAATAATTTTTCTTCTTTTGTTTTCGTAAATCTAACTTTCAGTTGGTCTTTTAAACCATCCATGAAACCAGATAAAGTAGTGATACAATGTATTGTTTTTCAAAATGCTTCCTCTTAATTCGGAATTGCAGTTAAGTATTGTAAATTAATTACACTATAATTAAATGTCGTTGCTAAATCTGTCCTCCATGTTTAACCAGCTAACTTATACCACATGCAAATGTAACCAATGCTAAGGACCTATTTACAATTTGATTAGTAATTAATGAGAATAGTATACACAGACGTACTACATACCGATCGTGACAGGTTAACTAGCTATTTGAATACAATATCTATACTGTTGTTTGTATCTATATGTTGGGGTAATTACATGGGATCCTTAGTTAAAGAAAGTTATTGTTTGAGGGTTAAGTCTATATTTTTTAATTTATTTTTTTGATCAACTATCTCTTCTTAAACAGAAAGGCCTATTCGTGAATATTTTAAAGGTTGTAGGTAAAAGTCAAGAGATTTGATAAGCCTAATCATTGTTATCAAAGCAGCCATTACATAGTAAGATAATAATAAAGACAGATAGTCTACGATAGCCATGGTGGCCATAGAACAGAAAATAGTATTTAATTAAGTAATTTGTTTTGGGTGACATTCGAAATGTGACATTAATATCATTAAACCAAGACTCTTGAACCTCGGGGTAATAGTATATGTATTAGCCCTGAAGACAGAACAGTCTATTCACACCTAACGATAGGCTATTCAAATCCATTATTAAAACAGTTTTCAAATCGCTACCGCTTATAAAATGCATCTCACTCAATATGAATAAAAAACTCGTTAATCTAAGACGAAGAGTCTAATTGTGTACGCATATCAAGTTCCAATTAGAACTGCGATATAATGACACAAATAACTGGTACATGGTAAATGTGGGAAGAGGATGGACATACGAAAAACTACCAAGGGCGAGCGAGATGCACATGCATATTATGCTAAAGATGTAGTTTGCAGAAAAACTTTTAGCAGTTACGCTTCGAATGTGATAAAGATAGGTTTTGCATTTAAAATGTAATAGTGTTTCATTTATTTTATGTTTAGCTCTGTTTTGTAGTAAAAGTTAAAGGAGTTTAAAGGACGCTAGATAGTAAGTTACCAACAGAGTCTAACATCTATACAGTTGGATAAAGTGCTTTAATAAAGTCTTAGCCACGGCTTAAATAAGGCAGACATTTTTATCAGTTCTTACATGCCCCTCTGCTATGGTAAAAAAAAACTTTAGCAGCTCCTAAATGTCCCAATGATGAAAGTAAACTTGGTGTACTAGTAGTACACACAGCAACTAATCAACCTAGACACTCATGTACCTTAATAATGAAAATGTTTAACTTGATGTGTTGCTGTGTGTACCATCCTAGCCATAGGCTTATTGGTGTGATTTGTTTCTGGTTACCCTTCTCTTAACATGATATTGTACCTGTCGGATATTTACGAGTAGCTGATGAAAAAGAAGTACGTGGTAACATTTTGTATTTTAAGACACACGAACAAGCAAATAATTAATAATTGTTTGCAATACTTGCTATCATAATAATGTAGCTTAGAAAAAAACAAACCATCAGAACCATTGATTTATAAAAAACCCTAGATGCACATTTTCAAACAAAACTAACAGCCAAAAGTGTCACCAAATTAAACATACGCAATAAATACGTATAGTAATATCGTAAACATATTTCTTTTTTCAAATTCAATCTTACACGCATGACATAAAGTTGTATTTAAAAAGTAATGCACATAAAGCAATAAAATTTAATGATTGACGTTTGCCGGTAGAACAACGCGATACTAATTTGAAAAGAGTGCACAATGCGCCCATTTGTTGCGGACGTTTTTGGGAAGTGGAGTGTGTATCTTTGGTTTTTTGTAAATCAATGATCAGAACTATCAAAAAACATAAAAAAGCAAAAACACCGTGATTTATCCGATTACGATAGGGTATTAATAATCTAAGATGAAAAAAAAAACAATATTCAAAAAATATACGGTGATAATTGTTGTATAAAAGCATGGCAACACTGGTTTATCAACTCGTCGATTTCATACTATTAAGCTGTGTCGATCGCGTGTTTACATTTGCGAGGTTAGTAACACTGAGCAAATATGTTTTTTTTTATATCTGACTCATAAGAGGTTTATTTAACACGTTTTATTAATTTTGAGACCTATCGACGCTTTCCTATTTTTAACCTCAGTTGGTTAAGGCTGAGCGCAGACTTGGAACACGACAGTCTTAAGACAGACTATTGCTTTACAATATGTATGAATATGCGCACACTTGGAACAAAACGTCGTATAGACAATATTGTCTCAGATAGACAGTTTTGTTTTATGTGTGCTACGTATCGTAGTCAAAACTGTTTCGTTTTAGTTTTAAGACAGACTTGTCTATATGAGGCAAGTCAGTCTTGAAACAGTCTAGTCTCCAATGTGCGCTCAGCCTAAATGGATGGAAAATTTGACGTGAGAGTATTGTCGTTTCGTTTGCCGGTGGATGAAAAAGGGATAGCTGTGCAGGATGAAAATGTTTGGAGGAGGCCTATGTTCAGCAGTGGACTTCCATTGGCTGATATGAGATGGTTGTTTCATTTGGACCTCCTACAGCCTGAAGTAATGACTAAGTTTGACGTTTAAAGTACAATTACGACTACATACATAGTATTGCTATACTTAGATTCTGTTACGTCAGCAAAAAAACCAATATGGCAAATGTAAAATGTTAAAAAATGGCGAACGGTTGTGATATCCTGTTTGCTAAACGGCTTAACCGATTTTAAAGTTTGAGATACAATCAGATTCGTATATAGTTAGTCAGTGTATAAGCGCCGATTACACTACCCTACATGTAGCGCCCTACATGTAGGGTAGTGTAATCACTAGACAACATGTAGTGCCCTACAAGACCACGATTAAACGTAATAAGTTTTTTTTTTTTTGGCTAATGAGAGCTTGTGTCTCAAAATGACAAGTTTGTGACAGCGTTTGTAAAACTATAGCGTCGATTACACTGCCCTACTTGTAGGGCACTACATGTTGTCTAGTGTAATCACATGTAGGCTGTTAGGACACTACATATCGGAGATTGGCGAGTCCCGACCGCCCTATATCATGTAGTGCCCTAAACGATGTAGGGCCCTACATGTAGGGCAGTGTAATCGACGCTATAGTTTTACAAACGCTGTCACAAACTTGTCATTTTGAGACACAAGCTCTCATTAGCCAAAAAAAATTACTAATTACGTTTGATCGTGGTCTTAGTTTCTCCCCATAACTATCCCATGGGAGGTCCCATCCCAGTAGTACATACCACTTCATCGCTATCTTATCTTTTCTGTTTATGGGATGAATATCATTAGATAATAGTTTTTTTTTTAATATTACGTATTTACGACGAAGTCAAACCTCTTTTTAAGCGCATCTATCGAAAACCATAAATGAGTTAATTGCTATTTTTTCCGGAATTTATTATTTAATTCGACGGTGATAAATTACCGGAGTAGAAAAAATGTTTTAATTTGTCTATCAAATGACATTTATTGAGATTAGTTAAAGGTATGGGTTCCGCTGTAATCGAGTTTTTTCTAATTTGTTTAATTAGATAACTTATTTTGTAGGTTTATAATATAACAGTACCTTTAATCAGAACCTTAGGGGCTATTTGACTGTTTAGAATAATTCATAATACCGATTGGATAAGACCATGTAACGAGGTTATAAACCAGTTCAATTAAAAAAAAATACACCAACAAAAATATCAAATTTTTGGATAAAGATTAGCAGCAACAAATTAGGCTTACCCTGAGAGCCTCCATATACATAAAAACGTACCTTAAACCGAAAACCCAATCCAAAAATAAGCAGTAAAGTCAGAAACACTATAACAATTCAACATTCTTTATTGTACATTTCGTTCTATTCTTTTTACTGGTTTGGCCGGCAGGGTCGTGGCAAACTGATCAGATTAGGACCCCAACCGGTTTCTCGAAAACATCCCAAAGAAAAAATAACAAAAAAAACACTAATAACAACAAATAACGAGCTGCGGTTAGTGATGGACGGGTGTCGATAGATACGTGAGAAATCTTATCGATAAACAGTCATGGTATTGGAGTCGAGTGACGCAACAAGTACGTTATGATGGATAATATTTCGTTATCGTATTCGATGAGAGATGTGATGTGTTTAATATTCTTAGACATCTTCATGTTCTACAATAATTGGTGTGTAACAAATTTTAAAGTGATGTAATTTAATGTTAGTGCTAGCATACGCTTTGATGGTATGCGTCATCAATCGACAACAAATTTATAGCGTTACTGCGTAGTAATAGTTTTCAAATGCGATCATAAATATTATTAATTTTGTGTAAAGATATACGCTTGAACTAATGCAATGTTATTTGCAAATTGTCAAATTTAAATGTCGTATTTATGTGCTGTTAGTCACTTTGTATTTTTGATGTAGGATTTGATATTACCTACCTATTCATTTCATCCCATAATGTGACTAAGGGAAATTGCGCAGTTATTCTCTACGAAAATAAACAAAGAATCTGGCCAGCACAGTATGAGTCGGTTAAATTTCGCGCTTTAATCATTTATGTTTCAATGCAACAAAAAGCAATTAATAATTTTAGAACTTGATTGTTGTTATAATAATAACACCGTCAGTTTTTAACATTCAAGTCAATGGATCAAATGAATCTATATATTTATCGATAAAGATCCATCCCTACGAAGGTGGACCAAGATGAAATTATACGAAAATATTGTAACGATAGTGACAGATGATTATAAGCTGGCGATAAAACATACATAATTCGGAGTTAATAGCCTTCGGGTATGAAACTAGGCTGCGCTCCCACTGCAAGCGGTTCCTAATATAATATTTGAGTTGAAAATTATTATGATTATAGGTATTTTTTATAAACTAAACTGTTATAGATAGATTAATGGCGCAGATATCCTTCTAAACAGTTGTCATTAAAATCTATTTTAGTAGTTTTTGCTTTGTAAGACGCCGACCTATGTACCTTTGTGTAGCTGATGATCAGAATCAAAGAAGTCATGAAGAGTAAAATGAGCCTAATAACTCAGTTGACCCCATTGATACGATTATCTTGCAAAGTCATCTTTGAGATAAGGTTTTAGTTCTTTATTTTTCCTACACTGGATGAGGTCCGTTCACGCCGTCATACATTTAAAATCTGCTTAGAATACATCAAATAGTATCGAAAAGTAACAAGAAGTAAGTAATTCTGGAAGTAGACGTAAAATTTTACTAAACTTACTTATCGGTTGCATTACATCTATTCAAGTACAGCTAAAACTATAACATACTTTTATCTTATGAATTGACTAAATAGTTAAAAATTACAAAGCAAAAATAAAAATAAAGTTAGGTACATAAATAATAATATATTCCAAATAAAAAACTACTCGCTCCGCTTACAGTGAGAGAAGCATGTTTATAACCTATAATTCTCTCATAGCTGAACCGAAATCAATTTCCCATCACTAGTCTGTATCTATCGATAATTTTATCCATAATCGTGTTCGTTTGGATGTAATGGTGTAAGGATGTGATAATTTATGATTAGTCTTTTATAACGTCAAGGTAGGTGTGGTGGAAATATATCTTATGATATTATAACTAATTACTTTTAGTATCGATGTGATAGGAATTAGAATAAATAACATCCAATATAATTTGTGATTAATATTATTTAAACCGTGTTTTGGTGAACTAAAAATAGGGAAGAGAGAGAAAATTTGACCATTTATCGTCTTTTAAGTCGTTATCCGTGTGGTGACGGAGTAAGAATACAATATGTCACCACCCTATCTCATCCCATGGGTGTCGTAGAAACCGACTGAGGGACTATCTGTGAATATTACCTTTACATAGAAAGAAGGAAAACTTGAAATTAAACCCTATACCAATCCGTCTGGCCAGTGTTGTATTAGTAGGCCAAGTATCCCTTCGTCACGGGAGGAGGCCCGTCCCTGCAGTGAGACACTAGGTATTAGTAACCTAAGATTACCTTTTCTGTCCAAGGCTGTCACCACTACTGAATCTTACGCATTTAACGCCACAAAAAAAAAACAAACTAAAAGATAATATATTTTTGTATATAATTTATTCTCATAATAAATCACTCAACGCAAACTTATGTTGATTTAATGATATTCTGATTTATAACTTTTAAGTTGATAATAAAGTTTATGGTTTAAGCATTTAATGTATCTATGTAAAAAGGATTTACTTGTACTTATAGCTGTGTGAGTATTCATTAAAGGCCTACGCAGACCGGGACGGCATGGCAAGGGATTTTAATTTTTACTAATGGAAATTCAACCGTACTGTTACAGAATTACGACATAAATTGCTTTGCTTTAAAATGATGCCGTGGCATTGAAAGGGATTTTATCGCACGGCATTTTTCATTTTAAAGCATAGTAGTAGTATATTTCTGTAATAGTACGGTTGAATTTCCATTAGTAAAAATTAAAATCCATTGCCATGCCGTCCCGGTCTGCGTAGGCCTTAAGTTAAAGTTATAACTTAAGTGCGATAGACCTTATTACTGCGGGTACAGAGGGCTTGAAATAAAATATTAGTTCTCTTGATAATACAGGACTTATGCAATGAAAACTGTTGAAGGTGACCTGTTCTAATATAACGTATCAGAAATAAGAAGATACAAATATTAAAATGGCGGATAATGCTCTTTGTTAAGTCTAAAACTTTGGCAGTGGCCTTTTGGGCAAAAATCTTTGAATCTTCGATGGATGATGAAGGAACAAAACCATACAAAATGGACACATTATTATGTCTTTAGTTACTCATGACTAATTTTTATTATGATAAAAATTTAAGACTTACCGAAAACTGGACTCAGGTCCGACTTAACAGATAGTTTGCCGGGGTAAGGTTCGCCAGACTTCTCCTGAAACAAAAAATAAACACTATTATTACTTATTAATATAATACACTGTATTTAAAACAATATAAAAGACTAAAGCCCGATTTACACATGGACAAGTACAGTAGTACTGGCCAAAAAAGAGGATGGAGATCTATTTAAATCAACTTAATCAACAATTTACTACTTAACTCGCTACTGTACTTGTCGATGTGTAAATCGGGCTTAAAGTATTATTTTTGCGTTTGAAAACCGTACCATCCAAAAGTTATTCTAAACTCGATGAGGAAAAACTTGCCATTACTTCATAACAAATATGAAAATAAAAAGACAATCAGGGTAAAAAACCACATTTATATTATAGGGCATAGAAAAAAGAAAAAAAAAACCCTATACCAATCCGTCTGGCCAACGTGGTATTAGTAGGCTAAGTATCCCTCCGTCACGGAAGGAGGCCCGTCCCTTCAGTGGGGCGTTAATGGGCTGTTATGGTGATAGAAAGGAGTTCCCAAACTTTTAGAACTAAAATTACACAATATTATTTCCACCTATAATAACATTAAAATTGCAGCCGCTAAATAGATTTAAAATAGCTGCCATAACAGGTTTTTTATATCATAGTAATTTATTATTCACTACACCACAGTTAGCAAGACAATAAAATCAAATTTCTTCAAGAGATCCAATCATTCCCCATGAAATTATGTTACTTCCGTTTGTATTAATTGGAATGTTACGATATCCTCAATCTGCACGTTTACGGGGTCAGCAGACCGTTTGAAATCACTACACCTTCCTTTATTGGGCAGTTATTATGGTGGCGTGAGATAAATTAGGATAAATTATTAATTAAAAACATACTATCGAATGAAAAGATCAAGAAAGTTTATAAGATACTAATAAAATAAGTATCTGATAGCTGTTAACTAATTTTAACAGGTAATTTTACACTTTTTAATTTGAAATTTACAATTAAACGAGTCTCGATAAGATACGACTGATACATTATGTTTGAATGCTTCTGAGATTTGTGTGAATAGTTTAACTGACTGTTTATTAAGCATTTTATAAGTAATTGAATAAGTATATCCATACTTGAATAAGTATATTATGTATAATATAGTCTAATGGATTAAGTATGTATGCGTAAAAGGCGACTAAGGAATCTTCGAAACATAATCCCGAATCTTCCAGTGTGCTGGTTTACCAAAATACCATCCATTTATGAATAAGGTAACCAGGAAGATTGTTGTAGGATTTTAAGTAGATTTTTCTTTTTCACAAAGAATACAAAAAAGCTTGAGAGTTGTAACTATATCTTAGTCTTTCACCACGTAGTGTAAAGTAGTGCTTAAATTAAGTAAATATTAAATAACCCTTCACTCTCAAATAAAAGTAAAACAGGAGAAATCGATAGCCATTTATCACCGATTGTAACAAAACACTTTCTATCATTAATATCGTGTGATTTACAGAATAGCGTGCTTAATGTCCGTTTGTTAAAGGAGGGTCGTAATTGGATAAGTCGGAATCAGTTTACCCCACTCGTACGTGTTTACCCCAAAATCAAGGGTAACCGATTTACTATATTCCTGGTAATTTTTACGTGAGATTACACATGTTTTTGTTAAGTTGTTAGCTTGTTGAATGAATGGGGATTAGTAGTTATAGGGTTTCCTTTGGGTAAAAGTCTTGTATTTACGTTATTTGGTTTAGTGTTTTCTTTTATTTTACGTATGACATAATTTTATTATTACTTTTTTATGATTTCTTATTTTGTATATCAATTGATCATTTCAAACATACATACCTATTTCATGCATACACGATAGACTAAGGTGAACACGTTTAAAGAAGGCCAATATCCAGCAGTAGACGTCATTTGGCTGAGATGATGAATCGATTTTGCCTGTTTAAATATCTCCCTGTCTTGTGTATCATACTCGTATATGATACATAAACATTGTTTAACCACTCTGTATACGGATAGTATAGGTAATCAGTTAAAATTTAAGTCATCTCAGATTTAAATCTTTAAATTACTAAGCATTTACCTTAAATCTCTCCTCCCATTTAGTGTGGAGTGTAAAGGACGTATAAAATGGTATGATAAGAAAGCAATTGAGGTCGTGTTGTGAACACAACATTGACATACGATGAGTCCTACAAGTGCTGTAATAGCTGCCCGAACGCTGTGCTACTTAGGGTTGGCACTCACGATATTTTTTTTACAATATTTTTTCTGTGATATATATGGACCGAGTTCTGTGGCGTATATTGGGAAAGGCCTATGTCCAACAGTGGACTGCAATAGGCTAGTTGATTGATTGATTAAATGAATATTTTTTAGAAGATTTTTTTAGTACGTAACTATTTTTGTCTTCTCTATGTCAGTATTATTTTTGACAGAGTGTCATCACTGCAGGTTCTAGTGGTAAGCTTCACAACAAGCTGCAACACCTCTGATGCTTGCCTTCCTCGTTCAAGCTCAGAAATTCATGCGGTGAGTGGCAATATATTGTTGCTTTAACTTGGTATTATTCTACTACATGCCAACTATTTAAAAAACTATATTGCACTGATATTTCAGTCTAAAACAGCCAAACACTCAAGTAACCTACTTAAATCATCATAACAGCCCATTAATGTCCCACTGCAGGGACGGGCTTCCTCCCTTGACGGAGGGATACTTGGCCTACAAATACCACGCTGGCCAAACGGATTGGAATAGGGTTTAATTTCAAGTTTTCCTTCTTTTTATTACGTTTATTACGTAATAATATTCATGGATAGTCCCTTAGTCGGTTTTTACGATCTAATCTATAAAAATAAGTAACCTACGTAAATATACTTAACAAAATAACTGTAGGTATATCACAGCCCTATACTCTTAGCAATAAACGGTCAATGGGCCGTCTCGCCCGAGGCTACCAATTACATGTGACCCTTCAAGGAAATTCTCTTATATCAATTACTTAGTTGTGGCAACCCTAAGTTTGTGAAGCAGAAAGTGTTGATTAAATTCTTGTTACGGAGCTGGTTTTTCGACCATGTAAACTTTGTAACTCTCATGTCAAAATATTTTTAATTATCTATTAGGTATATTGTTTGTTTTGATGTTTATTTTAATACTTAGTTTTTATTTAGAGTTTTTTTTGTGTTTTTTGAGTCTCTTGGTTTAATTTAATTATGGTGAAGTCGAAAGTTGAAATAGTGTCTGTAGGTTAAATTTTTCATATAATTATGTATCGGAAGAATACCTCCGTGTGGTGACGGAGTAGGAATACAATATGTCACCACCCCATCTCATCTCATTGGTGTCGTAAAAACCGACTAAGGGACTATCCGTGAATATTATCTTTACGAAATAAAAAGAAGGAAAACTTGAAATTAAACCCTATACCAATTGGCCAGCGTGGTATTAGTAGGCCAAGCATCCCTCCGTCACAGGAGGAGGCCCGTCCCTGCAGTGGGACATTAATGGGCGGTTATGATGATGATAGAAAGAATGGTTGCTGTTTAATTATTTGGTCTTAGAAAGGAATTTCTAACCCTGTTGGTACAACTTTTTATACCAACATTATACAGCCTTTTCGAAAGTAAAAGTGAGATTACTATATACCTAATTTACTTGTTTTGATTCACCCCCGACAAAACCTAGGACCCATACCTTCACAACCAAACTATTAAATAAATACCAGTTTAGCTATACAACCTATTTTTAATAACAAACCTGTTTTCGCAAGGCATTCGTCTCGCTAACGACATCTAGGCTGATAAGAGCAATTAAGCCTTTAAGGGAAGTAATTGATGTCCGATGTACGTAACAGATGCAGGTTCGATGACTGTGTATAAAAAAATAGTACACACAGCAACACATCAAGTTAAACATTTTCATTTGAAATTGTGTCTTATTTCAAGGTATTAAGGTACATGAGTGTCTAGCTTGATTAGTTGCTGTGTGTACAATACATACCTACCTTATATTAATTACATTTGACATGCCACAGAAACATTGATGTATTTTTTGCTATGCGAAAATGTGCCTTATTGTAAAGAATTAAGGTGCATGTCTAGGCTGATGTGTGTGCATTTAAATACAAGCAATACTATTGATTAATTAATAAGGCCAAGCATTAAACAAAAGAATAAATTTACATTAAATCTTACTAGGATACAGACGAAAGTTTGTCTGTCTGTTTGTAACTTCTTCACGCTTAAATAGCTGAACTGATTTTGATAAAATTTGATTTAGAAATCGCTGACATGTATCTAAGTGGACTTAGATATACTTTTTCCTTGTTAATATATACTTACTTTTTAGAAAAAAGCCAGACAAATGCAAATATTGTCAGTAAACGAGAAGAGAACCCTAGACCTCTACGTAGCAACCACTACACCACAATAATTACAAAACTAAGACACATTATATTTTTTTCCTTAATGATAATGTAACAAAAACCTAATACAATTAAAATTACAAACTTTTTCACATTAAACATTAAAATAACAAAACGTATTACACGGGAACATCACCTTAAATAATGTCAACATGTTTTTTCAATACACCTTGAACACATGTCCCGTCCTACTTAACTTAGATAATACGCAATTAAAGGCTTTTAGAGTCAATTTTAATTACGCCTATCAAATGACATTTGTGGAAATGACAACAAATAAAAAAAGTATAAAACCACCTTTGCGACAAATGTAATTCTGAATTCAAATTAAAAGTATTATTGATGAGATCAACGGAAACATGCTTATTTTAAATATAGAACGTAAAACAGCTGATCGCTTTTTTTAAATACATTCGATTATCGTTAGAAAAATTGAATTTAGAACGTTTAGATTGTTATACTTTGAACTGTTTAACAAACAGTAACGGTTTTTTATGTCAGTCAGGATTCCAAATTTAAAAGACCAATTTGTCCTTGGGATGGTTGGTCACTCAACAGCCTTTTTCGTGAAATAAACTCAATAAAACCTAGCACTACTACGTCTGGCTACCATGGTATTAGTCCACTAAGATTACGTAAGAGGAGTAGTCCTAGCAAGGGGACATTCAAAAGCTAAGGTAACCAATTTTAGAGCTGTCATAACTATCCGTGTGGTGACGGAGTAAGAATACAGTGTGTCACCACCCCATCTCATCATAAGGGTGTCGTAGAAACCGACTAAGGGACTATCTGTGAATATTACCTTTACATAGAAAGAAGGAAAACTTGAAATTAAACCCTATACCAATCCGTCTGGCCAGCGTGGTATTAGTAGGCCAAGTATCCCTCCTTCATGGGAGGAGGCCTGTCCCTGCAGTGGGACATTAATGGGCTGTTATCATCATAACAAAATTGTATAATTTTGACTCACATCATGTTACGTTTGCCCTAAGTCAAAATAATAAACCATGTTTTTCTTCATGGTGTGGTTGTTCACTAATTAGATTAATTAAGACAATGTTTTAAGGTCAGTTGCTTCTATTACGTAGTTAAAAAAACATATGTTTATCTTTTTTCACAATCAGTTAAAACTGGGAAACTATTAAAACAAGAATAAATAAGAGTTTTATATAAATTATAGTCTCCGTATGGTGACGGAGTAAGAATATAATATGTCACCATCACTACCCCATCTCATCCCATGGGTGTCGTAAAAACCGACTAAGGGACTATCCGTTAAAATTATCTTTACGTAATAAAAAGAGTAAAAAACTTGAAATTAAACCCAATACCAATCCGTCTGGCCAGCGTGGTATTAGTAGGCCAAGTATCCCTCCGTCCCAGGAGGAGGCCTGTCCCTGCAGTGGGACATTAATGGGCTGTTATTATGATATGTTATAAAGAACATTAAAAAACTAACCTAGGCTGGAAGCGCATTTCTGTTTTCATTCTCTAGTATTTGTATAGCTGTTTTAATTAGGGTGTAATTTCATTGTGAACTTTACACTTAATCATACGTTTAAATACTCGATCGAGTTATTACATTGTCATTCTGAAACAAGTAAACAGACCTAAAGAAACAAAAATAAAAATTAAATTCACCTGCTATCAATCATCACCTCTACAATTGAACTTACAACAAACAACTTAATTTATTGCCTAGTAATGTCCCATTCCGTGTGGTGACGCAGTAAGAATACAGTATGTCACCACCCCATCTCATCCCATGGGTGCCGTAAAATCCGACTAAGTGACTATCCGTGAATATTATCTTTACGAAATAAAAAGAAAGGAAATTTGAAATTAAGCCCTATACCAATCCGTCTGGCCAGCGTGGTATTAGTAGGTCAAGTATCCCTCCGTCACGGGAGGAGGCCCATCCCTGCAGTGGGACATTAATGGGCTCTTATGTTATGATGAATGTCCCATTGCAGGGACAAGCTTCTTCCAGCGACAGATGTACCACAAAGGTATTGAATAAAACTTCCTTGCTTTTTGTAGAGGTCGAATTTGCATGATTTCCCTTAACAGGCGTTTGATGATGACTAATTCATAAGAAAGGGTGGTGTGGTGACATCGTGTATTCTTTTCTTACTGTATCACCACACAGAAATACATAAAAACATTTTCATTTGATACAGCCGCTACTGTAGTGCTAGGAACACCTGATAAAAACTGATACCAAATACCGATACCGGTATTCAAATATATCAATTTTCACATGAATTAAAAATAATGTTGCGATAATATCAAATAATCGAGTTATAATAATGTTTTTTCACAATTATCAGATTAATTTAAAAATCATTTGCTTGTAATTCCATTTATTTAATCTATTCTTAAATCTATGCTACCTTGGTATAATAAAGTAGCAATTTATGTCATGTTTTCTTAAGTTATATTGTTTGTAAGTAATCTCTGATCTCAGTATCTTAATCCTTGGACAGCAATGATCGATGACGTGAACAAAATGGGTACTTTTATCTATATTTTTACCTGTATATAAATCCATTTTGTACTGATAAATATGTTATCAGAAGCATGTGGGCGTCATAATCTAGTGCATCGAATAAGTCTATATAGGTTACGCAATTTAGTTGTGTGCTGGCAAAATATTGTATGGAACACTAACTTACATAACCTAACTATTATATTCTTTAACAGTTAAGTCATTTTGAGCCCTATATTAAAATCTAGCTTTCGGAGGAAGTGTTCATCAAAATACAAAAATAAATTGAATGCATACACATACAGCCCTCAAATGTTAGCGTAAAATGGAACAGGATTTTGCAGTAAAAAATAAAGTCAGAATCACAAATTAATCGTACTTCATTTCTAATTGACGACCTCGGTGGCGCGACGGTAGCGCAAGCGGCTGCCGTGCATGAGGTTGTGGGTTCGATCCCCACGCAGGACAATAATTTGTGAGATCCACAAATTATTGTCCTGGTCTAGGTGTTCTTTGTGTCCGTTAATTGATGTTTGTAAAAGGTCCCCGCGACACAGGGCATGATCCCTAGCGCGGGAGGGAGTTGTCTTATAAAAAAATAAAAAAAAAATTTACAAAATTTACAATTCTCAACAAACGTGCTCATTATCTCTCATGTTAATTGAATACCAAAATAAGGTATCACTATAATTCCTGGTACCTAATTACGTGAATGGTAACAACGATATAATCAGTGTAAGTGAAGCCGATACCCAAATACATTTGGTATCCGAGTATTACCTGTCGTCGCAGTTTTATACTACTAATATAAACGCGAAATTTGCAAGTATGGATGTTTGTTTGTTACTCTTTCACGTAAAAATTACTAAATTAATATTACAATAACATAGTTTATACTCGTATACTTCATCAAAACAGCCCACCAATGTCCCATTGCAGGGAAGGGTATCGTCTCATGACGGAGATATAATTGGCCTTCTAATACCACTCTGGCCAGAAGGATTGGTATAGGGTTTAAATTCAGGTTTTCCTTTTTTTATTTCGTAAAGATAATATTCACGGATTTCTTTGATCGGTTTTTACGACACCCGTGAAATGAGATGGGCTGGTGACATATTGTATTCTTAGTCCGTCAGCACACGGAGACCGTAACCACACCAGTATTTTTAATAAGCTACTCGAAATATTAACCCTGTGCAGCCCAAGTCGAGGAAACCAGCTAGTAAACTATAATTATATAAAAGTTGAATTATAATAAAACTAAAGTCTATTTTTTTATCTCGGACACTAAAATGACAACTACAAATGTCAAACGTAAAAATAATGTAGCCAGCTTTTAAGAAACAGTGCTGTCCTGTGTTTCGATTCGTGTTGTAATTATTGTAAAATATTTACGGTTGTTAGTATAGTCGAGAACTAAATGGCTTTATCACCTCTAGAGTTAATGTTAGTTGCATGTCATAAAACTATTAGGTTCAATATCGCACAACAAAACATCAGCCAAAGCATGACGCTACTTTGACATGTCAGTTCTCCTGTATTAGCAAATAGTCGTTAGATATTTATAAAAACAAATAGTAAAGTCAACGTTATTGACTGTTACTAGAGCATATTTTCGGTAAAGCGTTAAAACGCTTTACCGGTAAAGCGTTAAAAGGCTTTTTTTAGAAATTCATTAGATTAACATCTAATGAATTTCTCTCTTTTTTCCTTCTATGTCCATGATCAAATGATAGGGATTATTTCTTGCATGACGTCATTGGCGCATATTTCAATTTAAAGTTTTCGTAATTTTATAATATAAAACAAATTAGGGTAAACAACCTAATCGTTAGAAGTCCTACATATGTTGGCACTTAAGAGTAAAAAGTGAGTGAAAAGAAAGAAAACACTATAG
This sequence comes from Schrankia costaestrigalis, assembly GCA_905475405.1. NCBI lineage: Eukaryota > Metazoa > Arthropoda > Insecta > Lepidoptera > Erebidae > Schrankia > Schrankia costaestrigalis. Next base: position 8,534,173 of record FR997850.1, read on the forward strand.
ATTATTCAAGTTCAGTATGATTATTCAAGTTAAAATATTATTAATTTAATTTAATATTTTTATCATATTTTACTTATTTCATGTATCAACATAGCAACAGTAAATTTATCAGAATCTTTTTATTGGCATTAGTGCTAATAATATTTATTTAATACTATTCAATCACATATAATTTTCTTCCAAAATTAAAAGAGAATGCAGTTCTTGTTATAGATAATGCACCGTACCACACCAGGAAACTGGAGGCGTTACCTACTTCAAATTGGCGTAAAGAGCAAATACGAAATTGGCTACAATAAAAAAATATTCATTATGAAGAAACAATGTTGAAATGTGAATTAATCCAAATTTCCAAAAAGCACAAAAAAGTCTATGAGAGGCCTGTTGTTGATGAGATGGCTGCTGCACAGGGTGTCACTATTTTGCGACTGCCCTCTTACCACTGTGAGCTCAATCCAATAGAATTAGTGTGGGCTCAGGTAAAGGGACATGTCGCAAAGAATAATAAAACTTTCAAGTTGAATGAAGTACGAAGTCTTTTTAAAGAAGGGCTTCTTCAAGTGACCCCTCAGCGGTGGCAAGACTGCGCTATGCAGTCAGTTATTCAACTCGAAGACAAAATGTGCCAATTGGGTCATATAGTCGACGACATAACAGATAGATTCATTATAGAAGTAGGTGACGACTCAAGTAACGAATCCATTTCTGATTAAAGATTAATTGTACAGCCAAATAAAAATAAATTATGTACCAAAAATAAATTTTGTTTTATTTAAGTACCTGAGTTTAAAATTAGAATTTGCACATTTAATATTATTATTTCCAAAAAACTGTATAAAATTTAATTTATCGTTTACTTTTGATAGTGGTGGTACATCACTACATAAATTGCATAAAAAAAAGGTAACAGTAATGATATTTTAGTATTCGAGATTAAAAAAACAGCCTATAGTCTCTATTTACCGTAATCGGCGGAACTAACCTATATTTTTATCGGTAAGTACCGGCTGTATCGCATCACTATTTATTAGTTGTAAAAAACAGGCAACACATGAAATGTCATTTTAGTATCTGAGATAAAAAAATAGACTTTAGTTGAAATAAGGTTATGATTTATTGACTAATGACATTGAACAAGCATTGAGATTAAGTTGGGGTTTTTATTATATGTATTTCTATTTATATCCAACCTGATTGAACAAGTGAAAACAATTCAGATATGTTGTAGTCATAAAATGGCTTCTCTGCTTGACTATCACTTTCGTCATAGTACAAAAATATAAAGTATTTCAACTAGAAACGGACGAAACGCGAGTTATACCTACACGCTCTCGATAGCGGTGGTTTCGCGCAGTGAACAGTCGCGACTGTGCCGCAGTAATGAGCGGGAAAGTAGGTAAATGTAATTAAAAAACCTGGAGGTAGGCAGCCCTATCGCATGTTTACGTACCGCGCAGACGTAGGCATTTATAATAAATATTATATTATACAAACATCATACATTATGTATAACTTTGAACATAGTACAGAATATATGCCTACACCTGATTATGTAAATAAAAATAGATCATATGTATAACGTAATTAAGATAAAACTTAACTTATACGAGTACTTATTTATCACCCTAGTCAACAATTTACATTTAATTAAGAAGAACCTGAATTATCACAATACATGACGTCATTATAAAAAAAAACAATCGCAAAATTAACTAAGTACACACAGCAACTTATCAAGCTAGACACTCATGTACCTTAATACCTTGAAATAAGACACAATTTCAAATGAAAATGTTTAACTTGATGTGTTGCTGTGTGTACATAGATATACAAATTAAACATGTTTTATTGCCTTGTAGTATATCTTAACGATATATTGCTGGCAAACCCCGATGACCAAATAGACTGAGTAAACTTTCAACACCAATCGTTTGATAGAAATCCGGAATCAAACGGCAGCTAGACAATCGTGATCCTCAATCAAACCGTTAGAACGAGACAGATATAACTACACGATAAGTTAGAAAGAGACGACTATAGTTCACTCGGTAACTCTTCATACGCGCCGGTGCTAATGATACGGGAGGGGTTCTAATTGCGTGTGAACAAATAAACGATGTTATAATACCTACTTTGTATCACGATTTAAAAATGTTTTAAATCTTTTAGTTGTTGGCAATACTTATCATAGTCATCACTGCATAGTATTAAACTAATTCAACTGCCTATTCGTCCCTAATATGCTTAAATCTTTAAAACTACGCAACGGATTTTCAAGCGGTTTTTTCTATTAGGTAGAGGGATTCAAGAGGTAGGTTTATATGTATGAAACATGCATTATATTGTAGACTATAAGCATTGCACCCGTAAGAAGCCGAAGGGCTAGTTTTAAATATCATCATAACAGCCATTAATGTCCCACTGCAGGGACAGGCCTTCTCTGGGCAGACGGATTGGTATAGGATTTAATTTCAAGTTTTCCTTCTTTTTATTTCGTGAAGATAATATTCACGGATAGTCCCTTAGTCAGTTTTTACGACACCCATGGGATGAGATGGGATGGTGACATATTGTATTCTTACTCCGTCACCACACGCAGTCATAATATTATTTTATTCAAAAATCTATACATATTTACAAAATGACGTCATCGAAGCTACTTCCACTATTTATCTTTCGATTCGTGACCAAAAACGGACGAAAAAAAAAAAGCAAAAAGGCAAAGACCCCTCGTTCTGAGAATTGGACTTGTTAGTATCACCATTTATTACACCACGGGCACCAAACGCAACGATATTCAATGGTACGAAAATGAAAAGTTAATTATTTGATTGGTATTAAAATACGTATCAGAATTTTTAATGACGGCCACATTTCGATAATCGTGTTCTGTGGTTTGACGACCGTTATTTTGAATCGTGTTTAAAATTTGTCATATTATAATTGTCCATTTATTTTGGGATATTTCAGGGGCGCCTTTTTTACATTAACTTATGGGAACTTAGCTAGCTAGACGGACTAGTAAAGTCATCATCATAACAGCCCATTGATGTCCCACTGCAGGGACGGGCCTCCTCCCGGGACGGAGGGATACTTGGCCTACTAATACCACGCTGGCCAGACGGATTGGTATAGGGTTTAATTTCAAGTTTTCCTTTTTTTTATTTCGTAAAGGTATTTCGAATATTCACGGATAGTCCCTTAGTCGGTTTTACGACTAGTATAGTATTTTAAGTTCAATTTTTCTTTTTTGTTTTCATAAAGGTTTTATCTACTACTTTTTTTGGAACTACTAAATCTGTAATTTCTTAACTTTTAAACATAGCCTTTTACAGTGGCATTGCCCATTCAGACGTACACATCTAAACAGACAGGCATTACAAGCTCATCTAACAAGACGCACTAGGTATATAATTTAACTAAATTACTACTTATTCCTTGATACAACGTTATAGAATAGCAAATACATATAACCTGATATCTCTATGGCATCTGTTGTTTAATCCTAACGAGCAGATAGTGAGACGTAAGCCCGATTTACACATTGACAAGTACAATAGCGAGTTAAGTACGAAGTAGCCCCCTCTCTCGCGGCTCGCCAACTTAACTCGCCAAAAATAGGATGGAGATCTATTTAAATCAACTTAATCATCAACTTACTACTTAACTCGCTACTGTACTTTTTGTCGATGTGTAAAATCGGGCTGTAGATTAAGCTGGCGTTCAGCTTCAGATATTCTCTGTGACGCTAAGCATTTATTGGGGCCCTTATTTGAGAGGTTGAGAATGTGGTCTTTAAAAGTATATGGTATTTAGTGAAAGTGTGGTGACGGATTCCGCGTGGTGACGGGTAAAGGTAAATTTATAAAACTTGTAATGAAGTCTAAGAATAATAATTATTTTAGGACATTAAATTTTTACCTACATACATTTTTTTTTTTAAATAGAAAACATCTATACAAATTTCAATAAAGCAAAAGACGATAATTTACAGTTATTATCCTCAGTGACCCCGCAAAACACCCACCGGAGCGCGCCCGTTTCTCGCTGTCAGAAAAAACAACTAAAAAGAACCAAAATCTTGTATGGCGAGAAAAAAACTCAGTTCAAAACCCCAAACAAAAAACGACCTTACACTTACTAATTTAGAATTCATATTTAAACGAGGTGTATTGTAATAGTTTGGAACGCACACTCCCTAAAAGGAGCTTTATTTCAGAAGCGAGAAAGCCCAAAGTGAATTATGGAAATGACTTTAGGAACAAAATTTTGCAAAAACGACTTTAACACGATAGGAATAAAGTTTAAAATGCTTTGGAGGATGCGTCGTTTTTTAAAAAAGGAACGATCTCGTTTGGCGGGCGTACCTGCGCTCGCGCAGACGAGGTCTGTATTTATGGCGCCTGGCTCGTGCACCTCTCGGGAACCAAACCACGTGGTACATGGTTTCGGTATTAAAAACCTTGTTAGGATAACAGTTAGTTTCCCCTGATTATGCTTTGCTCGGAGTTTAATGTCGAATGAAAAAAGCTTTAACATGTAATTTTGAAGTTTTACGTGTTTTTTTTTTTGGAGAAAGGTAACTACGGGATGTGCATGAACATGCGTCGATATACCAAAATAAAGATAAGTAGCTTTAATGCGTGGTTGAGTTTTCAACGAAAATCTACCTTCTAAATCAATAACCATTGTCTACTTTACATTATATGACTTTGCTTGACATTAGGAGCATATTACATCATATTAGTCGAAACTCGAAAGATAGGACATGGCATTCTCAAGTTTTACAAAGTTTTCTTACACTTTCGTATCTAAAACTAAGACATAGAAAACACAATTCCTTCTAGAATTGACATTAACTATAAATGTAGTTATCCGTGTGGTGACGGAGTAAGAATACAATATGTCACCACTCCATCTCATCCCATGGATGTCGTAAAAACCGACTGTGGGACTAACCGTAAATATTACGGTTAGTCCCTTAGTCGGTTTGTACGAAGTAAAAAGAAGGAAAATTTGAAATTAAACCCCATACCAATCCGTCTGGCCAGCGTGGTATTAGTAGGCCAAGTATCCCTCCGTCACGGAAGGAGGCTCGTCCCTGCAGTGGGACATTAATGGCTGTTATAATGATAAATGTAGTTAAAGTCGAATATGACTCTAAAACATTTAAAATTTTTCGATAATCTTCTCAATAATAAACCTGGACTCTGGGTCCAGCATTTTAGGACTATTTGTGCAGTATAAATCAGACCGCAATATATTCAATAGGCAAACGATTTTATAGCTATTCAATAACAATACCACATCAACTACACGATTTTAAATTAGTACACACAGCAACAAATCAAGCTAGACACTCATGTACCTTAATACCTTGAAATAAGACACAATTTCAAATGAAAATGTTTAACTTGATGTGTTGCTGTGTGTACCATGTATTAAAAACAAAACAAAACCGATGACGAACCATTTTTTTGTTTATCTTGTGGCAAAAAGCATAGTGCAGGAAACATCGTCAATTTGTTAAATGATTTATTGTCCGAACCGAGCATGCAGTATTAAGTAAATTATCTTGCTAATTGGCTGTTAATATTTCTTTAATGATGCAGGGAACCCGAGTTTGGATGGACATTGCATGGCCTTGAAGAAATGACAGTAGTTTTGTATATCATACGTTGCTGTTGATTTAAATATTTTAAGAAAAGTGTTCCTAGTATTTGGACGTAAAAACTTGTATTTGATTATTCAATAAATACTCAAGCATAGGTTTTAAAAGTGTATCTCCGGAAAACAGCTTACAAAGTAACTTAATATCTTGAACCTTTAAAGGTAAAAACTAAAATAGGGAGCAATAGGAATAGTAAAGACTGGAAAATGGAATATAACTCGTAGGGAAATATGCTCTATCAAGTTAATCAGCAATCAGATTTCCCGAATGATTTATAACAAAGTCTGTTGATCATTAGGGTGATTCTCGCTGCGATTCTAACATTGTTTCACGGAGATTACGATTGAACACACTTTACAGAAGTCACCAAAGTGAACCAAAATCAAAGGAATTAGTCCCAAACCTGTGGGAGACTGATTCCAACACTTATTCATACTATATTTAAGCACAATAGCAACAAACAAACAAACTTTTGTTCATCTCAACAGGCGATTTCCGTCAACCACGTACAATAAACCATGTACCACGACAATATCACCGGATGGGCTCACTTCATCTTGTTTACCTTTATTTGTATAAAATAACGCATAAAAACGAAGATAAGGTAGGGTACTATCGATCTCAATCTTAAGGCCTGTTTCTCAGGAAGGATTATTTTGTATGGGAGTTTTTGGAGACTCTTGATGAACGCAAAATGGTCGGGAATCTGCTGAAGAATTTCGTTGAGTCATTGGTTTTAACGGAGAATTATTATTAGAAAGAAATTAAACAAAAGAATGTCATATTTTTTACATATTTTTAAGCTACTGGTAAAGTATAAGACATTATCTCCCTTACTCATAGAATTCATACGATTTTACTTAGAAAAATCTCGCTAAATAGTGATTAAATTTAAGAGGCGTTTATGAGTAAGGGGGTAACCCCCTTACTAATAAACGCCACTTAAATTTTAGTCAATTGATTAGCTTAAATTCTTACGGTTTTGTTTGGCATAAGGTTGGTTTTGTTATTATTTATGAAGCGATTATTAGTAAGGAGGTATGTGTTTATAGTTTTGTTTACATTGCTTGTTTGTTAATTGTTGCTGTTTTCGAAATTGACTTCTACGTATTTCTGTGTGCTTTTTTCTTGTCTTTCCAGCATTATTCTATACTATCTTAATTTACTCAGAGAGTTCGTGAAAAACTACTAAGGAACTATAAAGAAAACTTGTCACATTAATGAATGCAAAGCCTGTCTATATCTCTAAAAATATGTATAACTTGCTGAATGGATTACCAATTTACAATTAGCCAAATGCTATAGCATTTTCATTTTCTGTCTCACTTATTTCTGGACCTAGATCTTTAAAAAAAGGACCAAATTAACCAGAAAGAAAGAAAGAAAAAACATTTATTGACCATAATTCAAACAAATACACAATAAAAAATACAAAACAATAAAACTAAGTATGGCCAAAAGGGCCCTGCCTCAGCTGTAATGCTGGTACGACATATTTTATGTCGCACCAGCGCTGGTATTCTGGTAAGCAAGGCAAGCAGGCTGGTAAAGCAAAAAACACTAATTTTGTAACACCCACCATTACCCATAGTCAACAAAAACAATCTAAAGTATCTATTATTGAAACCCAAAACACATAAAGGCAGGTATACGGAGACCTCAAAAGATGCTATCATTTTCACACGGCTAAACCTCAAGTGACCAAACACTACGGCGATATAATGCAGGATGGGCAGACGTCGAGATAACACAGATTGTCGCCATACAAACATCACGTTATCTTAAGTCCCTAATCCCTTAAGTCTTTGGGACTATCTGATAGGAGAAAAGAAAAAAAATGGATGAGATAATAGTTGGAGCGTGATTTTGGTGCTTTGTCACTTTCTTGTTGATGTAAATAGAAAAGGATAGATACTAATTCGGAAATGGGTTTTGTGGACATTTCTATAAATTATTTTTATATTGGCGCGTATAGGATAAAAGTAATAAATAAACAAAAATAGATTATTTCAGACAAATTATTCATAGTATGTTTGTGTTAAAAAATTGTTAATTGTGGTGTTGTTTTCTTTTTCGGGTTTTATGTTGTAAAGATATTTTAAATACGTCAAAGCACGGACTGGTTAAATTGGTAGTAATTTATGACACGAATTTTCCATTAATATATTAGATATGCTAAGTTAAAAACATAATTAAATATGTAAATAATAAAATAAAAAAGACACGTGTAGAATTAAACAAGCGTTAATAGCATGCAATGGAAATAATGGGAATAACAAGATAAAAAAACGTCTTATCATAGTAAAATTACCTGTAGATCACACAAACTCTAACAAAATTATCAATTAGGTAAGTGCGCCTTTCCTTTTTCCACATGATAAATAATATAGAATTTGTAACTTTACAAATTTAATATTGGTTGGTGTAAAGGCAAAAGGACACAGAAATTCCAAATTCGTGTAATAAAAGTAGACCAAGGAAGAATAAAAAGCACAGCAGATTTCTTTGATTAGGGGAAAAGAAAAATGGTCCACAATTGACTAACCCAAAACATTCCCATAACACAGCCCAAAAACAATAAATTTCACAAAAAAAAACTATGCAATCTTTTTTAAGTATCAAGATAAAAAATTAACCTACACTACTATATTACAATCTTGATACTTTCCAAGTACAGAAACCACAGGCTAAACATCTCACAAGTGGTAGTTTCAGTAATGACTCAACTCAACTCAAAACTACTTGAGAAAGTCACAAACAAAAAAGTAACCCTTGAACCAATAGAAAATAATCTTTATGGCCCTTTACGAGTAATGGAAAATACTTGTAGTACAAAATGCGCGTAACATATTTTTTTAAATGTATGGTGTTGCTACTATTTATACGTTTTTTTTTATAATCAATGTTTAATTGTGAATTGGGATTATTTAAAATTGTTTTTTTTATATTTTTTCTGTTATTGTAAACGGCTCAACGCCAGGTATAAGTAATTAAAACAGCACCTTATGTTAATTAATAATGTGTAAAATAAATTAAATTAGAAAGCAACGAAAAAAAATATCACAAGTCTGGTGTGAACCTAATAACTAATTTAATGGGCCACTCTGAAAATCAGCGCTGTAAGCGACTGAGCATAACTGTTTGGTGTGCCGCAGCATTATGCTGAGTGGAGTCCGATTCCTGCACAGATGTGGCTTTATAGTTATTTTAATTTATTGTATGTTTTAGTACCTATCTGTATTTTTCACGTCTTGTATTTTCTGAAAAGGAAAACTTAAAATTAACCCCTATACCAATCCGTCTGGCCAGCGTGGTATTAGTAGACCAAGTATCCCTCCGTCACGGGAGGAGGCTGCCTCCCTGCAGTGGGACATTAATGGGCTGTTATGATGAATGTTGATAGGACGGTTTCTTGAGTTCTACCACCTTATACAGTTTTCAGTGTTCATCATTATAATATTTCTATATTTACAAAGATAAAACACTGTTTACATGTATACATTTTCCATTGCACATATATATCAATATTTCACTCAACACCATCAATCACAAAGGATAGTATGTATAATAAATTATTCGCCATGCAATGTCGCCTCGAAATTGCATCGATAACTCGACAGAGGCGCCAACTCACAATTTACAGAATGTGCGTTTTGAATATATATTAATAATAATAAGAACTGCGTATTATTTAGTAGCCATTATTATGTGAGAAAAGAATTGGTATAACACCCAAAGTCTTCAATAAGTTATCACCAAAACAATCTTTATTATCATCATCATATCAGCCAATTGACGTCCACTGCTGGACACAGGCCTCCTCCAAATATTGCCACCTTGTGCGGTGCTGCGCCTCCCTCATCCATCGGTTTCCCGCAGTCCTAGCCAGATCTACTAACACGACCATAGATATCAAGAACACGACACTGGGCAGACAGGGTTTTGGTTAAGTTTTAGGCAAGTGTCGAATGAATGCCTTATAAGTAGTGTTATTTGAAGGCTAAGTTTGACTTTCAGCATATAGATTCTTCAAAAATAAAGGACACCGTGTCCTTGCAGTGGGTCTATTTGACGATAACTTCAAACATTCATACAAACAAACTTACAAACCTTTGCCTTTATAAAGGGGTTTTTATTGATGATCGAAATGGGATGAACAATACTTATGCCAAAGACCTTTTTAAAAAACTGAATCCTAATTTATCTTGCATACCTTGTTGGCGAGATATGTACTTACATTCACACGTTTTTATACAAGTTTGAATCTAAATGATATAACTGACTTGTGTTGTTATCAAGATCTAAATAACTATAGTGCCAATGACCCTGATTTTATAATCCTTTTAGGTACTTGCATTTTTTTTCTTGTTTAAATTATTAAGTAGTATAAGTTCAAGGATGGAGAGGTGGATGAAAAAAAGATGGATGAACTGCGTGAGAGAGAGGTAGAGATTTCATGTAACTAATTAATGGAGTAGTCCAATATGTTCAACTGGTTGAACATATTGGACTACTCCCTAATTAATGGACATAGTCCGAAACAGGACACTTGCTTACAACTTTAATGGTACTGGTCATATTATTTTTACAATCATTGAGAGAAAATGCCTAAGAGGTGGCGAAACGAGCTACATTTAGAAAAGAAACCTCTGCCTAGGTTTAAGCTAAGACCAACTATTACTGTTATCATTCTTCTCTAAAAAGGAACTATTTTCCCTTGTAGTAAACCCTGATCTCATAGCAGGTCACTATAGCACTTTTATTTGTAAGAACACAATATACAGGAAATTTACAAGCATAGAAAATCAGCATGTAAACACAAATTACATGCTACAAAAATATTAATTTGTATTCCTGCCTCAGTAAACATTCAAAAAGCATTCATAGCAAGCTTTCTACTTAAAAATACAATAGCATAACACGAAAACAAAAAAAAATGGCGCCAATGGCAAACAATTATCCAAAAAAAAAACCATACAAGCGTCCCTTGTCCAATTATTACTAAAGAAAACTTTAGAAATAAAAGGGAAACCTATAAATTCGTACCAAAACAGTGTGTTGGACATACAAAACAAACAAATAAAATTTATATGTATATGTATGTGTATATAAAAAGGGACTGATGTTCGTTAGGGTGCATGACTGGCAATCGGATAACATTACGTTAAAAGGTAAAAGATTGAGTTTAAATGGATGCGGTGTTTTTGGTTACAGCTTGATTTGTTATACTGAGAATTCATATGGACATTTAAATATTTCAAACTTAATATCAATTTGACTACCTAAGTTTATGACTGAAATAGGTCGTTTCTCAGCCAAAATAAAGATGTTAATTTAATAAATATTTACTGAAAAAGTCTTACACATTTACAGATATCTAGTATTAAATTAAATCTAACTTGTACTGTCCACACTGTATAAGTAATAAACTATACTTAACTTTTTTTTAAATAATTATTGCTTATAATAAATCTTATAAACATCAGTACTTATAATCCATTTAAGCAATCAGACTAGACAGAACAGAATGTTAACTCGTATTACTAGTATGTATGTCTGGATAAATAATAATTCCTTTTATTCTTTCAAAATTATACATTATCAAACACTATATCAGCGAAAAAACACTTAATATGAATAAAAATATATTGAATTTAATACCGCATCCAAAAGTTCTAAGATCGACATTTATCTCGAGTAGATGGAGGCACTATTATAACATAAGTAAATACGTACAAATGTGCAAGTCATCAACACAACCTGTAACTTTGTTGTACCTGTGTCCGTTCCCGGCTCATTCAAATTTATAATATTGTGTATGTTGTAGAAGTTTTATGTTTATACTCGTATTATTTTTTAATACTTCGCATGCTGGACAGAATGGAAAAACTGAAAGGAATGTATGGTCACTGCTAAGAGTATTGTCACTATCATCATCATATCAGCCAATCGACGGCCACTGCTGGACATAGGCCTTCTCCAAGTATTGCCACCTTGTGCGGTCCTGTGCCTCCCTCATCCATCGGAGTAATGGGACTATTTTTCTATAATGGATGGAAACTTGACCTTCCCTGTTTTTTAAACGGCTCCAAAAGGAGAAAGAGCTTCTTAATAATATGGTACCTAGTTTTGTTTTAACTCCAGAACTCTGTCATTTCTTAAACAATAAAAATATGTTTTGTTTAAAAGGAAGAACTTCCAAGATTCTTCTTCGATATTGGTATAGTCATTTAGTTTTTATCTATATCGTATTAGAATTTCTGTAAAACATTTTTTTTTAAATAAATGATTAATGTTGTTATTGTAAATTTTATAAATTATTAAATGACAGTTTACAAATGAAACGTTTTTGCTAAAATCTGTTTGCATTTGCATAATCTCCATTAACATAGCATAATTATCGCTTAGTCGTTCTACCACACCCAGCAATAAGATGGGGTGGTAAGATTACCTTATTTACTCACTACAAGGAATTTTCAAACATTATTTTAAAACGACACCCTGTATACACAGCAAGTTCACCAAGTTATTCGTGTCTAAGTCCAAGTACACCGGAAATATCACGGCGTAACCCTGTCACGAACGGACTATAACAGGTAGCCCATGGTACCCTCAAATAGTGGAAATTCCACCACAATGTATAGTAAACACAATATTGTTTGCTGACGCTACCGGTGTTGGCCACACGCATGTCTGCGCCGTCACCGGCCCATTTGAGCAAATATTCTTTTCTACGGATTTTTGGAGTACAGTCGACAAAAAAATTATCATTTACAGTTTTTATTGTGTATTTGCGGATGGAAAATGAGCAAATATAACAGTAAAAGTTTGCTGATATTATATCGATGCAAACACAATAACGATGACGTGGTAGGGATGGCTGGAAACCGATGGATGAGGGAAGAACAGAATCGCGTAAAGCGGAATATTTAAATGTCACCTATGCCAATGTCCAGCAGTGGACGTCTATAGGCTAATATGACAAAAATCTATATCAATCCTTTTGCCTTGCAGTATTAGGAGGTCAACTTTCCCTCAGTGCGTTGCCAGACATAGACTGTCTTTGCTGTGGCACCTTTATAAACAGTTATAATTATAATGATGACATGATTTACTCTATAACACTGTGGTAATATCGTGGTAATACAGGATTTAAAGATACAAATACATTTACAAGATAATACGTGTAAACATACATTATCTGTTTTAAGAACATCACATTATATGTACGACACGCGTGATTGAGCTGATTGATAACAAACTGTCAAACAGAAATGCAATGAATTTATCTTATCAATTATTTGTAAGAAAAAAATTCAAAATGCACTTCTTTTTACTTTTTACATGACAGTCTTCCCGTGTCCGATTCTCAAGACAGGGCTGTTTGATTTAGTCTTAGTCTTAAAAAATATAACCACAAAAATTATCTATGTTTTTACGGTAGAAGTAATAAGTAATCACTTTTATCATTCTAGGTAATTAATAATTATAATAACAACTTTTATTCGAACATAAAAGTATTCCACTTTTATGTTCGAATAAAAGTTGTTATTATAATTATTAATTCATCTTTGCATATAAATAACTATTGTATCAATAAATACAACCACATTAAACAGTATTTAACCAAAATATAACACCCTAATTTTCTCATCTTTCTTTCAAACCGAAAAATACATTCAAGAAAATAAATTCACAAACCACAAAATTAAATAATAAAATGTCTATCATCCAATATTCAACAAGTTTGCATGTTAGCCAACATAATAATATAATTATTTAATTTCCTCGCTGCTACTGCTGACCGTACATGCGCATACGCCTCGAGCTCGCATTATGCGTAGCTTTTATTTTCCTTGTTATACTAGTTAGAACAATTCTTGTTTAGACGGACCTCCAAAATTTTTAGTATACGATTATTACTAATATGTAAAATCATTGGATTTTGAACTTTATTTAATGTAGAGTAGAATTTAAATTTATAAAACAATTTCAACGTTATATTGACAATGTCCTTTTATGTTGAGCGTTGGAATTTGAGGTTTATTTCGTAAAGGTTAGAGTTTAAATTGTGTTGTGGTTGGTTTAGTCTATGTTTTGGTATTTGTTTCTAGAATGATGTATGTTTTAGTTGTCTTACAAACGTAAGATCACGCCTTGTTCTCATCGAGGAATGCAGAGATCTTTACAATTCCGCTTTACTTTATAAAGTCTATTACAATTTAACTTATTTTGCTGTATGCTGAAAATCTCTCTAAGCACTGAACGTGATAGAATGATGACTCTGTGTATTGTCAAGTCGTTACCTACCATATTTATTAGAGACTAGCTGACCCGTGCCCACTTTGTTGGGTGGCGAATAAAACGCATCCGTTTTTAAAACAAATTTCATTACTGCTCCACTCTCATTAGTCAAAGCGTGATACTATATAGCCTATGACACTCCCCGATAAATGGACTATTCAACACAGAAATATTTTTTAAAATCGGTTTAGTAGATCCAGAGATTACCCCCTACAACGTCGCAAACACACAAACATTACCTCTTTATAATATTAGTATATATTATTACACCACGAGTATTTTACACATTATGGGTAAAGGACCCAATGTTAAAAATACTTTCAATAACTAGTTTATACTATACATTATTTAATTCAATCAGAATAAAATATTCATAAAATATTTCAAAAGTGCGCACATAAAATATGAAATTAAAACTTAATTTAATTTTCAACCACAGCGCACGCCTACTATTTGTTACGAACTCATTTTTATTTGTCAGTTTTAGAGTGATAAACTCACACGGTCCCCCATAACTATAGTAATGCTTACAGTCTTAAATTCCTGCTTACAGAGGTATGAGTTGGAATATTTGAAAATGGCTTAATGTCGTGATCCATAACTTATTTTTACTCTATATTGGCTGTTTTTTTTTTTGTAAAGAAAAGTCGTATTTGTCTATGTGTACCAATCAGATTGTTAAAATATGGGGTAGTGATGATAAAGTCATTAATATTCCACTGCAAAGACGAGTCTCTTCCAGTGCTAGATCTAAATTTGATCTACTAATACCACTATACGAATTAACGTAGGACTTTAAGGTAAGATTTGCTCAATCTTTCATAAAGATAAGTAGAAATTTTAAAGCACCTATGAAAAGAACAAGGTGGTAACATACTGTACCTATCTAATTTCCTATATCTCACAAAAATTGTGAGAGATTAATTTTGAGCTAACCATTTAAGAAAGCGATATCTGTTCTTCAACAATAATTTATTACGTAAAGTAAATATGACCGCAACCTAATTAAAAGTCATGTTATCTTATGATGTATACCTTTGTTATTTGTTGTGGTTTAATTTCGGTGGTAAATGGATCGAGTTACAATAGTAACTGTCAAGCCGTGGGTGGTCCGACGCGAATCTACTTGGAAGCTATAACTTAAACAGAAAACTCTTTGACAATAGAATTTTTAAATTCTTTTTTTTTATGAAAAAAAAGTGTCAAATAATTTGGGCCTAAAATATGAGGGTACTAAATATAGTCGTAATATTACTTTTGAAGGTCTTAAACAAAGTTTGTTACGTAAAAGTCGTAAATAAAACATATACTTAATAAAAATTGTCATGTTCGAGATTTTTTTTTGTAGATACACTTCATCAAAACAGCCTATTAATGTCCCACTGCAGGGACGGGCCAAAAATTTGTTACGCTTAAAAAAGAGCAAAACCGTGGATTTAGTAAGACTTAACACAATAGAAGCCTATTTTGGACATTAAAAGTCTAGTACAAAAAACAATAACACAATTTTCTCAGAAGCCAAAAAATAATCACACAAACTTGTCCAAAAATAACCCCTAAACCACTACTTACTTTTAATAATAGCTTTATTCAACAATAAAAAATATCAATATACAAATCATCCCTAATAATTTTTACCCTTACAAATGCACACGCCCCAACTATTAGTGGAGTATTATCCG
This sequence comes from Schrankia costaestrigalis, assembly GCA_905475405.1. Taxonomy (NCBI): domain Eukaryota; kingdom Metazoa; phylum Arthropoda; class Insecta; order Lepidoptera; family Erebidae; genus Schrankia; species Schrankia costaestrigalis. The sequence continues at coordinate 8,549,830 of FR997850.1, forward strand.
CAACTAGCAACACTAATCGCTCATTAGCGGGTTCCGGCCACGCTTTTGAATGGGGTCCGTTTAAATCCCATGTCATATTTTTTCCCATCACTAGTAACTGCTCGACCGTTTCCGCTAAATTTTGAGCACGCCAATGATTTGGTATGAAATTGATTATTTAGAAATATTTGTTTAGTTTAAGTACCGATTTTTTTTAAACTTGGGTGACGTTTTAGTTTGTTTTAATACCTAGTTTGATAACGGAATAATAATATAGGTAAATAATACGAAATACATATCTTTCCGTAAAAGTTAAACTAAGGAAAGGTGGATATACTAACAAGGAAAACTCCATCCATTGGCGGAATCCAGTACAAGCAGTGGGCTTGTTAGGTTTTTTTAACATAATTGATCTGATTTAATTGCCATTTAGTGTCAAAAAGCATTCTCTATTCAAATTAAAACAATAAAATTCGTTAATTCTTTACAAAACATGGGATGTAATGACATAAAATTCAACCGAAACAATTAAAAATCGAACTTGCGTTCCATTTTCGAATTCCTTACGACGATTGGCTGAACAGTGATTCTCGGGGTTGTAATGGGTTATATTATATGAAACGAGCTTTTTTACAACTAAGCTGATGGTACGACAGAACAGGTTTCGATTCCTTTTACGTCCTTTTCATTTTTATTGTGCTTAGTTCGGGTTTTATTTCATATTACTTATTATATTACGACACGTTTTTTTATATATTTTATATGGTAAGTAAAGAATTTCTTAAGGTTTTTTATTCTGAATTTTTATGAAAAGAGAAACCTTATGGCACTTACTCGAGTAACGACCGTATTTAACGCGGCCGAGAGTACAACAAAAACTAAGAATTTTAAATTACAAATGTAGTCCGTACCGGAGCAAAAGTCTAGAAACAATAAGCCATAAAAGAATTTTCACAGCGAAAGAGGTCATAATGAGTTCCCCAATACGCTGCCTCTCGACCTAATGGAGCTGACCGAGGTCGAGTAGAAACAAAAAAAATATATATTTAAAAGCTATGCCAGTCCGCCGTAAAATTAAAAAGACAAATTATTGGACGTCTTCGTGGAAGCCAGCCTTTGTTATCTCACAAGTGTTTTTCAAGAGATCTGTTTATCTTTCACCCTACTCGCTCTCACAAAAACTACATCGATTCATCTCTGTCCGTCTTGTTAGTGCGTAGGGCGTTTTAACAGGGCGTAACAGACGCTTCCACCGTTACGTAATTCTGACACTTTCAGCTTTCATAACAAGGTCCTTTATTGTATAAATACAATTCGGTGTACAGTTTATCGAGACGAATCCTTTAAGGGCGTAACTGTTAGTCAGGGTATAGCGTGATATCGATTTATGGTGCACGGAATAAGCGCTCATTTGGCATAATTGGCGCCAGGTCGATAGCTCGTTCGTTTCGATACGGTAATATTTTTTCTGTGGCTTCGATTGTCTGTTGCCTAAACGAGTATGGATCAAGTTGCTCTGTGGTTAAGGTTTCTTTCTTGTTGTAGTTAAAGTTTGAATTTTAGGAGCATTAACATAATGAGAATCGTTCGTGTTTGATGAAGCAGGTGTTGCGTATATCGGTTTATTCTCAGTTTTTATTATAAAAATCTCGTTTATATTATAAAAAGCAAACGTATATCGTTAGTTTATGAGACTACTCTCATGCTATGAATACTCTTGATAATTAATATTAAATTCCGAAGCAAAAATGTTTGTGCGTCGTATTTACGTTGAAAGTTCATTGAACAGTTTTATACGCGTATGCGCGCATGATTGTGAAACATAAACATTAATGTTCATTAACTATTTAAAGTATTTTGTGTGACAATTAAATTGTTGTTTGGTTGTAAATCTTTGATTAATCAGTAGACATAGCAGTTATCATACATTATCACTAGTAAAAATTAGGGTAGTCAACATGTATTTTCAACGACAGTAAAATCTCGACAAAACCCTATTTTAAGTGTTATGAGTTAGTAAAATGCTATAAATAATCTCCGTATGGTGACAACAATAAATTTTTTTATCCCAATGGTGTCATAAAATTCAAAACGAAAACAAAATAAAAATAACTTGACATAAAACACCATACTGTCTTCCCAGTTGGGTATTTATAGGCCAAGTTACCACATATCACTGAAGTAGACCCGTCCCTGCAGTGGGACATTAAATTTTAGCATGAAAAGAGGTGGATTACGCGTTAAAAATCAAAAATTTTATAATTTTTTTTTTATTTTTTTTTTTACTGTACTAGTAGTATATTTTATATTACTAGTACAGTAAAAATAAATTAAAATAAATTTTATATTATAGTACTAGTACATTCGCAGATGACGACGGTGGTGTATGTACAGTTTGACACAGGAAAGAGCTAAGATGGTTTAAATAAAAAAGTTATGTGTAGGACATTTAATTTTAGGACTTTAAAGTTTCAGGATTTTCCATTATGTATAATAAGCTTACAACCGTGTATCGAACGCTTGTTAATAAAAAAAAATGTATCAAATTTTTGATTTTTAACGCGTAATCCACCTCCTTTCTTGCTAGAATTTAATGTCCCAATGCAGGGACGGGTCTACTTCAGTGATAGGTGGTAACTTGGCCTATAAATACCCAACTGGGAAGACAGTATGGTGTTTTATGTCGAATTATCCTTCCGTCTTTTGATTAATAAAAGTTTAATAATTCGCGAATGACACTAGCCTGTTGATTAATACGAGGTTAATCTGTATAATGTTAAGTTAAAAGCATAAGTTAATAAAATACATCAACACTATATGTGAAAGTATATAAAATATCTTGTATATGTAGTGGACATGAATAAATGTCTGTGATCAATCTTCGTCTTATATCTTGAGGAATACAAACATTTTTTTTATAGCTATGTTGACATAAATCTTCATATAATAACTTCTCAGCTTGGTATTAAAAGGTCAATTTTCCCTCTATAAGTGGGGAAGACGGACAGGGACGGGCCCTGCAATAGGACCTCAATTCATTCTAATATGTAAGGAAGTAGATTACGCGTTAAAAATCCAAAATTTAGCATTTTTAACAAGGGAATGCTTGTTCGATTAATTTACTTGTTTAATTGTGATAAAAAAGTACAAAATTAAAAAAAGGCAGTTTCTTTTTTTTTTAAATTTGAAAAAGGTCGTTCTTGTCTCAAACCGATAATTTGCGGATGACACAAAAATTCCTTCATTTGAAGTAAAAACTATTTTCCATAGTCCCATTAGATAATGGGACTACGGTTAATTGTTATTTTCCAATGACCAATGGGACTACGGAAAATAACCGGATAATATGTTTAGTTAAAAGCATAAATAAGTTAATAAAATTCATCAACACATATATGTGAAAGTAGGTATATGTTGTATATGTAGTGGACATGAATAAATGTCTGTGATCAATCTTCGTCGTAACGGTCTTGTTATGTTGAGGAGTAGATAGATACAAAGTAGATACAAACTACTTTTATATATATAGGTATGTTTGAAAGTATAGTTGTGAATATAAAAGGGTTTCGTATAAACTAAAATTGCTTCGTAGCAGTTGGGATGGGCATTTTCTTGCCATTGTGGGTTTAATTTCAAGTTTTCCTTCTTTTTATTACGTAAAGATAATATTAACGGATAGTCCCTTAGTCGGTTTTTACGACACCCATGGGATGAGATGGGGAGGTGACATATTGTATTACTACTCCGTCACCACACGGATCGATTTACGAGATTAATCAGATAAGTTTGAGTGATCTATTTCGAAAGGAAACCATGTCAAAGTTAGTTTTGAGCTTCCGTTTTTTGCTAGAAATATTAAGTCAGTCAACATTCGGTCGGTCAACTATCGACTAATAAGATAGCATGATGACACTCATATTTTAGTCACCATACCTGTATATAAACTAAACAAATGCCTATTCGTTAGCTAATAGCACCAGTCGCCAGTCAAACGAAAACCTTAAGGACGTCACTCAACAACTTTAATACTCGTTAGCACTTACAATAAACTATATATGGCTGTCTTTAACAAGCAAATTTTTTTACTTAACCGATAAAGATATTACGGACTTGACATAAATTTTATTAGTAAGATACCTCGAGTCAATACGTAGATAGGCGATATAATTGGTGATGCATTACCTGAAACAGAAAAAAGAGAAATAAATAAATAATTCGTTGTAATACAGGTGTCTCCGTGCGGTGACGGAGTAAGAATACAATATGTCACCACTCTATCTAATCCCATGATAGTCGTAGAACCGACTAAGAGACTATCCGTCAATATTATCTTTACGTAATAAAAAGAAGGAAAACTTGAAATCAAACCCTATACCAATCCGTTTGGCCAGCGTGGTATTAGTAGGCCAAGTATCCAGTATGACTGGAGGAGGCCTGTCTCTGCAGTGGGACATAAATGGGCTGTTATAATGAATGCAGGTGGTAAAGGAAAACTAAGGGAAAGTCCTCCACTTCCAAGTGAGGACTTCCAAGTCTGATCCACTTGACTACATCTTACTTTCCCGTCTATATTTTAAGTTGCATTATTTAAATTAACCAAATTAATTACCAACACCACAAGTACATTAAAGCATCAATATCTTTAACACGAATCGTATAAGTGTATCAAATATTAGCATAATTAATTCAATTACAATTTATGCACAAATGAACTAGCCAGCTGTTGATGATGTATCATGTCATTAGTTATTAAATGTTAAGTGCGATAATTATGTAAAAAAGACCTTACTTTTGGCCCTGGTTTTGCTTGTAGTGAATGTTGTTTGAAAAAAAAATGGCTAGGTTATAGTCTAGACTGTAGTCTAGACTTGCCTGGGTGGCGAAGCGAAGACAATTTCGGGTTAGAAACCCCGCGCAAATTTATCTAGAATCTGAATGACTTGAATTGCCAAAGAAACTGGCGTATGGCAGCTCAGATGTTGCAAACATCTATAGGCTACGTTAACTGCTACCAACTAATTAGCCATAATTTCCTTTACCATATAAAATGCATAACAAAAATTATAAAAAAAGTTTTAATACAAATACTGTTTCATACATTAATGAGCCTTTTGTTGCAACACTAACTACCAATGCAAAATAAATTAAAACTAAAATAAATATATGAGATCGTAAGGTGACATTTTGAATTGTCTTTGTCCATAGACGTTTCTTTAGATACACCGTACCACAGTACAGCCAGTAGTCTATCTGGGCCGAATATTTATTATAAATGCCTACGGCTGCGCGGTACGTAAAACATGCGTGTGATAGGCCCACCTCCAACTTTTTAATTACATTTACCTACTTTCCCGCTCGACACTGAGGCACAGTCGCGACTGTTCACTCCGCAAAGTCACCGCTATCGTGAGCTAGCGTTTCGTCCTTTTCTATGAAGTCGAAATACTGTATATGTTTGTACTATGACCGTTCTCTGTCTCCATACTTATTATCTTAAATACGTAAGTATGAGTAATAAATATTAATTGTCCGTTATCTCTGATGCTATAATTGTAATTTAGTAGCTTCTGTATAATGTCGAAAGATAATTTTAAATATGTAATAAATTATTATGCGAAAAATAATTTATTTTTAACTAAGAAATGACAAGACGAGCTATTTATTGCAAGCACCATGTACTCACAGCAACACATCAAGTTAAACATTTTCATTTGAAATTGTGTCTTATTTCAAGGTATTAAGGTACATGAGTGTCTAGCTTGATTAGTTGCTGTGTGTACATGAAGTATGGTTGCTGTTTATTTCACACTTATACAGGCATAAAGGAAGTTTATTCTTTCTATTTTATAAATTAAGGGTTCACTTAATCTATGTTTAATGGTTAAAACTTAGTGAGCTTGATCGGAGAATTTATACTTATAAACTTAAATAAATGAATATTTGCCGTAGTTATTATGTATTCTATGTAAAGACAAAAGAAATATGTTATAAGGCTGTTTATGTATTGTCTAGTATCCATATTACAAACGCTGCTTAGTTTAGGATAAGATAGCGTTGTGGGAATCTGTGCAGAATATTACCATTAAGTTTATTAGGTATATCTATTACCACACTGATAAGGAATTACCACAGGAATTACTAACGCCATAGGCATAGTATCCACACAATGGTATTCAAGCTTTATTTTCACCCACATATTTGAATAGTACCGTCATTTAAAGCTGTGGAATATTTGTAATAATTATCATGCTACAATAAAGTATGCTAAATAATTTGGATGCTGAAATAAAATAAACGGAACAGTGTGTACCTACATAATATTTTATAAACAATAATCAGTTCAGGCAAATAAATGATTTTGTATTTGTATGAGGTCTTATGTCCAAAACTGGACCTCCGTTGGCTGATAATGATGATGTCATATCAATCGAATGCCTTAGTTAAAACCACTTCAAGATTGTTAAACAAAAGTTTAATTAAAAATTATAGCATTAGACAATTTCTCGTACACATAATATTTTAATTGTAAGAAGTATTCGTATTCATAATGAATAACATCTTATGAATTAATGAACCATTTCGTATTTAGTATCACATAAATTACTATTAGCTAGATAGTTTTTATGTCGATCGTTTAAGTATAAAAATAGCTTCTTAATATATTTCGTTTTACTGAAGGCTGTGAAAGGTGTTTTAGAATTGTGTTAAGCGAAGTTGAACCTTATTGTGAACTACAGCAGTTGTGTATACTTGAGTTCTCGTTAATGTCTAGTTAATCAAACGATAGGCTTGTATTTTACAAGGGAGGTTTTACCTAATATTTTTTTTGTAATTAGTTATAACTACGATTACTATAAGCTTATGTATGAAAAGAGTTGGGACCCAATAACAAACCCTGTGGCACTCCAAGTTAAAAATTTAAATGACATATAATGTATGGGAAATATTTTGTGACGTAGTGGGTTTGTGTAGGGAGATAAATGCAAACAACTCAGTCACGACTATGTAGTATTATTCAGTAAATAAATGAGTGTATACAATATTACAAGTTTTTATAATTTAGAAATCACTACGTTAACAAATAATAGACAAAATAAGCAAGCCGGTCTAAATCAGAAGGATTAGAGAGGATTCGAAAGCACGAGGTTGATGGCTGCCCTATAGAAAGGCAGACACTTATCTTCAATGAGCAGGAACAAAAAGGGGAAGCGGCCGCGCCCCGCGTCTTCTTATATAATGGCCGCTGTGTAGGCCCCTCCACGACGCGCTCGCGCCATTGACGTGTAGCGAAGTGGAGCGCGCGAAGATGGACGCGTGAGGCACGTCACAATTTTAAAAAGAGCAAATAGCAATAGAAAATGAGACTAATAAGTAAAATACCTAATTAATAAACAATAAAACAATACCAATACCAAAACTTGTAACCAAAAAAGTTAATTTAAAAGAAAAAACATTTTATAATATACAATCAAATACATTAAAAACTCAAAAAGAAACATTTAAAACGGACCTAAAACAACTAAAACAATCTCTCCCTACGAAGAGGTTATACTAATAACAGAAATAAATTATCCAGTATATCTTGACCTCTGTACTACCATAGCAAGACCTTTATAAGTATACGTTTGTTATGACCAAAGGGGGGTAAGGTAGGTCTTGGATCCTGGTCGAGCGATCCCGCAGAATGATATTGTAGAAACAAACAAAAGAAGATAGATAACATTTGTTCGTCTGAGTCAACGGGTCGAGTTCACAGCTTAGGAAATGAAATCATTTTAGAAACAAATTGTCTGTGGTTTAATGTTTTAAGTACTACGGAGATTTGTTAACCGTTATGTTGTTTATATTTATGAGAGTAATAAATTATTAGATAATTGTACAAGGAACTATGTAATCAGTATGACGACGAAATAAAGTAGCAAATTTTTAGGGACTGGCCTCCTCCCATGACGGAGGGATACTTGGCCTACTAATACCACGCTGGCCAGACGGATTGGTACAGGGTTTAACAACAAACAATACTGAAGATTGATAAGAAAGGATGTATCCAGGCCGGTGCAGACTAAAAGAGAACTTGATTCACAAAAATTTGTCCTTACATTAAGAACCCTACTACAAAAACAAGCAATAATACTTTATTACATACAATAAAACTGAATTACAACAATTAACAAGATATAAACACACAAACACACATATTATATGAAATACAAACAAAAATCCTTTTTATTAACTAAAAACTAAAGCCATTTCGTAATTCGGCCATCTTAACTAAATTATTTGATATAGATAAAAATGCCACTGTGGCTGCCGACAGCCGGGAAATGTAAGCTTGAAGATTAGTAAAGAGACAATATTTGAGGAATTTCTGGAAGAACACGACTCACTAATCCCTATACGCTTTAATGTTTAGATAAAAGTATTGTTTTGTCACGTTGGGACACGGTTTATTATGATATCAAAAGACATAAGCGCCGATTACACTAGACTACATGTAGTGCACTACAGTCTTTCCATTTCTAAAACGTAATTGTTTTAGAAATGGAAAGACTACATGTAGTGTTCTACAAGATGTAGTGTCCTAGATGTAGTGTCCTACAAGATGTAGTCTCCTATAAGATGTAGTGTCCTACATGTAGTCTAGTGGAATCGGCGCTTAAATTAACGCCATCTAGGTAATTAGTTAAGTAAAGCTTCTTTTTCGTTTCTTCTAATCGTTTAAAACATTTACAAAATATCAATATTACAATCCACTTGCTAGTGAGTATGGACAGAAACAAATCGTAATAATTCTGTAGTCTAGGAATAAATTTCATTCCTAATTCTATATTTTATGCTATGACACTAACACCCAGTATTGGACAAGACCAAGACTAAAGCGCCGATTACACTAGACTACATGTAGTCTCCTACATCATGTAGTTTAGTGTAATCACATGTAGGACAGTGTAAACAAAACGTCCTAACACTAAGAAGTTAGGACGTCCTTATGTAGGAGACTACATGTAGTCTAGTGTAATCGGCGCTTTTGAACCATCTCCGGACTGGTAGATATCAATCTCTCACAGCCCAAAGTATGATTCTTGCACTTATAGCTGCTGAAAACTTGAAAAAGATAAAACCCTATACCAATCCATTTGGTCAGCATGATACTAGAAGCCAAGAATCCCTACTTCTGTCTGGTCTGTCACTGTTGTGGGACAGCTATTATGGATACTATTGCTAAAAATATATTCGTTATTTCCTTCCGTATCAACATCCGAATCGATACAAATTTGATTTATAGCACATTTAGATAGCGCGTTGACGTGAAACATAAACAACGGTTTTTATTTTTTAAAAGCTATTAGCTTACGTAGCTATGACGTCATACTATGAACATTTTGGTAATGGACGATAATACATCAAAATGAAAAAAAACTGCGTGTTTTTGTATGGAGTTGGACATACTAGCATTAAAGCCCAATTTATTTTTTGGCGAGTTAAGTACGAAGTAGCCCCCTCTCTCGCCAACTTAACTCGCCAAAAAATGGGATGGAGATCTATTTAAATCAACTTAATCAACAACTTACTACTTAACTCGCTACTATACTTGTCGATGTGTAAATCGGGCTTTAGACTCAGGCAGGACGAACGCATATGGATTGACAAATATTTACTTAATTTTGAAATATTCTAATGTTGAAAAGTTTTACATGATTAAACAATTTACAAAACAAAATTATACTAAATTACAATTAATATAATATTATAACTAGCTTCTGTATTCCAAAATGGCTGCCGTAACATAGACAAGATTTATCTTAATTTAATTATATGAAAAAAAAAACATTCTTTTTAACTACAACAAAATGAATAGACATGAAGCAATCCATTGTCTATGAATATTTAAATTTTTAAATTAACTGTCAAATAAATTAGAAACGTGGCAATTAAACGGATTTAGTTTTTCATTGTAAAATAAACTCGTCTGTAATTGGGGGGAGTATTTAAAAATCCCTACGGCGTCCGTCAACGACGGCTGCGCGGGCGCATGGGCACGGTAATTAAACATCCCAAAATAGCTATAGTACGCATAATTGAGTAGCTCACCCGATTTATGTGAGCGTAAAACAGGGATGGCAAACTTTTACTTAAAAATATTACATGACGTATCTAGAAGATTTAAAAACAATGAAGGTAGAAAAAAAAACAATTATTTCTTAATTTTTTGCAAAATTAGATCTATTACGCCTTCAACAGCGATAAGGGGTTCATACAGAAACCTCTCCTAACCTATTTACTTATGGGTACATTGGGAATACAAATAAAAATACCCTTGTCTCCTAACTGAAGAGAGGCTATTGCCTTGTTACCCTTAGGGCCAGATTCAGAGACCGCACTTTGACTTTACTTTAGCAAAGTCTAGTTATTAGTGGCGAAGGGTCCATATAACCCGATTCCTACCGGCTTACCTTTGCAAAAACATTGTTTATTAAACAATTATAAATCAATGACGTAACATCCATTCAGTACACAAAATTAAAAAACAAAAAAGTTTTCTCTTACCTACGTAAATCGCAATATTATGAAAATTATTTACGTACTCATAACGCCATCTACTATTGCAACATTGTCAACTAATGGCGCCGGCACAGAGTACATTAGATATATATGGCGGCGGTAAGCCGGTCTCAAAAATAGGAATCGAGTATAAGCAGACAGTACAAAAGTCGTACGCACACATGCAAAAACATTGCATTTTATCTTAGTGTGTGAGCGTCGATATAAGGAACGATTATTGAATGAATAAGCCGGGATTTTTCGAGTTACTTAAGGAAATGGAATATTAATATATTCGTTCGTCGTTGTATTGACCAATCAAAACGATGTAAGAACGAACGATATTGTATTCATTCATTTTGGTCAATGTTCATTGCTTTGCTCAATAATTATTCATTTCCCACCAAAACAACATTTTGACATTCCTTATTGTTTTTGTTTCACTCAGCTATTATTTATATTTTAAAGTACTTATTGCAAATACATTAGAATTCTCTGTTTTGTGTAAAGTAGTAATTACTAAGTAAGTATAGTTTATGTTTGTGTTATGAGTGTTGTGCATTGATTGACATTATTAATATTGTCATAGTGCTTTGGGTACCCTACTACATTATTGTAAGTACTTTTACTTTATTGTTATTACTTTAGTTTGTTGTTATAATGGCAGCGTTAATAGTATTAGATTGTTGACTAATTGATTATTTGTTGTGGAAGCAAAAAATCTTTCTTGCAATTAAATAACGAAAATAAGAAATACAGACATGAATGTGGAATACAAACGAGACGTTACGGCCGCCGCCCGGCGCAATGGATTTACGATATATTTTTATATTATTTACATCTATGTATTTATGAGAAATATGAGTGGCTTAAAGCTTGCAGTTGTAAATTAAATAGTACGTTTTGTTTTCCTTGTTTCTTATTCTCAGATTTTAAAAGTTAGTGGAGTCATTTATCTAACTCATCAAAGAAACATGTCCAAACTGAGAAACATATTCGGATTTGAATAGCTTTACATGAGTTCGGGCCAGAATATTTTTTTACGAATACGTAAAGTACATTTATAGAAAAGTAGATTTCGAAATAGATAATAGGTACTTAATATTTAATATTAATACAAAGACACTGTAACGGCCTCGTCGATGGCGCGGCGGTCGCGGTAAGCGGCTGACGTGCACGAGGTCGTGGGTTCGATTCCCAGACAGGACAATTCTTTTTGATCAACAAATTATTGTCCTGAGTCTGGATCTTGTTCTTTGTGTCCGTTAAATTGATGTTTGTGACAGTCACAAGTTTTTTTCGTTCGGCTTACCTTTTATAAAAATTCACCCTTCGCCACTGCTAGTTATTATCTCTGAATTTGAACAACATTAAAGTAATCTTTTCGCATGAAAAGTTTACTTTGTAGTAATAAATAATGAAAGTAAACTTTTTCATGCGAAAAATTACTTTAATGTTGTTCAAATTCAGAGATATTATCTAGACTTTGCTAAAGTAAAGTCAAAGTGCGGTCTCTGAATCTGGCCCTTACCCTTTTTTTTCAGAATAACTTTTCTTCAGAATAAAAAAATATGGGCAAGCAAAATTATACCTAATTGATAAACTCAATAATCGTCATAATCAATCAATCAAATCTATCTATCAATTACTAGCCTATTGCAGTCCACAACTGGGCATAGGCCTTACTCAACACGCGCTACAGAACACAGTCCGAACATCGTCATAATATTAGCTTGTTATAAATAAAAAAACATCCACAAACAGAAACACAAAAATGTTGTCCACCTCTGCCTGTAAACCAACACCATGTAATACTCTTGCACGGACCTGTAGATAAGGCTGTACATTAGACGATGCTACAAATTCTCAGAATTATGAATAAGTAGCTAAATTGAATATGCTGACACAGGTAGTAACAGGTTCGTATTTATTCTGTTATATTATACAACTCACTTACTGGAAGACCTTTAAAAGTACTTGCGATGATAAACCATATTCATATCAACAGAAGATCGGGAGGACCAGGATTCGATTCCTAATTATTAAGGTAGGTACGCTAAGTTAGCAGATTGATTTAACTTATGCAAAATTATTTTTTTTTACATCAAACATTTTGTACACACAGCAACTAATGAAGCTAGACACTCATGAACCTTAATGCCTTGAAATAAGACACAATTTCAAATGAAAATGTTTAACTTGATGTGTTGCTGTGTGTATATACCTAAACTAAACATCTTTTTATAATAATTCTAACATAAAAAAAGGAAACTGCCAAAAGGTGTCACACCCCAGATAGTATCAAATCATGCGTACTTACACATATGTAATCATTTAACGACATTTAATGTCACATAGCTCTATTTCATTCCTTCCTTCCTAGCGGGGGGCGTTTGAAGACCTAATATGGACACTATAATGTCCCATAAATGGCTCTATAATGTTTATTAGCACGTATTATAAGCAATCTAAGCCTAAATCAGGTTTATAAGAAAAAGTTAATTTTATTTTACTGATTAGGTGTTTATAACATTTTTAATGTTTTTCTAGGGAAAAGAACTGTCTATTCCTGTCGGAGAATTATGCAATAAAATTTATTACCATAACTCAATAATGTCTGGAAGGTAACAACTTGGCCTGTCGATATAACGCTGTGTAGGTATCAAATTTTCTGTCAACCCTTCTTTGCCTGATTGACTGTTTACAAGTCTCTTAGTCACCTTTTACGACATCCTCGGCATGAGGAGACAACCTCTGTTCTTAATAAGTCACCTTAGGTCGAAAAACGAAAATAATTAAACCATATAAAACGTTTTGAAAATACCCCGAATGTAATAGGTATCGTTAAATTTTATATTGTTAGTAAAAAGAAACAAATAAAACTAGATTAATAGTCCAGTTTATTTGTATTACAGTATTTTTACAGAAATTAAAGATTCGAGTTCTTCATTAACGAACGAGAAATCGATTTTATGTCTTAATCTACGCCAGTGTTGGGAGAAAATTTGTTGTCTTTGGTGCTTTATTGTCTGTGCCTGTTCGTTATACTTTATTTAAATCGAATTAAATACTTTTTTATTTACTACTTCGTGGTTAAATTAATGTATTGTTAGAATTAGATAATCTAATAGGTCTAGTATTTGATTCCCGTTCAATGCAAATATTTGTGTGCTATATGAATGTTTACATTAATCTGAGTGTTGTCTTTGTAAAATATGTATGTATGTATTTATATTAAGTATGTTTATCCTTTGTCTTGTACTGTTAGTATGAGCTCTGCTTAGTTTGGGATTAGATTGCATTGTTTGAATGTGTGAGGATTATGATTATTATAATCATATAGGTGCAGCGATTGCATAATTACATTTACATTAGATAAATCGATATAGTTAAATAGATAAACCACGCCATCAGTATTCCTATTTTTACACGGATAGAGAAGGAAATTAAAGCCTCAGATACCAGGTTGGTCTAATGGGTTGCTATCAGATTTTGTGCAAGTTTTCTAAACATTTGCGTAAATGAAAGTATAAACTGTTCTACGAGAGGATTTAGGACTTAAGATTTAGGTACCTACTTAAATATAGATTTAAGTAAGCAAATGTTTTTAAATATTAACACCCTTACTCATTAATGCCTCTTAAATTTAATCACTGTTTAGCGAGATTTTTATTAGTAAATCCAACCTTAATACCAAACAAAACCGTAAGAATTTAAGCTAATCCTAGACTAAAATTTAAGAGGCATTTATGAGTAAGGGGGTCAGACTTTAAATTAATCAAAAACAAAATATATTTTATGGGAAACCCTCCCATGAATTTTATGATTACGCTAGGAAAGACTCTTCATTCCCAAATTACGTTCAAGTTAAAAGCCACACAGTCCAAAACCTACTACTAATACCTACAAGCACAACCTAGAGTGACTAAACTTAATTATTTTCAAAACATTTAACGATAGTTCAGTAGCTATTTTAAAATATCAATGTAGGATGTTCATTAGCCAGTATAAAACATCATTTAAAAGAACAATAAAACGTTTTTACGGTTTAGTAAAACAATGTACCTACCGAATTTTATGACTAACGTTGAACAAAGAATGGTTAAAAATAACTAAATAATGATTATAGACAAACAGTTTAATAGGAAAATACTATTGTTACGATTTTGTTTTGGGTACTAGGTTAACCATAATAACGTAAACTTATTCTTGAAAATGATTTGTGTTAAGCAAAGGAACGCAATAGCAAATGTTAGCTGCATTGGAAAAAATAAATTTGTCAATACTTAGTTTAATCAATTGGGAATAAGTTCAAGATATGTTTAATATTGATAACAACTTGAAATCAACCAAACCATTACTGAAATATTTCGTATTTTTGAATTACAGTAATATTTGTGTGAACACAGCATCTGAAGAAACTTGTTCAATTAATACTAAGCCGACCTGACGGATTGGTTAGTTACTTTACTGATAAGTATTCCTTCTCCTGTATACATTACGTATACCATAATAATCAATATATGAGATATTACTAGGGATTTCCATACTGGTTCAGAAATCGAACTAAAAGATGACCATGCATTTTTAATTAACATTATAAATGGATCGTCTTTTTATCAGCTCCTTGATATCCCACTGCAGAGCCACTCCTTTAGATTTAGAGACTTAATTCGTTTTATTACCACGATAGCCAAGCAAGTTTCCATCAAGTTTTATCCTTAAAAAATCGTGGCTTCCCTAACGCAAGTAAACGTTGTTTAATACATAATTATTTTTGGGTAACGATAGAACATAAAGTCGGATCAAAGATCATTGTAGCTTTTGTTAACTGCTACTGTATCTAATAAAAGTAAGGGTGTTTATACATTGTGGGGTTCTAGGGAACTGTAGTTCTTTCTTATGGTAAGGCTTTATAAGAAGTGAAGATAAGAGCAATGGAAAATAGCCTTTACTCAACGCATATCATGATAATACGTAAAATAATATAAATAACCCAATACCCCGAACAGTCACATAACTCCATCAAGTTTATACTTAGCAAAGCTTGTACTAGAAGACAAGTAATTAACAATTTTGTGGATATTACATTCACAGACCAATGCAAACATTAATGTTCATGCACACAAAGATTTGTATTGAGAGGGAATCGAACCTTAGCCCTAATATTTAACTATAACATTGCATTAACTGCAGTGCATTAAGTAGCGGGTTCAAATCCCACGCAAGACAGTTGTTTGTACGAAACATAAATGGTTTTAGTTGTTTTTTTTTAATTGTTCTGTGAATCCGCTAAATTGATGTTGGTAAACGCGACACGGCGTAATTCCTAGCGAAGGAGGTGTTTGGTGTCTTTTAAAAAAAAAGTACTTTTTTAACCACACACTACGCCACAGAAGTCGAAAAACAAATAATTACTGTACAAATTTGTATTTAAAACTATAAAGAAATTTAAAACGCCTGGGAAAATATCAACATATTTTACAACGCCACCATTCAAACTATTTCTATACAATAATTTGTTAATATTACGCAATATTAATATGATAATGTGTTAATAAGAATATTTATTGTAATTATAATACAAATTACATTAATAAATGTTAATACAAACACGGTGGTCGGACGGGTTGGTTAAATAAAATGAAAAATTAATTTCACTAAAATAGCGTATTTTAAGCGAAGCGAAGGTAAATTTTATAAAACCCTTGGGAACCTTTGGGAAAAGGCTTAACAACTGCTCTTACTAGGTCAAAATACCTAGGAACACTTACTGGTGCTTACCCATCTATAAAATGACCTCAACTAAGTTGCTTACCTTCTTCGTTCATCGGTCATTAGTTTCTACTAGCTCAGCTTCATAACCATAGTACCAGCTCTACTTAGTTTGGGACCAGTCAACATATCTTATATTGTTATGTAATATTTTATTTTATTTTTGATTTGATTAGCAGATGAATTTCATAAAACCGCCTAATTGAGCCGTTAATGTGACTTAAAAACTGGGACTGCTTACATAAAAGCTGACGGTCACCCATCCATAAAATGACCTTAACTAAGTTGCTTAACCTACCTTATCGGTCAGTGGTTTCAACTAGCTAAGCCTTTATTCACCACAGTAAAATATTAGTAACAAATAGAAAAGAAGTCGCAGGAAATGGTTAGTATGTTATATTAGTATTTACTATCTGTTATCAATATATTAAACATGGCATCCATTATCCCCAATAATCCAAGCAAGGCTGACAACCCGTGTTATGATAAGAAAACTAACAGTTCGTAAACTCAAACATATAGATAAGAATATTTCTATACGTTATAAACGTCAAACTTACAAACGAATTCCACCAAACGGATCGCGTTGGAAAACATTTTACGTTTACCAAAAAAAAAATAAGGCTTATCTACAGTTCTTAAGTTTCATTTTTGCATGGCAACTGATCACAGTCGATCGACTGCCGCTGTATAAGCGTGACATTTTTCCTTCATGCAAAAATGAAACTTAAACACTGCATACAAGGCTCAGTTTCCTTTGGTCAACGTGAAATGTTTTCCAATGCGTTCCTTTTAGTAGAAATCGTATATTACAGTATGACAATCGATGCTACTGTATGTATTTTATTCTGTGGTCTTTGTTCATGGCAGCTGATATGTTATCAAGGATATTGGGAAGTACATTATTGATTCGCTGATAAGAGTGGTTACTTTCTAAGCGCAGATTTTTATTTGAATTTATGTATTTAGTTTTGTTAGGTTGTAAATTTAATCTAGTTGAGTTTTTTACGACATCGGGTCAACAATATAATGGTAAGCTTGTGCATACCAGATGCAAAAGAATAATGTCATCATAACAGCCCATTAATGTCCCTGCAGGGACGGGCCTCCTCCAGTGACGGAGGGATTACTTGGCCTACCAATACCACGCTGGCCAAACGGATTGGTATAGGGTTTAATTTCAAGTTTTCCTTCTTTTTATTTCGTAAAGATAATATTCACATGTGTCGAAAAAACCGACTAAGAGAATAGCCTCTTAGTCGCTTTTTTACGACACCCATGGGATGAGATGGGGTGGTGACATATTGTATTCTTACTCCGTCACCACACAGAAAGATATTTAGCTTAACAAATATGTATGAATTTTACTAGGATTCAAGCCGTTAAGTCCTATGGCCCGGTAACGTCCATAAGCACCTTAACATTAGCACACTGCTGCTTGGTGCTAAGATTACAAAGTGGCATCACTTCTTCTAGTATCGTTAATGTATAGTAAAAGTAGCCTTTAGTCGAACTTTTAGAAAGAAAGAAAAGAAAAGTTGCCATGAAGTTTGTACCATTTTAACACCTCCTTCAAGTCCTGCCGCATCAACGGAGCCTTTTCATTGTCATAGCAAAACTATACACAGTTTATTTGGTTTAAGGCTTTCAGATAAGTGGGTGCGAACTTTTCCTTAATCTGTTCCCTTATATCCTATAATAAGAAACGGGGTGTTGACACCATAAGATGAAATAAATAACAATACCACCTCCACAATTTCCCCCACACCAATGATAAATAACCTTCGCAAATGCATTGGTTAAGCAGCTTTTCATACATGTTAAAGCATTTGTCTAACTTTACGACTTAGAGTTTCCGCATGGCACACCATTAAGTATGGTAATGAAGAACTTGTGGGGTCTTGTACACATTAAGTTAAAACCGTAGTGGTGATGAAAAGGACCAATGAATATGTATAGCAATAGGTTATGGAACTGACGTGGAAAGTATTGTTTGGTTTGGCTTTTGCTACAGTGCTGTGTTTTAGATTCAGAACATTGAATCGAATAATCAAAATCGTTTTTTTTTGTATTGGTCAATAAGAGTTCCTTAAATACAGAAAAATAATTGATGCCAGATTTCATGACAGACTAGATTGGTTTGTGAAAGAGCAATCTTAGGTGCAAGAGTAGTCGTTTATAAATAAAATGAAAAGCCACCGAAGCCTCGAAAAATTTCTTTAAAAACATAAAAAAGTAAGTTATTTAACAAATATTGTTACAAGTTTAACAGAAAATATATTTTATGTAAACTGTCTCAAGTCTGTGATATAGCACCAGGCAAGATTCATTTATTAGTTCCCTTTATATACTTACGTGAACATCCATCAAATATCAAATATCCGGAAGCCGATGGATGAGGGAGGCACAGGACCGCACAAGGTGGCAATACTTGGAGGAGCTCTATGTCCAGTAGTGGACGTCGATTGGCTGATATAATGATGATATATTTACGTGTATCTTTTGTTGGTAGTCTACCAACAAAACTTCCACTTGGTGAAATACCAAGGTGGGTTTCAAATAATATATATCTTTTATTGATAACTATTAAATATTCTAAACCAAACGACAATAGCAGAAAAACCCACATACCAGTAAATTCCAAACAATTCTCCATAACCTTGATAACATTTTCCATAAGGCCATAATTTCCATAGTCTGATACCTTGATAGTAGGCCAATGAAACCTCCTACATGATCAAATACCTATCATCATTTAGCTAGGAAGTACAGGCTAAAACCCACGCGCCATGTAATATGGCTGAGAAAATTAATAACTGGTAAAGACTTGGTTGTATTGATTTATTGTTTTTCCTTAATTTATATAAAAAAATTGAAGAATTGTGGAATTTTTGGAAGGTTGTACCTGAGCTCTAGTCGGTTATACTGATTGGGTATCTGGAGTGTATAATGTAGTATAAAGCTCTACTTTTGTAAAAGAAAGAATTTTCCAGATAATGTAGGATTTCGAGAAAAGGAGAATGGCAGCATTTTGAGGGCAAAGGAAGTAATAAATTCTACACTCAACCTTTTTGGCATTACTAGACTTGTTTACTGTCAACATGCTCTTTTCGCAAAGAAACTTTAAATACAACTGTTAAATTTTAACCTATGTTAAAATATATATTTGATTTTGATTTTGTTGGCCAAGCAGACTGATAATTATTACTAGTTCCCCTTGTCTAGCATACATATTTGTTTCTTAATATCCTTTCTTTCTTGTCAAATAATTCAGTATCAATGAATCAACTAATACTAACCTTTAGAAACTAGCCCTTATAATAGACAGTCAGAAGCCTATTGAATTGCAAATAAGACAGCAACGATCATAATATTGTGACGATAATCTATCATAAATATTTTATATGTCTTATCTACTAATTATAATATAATTGTTTATTCAATAAACTGGTATTCATGACCAAGGGTAAATAATAAATAGATCGCAAAAACCAAAGACTTAATATTTTAAATAGTACAGCGACTTGTCGATACCTGTCTTACAAGATGGTGAGGTCATTTTATGGATAGGTGACCGCTTAGTGATATTTCGTTTGAGGTCTCCATGCCAAGTATGGCGCTTATAAGTTGATCTCTAAGTGATCATAACAGCCTTATATCCTACGCTAGTAGGAGCTTCCTCCAGTAACATTGGGAAACTTGAAAACCTAACACCATGCTATCCATACGGTTTGCTATATGGATGTACGGTTTTACCTTATTTTGATTTCAAAGAAAAATGTTTCCTAACTTTTCTTTAGCGGGGTTTTATGTCCCCCTAATGAGAAGGAGTGCAATGGACAACATTGTATTCCTACTCCATCAACAAAAGGGTATAATGTACCTTGTTTATTCCTTAACTGGATTCTGATCGTTCCTGTATTTGTTAAAAGTCACCTTACCCCAATCCGTTTTCATCTATTACGCTAGTAGGCTAAGTGACTAATAAATTCTTTTGTCGACAATACTTCATCATAAAATATTTTACTTTCGTAATCATGGTTATTCATAAATATATTATTGGAAGCTAAAAGTCACAGATAGTAAAACACATCGTTCGTTCAAATTAGAACCTTCTTTTGAGGTCTATTTTATGGCATTGATTGTTCTTGGGAATGTCGTATATTCTACTTTACCCTATTCAAGATAGCATGAGAAAAAGTATAAACATGTCAAATCTGTAAACTGCAAAAATGCCGCGGTTTTCAAACATTTTTAACTAAAAACATAACTAAACAATAAATAACTCTGTGTAAATATAAATAAGTGTATTCTACCTGGATAAGAAAATGTGGATTTAGTAAGGCAATAAAAGTTTATTGAGAAGCAGAATATACAAATAAAACTTACAAATTAGTAAATTGCTTTTTAAAAACACTTTTTTCAATTTCTATTAATCGGAAACTTCTAATTCAGATTCCGAAAAACTGTTCCCAGCTTGTATTATAAATTAATTAACAAATTGTTCAATAATTCCATTAATTTGTAATAATTTTTTCTTCTGTTATGACATATTAATGCGATACATGACATTTAAGACATTGACAATTGTAGGCTCTTCAATAAGTCGTTTACTTCGTATGTAATGTTTAAAAAGGCAAAAAATAATAATTTATTACTTGGTGATCTAATTATAATATTTAAATTATTTAAACATAATAGGTAATGAAATTTCTATTTTATTGTAAAGTCGTTAACATATTCATATTTTTTTTTATAATTTTCGAATCTTCATCGTGACCATAGATTATAATTATTTATAAATGAGTAATCGTACCATTAAAAAGACCCATTTTTTTGTTTGTTTACCAAATTTCTCAAGCCCAAATGAATATGGTATATATAAAAATAAGTCGGGTCCTGACGCTATAACTCCAGAACGCACGAACCGATTTCCACGATTTTGCATTCGTTGGAAAGGTCTCGGACTCCATGAGGTTTATAGCAAAGAAAATTCAGGAAAAATTTCAACTAAAAAGCGGGAAAATAATGCCCGTGCGAAGCCGGGACAGGCCGCTAGTTGAATATGAAAATGAAAACATTTATTTAAAACTAAAAGTAAGAAGAAGTAAGAATAAAATATGTCACTACCCCATCTCATCCCATGAGTGTCGTAAAAACCGACTAAAGGACTATCCGTGAATATTTTCTTTACGAAATAAAAAGAAGGAAAACTTGAAATTAAACCCTATACCAATCTTTTTGGCCAGCGTGGTATTAGTAGGCCAAGTATCCCTCCGTCACGGGAGGAGACCCGACCCTGCTGTGGGACATTAATCAGCTTTTATGATGATGATGATTCTACCCTATCGATCCGTTCCAGCATTACTTTTATTGTATTTCTCACTATGTTAATATTCTCCTCTATTAACAGTATTAACGAACACTAATCATCTGAATATACAGCCAAGGTTGAATTAATATAAGGATTTGTGCTAAGACATTAAAACTGTAGAGTCGCTCACAGTGTTATAAATTTTAATTTGCCTGCCACATGGCGCGCTGATATAGTTATTAATACGGTGCTGTATTAAAGCATAGTACAAATATAAACAGTATTTCGACTTCATATAAACGGACGCTCACGGTAGCGGTGGATTTGCGGAGTGAACAGTCGCGACTGTGCCGCAGTAACGAACGGGAAAGTAGGTAAATGTAACTGAAAAGCTGAAGGTGAGCAGCCCTTTCGCATGTTTACATTTATAATAAATATTGCGCCGAGATAGACTACTGGTTGTACTGTGACATGGCACTGATATAGTTATTAATTAGGAGCTGTATTAAAGTGTGCTTAAATAATATTGTAGTTGATTTGTAGTTGATTATTGTGCAGTTAAATGGGCTTTGTGTGGTGACGGAGTAAGAATACAATATGTCACCACCCCATCTCATCCCATGGGTGTCGTTAAAACAGACTAAGGGACTATCCGTGAATGTTATCTTTACGAAATAAAAAGAAGGACCAATCTGTTTGGCCAGCGTGGTATTAGTAGGCCAAGTATCCTTCCTAGGAGGAGGCCCGTTCCTGCAGTGGGATATGAATGGGCTGTTATGATGATGAAATGGACTTTTGGATTGGGATAGTTTTATGAGTCAGAGTTGCATCTAAATTTTCGCAAACCTTTCCTTTCACGATACGTTTTTAAAAGCTTTTTCTTTTTATTAGCTTATTCACGTGCTTGTACACCAGAGATGCTTATGGCTACCATCTTGACGACCTCTGTGGCGTAGTGGTTATATAACATGACTGTTACACAAAGGTCTCGGGTTCGATTCCCGCTCAATGCAAATCTGTGTGTGCCTGAACATGATTGTTTGCATTGGTCTGGGTGTTTCCTATGTATAATATGTATGTATTCACAAATAAAAAAAAAGTATTTAAGTATGTTTATCCGTTGTCTTGTACCCATAGTACAAGCTTTGCTTAGTTTGGAACTAGGTGGCGCTGTGTGAATGTGTGAGGATTATTTATTTATTTATTTAACTTGATTACCTTCACTAGCGAAGAATTAAATACGCATACAAACACAACAGCGCATATTACTATTTTGGGTACCGCATATCAATGAGTTAGACACACATAATTTCACGGAGTTCAAATGACCCTTGAAGATGTATTTTGTTTGTTGTCCTTTACCGGGCTTTTAACGGGTCCTGCGTGAAAATCAGCGTTTTGTTTCGCTTTAACAGAGGAATGCAGGAGCATGAGCTCTGTATAGATTTTATTGGAATAAAATAAAGACATCAAAAAAATAAGATGGCAGCTGATGCTGGTCTAGATAGTTACTTATTAAATAGTATTTAACATGTTAAGTTTTGTAAAAGCCTACTGATTATGATCAACAATAAGATGTTAACTACTTTCCCCTTTACTCATAAACAACTCTAAAATTTAATCACTGGTTAGAGAGATTTTTATTAGTAAAATCAAGCTTATGCCAAACAAAACCGTAAGAATTAAGGGGGATAAGGTTTTGTTTGGTACAAGGTTGAATTTTCTAATAAAAATCTCGCTAAACAGTGATTAAATTTAAGAGGCGTTTATGAGTAAGGGGATTTATGTAAAAGTTTTCTAAGAACTTTAAATATTTTTTCTTTTTTCGAACTTTAAATATAGTTATTTCATACATTAAGTACTACGTCCAACATGTCGAATTTCTTTCATTAGTAACTACAAATTTAACTAAATCTAAATTCCCCGTTAAGACACATTTTGGAAGCATGTAAATATGTGCAGTTAAAGTACCTCGTGGTAAAAGGCCAGTCCATAAACGTAGTTAGAATATTTTCCAGATTGGCCATAAACGTAAGCGTGTTAGCGACAAGCTTGGCGAGGCCATAAACATGGAATATTCACAGGAACGTTGTTTTAATATAGGGTTGCCACATTATATTAATTATTTATGTTGGAAATAAAATAATTAATTTTTCAAATCTTATCCGTGTAGTGACGGAGTAAGAATACAATATGTCACCACCCGTGATGGTGTCGTAGAAACAGACTAAGGGACTATCTGTGAATATTACCTTTAAATAGAAAGGAGAAAAACTTGAAATTAAACCCTATACCAATCCGTCTGGCCAGCGTGGTATTAGTAGGCCAAGTATCCCTCCGTCACGGGAGGAGGCCCGTCCCTGCAGTGGGACATTAATGGGCTGTTATGATTTTTCAAATCGATTTCTGTTTGTTATACCTAATTATAACTTTAGAATAAACCTTATTTCAATTGGACGTTTAAGATGCATAAGATTGAATGTAAAAATCAAGTTGTGTCTGAATTCCAATATAAAATGTCAACTTATCGCGTGGATGTAAAATTCAACTAAACGAATAGCTACGATCTCAGCCAAAAAAAGGAGAACCTTAACTGAACATCATCAAAGTATCTGAAAATTTAAAATAGTTTCTATATTATCTGATAAGAATTGGTGGAGATACTTTTAATTATGTTAAAAAAGGCAATAGAATATATTCAACTACAATCTATACTCGTACTAATATTATAAAGAAGTAAAGTTTGTGAGTTTGTGACGTTGTAGGGGGTAATCTCTGGATCTACTGAACCTATTTTGAAAATTCTTTCTGTGTTGAATAATCCATTTATCGAGGAGTGTCATAGCCTATGACACTCCTCGATAAATGGATAGTATCACGCTATGACTAATAGGAGTGGAGCTGTAATTAAATATATTTAAAAAAGGGACGCGTTTTTTTTCACCGCCCAACGAAGTGGGCACGGGTCAGCTAGTTTATTATAAGCAAATGCTCAGAGAATTTCTCTATAGGATCTATATCTAAACTTGTGTATAACATTAACGAAAGAATAAATAAAAATATAGTGGGTGTCCTTGACAACTAAGTGACAGCCCTGCACAGTTAAGGAATGGTGAACGGAAGCGGTGTGCGCGGGACAAGAACGCGTTGTTTGCTATTTTTAGAGGCTGGATCAGTAACGGCAAGCGAGCTGGATAGTTTAGAGGGATGAATGAATGGAATGATCCCGAGGTACAGCTTAAAATGTGCTTTAACAGCTTTGTGGTGGATAATGAACGTCTTTACATGTTAATTTGCAGCTAGACTTTATTATCTAAGCGGTTACTCTCGTCATCATTATATTTCAAAATGGAGAATCGATAGAATATCATTAGAATCATCAAAAGAATTAAGGATGGTTGGAAAACGACGGGGAGATCTTTTCCCGAAAGTGAGACTAACCCCTGGTTTCTGAATGACTAAGTCAGAGTGTCAAAACTATCATTTTTCTGGAACTAAAATGACAGTTTTGACACTTACTGACACTTACACTGATTAGTTGATTTTTACTTGATCAGTCATTCAGAAACCGGGGGTAAATAATTTACAAAGAAAAATAATCAAACTCACGTAATGTCACACAAATGGCATAAATGTCCAATTTGACACATTCGTAACCAATCTAACAAGACCAAATGATACTCGTAATCATAGACATTATAATTATCTCTGAAAGAATACTTAATCAAATAGAATTGCGTAAATCAGTTTTATGGTCTTCTTTGTGGATACAGCATTACAAATAATATCAATGCTATAATTATGAGAGGTAGATTTCTCAAGCTAATACTAAAAAGTTTGGTATGGAACTTCACTTAACATTCCCTCGGGACTGTCAATGACATGACTTTGCGTCTTTATCAGCACCCTTGGGACAAGTCTGGGTAGTGTACATTTTTTATACAAAAATTACAATCACCAATAAACAAGATATTCCATACAGTAATGTTATATGAGAGCTAACGGCAATTACAAGTTAAAAATAAAGATAATTAAGTACATAACATTACCGAACGGAAACCATACCATCTGTAGATGGACAGTCATCGATCCTCAAACCATTTGATACAAGACCACAACGGAAATGGCCGTGCCATTGACTTTTTATACTACATAGAGAAAGCCATCTCAACTCTTAACCGAGAACTGCAGCTCATTACGCTACACACAACTTGCCAGACTAAAAAGTTGATATTCAATCGTTTAACATATTGATTGTCGTTGCGATTTTTATGTTTCTAGTTTTAATACGGTATTAGTGGAAGTTAAATAAAGACAACCTAATCAAGACTTTTAGTAAGGTATTATTGTTAATTGATTTAAAGTTTGCTAAACAATCCTTATCGAATATAATCATAACAGCCCATTATTGTTCCACTGCAGGCCGGGCATTCTTGAATGATATAGGGATATGCATTAGAGCTAAGTTCACCAAGAACGTCAATGGGTCATTTAATGATAATAAACAATCGGATACCTAAGTACATATCATGCTGATTTGTGAATATGTTTCAAATACCTGTTGATTAAGTAAAAATCTTCTAAATCTCAATAAAAACTACATAAAAGACAACCTACCACTTAAACTCGAAGTTAGCACAACTAAAACTTAAATAAACAACAAAAACTCAAACATATTTGTTGTATTACAACAAAATTAAAGAAACACCAAAAGGCAAGCAGGCGTAAAAAATCACGCATCAAATCCAATTCTCGATACAGACACTGTAATCTAAAAGAAATCAAAATATCGAATGAAAATCGTTTCTACAATGAGCATTGTAATAGCATCACGTACGATAATCGATGCTATTATGACATACACGAGAATTGCACCTAAGTATAATCCAATATTTATACCAAGATATTGAAGGCGTTGGAAATCCCATTACAACACAACCTCTCTTTCGCACCCATTCCTTTATTAATAGGAGTAAAGGAAAGGTAAATCATGTATTTTGGTCTGTTCGTAGGTGTTCGGTTATGTTTGCACACCGAGGGTGTGCTCCGTCGACAGATAAATTCGACAAAAGCAGTGGGAGTTTGTGTTTATTAAAAGAAATACCTGAACACAGGTAGAAGTCATTGTACCGACCCCGCCTAGCGAGTTTTAGGAAATAATACAATGAATAAAGTAATTTATGTCGGTAGGGATAATATTTTATGATTTTCGGAAACGTCTGTGCCTTTATAGGTTTTTTTTTGGAGACCAAACAATTGATATTTTGGATTGTCGTTTCGTTTCGGTTCTCCACCGTGTTTTTGTTTGTTTTCCGTCCAATTTGCAATTATAAAGACATGTCTATCTGGATATCTAGCTGCATAGCGGTACAGTTAATTGAGTCACTCATTACCACGATGTTAATCTACGCATTGAATTGTAAAATAATGAGTTCATTTACCGGCTTCAACTTATGAATATTTAAGATTCTCACATTTTCGTGGGTAGGTGTAAAAAAGTCGTGCTTTACGATGCTATTTAATAGCGCGAAGCGGACCTTATCGTGACGCGGGGTGAGCTAAGCGTGCACAGGTGTTTAAAATTATACATTTAATAGTTCCCATTAAAAATATAAATAAAAAAGTATATTTTCACGTGCTTGCACAACAGATCGTTGTATCAATAAAATTGAAAATAGTGGTAGGTGTGAAATCGTGTAAAACGTTCAAATAGTGCACATTCAGAGTTACAAAAACTGTTAACATTTGTATTGAGTTATTTTGCACTTTGTGTATTTAACAATTGGATTTATATTTGAATGGTTATTTTGCACATGTGTCGGTATGTTGCTACTATGAATTCCAGTTGAATTTATTGTGATATTATTTGAATGCATTGTGGTGCTAATACGAGGAAACATGTTGAATAGAGATCTACCTGAGCCTGGCTGAGTGTGCCACCTGCTGGGCTTGTCGTTTACTCACGAATTTAAGTGGAGTGTGTTGAACAAATCTTAGCGCCGCGTGACGTTGTCATACGAACTATTAATTAAGTCTCCTTTTGTTATGGTGGACCACCGTATAGTTGCTCTACTAATTTCAGAGAAAAGACTTGGCATTAATAAGTCAATATTATTTTGTACTTCTTAAAGTGTTGGAGATATTTGCATAGAAAAGCATGAGGTAGCCTAATTGGCAAGGAATCCGAGGACGCTTATTCAGACAGATGTCGGTTCGTGTCCTAACTCAGCCTTAAAAAGGCATGTCATGATTTACCGTAAGGCTTGGATAAACGACTCTGAATCCCCAACAGAAGAAAATTATAGCTTTCACGTATTTACATCTCTTTCCTCAATCGTAGATTACTACACTTACCATAATAATACAATCTTTGAAAAAAAAAACATGTTTATACAATAAAAATTAATATAACTTATAACACTTAAGACTTACCTCACTCTCAGTCCAATCGATGAGACTTGACTTCTCCTCCAGCAAGTTCTCGGAGCTCCTCTTCTCGTCCTCCCCGTCACCTTCGTCCTTAAAGACCTTGACTTCATCTGTGGAGCCCAGGTCATCACCGCCCGAGCTCGCCGCGGAACTCGAATGAGCATGCGGCATTTTCACGACCCTAACGCCCCAACTTCCATTATCCCTCTAACCCTAACCTAACACCACTATCTGTCATCCATGACAACTTACGCAACCGCCATGTTGTCCTTGACGAATTCTAAGTTTAAAATTTTTGACAGTCAAGTTTTTTTTATTTACTTTTAAAGGCTTAGGCGATTGTTCTTTTTTTTACTACACTAAATGAGATCACAGATAACTTTTGTAAGGTTAAACTTATAATGCCTAAGGTAGAGGTGTTCCGTTATTTCTTGTGTTGAATTTAATCTGAAACAAAAAGATAATAATATAAGTACCATCTAAGGACACTCGCGCTTGACCATTGGATCATAGGTCTGATGCAGAAGGCAGTACTGCTTGACACGGCACGCATTGTGATGAAGTTCTTATCTTTGGAGCCCTGATCACCAGTAGCTTGGTCCTTGCTGCTGGCGATGCTGGTGGGTCTACCTTTTTTTATATTTTTAAAATTTATATTTAAAAATGTAAATTAATGTGAAAATGTAAATAAAGTGTATAATAATCTTAGTTAGAAATCAAGGTCTGGGTTAAATTCAGATGCCAAAAAAGAAAGGGAATTACGATCATACTAATTAGATGATTTTATTTAAGTTTTGGTAGGTCTTATTACTAGGTAGTTAAGGTTGAAATTAAGTTTAGTATAGTGTAGTGGTTATATTGCTGTGTGACACATCTTTTAGGTCAAGCTCCCTGTCAAGTGGACGTCAACAGCCGTTGTTGGAATCGCGCCAAGTGACGCTAAGAAAACTTCTCCGCGATATATTGAGTTAAGAACAATATTCATGTAAAATAATAGTAATGGATATTAATGTTTTGTGTTGAGCTATCGTATTGATATTATTATTGTTTGCTGTGACAGACACAAATAATAATAAAGCGAAATAATAATTCTCATTTGTACTGTTTTTCAGTATAAACTTTAAAGAATGGCGAGCATTAGCAGAGGGTTCGACTCTGTTTAGTCAGTTAGGTACTTTAGTCTAGTTGGGCTTAGATGCCTAGATAAGCCATTATGTATGTCATTCAATCCTATTCATTCCAACTAACCCAGGTTTCCGTGTGGTGACGGAGTAAGAATACAATATGTCACCACCCCATCTCACCCCATGGGTGTCGTTAAAACCGACTAAGGGACTATCCGTGAATATTATCTTTACGAAATAAAAAGAAGGAAAACTTGAAATTAAACCCTATACCAATCCGTCTGGCCAGCGTGGTATTAGTAGGCCAAGTATCCCTCTGTCACTGGAGGAGGCCCGTCCTTGCTGGGGGACATTAATGGGCTGTTATGATGATGATGAACCCGGGTTAGCTATCATGTCAGACAAACTTTTAAGCTCCTTTAGGGCTCGACTCTGGCTTCTATTTATTCTTGTCAAATCTCCATTGATGGACTTATAACTTGTTTGTAAGGATACAAAGTGGTATTCAACTAGATATTTACGTATTCGTAATCCATCTATAGATGTAGTATCTATATAGCTAGTCATGACATTGCCAAGAATAGTTCGCTAACTTTGTAATCCGACGAAGCTTATGTTTTACTACATATCTTCGATCAGAAATCTATTATTCTTTAGAGGTTTACCGATAGCCAATACTAGGGCGAAAGTTTGAGAAAGTATCACACCTTAACTAGTAAGTAGTGTATATACATCTATTCTAATACATATTATAAAGAGGTAGTTTGTGTGTTTGTGACGTTGTAAGGGGTAATCTCTGGATCTACTGAACCGATTTAAAAAAATATTTATTTACAAATTTTGTTTTTTATTTATTTTATTTGTCTAAGAGTGGACAGCTCAACATAAGACTCAGGTTAAGTCTATAATTTCAAACTTTCTCCATCTTAAATTTAGAAAGAGTTGTATAAAGCCAAGTTCTTAGGATGTAATAATAACACTAGAATTTAAAAAAACAGCAGATATATAAGCTGTAAACTAAAATGTTGTCAACTTATTATTTATTTAACATTTTGACACTGAGGTTATCATGATACGTGATTCAAACGTGTACTACATCAAGTTCAGGGTGTTATCACTGTATTGAACATGCTTGTCTGATAGATGTTGCTTCTAACTTATAGATAGATAAAGAAAATGCTTTCGTACTGGTCATATTAGTCAAAGAAGGTACGGGTTTTCTTAAATCAACTTCCACGCTAGGGATCCTGAACATCGAGTAAAAAAAAAGTATAAGTATGTTTATCCGTTGTCTAGTATCGATAGTACAAGCTCTCCTTAGTTTGGGACTAGATGGCGTTGTGTGAATGTTTGAGGAGGTGGTAAGTAAAAATTGGAATACAAAATGAACATCACAAATGTTATTGAATTTTCATCAAATACGGCATTAGCAAAGCTTGCAATATTTCTACAATAAGTAGTTCTAGTAAAACGAATACAAACAGTATTTCTAGACACATCCAAATATGACAGAGCTCAATTAACAACGACAGATGTTGCATAAACCACACGTGACCTAACAGAACTTACGACGAATTTATAAAACTGATTAAATAATCATAACAGTATTGAAATACAATACTTTATTAAACTAGCTAATTGTGATGACCTATAATATAAGGGTCATTCTAAGTTAAGAGGTAATTCGTTGTATGAAATGGCGGCACGGGTTTTTTTTATATATGGGTTATTCTAAGTTAAGAAGTATTTCGACGGCAAAGACAAAAAATATATATTTTTTTCAATAAACTTTATAAATAACTTATTTATTACTTAAAACTAAATGCTTCCTACGTGGTCACTAAAATTTATTGCAGAAATGTACGTAATTTAGTCACAATAAGCTCTAATATGTGAAAAATGTCTCTCCCCTGGTCTGTCCCATAACCGACTTTATTTGTAAATCAGTAATTATGAATGTATTAAAATTCAATAATTATTTTAAATTATTTAATTTTACAAGGACAGTAAACTTAGTAATAGTATCCTACAAGTAAAAGTGCTTTTATTCCAATTCTTTAAAAAAAATATGAACACCGAAATTTGTCCACCGTGTTTCGTGTCTCGTCCCCTGGTCTTTTGTTTTCGTTCAAAAATCAGTTCTGCTTTCCTAGTCTGCAGAAGTTGTGACCATGAATGCATAGTGTGTAACGTAAAGTTACCAGCAAGCGGCGCATAAGCAACTGCGCCGCCTTATTGCTGGCCATTTCGATCACGCCACTCGCTGGGTGCAGAAATGTTTAGTGAATGCAGTCTTTCCCCTGGTAAGTTTTCCATTGCCATTTTTTGTTAAAATACCAACATATACTTAAATATTTATTACAAATAGTGTATACATTGTTACGTTTGTGTGTGAATCACGTGCGTGAAATACTTTTACGGCTAATTTAGATTTCTATCGAAAATATATCTCCCCTGGCGTATTTCCCCTGGCTCTTTTGATGGCAGGGGAGATACTTAATATCCAGGGGAGATACATTTTTACGCGTTTCCATTAATACTTCTAGTTTTCTCTACGCCTTCACTTGGCGTTATGCTTATCATAGCTTTAAAATACAATATTAAGTTTTTTTTTACAGAAAATAATACCGACATAACGAAAAAATTGCGATCTACTAAAGATTTAGAGACTTTTTCAGGAATACTAAAGGTTCACCAAGTTACCGGTTGCGTATTGCCTAATATTGAAAAGTTTGAGCTGCTTCTGTGACTCTCGTCATTTTCAATTGGGTACTTTGGATTATCCACAAAAACATGCTAACATAAAAGGCATTATCTTGGATTAGGACAAAGTTGTCACCAACAAAACCAGCATAAATATGGAACGACGTGGCCCCCCAGGATTTCTTCAATGTACCGATCTGCAGTCAATCCAGTCAATCCAATTACATGGCGGCCGGTTTCAATGAAAACCAAGTCGATTTTTTCTATCAAAAAAATACTAGCCCGCACCATGCAGGAGCCACCTCCATACGCAACAGCATTGTGCGTATCACTCTCCTGGCCTTCTATACACTCTTCTTCTTCTGTCACTACCATGCAGACATACTCTGTTTTCATCGGAGAAGAAAACAGAGCGCCACTGATTCTCCGTCCAATCGACGTGTTCTCTCGCAAAACGAATACGAGCTGCTCGATGCGCTGTAGTCTGTAGTCGATTTGGAACCTGTTGCTGGTCTTTTTGGAATCAGGGTTACCAGCTACCTTGAGTCTTCTACTCACAGTGCGAGAACTGACAGTTAGTCTACGCGTTTATCGGGGCTCCCGTTGGATTTGAACCCCGTCGAGTGAACAATTTCGCAGTGAAGTACTAACGATGAAAAGATCGTCTCTTTTTGAAGTGGATCCTTTTCTACCTGGACCTCTTCTTTGATCAAAGCCACCAGTCTCTTGGTACCTTTGGCTTGTTCTTACTCCATTGACTGGCTTATATTCAGAGTACGAGCCACTTGTCGTTTACTCATGCCTTGTTCCAACAGTGTAACTGCTTGAGCCGCTACTTCTGATCTTGTGTCCATTTCTGGGAAGTTTTATTGCTTGAATATTCTGGGGACGTGTACCTGTTGACATTTTACGGTCAACTAATAAAACTCATAGGTGTTGGTCGCCTTTAATATCCCCTGAAGTCGTAAGAGTATTTAAAAGAGTATTTTTAGTTTTTGTTTCTTTTTATTTAATTATTGCCTATTAATAGTAAAGTTATATAACTTTAAAACTTTCGTGTTTCATTATCACTTATTATTAATATCTACACGGGTATTAAAGTTATATACACCTATACTTAGGTAGTTTTGTTTTGATAGACAAGAAAAATAAATATTTTTTAAGTTTATAATGTTACTCAAAAGAAAATGTTTCTTTTTGTTATTGATTTTCATAGGAAACATTTAATTTTATAGACAAAAAAGATTGTAAACAAATGAAAAGCCTGATTATAAATAATTCATATTATAATAAATAAAGATGATACTTAAAAATAACCATGTTTATTATGATTATCTCTTCCCTGTTCATAAAGTATCCTCCCCTGTACACCTTGTCTCTCCCCTGTATGGTGTATTTCCCCTGGTCACTTATAAAACGTAATAAAACCAATAAATTGTCTGGCCACTTTGTAAACGTTTTAAACATAGCAGTTTACATTAAAAAAATGTATACTTAAGTAAAAATATATAAAAAAAACCCGTGCCGCCATTTCATACAACGAATTACCTCTTAACTTAGAATGACCCATATTTTTACTTAAGTATACATTTTTTTAATGTAAGCTGCTATGTTTAAAACGTTTACAAAGTGGCCAGACAATTTATTGGTTTTATTACGTTTTATAAGTGACCAGGGGAAATACACCATACAGGGGAGAGACAAGGTGTACAGGGGAGGATACTTTATGAACAGGGAAGAGATAATCATAATAAACATGGTTATTTTTAAGTATCATCTTTATTTATTATAATATGAATTATTTATAATCAGGTTTTTCATTTGTTTACAAACTTTTTTGTCTATAAAATTAAATGTTTCCTATGAAAATCAATAACAAAAAGAAAAATTTTCTTTTGAGTAACATTATAAACTTAAAAAATATTTATTTTTCTTGTCTATCAAAACAAAACTACCTAAGTATAGGTGTATATAACTTTAATACCCGTGTAGATATTAATAATAAGTGATAATGAAACACGAAAGTTTTAAAGTTATATAACTTTACTATTAATAGGCAATAATTAAATAAAAAGAAACAAAAACTAAAAATACTCTTTTAAATACTCTTACGACTTCAGGGGATATTAAAGGCGACCAACACCTATGAGTTTTATTAGTTGACCGTAAAATGTCAACAGGTACACGCCCCCAGAATATTCAAGCAATAAAACTTCCCAGAAATGTACACAAGATCAGAAGTAGCGGCTCAAGCAGTTACGCTGTTGGAACAAGGCATGAGTAAACGACAAGTGGCTCGTACTCTGAATATAAGCCAGTCAATGGAGTAAGAACAAGCCAAAGGTACCAAGAGACTGGTGGCTTTGATCAAAGAAGAGGTCCAGGTAGAAAAGGATCCACTTCAAAAAGAGACGATCTTTTCATCGTTAGTACTTCACTGCGAAATTGTTCACTCGACGGGGTTCAAATCCAACGGGAGCCCCGATAAACGCGTAGACTAACTGTCAGTTCTCGCACTGTGAGTAGAAGACTCAAGGTAGCTGGTAACCCTGATTCCAAAAAGACCAGCAACAGGTTCCAAATCGACTACAGACTACAGCGCATCGAGCAGCTCGTATTCGTTTTGCGAAAGAACACGTCGATTGGACGGAAGATCAGTGGCGCTCTGTTTTCTTCTCCGATGAAAACAGAGTATGCCTGCATGGTAGTGACAGAAGAAGAAGAGTGTATAGAAGGCCAGGAGAGTGATACGCACAATGCTGTTGCGTATGGAGGTGGCTCCTGCATGGTGCGGGCTAGTATTTTTTTGATAGAAAAAATCGACTTGGTTTTCATTGAAACCGGCCGCCATGTAAGGGGATTGACTGCAGATCGGTACATTGAAGAAATCCTGGGGGGCCACGTCGTTCCATATTTATGCTGGTTTTGTTGGTGACAACTTTGTCCTAATCCAAGATAATGCCTTTTATGTTAGCATGTTTTTGTGGATAATCCAAAGTACCCAATTGAAAATGACGAGAGTCACAGAAGCAGCTCAAACTTTTTAATATTAGGCAATACGCAACCGGTAACTTCTTGAACCTTTAGTATTCATGAAAAAGTCTCTAAATCTTTAGTAGATCCCAATTTTTTCGTTATGTCGGTATTATTTTCTGTAAAAAAAAACTTAATATTGTATTTTAAAGCTATGATAAGCATAACGCCAAGTAAAGGCGTAGAGAAAACTAGAAGTATTAATGGAAACGCGTAAAAATGTATCTCCCCTGGATATTAAGTATCTCCCCTGCCATCAAAAGAGCCAGGGGAAATACGCCAGGGGAGATATATTTTCGATAGAAATCTAAATTAGCCGTAAAAGTATTTCACGCACGTGATTCACACACAAACGTAACAATGTATACACTATTTGTAATAAATATTTAAGTATATGTTGGTATTTTAACAAAAAATGGCAATGGAAAACTTACCAGGGGAAAGACTGCATTCACTAAACATTTCTGCACCCAGCGAGTGGCGTGATCGAAATGGCCAGCAATAAGGCGGCGCAGTTGCTTATGCGCCGCTTGCTGGTAACTTTACGTTACACACTATGCATTCATGGTCACAACTTCTGCAGACTAGGAAAGCAGAACTGATTTTTGAACGAAAACAAAAGACCAGGGGACGAGACACGAAACACGGTGGACAAATTTCGGTGTTCATATTTTTTTTAAAGAATTGGAATAAAAGCACTTTTACTTGTAGGATACTATTACTAAGTTTACTGTCCTTGTAAAATTAAATAATTTAAAATAATTATTGAATTTTAGTACATTCATAATTACTGATTTACAAATAAAGTCGGTTATGGGACAGACCAGGGGAGAGACATTTTTCACATATTAGAGCTTATTGTGACTAAATTACGTACATTTCTGCAATAAATTTTAGTGACCACGTAGGAAGCATTTAGTTTTAAGTAATAAATAAGTTATTTATAAAGTTTATTGAAAAAAATATATATTTTTTGTCTTTGCCGTCGAAAGTACTTCTTAACTTAGAATAACCCATAATAGCAAGTAATGGCTAATATGTAAACATAAGATACGGGTGGTGACTTGGTATCAAAAATATCATACCAACCCTAACTCTGTAATACTATGGTCGTCGTAAAAGGTGACTGAAGAAGAGTACACAGATATTATCTCTACGAATTTTTTTAATTAAAATAGTAAAAGACAGTGCAATTAAAAAATACGAGAACCACCTCACACAACTGCGTTATTTAGAAAAAATGTTCTAGGTATGGCTCCTATAATTTATATAAAATTCCAAAAAATGTGTTTAAACGAATTTTCAAATTGTTTTTAATATATAAAATTTATTATTCCGTAAATGAATATTTAAATGATCAACAAATTTAACTTTTATAATACATAGGTAATTTCAATGGATGTTATTAATATCAAACAGGGTTCGGGAATTCTTTGCTATGCGTAGTAATAAAACTGTAGTTTTATCCAACTGTTGTTTTTATTTATTATTTTTTTTAATAATGAGAATAAACGATCTCACAGTTAAACTGCGCAATCAGTTTTGTGAGGCAATGTATATAATATGTGAATCTTTTAAAAGCAATAAATGATCCATCCATCCCTCCCCCTTTCTGTAGTAGCGTATCCTTAAGACGTAGTGTCAATGAGCATTGGATGGCAACGAAGGCGACGAGGTGAAGAATTGTTTAGACTACCACTTTTTTTAATTCAACATAGCGCCATCTACTTGGACAGTATACTAAAGTACCTTAGCAAAAGATACTAAGGTATAAGGCTACAGGATAGAAAATAATGACCCCCAAAGGGTGATACAATAACGAACTTATTAATATTCCAAACAACACCTTGGTACCACGTATCAAATAAAAAAAAATAGTTTCATTACGAAATAATAGTTCATAAGAAAAGCACACACAATTAAACTTTTTTTAAATTACCCTTCATTAATATCTAGAACGGACAAGGCTCATTTAGTATTGCTGTCGATACGTCTATTTAAGTTCCCGTTATTACGTACGTTGATGGCAATGCAACTATGTAGGCATTGCCTGTCAATGAGAATTTAAAAAAAGAAAACAAAAGCGCGGGAAATTCTTTGCGAGTTATAGGCTTTTATACAGTTTATTTTGTTAGTCCTTGAGTGTCCCAATAAAAGGGCGGACTTCCTTCAATGATGGACAGAAACTAGATCACCACGTACCTAGGCCGTTTTCTTTCTTCCCTAGAGGTCCGTCCTTGCAGTGGGATGATTGTTGAAGACCCTCTATAAATATTCAGTGAATCTTCTACTTTACTTTATGATAAATAAAGCAATTAACAAAATTTGAGAGCTTTGAGTCTTCTGGAGGTCAAAGGCTACTCATTATCATCTTGGTCATTACCTACTCGAAATCATCATTCCCCTACCCTTATCCCAATTTTTTTTTGACCCGAGTTGCTAGGTGGTATGCGTATGTCGTGGTATCCCTTAGTCACCTATTACGACACCCACAGGAGGATATGGGGCAGTCCTACTCTAACCGGGAACCGCACGGCTCGAAATAATGGACAAAATAGCAAGGCCAGTCCAGCTTTGAATTTCACCATTGTTATTCTATATATTTCGAAAGACTATCATTTATTGTCCATTTTAATCTAATAATCAATAAAAATACCGAAGAATCAAACAATTACGATTGTTTTTTGTCAAAAGTTTACTTATAATGATCTCAGAAGGGTATTCTAGTGTATGCTGGTATGTGGAAGGTGTGAGATCATGAATAATGGGACCGACATGCCACGCCTAGCTTGAGCTATGCATGACAACGAGTAACGATTACAGACCAAGCAGAAATAACAATGTGATGCTTGGATCGAGTGAAGTTAGATGCGAGTGTGTTTTGTTCGTTTATATAGCTATTAAGTTGGTTAAAAGAAAATATAAAATGATCACACCCCGTTTTAAAATTATAAAATTTTAGCTAACCCGTGCCACTTCATTGGGCAGCGAAAAAAACGCGTCCCTTTTTTAAACATATTTCATTACTGCTCTACTCCTATTAGTCATAGCGTGATACTATATATAGCCTATGACACTCCCCGATAAATGGATTTATCTAATATATTTTGGATGATTTTAAAATCGGTTCAGTAGATCCAGAGATTACCCCCTACAACGTCACAAACACACAAACTTTACCTCTTTTTAATATTAGTATAGATATTGTTTTTTTTAGTAAATAGAACAATATTAAAGCCACATGTTGAATATAAAAGGGGTAATGACCGTCAGAGGTCACGTACATTTATTTATTGTTAATCAGCTTAATTATATTTCATCATAGTGTGATTGTAGCAAATTATTCATTCATTACATACTCAATAACATGATTTTTTTTTCATCATTTATAACAGCCCACTAATGCCCCACTAATGTGACGGAGGGATACTTGGCCTATTACCACGCTGGCCAGAGGATTGGTAAAGGGTTAAATTTCAAGTTTTCCTTCTTTTTACTTCGTAAAGATAATATTTTTCGGCTAGTCTCTTAGTCGGGTTTTACGACACCCATGGGATGAGATGGGGTAGTGACATATTGTATTCTTACTCTGTCACCATGACATTTACTAATAAGAAAACTTTCTTTGATGACTTCTGTGGTGTAGTGGTTATAGTGAATGTTGCGCAGAGGACTCGGGTTTAATTATCGGGGACAATTATTTGTGTGATCTACATAAGGTAGATATTTACCCCCTTACTCATAAACGCCTCTTAAATTTAATCACTATTTAGTGAAATTTTTAATAGTAAAACCAACCTTATACCAAACAAAACCGTAACAATTTAAGCTAATCAATTGACTAAAATTTAAAAGGCGTTTATGAGTAAGGGGGTTAGCGTCGGTTTTTTTGTGATTTTTTGTTTGAAAAATACAGGGCATGATCATAATCCACTAAACAGTGCGAAAAAGTATTGTTTTCTTTTTAACATGATGGTAAAATAATGACTAAACATAAATATTTTAGATGCATTTATCATGTTAGATCACAATCTTTTATAACTTCAAAGTAAAACAAAACAAATTTAAATATTTTTTTAATTTTAAACTAATTACGATATGTTATCTGTATACTGTCTTGGCTAGCAAACTGATTAATTAATTACTACGTCCACAGATAAACAAAAAAACAGCGGACATAATATTCGGACGCTCCTTGAATTTATTTTAGTTTGTTATTTTATCATATCCGAGTGGTGACTGATTAAGAATACCCTGTGGCACCATTCCATTTAATCCGGTTTGTATTGTAAAAGTAGATACAAGAAAAGTTTGAGAATACATACTCGTATCTTCTTTATAAAAGAAGTCATCATCATCATAAAAATCAGTCAATGGCCACCACATAGACCTCCGAATATTGTCACCTCGGTTCTTCTATGAGGGGTTTCCCCACCTTGTGATTTCCAGTACGCGGTTGCCATTCCAGAACCTTTCTGCCCCAACGAGGCAACTATCTGTTCTTATATCCTTTACTATCAGTTATCTATACTAATATTATAAAGAGGTAAAGTTTGTCTGTTTGTGAGTTTGTGACGTTGTAGGGGGTAATCTCTGGATCTACTGAACCCATTTTAAAAATTATTTCTGTGTTGAATAGTCCATTTATCGGGGAGTGTCATAGGCTACATAGTATCACGCTATGGCTAA
The DNA here is from genome assembly GCA_905475405.1 of Schrankia costaestrigalis. Classification (NCBI taxonomy): domain Eukaryota; kingdom Metazoa; phylum Arthropoda; class Insecta; order Lepidoptera; family Erebidae; genus Schrankia; species Schrankia costaestrigalis. Next base: position 8,589,418 of record FR997850.1, read on the forward strand.
TTAGTAAAATAAATAAATAGTTTAGTATCAAGACAAAAACACCAGATATTTTCACAACTAAAAACCTTTCATTACTTTTTTTTCCAATCAATGCAAACAGCACAACACTAGTTTGATAGTCTATGAAAAATTCATATTGTTCTGTAGCGATTCTAATCGATTCTCGCTTCGATATTATCGATGTGGTACTCATATTCATTAGCGCTCCAGTACTCGGCACTTACAATGCAAATATTATGACCTAACATGAATGTGTGTGTGTATGTGTGGGTAGTTCGATTGTTGACAATATTTTATGTGTATGTTTGAACATACAATGCTTGTACAGGGAATTATTTTATACTTTCTTCGTTGCTAACATAAATTCTGCATGTTTAAAATGCATTGGACCTTTTAGGTTTATGCCTAAAGAGTCATGGGAATTAATACGTGTCTGCTATCCGGTAAGCCTGATTTACACATCGACAAGTACAGTAGCGAGTTAAGTAGTAAGTTGTTGATTAAGTTGATTTAAATAGATCTCCATCCTATTTTTTGGCGAGTTAAGTTGGCGAGACGCGAGAGAGGGGGCTTGTCGAAGTGTAAATCGGGCTTTATACTCGTAAGTCACCGCTTCGTATGTTAAGACTCTTGTTTGGTATTTGTACAGCTTTTTAGAATATCATCATCATAACAGCCCATTAATGTCCCTCTGCAGGGACGGGCATCCTCCCGTGACGGAAGGATACTCGGCCTACTAATACCACGCTGGCCAGACGGATTGGTATAGGGTTTAATTTCAAGTTTTCCTTCTTTTTATTTCGTAAAGATAATATTCAGGGATAGTCCTTTAATCGGTTTTTACGACACCCATGGGATGAGATGGGGTGGTGACATATTGTATTCTTACTCCGTCACCACACGGAGATTTTTTAGAAAATGCGTATCTTTAACTACAAAATAATGTAAAAATTAGTAGCTCCAGACAGGATTCAACCCTACATCATCTTGAGTTAACACCTCAAACGCCTTTGACCTCTAATCCACCTGAGTCCTTGTCTCGTTATCCAAATTAGTCCGTCCGATTGCTTTGCGTAGAATTAAACAGCTGTTACCTCTCAGAATTATAGCAGAATTATTTATAGCAAAACTTTTTCTAGAACTATTTGCATTAGACTCTAATATACTAAACAATCGTATTAAGAGCGTTTATAGGGCTCACTAGCGCCGCTAATAGAAAAAAATAATAATTAGCAAATAAGATCAATAATGCAAAATGTTGGTAACGCAGTCTTGAGAAAAGGCAATATAATATAATATCGAAAAAAAAACGGCCGTTTTTGTTTATAATGCAATATTTATCTGGCATCGCATTGTCATCGTTCTAACCTAACCTAATCTTTCGACAATGTGTGAAACGATGTCAAAATGAAAATTCCTGATTGCATGTTTTCGTGGTAACGTTATTCGTGATTGCATGTTTTCGTGGTAACGTTATTCTAAGTTCAGTGATTCGGAAATCAGTAAATCACCCGTTTTTACGACACCCATGGGATGAGATGGGGTGGTGACATATTGTATTCTTACTCCGTCACCACACGGACGTACACGAATACATACAAACACACAAACATATAGCCTACACAACCACACCTTAATCCATGATGGTTTCACATAGCGAAATCGTAAAAAGCATCATAAAACCGATACCTAAACAGGATCCTATTACAAGTTTCAAGATAGTGCTCATTCTCACTTTAACTGTTATTGTCATTTTATTACTTACAGGTTATATTCCTATTTACTGGCATGTTGAGTTTTGTTAAATTAAATCTTATTTTATTACTGAGTTATATATGTTTTATTAATATTTATGAGTTAAAATAATTTAAGGGTCTGTGTCTCGGAGACGGAGTAAGAATACAATATGTCACCACCCCATCTCATACCATGGGTTTCGTAAAAACCGACTAAGGGACTTTTCGTGAATATTATCTTCACGTAATAAAAAGAAGGAAAACTTGAAATTAAACCCAATACCAATCCGTCTGGCCAGCGTGGTATTAGTAGGCCAAGTATCCCTCCGTCACGGGTGGAGGCCCGTCCCTGCAGAGGGACATTAATGGGCTGTTATGATGAAAGGGAAGATCAATTCACGCAATCTTACTTGGCCAGCATAAGTTTAGCTTTCAGAAACAATCTCGCATGTACAGGATCTAAGAAAACCACCCGCTTCCAGTTTAGTTCTAAACATGACATCAGCACAGCCTTTTGAGTCAACATCAAGCCAACTTCGATTGCGCGTACGGTACTGAGCCAATAACATATTAAGCATTCCAGAAATATTATATTTCCACGTAATAATTTTATTTGCATGTGTGATGTGTTTTCATGTATCGTATTGCGTGTTTGTATATGTGTGGGAGTTAAATGGAGATAATTATTGTTAGTCTTATACCAGTAAGTTATTAATACTATAACGCAGTGACCCAGTATGACCGTATGATTTCAAAACAAAAATTAAGAATAATTTCTAGAAATTATACTGTGTGAGTCGCCTTTCACTATGCCTACAGGAGTAGGAAAGGGATCAGCACTTGGGATCATGTGTGTTGTGGGGACTTTAAAGTTATTGTAATGTTTCATAATTTTAATAGCTAGTGTTTTTTTTTTTTCAATTGTACAATGTTTATGCCAGGCAATTCTCCGGAGTTCTCCGTGTGGTGACGGAGTAAGAATACAGTACATGATCACCCCATTTCTTCCCATGGCTGTCGTAAAAACCAACTAAGGGACTATCCGTGAATATTATCTTTACGAAATAAAAAGAAGGAAAACTTGAAATTAAACCCTATACCGATTGGTCTGGCCAGCGTGGTATTAGTAGGTCAAGTATCCCTCCGTCATGGAAGGAGGCCCGTCCATGCAGTGGGACATTAATGTGCTGTTATGATGATGCCAGACAATCGAAAGAATATGGCACGGCCAGAGCTCTGCCTAAATATAATGCTTTCTTTAAATCTGGTTTGAAAAAGGTGCAACAGCGTTTTGGAAAGGCTAGAATTCATTCCTTTAAACCTAGTTTGAAAAAGCGTTTGAAAAAATCTAGTATAGACCGTAGGCTCTGAGGCGAATACATACTAGATTTTTGAACTAGAATGTTTGTAGAAAAAAAAACAGCGTGAAACGCAATGTGACGGACGTTGCTTTATGAAAGGGTTACATTGACAACCATTGGCACAAGAAACGCTAAATTATCCTTTTAATTAATGCCATTGAACTTTAAAGTCACACGTTAATTCGCGACATAAAAACCAATTAAAACAACCATAAATATTAATTTAAATAAAATACAAAACTCTTCTTAAGATACAATAATAATATCTAATTAAAGTAATTAAAAAATTTAAAGAAAAATATTAATAGGCGATTTTAATCGACTAACTAATCTTAAAATAGGCAATTAAGCCGTAAATTCCCACAATCTTAATAAATTTAAGTATAAAACTGGTTCATAATTTTATGTTCTAGTATATTTGACAAGTAATTAATTAGTTCATACTATTATGGTATAAGTAGAAACTAGATCGTGTGGTGATGAAGTTTAATACAAAACCTCTCTGCTCCTATACCGATTGGCTAACGTGGTATTTGTACGCCAGTTCCTAGCCAGTATTCTATCATCCAGCCAGCATATTATGATACCACGTTAGCTGGATTTCTTATATTATTATGTTGGTACTGTTTTACTACTTTAAAATGGCAGACCTGTCAGCTTTCTGATGGTAAGTGGTAATCATCGCTCATGGATGTTAGAAATGCTAGAGAACAGCTAAGCCGTTACCTACCCTGGGATACAAGTTGAAATGTCCCATTGTCCAGTAATTTTACTAGCTTTTTATTTTATGTAATCTCCAAATAGTAAGTTCTAAATTTTCAATAGCTATTAAAACGAGCAATGCCGATTCGAACTTCGTCATTTCGTCAATTCATAGGTAAATTTCATAGAGGCGCAGGACCGCACAAGGTGGCAATATTTAGAGGAGGCCTATGTCCAGCAGTAGACGTCAAATGGCTGAGATGAATGAATGAATGAAATAGGTAAATTTCTGTGAAACAATTTAAGACATTTATACATTGATTTATAAAAAACCCTAGATGCACATTTTCAAACAAAACTAACAGCCAAAAGTGTCACCAAATTAAACATACGCAATAAATACGTATAGTAATATCGTAAACATATTTCTTTTTTCAAATTCAATCTTACACGCATGACATAAAGTTGTATTTAAGAAGTAATGCACATAAAGCAATAAAATTTAATGATTGACGTATGCCGGTAGAACAACGCGATACTAATTTGAAAAGAGTGCACAATGCGCCCATTTGTTGCGGACGGTTTTGGGAAGTGGAGTGTGTATCTTTGGTTTTTTGTAAATCAATGCATTTATATGACAAAGTAAGAATTTTAATACCGCAACAAATATTCATAACCACATCTCTGTCTCAATGCTTGAACACATTGTATGTGCGTCATTAGCATTAACTATTAAACAGAGAAACGATCTAGTGTTACCAGGAGATATACGGCCTACAAGATATCAAGCTTTATTGTTTTATACGAAAATGTGTCTTATTGCTCTTGGAATAAGACACATTTTAAATCCACTTGATTAGGGCTTAGGTCTAGGTTGTGTGTGCTGTAAGAAGGTGGTTGTTTTATTGGAAAATGAGTCTTATTGCAACGAATTAAGCTGTAGGTTAGGTATCTAGGTTGAATAAAATGCAAGAAATCATGTATGGTAATACAGCTGGCTGTTAATAACTTATTTGACACTGTTGTTTTGAATTTGGAATCTTTATAAAAATAAAATGTAGCTTGAACTAAGAATTGTTTGAAATTGGAACGTTTCGCTGAAGCTGAGAGTTATCAAGAGCTGATGCAGAAGCGGTTTTAGTTTTTTTCATTTATATTAACAAGAAGATAAGTTTGGTTTTATTATAATGTTGTACACTTTATTTTTTTTTAATGTGATAGAAACATAACACACGATGTCGCCCGTGGGTGTCGTAGAAATCTACTATGGTAACTATCGCACAATGATATTACACAAAGTAATACTTGAAGTAAAATCTCGTACCAATCCGCCTGACCACCATGGTATCTTGAGGTTTAGTTATACCTCGATATATGATGGAGGATGGATGGCCGTTCCTGGAAACAACGTTCATGGCCTGCCAAAATGACTAAACGTTGAAAAAGCCCAAAAGCGCATTTCTATAAAAAAACATATCCAGAATATAGATGTAAGTATTAAATAAGTCTATCTGTAAAGTGCGACGTTTTATTTTTAGTATATTTGTCACGTACGTCAACAACAAATTAATGAGTCTGTGGGTGCAGATGCGATTCTACGATTTGTTGACTAATTTTACGAGGTAAACATTCAATATACTAACATTTCGTATACTGAATCTTGTCTATACTTCGCTCTACAAGTTAATTTATTTTAGTTTTCTTAGCAGTCTTGAAATACATATCTGCAATGACTGGTCCTTCTTCAGAAGGTAAAATAACACTTGAAACCTGGTATTTGACTATTAAGGCCAGGCGCGCACTACGAGTTTTTCGCCGCGCGGCAGAAAAGCGCAGCGGTATAATGTCGCACTGTAATACTGTAACAAACAGTTTTACATTGTATTGCGCGCACTTGACGGCAGAGCCACCGCAGCCCACCAGTATTACTGTGCGACATTATACCGCTGGGCTTTTCTGCCGCGCGGTGAAAAACTCGTAGTGCGCGCCTGGCCTAAGTGAGGCGGTTTGTTACGGGAATATTTAACAATCATAGTGAAAAAGTTTTAATCGATTAGTTCGAATTCAGTATGTCTTCTAAATTCGAATAAATTCAATAGAATATAAAATAGAACATTTATTTGAATTTAAATTGTTTGCTCTCATGAATGTAAAGCTCGTATTAAGGAAAACATATGGAGGCGTGTGATAATGAGTATCCATGTCTAACACTGGTAATACTTATTTAAATGTATATTAAATGAAATAGTCAAAATCTTCCAGAACTTTCTTATTCATTAGACTAACAAACCAGAACATTGTAGTTGTTACGTAAAATAATTTGAACCATTAACCACATATAAATTACAACGATAACAATCATGGAATGCTAATCAAATTCCATGTTTAAAATTCAAAAACAGAACACACGTGTTTTTTTTTAAAGAAATCATTGACACAGGCGTGCGTTTAGTGTCGCGTTACAAATTCGTCACATTTCTTGACTCTTCGCCTTTGACTACTTGCTCCAGTTTATTATGACCCTTATTACATTACAATAAGCTTAGTATTGCAAGTTCATTTTAAATTTGCTTTGTTCGGACCTATTTCTTATGAATACAGTAGCATGTGGCTGTGTCGGGTTACATGTACGGGTCACGTAGAAACGATTATTAAAAAAAAATTTTGAACAGAGAATTGATGGTCGAAATGATTGGTGGCTTTTCAGAATTGTCTATACGATATCCACGGAGTCTTTTAACACACTTGTTAAAATTTTACTGTAAAATATTATTAAAGAAAAAGCTTTGAACTTTTTTAAAACTACTTTTTTATGTTGTAATTTAAGTAAAAAAACAGGAAAAGAGACTTCAGCTATATTAAATTTAATTTGATAGGATCGTAAAATCCTTAGTTTGCGAACTAAAAGAAAACTTGACTAGATTCTCGGTAATATGATCATAAACGTCAATGGCACCTTTCAAACTTGTCACGTAGGTACTAATATTATTTTTCATTCGCAAAATTATTATTATCGACATGAAATTTTTCTTATCATTAGTCCCACTGTAGGGACAAGTCTTCTTTTTCGACAAAGAAAAAGATTGCCTTGTTTTAAGTAGTTAAATTCTCTATTGCCACATCTAGGAAATAATTTGTAAATAATAATGCACTTTATAGAACCCTTAGTTTGATTATGAACTTTTAAAAAAGGTCCGAATGTTTTAAAAACAAATGCGTCGCGGAAGTACATTCCAAATTTAAAATTGAGCATAGCAAAGTGTCAGAATCAAATGACAGTTTATCGGCCTTTCTACCAAGGAGTTCAGTAGCGTCCACACAAATAAATGGTCATACGCGCCATGAATTGTCACTTTCGTAGAAATTCGCGCCAAGCAATTAAGTTGCTGATACAAATATACCCGTGGCTGTAATGTGATACGTTTATAATTATAATTTCATGATGCTGATAAATGCTTCATAATCACACGTGCTATCGTAATCAAAATAATATTTGCAACTCCTTATTTGACATAATTAATTAATATGGTAACGCAAAAGAGTGAGCAGTTGTATTATTAGCTAGCTGACCCATGCCCACTTTGTTGGGCGGCGAAATAAACGCGACCCTTTTTTAAACATATTTCATTACTGCTCCGCTCCTATTAGTCATAGCGTGGTACTGGTGGTTAATATAGCCTATGACATTACTCCCCGATAAATGGACTATTCAACACAGAAACAATTTTTTAAATCTGTTCAGCAGATCCAGTATTTACCCCCTACAACGTCACAAACACACAAACTTTACCTCTTTATAATATTAGTATAGATATATCAAAGTATGTAGGTACCTAATTATTTCAGAACAGTGCGTTTGGTGGTTCTTGCTTTTGTCGAATCTTAGGAGTTCCGCTAAAGATATAATATTACATAACGGCGACATCATATAACAATACAAGGGTCTATAACGAATTGAATTTTTTATCTCTTATTACTTAAATTACAAATAATTAATATTTATCTATGGGTCTAGTAACTTAGATAGTTTTTATCTTTACGAAACAAATCGTGGAAACCAATACGTCCGCAGCCAGCAACATATTAGCAGTTGAACCCATTACTCACTGGAATGTTTCACTCCCGTTATAAAAAAAAACAATTCCCGAAACTATAACAAAAACATTCAAGAAAAGCCACAATAAAATTATCAATAGACACAAACATCTATGTATAAGTTACAAAGTAGCCAGTACTAAACTTTACCATTTAAGTCTGTACCGCCTACTTCAACTAGTGGCTTAGTGGTGTGAGGCGACACCGCCTATGGAGTAGCCATTGGTAGCCGCACGCTTCGATAGCCACAGCATTTTTCTACTAATCAGGGCTGTCGATTTATCCTTGGTTTAATATGTGAATTTGATATTCTAATCTATTCGTTTGTCTTGAAATCGTAGTGATTATATAATATAGATGGTCATTCAATTTGTGTTATAGCTGTATAATGTTCGATTTTCACACCTCAATGGCGTAAAAGCCTAGATACCCGAGTCCGTTATATATATTATACTTATTAATTAGAAAAAATATTCCGAATGGTACAGCCAAAGTAATAAATATGAATATTATACATAATAACTAGCCATTATGTATAAGGGCTACTCAATTTAGATAAAGTGATAAATGTCGCAGAATTAATCACATTAACTAGCCATTATATTATGTTATAGTACTGGCAAAAATACAATATTAAGGCAAAAGTCAGAAACAGTTGGTTAGGTTAGGTTAGTATAGTGACCAAAGGACGCAAGAAACATTTTTTTTATGTAAAACTAGAATATAGTAGGTATTACTATATTCTAGCACTCGCCGGCCGCATATATAATGGCTAGTTAATGTGTTTAATTCTGCGACATTTATCATGAGTAGCCCTTATACATAATGGCTAGTTATTATGTACAATATTCATATTTATTACTTTGGCTGTAACATATCCACAAAAACCGTTAATGTATTGTCGTCTAATGTTATAGTTCAGGAGCTGTCTGATTAATAAAAACAATATGAATAATTTCTTAAAGTAACTTTTTAAAAGAAAACGCATTATCTAAAAACGCTCATCCTATTTAAAGATAACTAAAAATACAAACATAATCAAATTTTATTAAGATTTGTATACAAAAATATATATTTCTTTAAGCCAAACATTAGAAACAAAGGGTAATAAATAATAACACATAAAATTTAATGGTGTCCCATGAAACAATGGGTGCCATTTTCACTTTTTTTGTGGTACGTCCTTGTAGACCGTTAGTGGAGCAGGTAGGCTTTGCTTTAAATCAACTGGTCTGTTTGTATGGACCTTTGTATGTATGTATAAGTATAATTTTTAGAAGTTAAATATAACTGAGATGAAATAGTATTTAAAAATCTAGGATATTAAATAAGGCCTTTATGTTATGATTCATTTTAACAAGTAATTATTGTCCCGTTGCAGTGACGGGTCTCCCTCAATAGCATAAAAATGGCTTATTAATACCATGTTGACCAGATAGATTAATAGCGGCTTTTACCATGTTTTCCTTTGTGAACTTTGACCATAGTCGACCGTGCGCAATTTGCACCCATGGGATAAGATAGGGTGAATTTTCATAACAGCCCATTCATGTCCCACTGCAGGGACGGGCCTCCTTCCGTAACGGAGGGATACTTAGCCTGCTAATACCACGCTGGCCAGACGGATCGGTATAGGGTTTAATTTCAAGTTTTCCTTCTTTTTATTTCGTAAAGTTAATATTCACGGATAGCCCCTTAGTCGGTTTTTACGACACCCATGGGATGAGATGGGGTGGTCACATATTGTATTCTTACTCCGTCACCACACGGCTGAAATAAAGATAGGCGTATGACGGAGCGAAATCTGGCAAAATAATACCACGCTGGCCAATCGGATTAGTTATACTTGTTTTAAGCCTTCCATCTGGTAATATTTAGTATTCTTAGTTATTCATCACATGTAAAATCTTATTTTGTCCCAAAATAGTATAAAATACAGACACTTATATGTAAATTCACACAATGATCAAGTGCCCTTTGATCATAGAAAAAAAAAACATTCGAGTGTACACAAATATGAAGTACGTTCGAATAGTTATGATTGAATAGCATCGATTCAGCCAATATAATTATTGTTTTAGTCAAGTAAACAAAAAAAACATTCTTTACCTATATTTTTTCTATGGTTGGCAATGCCTACCAACATTAGGTAGATATATTTCTACGGTTGGCAATGGTTAGCCAACATTACGAATGAAACTACCACTCTAGTTCTTCACACATGAAAACAACATTCCGAGGTTTCCGCAATAAGGACCTCTTTGCCATTTTCGTCTTTTGTTTCTTAAGTTCTCAAGAACTATGCTGAGGTAAAGAGGGTAGTAACTGTGTATACGTCTTGGAAAATATAATTTTACGGCATTGCAGTGAATAAAAGAAGTATTAAATTAAAGATTTTGCGCACTGTATAAGACTATTAATGTCCTACTGCAGGGACAGGTTTCCTGTAGAGAAACTTCTTCAAAATCAAAATATTCTTATTTTGTTTTCAAACAGATATTATATGCAAAATTTTCGTTAAACGGGTTTTTAGGACACCCAAGACAATGAGTCTGATAAATAATCACCAATCTCTCCGCTCCACACACAAACAAGACTAAAAAATTTACCAACCTACACAAATTCGCACCATATTTTGTTACCGTTCTATTATACCCAGTAGCCTGCTTAATTTACGATTCTTCTGACCGTACAAGTCAGATAAACCGACCAATTTACGTAGGTACTATAACACGCAGTCTTCTCCGTTAAGAATACGACTTTTTAATTCAGCAGTATTTCCTTTGCTAAACAGATTACGCCTGCGGCTATGCTTGTGGTTTCGTTTTTTCTTTTTGTTTGTTATAATAAATTGGTGTGTAATTAAATTTACTTATTTATTTGTGTGTTACTGGTGTATAGTTTAACTGTCAGTTATAACTGTACAACAGCGCTACAGACCTTGCCGTATGTACGCCCGGTACTTTTAAAAAACATCAGTTTATTTGATAAAAAGAGATGGAAACTCAGCACTATCGTTGAGGATTGCACCAACCAATTGTCCCGAATGAGATTTAAAGCCAAAACCTTGTGCATATAAGGTCCACTGCAGAGAAAACTGGTCTAGATAAAACACGACGCTAACAAGGATAAAGCTTTCATCTTTAATATTAAGTTTTGTTGTCCTTTTCGACACTTTAGGCTAATAGACACTCTCCTGTCATCCTAAGTACGTCACCACATACAGATTTTTTAGTTGACTCTATTGTAAAAGTATTAAATTCCTCCAATTAAAACTTTACACTTACTATCTTCACCAAAAACAGTAAGGACCTTACATTCTTACAAAAAACATTAAAACCATAAAGATAACTCGCTTAACCGAAAAAGTCAACGAACATACAATCACAACAATACTTTTTACAGATAACGATTTAAGGATAATCATTTGAATTTGCATCTTATTACATATGTAGATAAGATTCTTTTTAATTTGATGTATTTTTCTTATTATAAACCGGTTGGGAGGATGCGTGAGGTTGTTGAGAAAAACGATTATTGTAGTTCGGTTTTTAAAGCTCACGAATTATTGAGAAGGGAGAATGCGCCAAGTAATTGGTAGTGAAGATTTTTTTTTCTTTCGGTTAACAAGTACAAAAGTTCGGTTATAGTTCGACTTACAGCTTTTTTATTATTGTTAGCTATATGGTTATAACACAAAATGCTTTTAGCAATAAAATTAATTACCTGTGGTATGGTTGTTATGATTGCTACAGGTATCTCGGGTTTAGTTGCTGATTATGATGCAAATATTTGTGTGCATGAATTTTTAATACAAAAATAAGAATTTTCTTCATACATAATTACGTTTATTTAAATAAGAATTAGTTACTATTATTTTTAAATTATTGTAATGTTAATTGATAAAGAAAAAAAAACATAAATTACTCTTTTGTTGCGGATTGTACTTATATAACATTTAACACAAGCCAATGATTACAAACACGTGGTTTTATCATGTGGTGACGGTGTAAGATTACATTATGTTACATGCTACTTCCTCTTGAGGGTGTCGTAAAGAACGACTAGAAGAAAGAAAGAAAGAAAATCAATTTATTAACCAACAAAACAGAATGGCAAGCACTCAAGACTACTGAAGGAACGGTGTTTGTGCTGTTGAATTACTGACGGCCTCTGTGGCGTAGTGGTTATTTAATATGACTGCTACGGAGAGGTCTCGGTTTCGATTCTCGATCAATGCAAATCTTTGTGTGCATGAACACTTTGGAACTATATCGGGTTATATGAAAGTGTAAGGAATATTTTATATTTTAACTGTTTCGTTTACTTTGCGGTTCCGGTCTGCTCCTATCGAAATTATTCATTGTTCTGAGCCTGGATGGTTAAATGGAAGTTATTTTCGTACTTTTTACAGACAAAGACTTGATCAAACTACATAGGACTTATTTTAAAGTAAATAAAAACTTTTACTTTTTTATAAAGACCACTTACATCACGCACTTAAAGGCGTTTTAAAAGCATTAAAAACGCTTTAACATAAACTTAAGTCTTTATTATTCATATAGAATAAAGCATTTAACACACAATATATAGCTACATATCCGTTTTATAAATAGCAAAGGAAACACAGATTTATTTAACGCGTGTAGAATCACACGCCACAATTCTATAGAAAAAAAATATTTACCTAGAATCGAACTCACGAGCATCCGTTATATGGAGTCAAGCTTGTACTTTAAAAGTTAAATCTAATTTAATAGGTTTGTCTATGATTTATTTTTAACTATGGTTTATTAGGTTGGTATGGTATGGCGCTTAGTAAGGCCCCATTCGCACGAGCGCTTTTTTAACGCGCGTTAAAAATGCGTCGATATAGAACAAATGCGTCGAAACAGTTCCTCGGCGTTGGAAATAGAACGCAATTTCCAAAAAAGCGCTGGCGTGTGGACAGAAACATAGGAATGCATTTGTTCTATTCCGACGACGCTTAACGCGCGTTAAAAAAGCGCTCGTGGGAATGGGGCCTTAGTCTTTGCCTACCCCGTGAAATAAGGGCGTGATTTTATATTATGTATCAATCACTCTGGGGTGAACATACAAATGTCCTGTGTGAAATTCGAACCTAGCATAGTAGCCGCATACCGAGACCGCCAAACCACTGACGACGATTGTAGATATATTTTATAATTTTTGTCACATAATTATATTCTCAAACAACGATATATCCGTCCCAGTCTTTTAACCCAATAACGAAAAGGACGGAGATAGTTTGACGTTTTCAATATAGATTGTTAATTACATTAATTATAATTACCAATGAAATTAAGCTACTTATCAATATAGGTATAAATAGGTAAAGTGAGTGATAAGGTTTTAATTATGATATCGGCCTATCAATGTCCCACCGCATGGCTCGTAATATAACTGCCTCGGCAGCAGTTGTGCATGAGGTCGTGGGTACGAATCCCACGCAAAACCAATTATTTGGTGGTATCCATAAATAAATAATTGGCTGGAGCCTGAAAGTACATTTCTTAAAAAAAATAGTAGCCTGTTATAATGAATGAAAACAGATAGCTAGCAACACCTAATATAAGATTTGGACAGGGTTTTTTTTACTGTATGTCGCAGAGAAATTGATATGGCTTTGGCAAGTTCTTATTACATAAAGTTTTAGTTACTTAACTTAACAAAATATATATTGATTTCTGTGTGGTGTGTTTGTAAGAATGGTATCACCATACCATCTTATTCCAAGGTTATTGAAATGCTAACTAAAAGATTGCAAAAATTTTATCTGTACAAAAACAAAATAATTTATTTATTTTATTTTATTTATTTATTATTAGGTTCTGAAACTAATGAAACTTAACATTAAAAACGAACTGCTAATCCATAGAAGCCAGCTTGGTTTCTCTCTGTCATTGCAGGAGACCTGTCCCTACAGTAGGACATTAATAGGCTTTTATGAATATTGATTTTAAGTGTTCAGAATCTTTAGCATAAAACATTTCCATGAACAAGATGGTTGAATTTTAAATACATTACATATAACAACTCCCGCTAACTACCCATTACAAGGAATATGTACTTACTATAACATTTTAATGGTGCTTAAATAAAATAATAGCAAGTAATAAAAATAAGTATACTAATATTTTTAAGCTGTTTCTTTATTTATAAATGTATTTTTCAAATACATAGGGTCATTTCGCCAGTTCGCCGACCACTATCAATTTGCGACCATTTCTTCATTTCCCTTATGTAATAGAATTAGTGACGAACCGCGGTATTAAATTTTAGCGCCATTTTTTTGTTCTGACGTTTCCCGATTGACAAGTGGCGTCCATCATTAACTACCATTTTTCAAAAGACGTCAGTCAGGATTCGAAAATTCATAGTGCAGACGTGTGTAAAATTTAAGTAAAAAAATAGTGCGAGTTAACACTTTGAAAGGTGAGTTCCAGCTTATTTACTTGCTATTTATTGATGCCAATAATTAAAGCTATTGCGTGTGAATGTGTTTGACATATATTTAAGCAAAAATAATACCATTATTATATTTTTCACGCTTTAATTAGCTGGTCGGCAAAATGGTTTACAGTTTTTAACATAACCTAAAAGCCGGCCATGTGGTCGCAATTTAGTTGTTTTTTGGTAAAAAATATTGAGGATTTTTGGTTGATATATTAGGCTAAGAATATTATCTGCATGTTATTCTCGTAAAACTTTCAGATTAGAAACTTGTGTCTAGATTCCGGCCCCTTGAATTGTTGATATTATTAAAAATACAGCTGTATAAAATCCCTATGGTTCATGCGGCCGGAAACTAGACGATCGCTACCTAATTTGCGACCAATACTTAAATAAGACGGCCGGAATTTAGATATTTGGTACCTAATTTACGACCACTGGTTATATATGGCGGCCGGAATTTAGACGTTTGGTACCCAATTAACGGCCACTAATTACAAGGAGGCCGCCTACTGGGTTTTAAAAATCGATAATGCGACCACTTATTTATGACTGCCGAAAACTAGCTTTATCTAAGCATCTGAGTAGCTTACTGGGCTAACAGCGCTAGCAAGCTACCATTACATCACTGGCTTAATTAAACTACCTACTAACTTCTATCACATTATTGCCGAACATTTTTTTAATTGTACGGCAGCCGGCAAGTATGTGACTGAGCTACAAGATTTTCAACGCTTTGGTTTGTTTGGCTTGCTTGGTTTGCGATAGAACGCTTTTTGTTTCAGATGCCACCAAAAAAAATTGTAAACCAAAAAACTATTAAACAGAAAAAGAAAATTAAAACAAGAACCAATATGGAGTATTCCGAAGAGGCCTTAAGGGAGGCTCTAAAAGATATAAGAGATGGCAAAGGAATTAGGGAAACATGCCGTTTCTACGGGATTCCGAGAACGACTGTTCAGGATAGGCTTAGCGGAAGAACGGCTGAAAAGCCAAGAAAAGTAGGACCTGATCCAGTTCTTGGGTTTTCTGGGGAAAATAAAATTGTGGAGTGGATCATACGGTCAGCAAAATGTGGTATCGCTATAAAAAAAGTGGATTTGATAGACACAGTCGCTGCTATCGCCAAAGACTTAAAGAAGGGGCACTGTTTTGCTGAAGGTAGACCAGGTCAAAAATGGTACCAAGGTTTTCTTAAACGACATCCGCAAATAAGTATACGAGAACCAGAAGCAATAAATAAAGCTAGAGAAGCTATAAAGGAAGTTAACATTAGAAAATGGTTTTCTGATTTAAAGGCATTTTTGACAGAGAGAGGATTTATTGATATTATGAGCGACCCGGACCGTATCCTAAATGGAGATGAGACTGGGGTGTCTTTATGTCCAAAAACTGGGAAAGTTTTGGCCCCAAAAGGATTCAAAAACTTATATGTTGTAAAAAAAGGAAACGAAAAAGAAACAATTACCGTGCTAATTACTATGACAGCTTCAGGTTTAATTTGTCCTCCGTTGGTAGTATATCCATACGTACGACCACCAAAGGCAGTCATCGAAAACACTCCTTCTGAATGGGTGATTGGAAAGAGCGAAACTGGGTGGATGAGAAGTGACGTTTTTTACGAGTATATTGCTAACGATTTCAACAAATGGTTAATAGAAAAGAAAATAAAGAAACCAGTCATCCTGTTCGTGGACGGACATAAATCACATATGTCTATGCCTTTAAGTCACTTTTGTGAAGAAAACGGCATCATTTTGTACGCGCTTCCACCAAATACCACTCATATACTTCAACCTGCAGATGTGAGCGTGTTTCGACCTCTAAAGCAACAATGGAAGACAACAGTAAGAAATTGGCAGTGCAAACCGGAAAATATTAATAAAACCATTACCAAAACTAACTTCTGCAGTGTATTTAAAGAAACTCTCGACGTAAACATGACGGAAACTATTATAAACGGTTTCCGTAAATGCGGATTATACCCATTCAACGTGGAAGCGGTCGATTTTACAAAATGTGTACGGGATGTCCAAATTCAAACTGCTATTCCTAAGAAGCTTGATCGAAACATCACTGACAGGCATTATCAAATAGCTAAAGATGTTATTTTATCTATTAGCAACAATCTTGCGAAGCGTGGAATAGACGCCAAGGTTGTTGATTGTGAAATAGAAAAGGCGAGAACAACTCATAAGCGTCCATCCAAATCCAAAACGCCCCGCAACTCTTCTTCCAAAACTCCTCGCAACTCTTTATCTAAAACGCCTCGCTGTTCCTCATCTGAGACGACTCGCAATTCTTTAACTGAATCGTCCATAAATCAGATTTCCAATACACCAAATATAAACTTACACAATCGTATTATTGAAATTGTTGACAGCTCTGTACCGAACATTGGGTCTATAGTTTCATTGGATGAACTATCGATTATACCCCTTGATGGAACTTATTCGGACATAAACTTAGATGTATTCTCAGAAGACATTACAGAAATTGAGAATAATTTAAATATTACAGTTACTGCTGACATCCATTGTGAACCTGCGCTTTCCTCCAAAGTTCCTTCATCTGTAGTTTCTTCCGAAATGGCAAGCAATGCTTCCCCCACTCCAGAAGCCTCGTCGTCTTATGACTCGCAAAGAAAAGTGCCAGATTTTGACGAAATAACCATTTTTGATGATACTCAGCCTAATATAATAAATTTACAAATACCAGACATTTCACAGTCTGTCGATGATGATTTGAACAAATCACATATTGTTAATTCGTCACCTGTAAACCTGGAACCCCTCAATACCATATCTGAAGATCAGATATTCACAGACGCTGCAACAGTTTGTAGTAATCCACCAGATTCAAATATTAATCCTGACATTGAGGAAACTATTACTAAAGATTCGGAAAAAATAAAATCACAGCCGCTATCCTCAACGGTTGCAGATAAAGTAAATATACAATCTGTCATTGATCCATTTGATAAACATTTAAAATATCCTGTACTACAACCAAAAGAGACAAACAAAAAACAGACTTCTGCCTATACTCCTAGTGCTATATCATCTAAAATTTGGAGAGAGTACCACGAAAAAAAAGATCAAGTTAAACTAGATAAAGAAAACCAAATAAAGAAAAGAAAAATGGAGAGAGAAGCAAAGAAAGCTGAGCAAGTAATGAAAAAGAGAAAAGTGGAAAGGAGGAAGAAGAAGCCAAAAACAGAAATTGTTAATAAAATAAAATGTGGTGTCTGTCAAGAAGAACTTATAAGCGACACTGAAGATGATGCTGATAAAAATATAGGTTGCGATGATTGCATTAGATGGTATCATTTAAAATGCACAAAATTTAACGGCTTGTCTTATAATATTGTTGCTCAATCTGATTATAAATGTAATTTTTGCCAAAGTGCAGATGAAGCAAGGCAAGCTGTTTTAGAGGAACATCAATAATAGTTCAGATGATTCTTATTTGTTTAAAATAATAGAGTTTAAGAATTGTAGTAGTTAATTGCTGGCTGTAAGTTAAATTGTTGTCAAATTAGTAGTTTTTCGTGATACCTGTAACCTGTAATATTGTGCTTATTAATAAATAAATCCTCTTTTAAATCTCTTTTTTATATTCTCCCACTCATAAACTAATATGTACTTTATTACTAAGTAATAAAGTTTAATTTTCCATATCAATTATGATGGCCGTAAATTGGCTAGTTAGTGGACGTTAACTAGGTGAATTGGCCGGAAATTGGTAAAACTGGCACATTTTTTGTTTTATGGTAGTAAATATTTATTAAAATCCTTTAACTTAAAGAAAGTGATGAATTTTCAAACTTGAATACATTTTTAACTTACAAAAAAGTCAAAACAATAAATTACTTTCAATTGAAAGAAGATATTCAGTCAGGAACTAAAAACTTGCGTTAACTGGTCGCAAAGTGGCGAAGTGACCCTAAGTAGATATAAAATTTTAAGTTTGTTTTAAAACGAAACTTTTAAAATGGCGTTGTCGCCAATTCTATCAGCTACCAAAAACAATATTCTCAATTAATTTAAAATATTTTACATTGTTAAAATATAATGAATGTTTTCCAAATTCCAATAAAAAACCTTGAAAAGTAAGTATAATCATTCATTCACGTCATTTTTTGCCGCGCTTTTTCGGACGCATCCTAACATATTCTTGTTTCTAGGAAATGCTCATTAAAATCATCGAGATTAGAGACCAGACATTATGCTGTCACGGATGATATCACAAAATGTTTATTTTGGAGTTTAATTATAAAAGATTTGAACAGTAAATTGTACAGCCTGTTAATGTTTTGCTACTGTTTGATTTACCTAAATAATTAAAATTTTGTAACATTTTTCGTAATATTTACTGTTTTCTGAATAAATGACTTTTAAATTAACTTAATCTTAAACTTTTAAATGACTTAGGACTATAAACTATTGATGTAAACATTTTATAGAGCGTTATCAAAAGACTTATGAGTACAGACCAAACAACAAAGAACGAACGTGGTCCGTATTATAATCATAAAGCAAGATTACCAACCTACCATGAAATCTCATTCGATGACATGTCGAAATCAATTTGAATTCCAATGACAAACTATACGAACTGTTATACGGAGCTTTAGTGTAGTCTTTTTAAAAAAAACTATTTTATAATTTTAACACCTTTAATAAATACTATTAAAAGGAACTTGAACTTAGAACAATGAATTAGGAATTAGAAAAGGCGAGTGGTCTAACTGAGAGCTCGGAGTAGACTGACTGATCTCACGATCCTCTGCCCACAGTTAGATAAGCTAATGTGCTCATTAAGTGCAAGCTCAGGGTTGTCCCATACATAAGGGACACATAACAACCCCCGGAATAAGAGGAAACTTACCCTAAATGGAAGTTTCTGTAAACTAATGGACGCGTAAACGCGGTTGAGCTGAGCATGTTTCTAATTCTACATTAGATATGTTATCTTCTTTTGTAATTACTAACTTTTTATTAATAGAGCACTTGCCTTTTTTACAAAGATATAAAGTAACTAACACTAAACATAAAATTACAGATAATATACTTAATATAGGAAAGCTTATATGATTGTTTAAATTATAATTTGAAGTTTCTACATTATTAAGGTTGTCTGTAATCTGATGGGATAACATTTGAAGATCTTTAAGATTATCTAATTTTACTTTATTAATTTTAAAAGAAGATAGTTTTAACTTCTTTATATGATCGATATTACAGCAGCTGTCGTTTATAATATTAAAATTAGAAGAGACTGTTGGCAAATTTATTGAAGGAGAAGTTTCCCTTACTAATTTGGCATTTTTACAAAATGCAGCACAATTATTTGGGGTATTAAGGATACCTGTGCCTGATATGACAGTTTCAGATAGTGTGCTGTTTTGACATTCAATGGTAAGCTTCGATGGTTTGGATTGTACAAATATCCACTTCTTATTACTTAATTCGTGCCAAATATCTATATTTCCATTCAGAAATCTGTATTGACAGCTGTCTGGTAATGTAGTTATAGCTTTAGTTATTATATCTATTTCACAATATTGGTTATTTGACACTGAATGAATTTCCGTCAATTTACAGAGGTAAGTTTTATAAAGTATTATTTTACAAGTAAATAGGTCTTTAATGAATGCGAATGAAGATTTATCCTTACTAATAGCTAAATAAGGTTCAGTAGGTAAAAGGAAGCTAAACGAATTTGGTGATTGGGATTCATGTGGAATAGGCAAAGGTATATTCTTATATAAATTGTATTCTAATGCACTAACTAGGGGTATTTTCATTACAAATATAAGCTTAGTATCTAAATAGTAACAAGCTAATTCAGCAACATTAATTAATGAGTGAATGTTAATTAATTCTAAACTTACTGGAAAATCTTTGTACTTAGGAACTACCTTAAGATTATTAACAATGTCGTCATAGAGTTGACGGGGTGTCAAAATAGATGGGTGAAGTGTATTACTTCTTACAAATAGAAGGGAATTTAAAACATCTTCGATTTTAAAAGACAGAGTATATAAATTTGACTGCAAAACATTTAAAACATTTTCCAATTGAATCTTAAAACTATTTGCTATTACAATATTTGATATATTATTAAGTGATGTGGTCATTTTGTCGATGACGTCATTCAATTTTGCCTGATTAATGTATATTTCATGTAAGGAGTTGTTTATATTTGATATAGCTGACTGAGAAATAATAATACTTTCTTTGACTGCATCTGTTATCTTTTTATCATTAGTAAATAATTGATGGATAGCTTTGTCATAATTTTCGGCATCGTCTTCATCTAATGTACCGAAAATATGTCTTAAAATTACACCTACACCAGATATCCAAGCGGACCTTTTAGATAAATTATTAGAAACTATATGAGAAAATGAATTATAATCTCTTAGAATATCTGCATACAAAGAATCTAAAGGTATTAACATATTTTGACATTGACTATAATCAATTTCTCCACTTTCCCGGCATTGGAATCGTATTAAACTAAACGCGCTATGAATATTTTCAATATGATTCTTAAATGTAGATATATCTATTGGAATAATAACGTGAAATTGGTCGTTTACTACTTTTAGAGTTCCGACGGGATCGAAGAGTATACCAGGACCCTGGGTGATGTATTCAACGTATCGATTTTCGCTGGTTGCCAAGATAGAAACGGCCTCCAGTCTGTAATGGTATAATAGTTAGGTAAATGAAGTGTTGTAGAAGATATACTATTTATTATTCATTTAAATGTGCAGCTTTTACTTGGTCGAAATGATGTTTGACGTGTCGTCGGTTTATTAAAAGAGACAGAGTATTGTTCCCGTGCAGCTTAACAATTTTGTACGGACCCTTCCAAACAGGTGATAAAGCCTTACGTAATCTAAGATGATTTCGCAAATAAACGTAATCACCAACTTTATATTGCACTATGCGAGTGTGGCTGTCATAGTAAGTCTTTGACCGTTCTTTTGAATTGCAAATATTTTGAAGAGCCTTTTCGTGGGAAATTTTGAGACGGTGTTGGAGCATCTTGACGTATTCCGGATAAGTGACATCAGGAGAAGGATTAAATACGGAATCAGGGATAAATGGTTTGTGACCAAAAACAAGTTCATAGGGCGTAAAGCGAGTCGTTGTGTGGACACTGCTATTGTAGGTTAGCATAGCAGTATATACGAATTTATGCCAATTGGTCTGGTTTTCATTAACGTATGACTTTAAATATTCCTTAAGTGTGGAATGACTGCGTTCAAGTGCTCCCTGGGTTTGAGGATGGTAAGGTGATGACCAGATCTGTTTTATTTTCAAGAATTCACATGTTCTTTTAAATAAATCGGCAGTAAAGTTGGTTCCTTGGTCTGTTAGGATAAGTTTAGGGATACCGAAGAGAGATATGAAATGCACTAGACATTCACATGATTCTTCAGCCGTTGCATTTGAAATGGGGTAAGCAATTGAGAATTTAGTCAAATCGTCCTGAAGAGTTAATATAAATTTAAATCTGTAAACTCCGGCTTCTGGTAAAGGTCCAACTATGTCGAGGCTAATCCTCTCGAAGGGGCGAGTAGAAGTCGTTGTAATCTGCATAGGAGATCTGTTAAGACCGCGATAAGCTTTGTTTGATTGACATTGAGTACAATTTTTTACGTAATTCTCTATATCTGACCTCATATTCTTCCAACAATAACGTTCTTTGATACGGTCAAACATTCTGTTTGAGCCGAGATGCCCTGCTATAGGAATATCGTGATTCTCTCTAAGAATTTTAGCTATTTCAGATGGCACCGGGTATATAATAGTGTTATGGTGTATATCTACTTTAATATTAGTGTTATTGAATAAATACATGAGCATACCGTAAATTTTAACAAGAGAGTGATGTTCAAAAGTATTTCTAAAGTCTGATATAGCTATTTCATTTATATCACCATTAAGAATGATATCATCTCTAACTGACTTAAGAGATTTATAGATATCGGGATACGTACTGGTATCAAAATAATGAACTTTTGTGAATAATAGATAATACGTCTTTCCTTTAATTTCTAGTTTCTTGAATGAATAAAGTTCTCTTTCTTCTTGTAGGGTATTGTTTGCATCTACAAACTCAGAAAGCACATCAGGAACGTAAGGATTGGTCTCGTCAAGATCCACTGACACAGGAATTATAATAGTTTTAGTAGTACTTTTCAACAGTGTTTCGTTGCGTTCTGTAATTTGAGTATTATAAGTTTCGTTTTTGTTAGCGAATGCTTTTAGGAATTCAGAATATTCCTTATTGGAGTTAGTAGTTTGCTCTTCTGTTTCGGAAGTTTCTACTGGAGTAGAAGGGCTTTGGGAATCTGTAGGAGTTGGAGGAATTATCAAATCTAAGTCTATATTTTGTGCATCTGAGGGGCTGGCATCTAATACACCGAGGTCTATCAATTCGTCAAGAACGGCTTGAGGAATCTCTGATTCTGGGCTAGCATTATTAGTACTACTGGTAGAGGATTGGCTTTGAGTTATTGGATTCACAGGAAATCGGGACAACGCATCGGCATTACTGTTGATTTTACCCTTTTTATATTCTACGACGTAATCAAATTCTTCAAGCTTGAGCCTCCATCTTACTAATTTAGAACCCGGGTCCTTACAGTTAAATAACCATTTTAGAGGACGGTGATCGGTCACTATTTTGAATTGACGGCCGTATAAATATGGTCTAAAGGTTTTAGTTCCGAAAATTATTGCTAAGCATTCTTTCTCGGTTACGCTGTAATTGTTTTCAGCTTTATTGAGGGTTCGTGATGCATATGCAATAGGGCGGTCATGTCCTACTGGGCCTTGAGACAGTATGGCTGAGATAGCAAAATTAGATGCATCACATGTTAAGACGAATGGTTGGCTGAAGTCGGGATAAGCTAGAATAGGAGCGGTAATTAAGGCGTTTTTTAGACTTTCGAAAGCTAGCTGCTGTTCGTTCTGCCAATTGAATGTGATATTCTTCTTTAAGAGATGAGTCAGAGGTTTGGCCAGTTTGGATAGATCTGGTATGAAACGGCGATAATATGAAACTAATCCTAAGAAAGATTTTATGTCCTTGGGACATTTGGGGAGTGGAAATTCAGCTACAGCTTTGGTCTTTTCAGGGTTTGGCTTTACGCCTTTATCTGTAATAACATGGCCAAGATATGATACTTCTTTACGAAAGAATTCACATTTGTCAGGTTGGAGTTTTAGATTAAATTTGCGCAGTCTTTCAAAGACATCGGAGAGATTTTTTATATGACGGTCAAGGTCAAACGAATGTATTACTATATCATCCAAGTACACAAAACATTGCATACCCTGTAGGCCAGAGAGTACCGAATTCATTAGCCTTTGAAAGGTTGCAGGTGCATTCTTAAGTCCGAAAGGCATTCGAGTAAATTCAAAGTGTCCTTGAGGAACAGAGAATGCGGTTTTTGCTGCATCCTTATCAGACATCTTGATTTGATGGAATCCAGAGGCCAGGTCAAGAGTGCTAAAATATTTACACTTTCCTAACTGATCTAAAATTTCTGAGATGTTCGGTATTGGATAAGAGTCTCCTATTGTAATATCGTTTAGTTTGCGGTAATCTATTACTACACGCCACTTGCGTTGGCCAGAAGCATCAGTTTTTTTTGGAACAATCCAAATCGGTGAAGACCATGGGGACATAGAAGGTTTAATTATACCTTCGTCTAGCATTTTGGTAATCTGGGATTCAACTTCTTGTTTGTGGACTTCTGGAAATCTGTATGATTTGGTATTGATTGGGAAAGAAGATGAAGTATTAATTTCATGTTGCAAAGTGTCTGTAGTTGTTAATAGGTCACCGGGAAGATGAAAAACATCGGAGTATGTGGAACAGAGGTCATATAAGGCGTTTCCTTCTTCGGAGTTTAGGTGAGAAGCTCTCAATTGATTTAGTACCTGTTCAGTTCGACTGAGAGTATCATTTATGTTTATTTCAGCCTGTGACGTGTGGTAAACTGTACTTTTGTCAGGTTTATCTAAAGGTAAAATTTTTATTTTCAAGTCAGAGTTTACATGTATTGGAGATTCTGATATATTAACAACAGATATATTAATTCTAGAATTAGCCTTAACTTTAACTATGCAATTAGCTGTCAGAAGTGAATCTGCTATGTACTGATCTATGACAAGGCCCTCATTGATTTCAGGATTGAGTACGGAACATTCAATTATCGATTCAGTTCTAGGTGGTATAATGTAAATCGGTTCACAAAACTTCAAGGTAAATTCAACTTTATTTATTTTTAATATATTTTTCACATAATCAATATTGCAATCAGAATAAGCAAAAAGGTCATTACCTATTATCCCGTCGTAAGGGAAATCTATATTAGGTATTATATGAAAATTATGATTCAGCGAGTTAAATTTAATTAGTATATGACCTAATGAATTCATTGGATTTTTTGTCGATCCTAAACCATGAAAGGTTATGATATGATTAGTAATTAAAGGCATTTTTTCAATAACCTTCATTTTAAGGAAACTGATAGAGGCGCCACTGTCGATTAAGAATTTTAAAGGTTTACTAGAAACTGAGGTCATGACTTCTACATAAGGTAAGTATCTTTTTGATGAATTAGTTGTAATATTATATGTATTATATATTTTATATTCTTTTTCAGGAGCTGTACAAGATGGGCAGGATTTTGATTTATTTATATAGGTAGGATTAAAAGGAATAGTAACAGAATCAGAGCTTTGTTTATTGAGGTCACTATAATTTTGGGACTGGTTACCCTGTTTGTTACTGGACGAATTGGAAACAGTGAATTGGTAAGGGCCACTATGACTTTGGGGCTGGTTACCCGGTTTGTTAGTGGATGAATTGAAAACAGTGAATTGGTAAGGGCCACTATGACTTTGGGGCTGGTTACCCGGTTTGTTAGTGGATGAATTGGAAACAGTGAATTGGTAAGGGCCACTATGACTTTGGGGCTGGTTACCCGGTTTGTTAGTGGATGAATTGGAAACAGTGATGTGATTAAGTAAGGCTTTAGTATCGGTTTGTCCGTTTGTGGTGCCCGCACGATACTGAACGGGTACGACTACTCGTTTAAATTATTGACTTCATCATCAGGGCCCTGTTGGTATTCGACTACGTCGGTTGCATGAACTGGTCGCATATTTCTGGCGAAACTCGTTGATGGTTGATTAGATTGTTGATTACTTGAAGTTTCAAATCGCCTATAATAGTTATTATTGTATTCGCGCTTTCGGCAGTTATCTATCGTGTGGCCTACCGCTTTGCAGTAACGACACACTGGTGGAACAGTTGCGGTAAGTCCCTGATGAGTAGGCCTATTGTTAATATTCACATCACGCTGTAATATATTACGATTTGGCTGAAATTGTCTTTGGATTGGACGACTTGGGTACAATGAACTATTATTACTAAAATTTGTATTGCGTCTAAACGTACTTTGTAAAATTTTTTCTTCTGACATAGCAAAATTGATAGCGTCATTTAAAGTTTCAGGGTCACGACACCTGACCACGGTTGACAAACGTGCATTTAATCCCATAATAAAAGTATGCAAAGCAAGGTCTTGCATTGCAGCGACACGGCCAGCAAGTTCACCCTTTTTCCTGGTTGGTATTGAAATATTAATTTCAGTTAAAAGCTTTGATAAGCAGGATTCTATTCGTAAAGCGAACTGGTTAACCGTCTCGGAATTCAATTGACGACAGTCCTGTAGGTCAGAGAGCAATGCAGCATAGTGTTTCTTTTCCCCAAATTGGGATTTCAAAAAATCTTCTAATTGTTGCCATGTGTCAAAATCTTTTATGGCGCACGCACTTTCGGCACGCCCTTCTAGTTGGCTAAGAATATATTTAATTACTATATCCTGCTGTGACGAAGTCGCAAGATTAATTGCATTTCGACAATTATTTAAAAATGCATTTAATTTTTCACGGTTCCCATCAAATTTATTTATGAATTTAATTAAAACATGAATATCTACTTCTTTCGTATCTTTAGTATTCATGTTTCCTGTTGATTCGTCTTTAAGCATAACACACCTGGGTATTTTAAACAAAGAGATAAGACGTGAGTTCTGAGAATAAAGTTATGTTGCATTGGTCTCTTGTGTGGGCGATCTAACAGGAAATAACAATGAGATAACGCTGTGAAATATTATGTATGTTCTTAATCTAAGAATGAACACTTTAAACGATGAATATTTAATCACTTTCTTTGTTTTAATATTTGTTCACTAGCACTGATCACTTTTATGGAGAATAGGTGAAGAACTTCAACATAAAGTTAGTATGAATTTAATGGACTTACAGGATCACGGCGACTGCAAAGGTACCTCGAGACATCTCGCAGCCAGACAGGTATACTTTTACACCAAGGTAAGTAGGCTCGTTCAGCAGGAAACAGTAGCACACACAGAAGTTCACTACGCGGCGACAGGATTCGGTGAATGGATACGATATAGAATATGGTAATGTCACACACGTAGGTACAATGTTTACGCGGCGACGGATTCAGCGATTGTATGTAGCGTGGTTTAGAAATATTCGAAATCACATGGAAATTTAATGTTCTATTCACGAAACTGAGGCGAACCTGGATTTCTTTCTTATAAAATCCTTGTAGCTGCCACCAATGTTATACGGAGCTTTAGTGTAGTCTTTTTAAAAAAAACTATTTTATAATTTTAACACCTTTAATAAATACTATTAAAAGGAACTTGAACTTAGAACAATGAATTAGGAATTAGAAAAGGCGAGTGGTCTAACTGAGAGCTCGGAGTAGACTGACTGATCTCACGATCCTCTGCCCACAGTTAGATAAGCTAATGTGCTCATTAAGTGCAAGCTCAGGGTTGTCCCATACATAAGGGACACATAACAGAACGCATCGATTTGAATTCCGAGGAATGGAAATTTCAAATGTGGAAGAACCGCGCTTTGGCTCGTAAACGTTTTGAAGGTATTTAACTACTCTCATGACAAGCGATTTGACACTTTTGTTTCTTTGTTTGGTAGCCATGGAAAGACTTTTTAGGGTAAATTCGCTAGTTGTGATCCGTATAGTAATAAGTTGTTGTAAGGATGAAAAATCAAAGTAAACCCTATTTTTACCTTAGTGGATAGCGAAGTATTTTAGGAAAAATTTACATCAATCGCTGAAGAAATTAAGTTCTTGCGACGGGCAGTTGAATGAAATTTTTACGTTAAAATAGGTTACTGCTGGTAATTGAATGAATGTTAATTATACTAACATCTTTCATCACAATCGTTTGTTATTGAATCTAAAAACATATAGCACTTACGCTGCTTAACAATGGGTTTTCTGTCTTATAAAACGTAAACGGGTGTGATCTAATTAAGTCGAAAAACGAGCGGCATTAAAACTCAATAACAATTATTTCTTATACTAGAAAAACCAGTAAGCGTGATAGAAAACGTTAAATACATACAGTTAATTGTACTTACGTATTTTGACAACAGATTATAACGTATATTAAGCTAGCCGGCTAAAACAACAAAACGTTTTAATCGTTTCAGCATTGGGTTTTAGTTTCATGCATTTCCATTTAAACTCGAAACGCTATTGAAAAATTTATTTTATTGTACAATAAAATATTAGTTGCAATGTACTGTTTAATATTAGTAAGAGTGTTCAGTATTCAGCGTGTGCTCAGCGGACAACACGAGCGAATTAACATTCTCAAGTCTCGCGCAGGTTCTCATAGCAAGTCACATGCGTTTAATAGCTATCTTTGTCAATGTTTTTATTTATTTTAATTGAACACGTATTAAAGTTGCTCTACTTAGTAATTAAATAAGTATAACATTAAATAAGTACATAATTCTGTTGTTAGATCATTACCAGATTTAAAGATTCATTTATAAAAAGATTGGTAACGAGACGTACAAATAATTAGGTATATCCAATAATACTCGACGACCGTAGGAAATGCGATTAAATGAATAATTCATTTCAGATAACGACCAAAATAAGGCGATTGTTCGCTTCTAAGAATAAATTCTTAGATCTCTTTATTACGTAAAACTTTAATAGCCGAGAAGTAACAAGAATGATTTTAATATATTGACTTAAGATTTTATGTTGTTATAATACGATTTTAATTTAGTTTTAAACGTAAGGGTTTCAAATATATAATATATATCAGATTGTTTAATGTACATACCAGAGAATTAGCGATATTAAATATGTTAAAGTAGTAAAATAAGCATGTTTTAGATGTTTTGAAAAAGATTAAAAACTTGATTTTCGAACTAACCTCGTTAAACTGCATACCGTAAAAGAGGAAAAAACTTTTTTGTATAAAAAAGGAGTTATAATACATAAATAATATTGTTTTTTTATGCCAGCTCCGGTCACTGTATTGAGAAATGAATGTTCGAAATATTTCTGAGGATTCTTTTGAATGGACCCAACTTTTTTTGTTGAATATTTTTTAATAATACCCAAAGTTAATTAGTAAATTTTATAATAAAATATTTGTCTAGGACAGATGCCGTATGTTTTTCGAAGATAATACGAGGTTATTGTTGCTCCGAAAGTAATTCTTTTAAAAAGGATCTAACCTGAGTCTCAACACGTTTTTAAAAGTTAGTTAGTGCTATAAACTAATTCTAATTTCTAGTATATTTACCAAGACAGATGCGTTATAATTGTTAAAGTATTATCTTGTATGAAAGTAATATTATTAGATAATAAAGTGGACTTATTATATGAGCAGACCGTATAATTTAAAAAAAAGTAATACTTTTATTAAGGACATCTCAACTTTTTATTCAGCAGGTGCGTTTGTGCACATTTGTAGGGTTATTTTGTTATTTATTGGGTTGGGGACTAAGTAATAAAAAATAAAATGGCATTACAATTATCAACTTTGTTCCTCATGTGACTTGTCATTCTAGTAACGTAATGAACATTTTAATAATTCCGTCGGACATAGTATAGTTAATTAATATACCTTCTCAAGTCGAGCTTGTTTGTTATACAAGAATATGTTGTAGTAAATTTTAACGATCACATTCATATAAATTAACTATCATTATTTCGGATCCTGTCGTGGAGTATTATTTTTATTTTTTTGCTATTATACTCAGGAGTCACGTCGTTTTAATTTTATGTTTAACTGTATTTAGTTTGTTTTCTAAATTATTGTTATGTTTTAAGTATTTATTTAAGTTAATAGCAAGAGCGTCAACATCGTGTACAATTATCGATTTGACAAATTGTTAGTATAAACGAAACAATCATCTAATTCACAAGAATTCTTACTTATAGATAAGTAAATCAAGAATTCTTATGATCAATAAGTTCATTGAAATAAAAACCTCTGTATGAATGACAGTGATTCATTTTTTTATGGAGCGGGATAACTCTTTAAGAAGTAGGTATCCACTTCTTAGCTGTCCTTTAATCTCATTTTTGAATTGTTTTCCTTGAGTGTCGAAGGCAAATCTGGAGTATTAATACCACGCTTGGTTTGAATGCTGTTATGTACTTATCCACTTTAAGTCAACCGTGGGATGAGAGTATTGTTTTATTTTGTCCGAAACCACATGTAAATAGGTAATAATTCCTAGTAGGTATATAATTATACGGTTTCTTATCAAATTACAGTAATTTCAGCACGTTAGGTAGTTTTATTAATAAGAATTTATTACGGGATTTAACTTTTGAACTATTCAAGCTGAATTATGGAATAGGTATACCTATTTACCCTAAAATTTTGTGATGTTGGTACTGGTAGTGCACTGACACTGTGTGTTTTATCTGTCAGACGTTATAACTTTAAAATAGTTTTGAGTATGTAACTTATTGATTTAGTCGCCATTTCATAGAAGAAAAAAAAAAAAAAAAAAACTTATTGATATAATTATAAAAATATCTTCAAAAACAAACTTAATTTGACACAAATAATAAACGGAAGGTGAGTAAGTAGGTATCTACGAAAACTTTATCTACATTGTGAAACGAACGATTAGATGGGCATCGTACTTTTCTTTATCAAGTTCTGTTTTATTACTTTTTTACGACGAAGCAAAGGCATTTGCATAACCAATCAATGGCAAGTATAGTGCGGTAATGTGAGACTGTTTATTCTTAATGAGGGCCATGTGTTTAAGTGTCCGGCCGCTTACAAATAGATGCAAAGTTCACATTCAAGCTATTACATGGCTACACCGTCGACGATAACGTATTAATTACGTTATAAATTACTCGACACACTTCCCGACGACTGATAACACGCCGACGGGCGCCAAATGCACATAAAACACCACAAGAAATGACGGATGTGACTAGAAAACTTTGTCGCCGGGCCTGTTCTCTTTATGTAAACGAAAACAGCCCATGTAAATATCTTCGCGCTGCGGTCACACCTAACCGTCGCGAAATCTGTCGTCGATTATAAAAATACACTAAACGGTCTCAGTGGCGAAATTGCAGGCCAGCGACCCCTCACTGATGGGCCATAATTAATCGGTCGGCACATACCTAAACACGACGTGCATTGCGCTCTCCACGCGCTTTCAAACTCCAAAACACGTCGGAAAACGCACACCGTTTGACACAACACGCACGTTACATACTTGTTATCACACACTGTTGTCGCTTGTTGCACTCGCGATGCACGTAATCTGGTACACTGGTCATTATTTTGTTTATCGCCGGCAGTTTTAGTCGGAGTCGGCGAGCGCGCTTAAAACGGGCCGCGGCAGGCCGAGAGTCGCGAGTCTACTGCACACAACAATGGTGCGCCGCGCGCGAGAACGAGCGCCCACACAGACACACCTCTCACTCACACAGAGGCATGGCCGCGTGCACCGACGCGCGCTTATAAAAAACCAACGATCGGTATGCAGACGTTCGGTTTGAAGCAGGTCCTCGCTTGACGCTGTTTTCGTCTGCGGTTCAGGGTTTCCGAAATAATAACGACATTCTCCACACATTTTTTGAATATATCATTTCAGAACGTATTTACTTTTTATAATAATTTTATGGGATTTCCCGAGTTATCTTAATGATTCCCTTCCTTCATTTCAAACATAGGATTATTTATCTATGAATTTTTATTTATTTTTATATACCTAATGTTTCTTCTATTAATACTAATTGAACATGTGTTGGGTGTTTTGTTTTCAATAAATAAAATGGATTTAATTAATCATATTGATAGTTTTCATATTAAATAGATTGTATTAAATAAAACAGTAGGTATAACCAAAATGTACTCAATATAAATACCTACTCAATTACGTACTTAGTCAAATATTTGTTGCGTTAATTTTATTATATGCATCCAAATGTTTGTTAAATAAATTAAGCGCTTTTTCTAATACAATAATTATTGTAAACGTAAACTTTGCATATTAAATAACCCGTTAATTTAATTAAACTGCGAATTTGAATAACTCCATTAATGTTATTTGGTTAAAAATAATGTATCTAAAATGTGAAAATAGTATTTCATTACTAATTAAAAAAGTTAACAAATTCCAAAGTTTTCTCAAAAACCGCAAGACAAAAATGTCTTTACAATTCTACAGCAAACCAGGGAAAATCTCCCACATGGCAACATTAAAAACAAAAGAACGGCAGTCAGCGAACCTTGAGTGGGCAGGCGATACGATTCGAGCCTGCGCCCGAGTCAGCGCGCCATGTTGCCGGCGGCGTGAGCGAGACAGCGCAATACTAAACATAACACCTCTCGCTCGCACGCTTGTTAGCGTTATTGCGTGCCGTAACTATACTCGTCAGCGAGTCTACCACACACCCACACGCACGTATTGTTATCTTACACAAAATTTATAACAAGCAAGTCGGATTCAGTCCCCAGTCTTGGGCACTCCGGCACTCCTAAATTCTTTGCGGAAAGGATTCTTTTTTTCTCTTCGCCAGAGGCTAAATAAAATTATAATGATCGCTAAGGTTGATAGTTTGTTTAGTGAGATTCGGCTCGTTATTTTGGCAACACTGATAGTTTTGGCGGGCACACGCTTGTTACTCGTGAATGGGTGCTATACTATGAATGAGTTAGTTTGAGGGATTAAGTTTGATAGTTTAATGTCGTGTTTGTTTGTGGGTATAATAATATGAAGTAAGTTTATTTTGTAGGTAGCCGTGATCTGGTGATGGAGTGAGGTTACTAATTATACTCGTAGTAATTGTTACCACCTTATCTCATCTCATGGTTGTCGTAGAAACATAATACAAAGTGGACTCGTAAACAATGTGATACATCGCCAACGAAACGAAGTACATAAGTACCTAACTCTTATGTAATCTGTGATATCGCAGATGATTTATAAAAACATGATGCAAAACTTGAAATCTATCCGTCTGGACAACGGACTATATTTGTAAGTGTCCCTCAATAATAATTGATAATATATATCATTCTCCGTGTGGTGACGAAGTAAGAGCACAATATGTCACTACCCCATCTCATCCATGGGATGACGGATTGGCATTATAGGGTTTAATTTCAAGTTTTCCTTCTTTTTATTTTGTAAAGATAATATTCACGGATAGTCCCTTAGTCGGTTTTAAGACACCCATGGGATGAGATGGGGTGGTGACATATTGTATTCTTAATCCGTCACCACACTCACGGAGAACGTTAAATATCTGATTTTAGTTAGATATCTACCCCTCATAAACACTTTTTAAATTTTAGTCAATTGATTAACTTAAATTCTTATGGTTTTGTTTGGCATAAGGTTGGTTTTACTAATAAAAATCTCGCTAAACAGTAATTAAATTTAAGAGACGTTTATGAGTAAGAGGGCTAACGTTTATA
Source organism: Schrankia costaestrigalis (assembly GCA_905475405.1). Classification (NCBI taxonomy): domain Eukaryota; kingdom Metazoa; phylum Arthropoda; class Insecta; order Lepidoptera; family Erebidae; genus Schrankia; species Schrankia costaestrigalis. The sequence goes on from FR997850.1 coordinate 8,622,654, forward strand.
TTCGTAGGTATGGTGTAGCTAGAAAACACGGTGACTCCTCCCCTATATAAAAATTAGTAGGTATCTTATGTACTTATGTTTTTCGTTGTCTGGTACCTATATTACAAGCATTGCTCTGTTTGCACACTGACAAACACTCAATACTTTTTGTCTACAGAGGTTTTGGTTTAAATTCTTTATGTGCATAATAACAGCCCATTTATTGTAAGCACAAGCGCCGATTAGACTAGACTACATGTACCCAACTTACCTCCTTACTCATAAACGCCTCGTAAATTTTAGTCAATTGACTAACTTAAATTCTTACGGTTTTGTTTGGCATAAGGTTGGTTTTGCTAATAAAAGGCTTGCTAAACAGTGACTATATTTAAGAGGCGTCTATGAGTTAGTAGTTAGAGGTTTCTGATATATTATGCCTACATGAATGTGCTTTTTAATGATAATAAAATAGACATGGCGTACTTACATAATTTGTGAGAATTATAATATTACTAATATTCTCTTTTTAGCTAACAGAAGTCCCTGGACATTGGTGTTTCTCAAAATAGTTTTACTTAACACGGTCTTGTCCCTCATACAATTTGATGCCGGACTAATATCGGGGGGACATATAGTTAACGGATAAAAGTAACATCCAGACTCATAACACTTATTTGTAGATCACTAAAATAATTTGTGGGATTCGAACCCACAACAAGCACTCCAGTCGTTGAGGTAAACGCTGTGTTAACGAGGGGGTAATCAGCTAGCGAAGCCGGTAAGACAAACTAATACTTATTATTTTTTGTACACTATATTATAATATAAGTGAATGTTGTTTCTTAATAAGTTAAGTAAAGATCTTTATGCATAATATAAATCTATAACAATTATTATATTACTAGCTGACCCGTGCCCACTTCGTTGAGCAGAAAAAAAAAAGCTTCCTTTTTTTAAACATATTTCATTACTGCTCCTCTCTTATTAGTCATAGCGTGATACTATATAGCCTATGGCACTCCCCGATAAATGGCCTATTTAACACAAAAATAATTTTAAAAATTGGTTCTGTAGTTCCAGAGATTACCCCTACAACGTCACAAACTTACAAACACACAAACGTTACCTTTTTATAATATTAGTATAGAGTATTATCCATTCATTCTGTCCGTGTGGTGACGGAGTAAGAATACAATATGTCACCACACCATCTCATCCCATGGGTGTCGTAAAAACTGACTAAGGGAATAACCGTAACTACTATCTTTACCAAATAAAAAGAAGGAAAACTTGAAATTAAACCCTAAACCAATCCGTCTGGCCAGCGTGGTATTCGTAGGCCAAGTAACCCTCCGTCACGGGAGGAGGCCCATCCCTGCACACGCTGTTATGATGATGATTATCCATGTAACGATGGATTAAGAATAGGTACATGGTATTAATCAATAAACCAATTAGCCCATCGCAGTCCACTGCTCAACCAAATGCCCCTCCCAAGAAACGCCACAGAACAGGGTCCTCCGCCCTCCGAATTTAGTCCGACCAAGCGATCTTTTTAAGGTAGAATTAATTTATAGTACAGGTATTTAAAATTAAAATTAAAATCTTACTCCAACCAAAATGTTGATACTAAGAAAATTCATCTATACCTAATAACATCGCGTTAGACAGATATTTTACGTTATTCGCGCATTATTTTAAAACTGGGATATCTTTCAAACTAATAATCGGATCTCATCGCTGTAAAGGACAATATTGTTTAGAATTAAATAAGTATAATGATTAACGTATTTATTTTGATAAGGGTCAATACCATATACACAAAATACCTTTACAAACAATGCATTTCTTTAAATCAAATTTGATTATTATAAAAAAGGTCGTAGTGAGTCAACCTTAGAAGATAGATATATGCTATCGCTGACTTAATTGTAAAACTTTTTTAAAGGTACAATTCTCTAATACATCATTTCAGTATATCTCCAGACGTTTAAGCAGCAGAAGCAAAATAAACGTTTTTTAGCGTCCCTTTTATAAACATATTTCATTACTGCTCCACTCCTAGTAGTCATAGCGTGATGCTACATAGCCTATGACACTCCCCGATAAATGGACTATTCAACACAGAAAGAATTTTTGAAATCGGTTCAGTAGATCCAGAGATTACCCCCTACAACGTCACAAACACACAAACACACAAACACACAAACTTTACCTCTTTATAATATTAGTATAGATAGATTTATCCATGTGGTGACGGAGTAAGAATACAATATGTCACCACCCCATCTCATCCCATGGGTGTCGTAAAAACCAACTAAGGGAATAACCATAACTACTATCTTTACGAAATAAAAAGAAGGAAAACTTGAAATTATCCCTATACCAATCCGTCTGGTCAGCGTGGTATTAGAAGGCCAAGTAACCCTCCGTCACGGGAGGAGACCCGTCCCTGCAGTGGGACATTAATGGGCTGTTATGATGATGATAAAAATTATTATTAAAAAATAAAGGGAACTATATTTTTTGTCACCAAAATTTATATTTGTCATCAAGTTGTATCACCTAATAAATAGATCTATCGCCACGAAATATTTTCGTTCTCAGATAAACAAAGAGTGTTCCCAGGAATGAATTACCAAATTATTGTTAATATAATGTGTAAAATATGAGATGGATTACCAATAAATTGTAGTGCATTACATGAATATAAACTTCGTTCTATAATAATAGTTTTATTACTTAAATAATAGCTTGGTGCTCAGAATGGTAGATCTGTCACCAAATAATCGATTAATCTATCCCTGACTGCGACTCCTTTTTATTTGTTATTTTGTCACCAATACATTAGTTACATTTTATTTCGTTCAGCTATTAAAATAATGTATTTGTTAGGAATTTAATACATCAGTTTATAATTTTAATGAAAATATGTTCAAAGGGAAGGGAGACAAATTGGCGCGCTTTCGGGCCTCAACGAATGGGTTGTAGGTTGGTTGTAGGTACGATCATACGATGCGCGGCGGATTAGCCATACGCTTAAAGCTGGCTAACCCCCCACCAGAAGCAAAAAATTTACTTATCGGCCAGAAAAGAAAAAGGGGGCGCCCTTCAAAATCCAAACCAGCGCTGATTATTTAGTGATTGTTATTTTTAACAATAAATATTGATTATTTTGACTTTAATTAGGTTTTTTATTTACTATTCAGCTAGAAATTTAATTTAAATATATTTATACTACCTGTGGAAATTAAGACCCTTGGGGGATGCACATGGCCAGTTAAGTAGTAGACTCTTTTGGTTGAAAGGATGATGACGACCACCCTACATTTTTAGACCTTCATAAAATTTTCTAGTGATATAATATATGATTTATTGGTGATCTCTTTAAATTAGTTTACTTAAATACTATTAGGACAAACCTATTCTAATACATACAAAACCATTTATTTGGTACTTGACCCCATATCTCCATGATTTTCGGTTATTTATTGTGGAATTGATTTTATATTGTTTGGTGACTACATTTTGGTGACAAATCTACTATTTTGAGGGCAAACCCTATTATTTAAGAAACACAAAATGAATTAAATTGGTGACAGCTTAAATCATACCCAAAAATAAATGCATGACTAGACCCGATAGCTTCGTGGTCGTGCTAAGGGCACGAGGTAGCGGCTTTGAGTCCCACTCAAAATAATTATTAGTGTAATCTACAAATCGCTAAGTTACATGCAGATGTAACTTAGCGATCCCCAATTTGTGTGAAGCTAAGTGTTAAATTCATGGTAAATTACCACTTAACCCCAAAAAGCCACTACCACATACAATAAACATATTTATATCTTTTGGTTAATTGAAATTATACCATTGGTAGTGTGGTGGGTTAATAGTAGGTACCTATTTTATCAACTGCATCCGTGGTAAAGCAGGCGTATATGCGGCAGCTGGCATGAAGTCGTGGGGTCAAATCCCACGCAAGTTATTTCTGAGATACACAAATTATTGTATTAAACATGCATGTATTTTATGTAATTTCATGTCATTAAAAATCCCCGCGGCACAGACCTCGATCCCTGGTACGAGGGTGGTCGTTTAAAAAAAATACATAATATGATTATTGTATTATTAGGTAGTAGTAGTATTAGTAGGCCTAATATCCCTCCTGCAGTGGGGCATTAATAGGCTGTTATAATGATGATGATTATTGTAAAAAAAAATACAATAATCAACTTGCTTTACACAACCAATGTGTAAAGCTAAGTGTTAAATACAGTAATAAAGTACCACTTAACCCGAAAACGCCATCACCACATATAACAAACGTATTTATCCTTTATTAAATCATGATTAACATTTACTGTTGTCTTGTCTGTCTGTTCGCCATCTTTTTATTGGATTAATGGGTTGTATGTAAAATTTAAGTATTATTTACGATAAAGGAAAAGGACTACTGTTTTATAATGTGGTCTTTGTATTTATTTATATTTTTGGGTTAAAAGAATCCGTCCACTCTACCGTACCGTACCATGACCGTGCTGTAGTAGTAAAGACTCCTTATACCCACCCCTTATAATGCTTGTGTGTCATAAAATGGGGTTCTATAATTATAAGACGTCCTAATTTTTCTTGCTATAAAGTCACTTGTCCTAAGATAAAATTAAGACAAAAGTCAGAAACAGTTGCTTAGATTAGGTTAGGAAGGTGACCACAAGGCGCACGAGCCGAGCGAGATGTTGTGACACCTTAGATTAGGGATAAATAAATTATGAGACCAAATAGAGAACCGTGTTATATAATGCGACTTAAGCCCAAATTTACACATTGACAAGTACAGTAGCGAGTTAAGTAGTAAGCAGTTGTTGATTAAGTTGATTTGAATAGATCTCCATCCTGTTTTTTGGCGAGTTAAGTTGGCGAGACGCAAGGGGGCTACTTCGTAATTTTGACTAAAATGACTGAATTACCATTCAGAAACAAAGCTTATTCAAACAAACAAATTGTTAAATAACTTTTTAATTAAAAAGCCGTCTGCAACGAAAGTCTTTACCGATTAAAACACTTACGCAATTTCGTCTACAATCCAATGTTGACGAAATTTCTATGGGTGTCTTTCTTGTTAGTCCATATCCATTGTTACACACTTCAAAAAAATAAAAAAGCATTAATTTACTTACTTAAATTGAATTCTAAAGTAACAAACATTAAAATAATACAGTGTGTCACCCCATCTTATCCTATGGGTGTCGTAAAAACCGACTAAGGGACTATCAGTGAATATTATCTTTACAATCCGTCTGGTCAGCGTGGTATTAGTAGGCCAAGTATCCCTCCGTCACTGGAGGAGGCCCGTCCCTGCAGTGGGACATAAATGGGCTGTTATGATGATTTGCTTGGTCTCTTTAACAAGAATCTTTCTAGCTTGGTACCTACCACGTGGTTGTTAGTGTTTTACCTACAACGTAAAAATATCTATACAATTCTCAAAAAAAGTCACCCTTTTTACGTTTTTATTTTCCAGTTATGTTCACCAAAGTTTCCCAAAGAGCAAAAAGTGCCTGGTTGTAAGGATCTTAGTGGGCTCTGCTTCTTACCTCTCACAGAAGGTAGGTTCTATCTATGTATCTATCTTGATTATTTTTGTAGGTAAACTCAAACGGAACCCTGTATCAAACTGTGTGATTACTTTACTATTACGTCAAGGTCGTCCCTATAGTGGGACATTCAGGGGCCCAGAAGCCTAAATTCCCATATTTATATAGGTAGGTACTAATTTACCTATATCCTTCCTTCCCGTTTCGACTCAAAAATGTCTATTGCATAAAATAAATAAAAGACCTAATCGGCTTCACACCGTGTGATAACTGGGAACGAAATATAGCTGCAGCTTCGATAATGTGGACCGATTACCATGATTGGTAAGATTTGAACGAGGCCGTAGCAATTTGCCATGACTGATTGGATTTCATGCACCCGGGATTGACTTTACGGCTGTTTAGTGACAAGAAAACACATCATTATAGAAAAAAAAACATAACTTTTTAACGGAAATTTATTTATAATAAAAATATTTTTAAAGAATTTTCAAAGTTACAAATTAACTTTCATTTGGGCGGTTTAAATAATATCATGTAGTTGGATGTCATGTACCGCCACCTAGTTTTTCATTAAAGAAAAATCCAGTAGTGACATCTATTGGTAATACAGTGCTAAAATCTTAAAACTATGAACCTTTACATGTTGAAAGTTTTGACTAAACGAAAATAGATGGCAGCACTAAAGACTACGTGCAGCGCCATCTCTTATTAGCATTGCTACTTAAGAATAATAACTACTATATACGTACGCAATTTGTCGTGTCTTATTTTGTTTATTGTGCTTATTAAATATTAAAAACTAAACATCTTTTCATTGTGTTTGAATTAAAATTGAATACTTTAATAATGTCATGCTATATAAAGTACATTCATGTAACACATTCATGCAGTGACATCTATTAGTAGTCTTCTTAAAAATTAATTAATCTTTTTAAATTAATTAATTAGGCAAAACTAAAACAGACAGCGTTAATAATAAAATGTAGACAGAGTTTTTGATTCTACTTGGTTGGTTTATTTATGTTCAGCGCTATCTTTGTTATATGTCTCGAACTACATTCTTGCTAGGCGTATTACGAATATTTTAGTTTGAGCTACTGTAATAAATAAGACCAGCACTATGTTCAAAAATACACAGTTTTGAATTTAGTGGGATTCGAGCCCGAGTTCTCTGCGTAGCAGCCATGAACTATAACCATCACGGCACAGGTATAATTGAACCATTGAACCACACAGGTTGACAATGCCAACTGTATTGGTGACGATCTCTGTGGCGGTGAACCGGTTATAGTCAAGGAACTTACACTCTCACTGGAATGCTTACGAAGCAAAAGACAAATTAAATCGTACATGACAACTTACCCCCTTACTCATAAACGACTCTAAAATTTTAGTCAATTGATTAATTAGCATAGACTCTTACGATGTTTAGTATAAGGTTGGTTTTCGTTATAAAAATCTCGCTAAACAGTGATTAAATTTAAGAGGCGTTTATGAGTAAGGGGGTTAAGGTTTATATTTGTTTATATAATATGAAAGGGAAAAATACTCCGACAAGGACAACGACAAAGGGGGATTGCATCTCTCTCTTGCAACTGTAAGTTAAATGTTGGTTTTTCGTTTAGAGAGGGACACACTCCACTCATACAGCTGTAAATAATTAGGAATGGATTTTTTGTGACCGTAAGCATTCCAGTTAGAGTGTAAGTTCCTTGGTTATAGCATATGATTGAAATTAATTTAACAGACACAAAGGATATCTAGGTTCAAGACAATGATTTGTGAATCACAATATAATTAGTTGGATTCGCCAAGCTTGCGGCCTCCTGCAAGGCAGACGCGTGACTATAGTAGAGTCAGGCAAGGTGTCTTAAAAATACTTTCAATAAACTTGTCCCAAAACATTATTTTACAACGTAACAGTGGTCACTTCTCTGTAGACCTTCTTAATCATCATAACAGCCCTTTAATGTCCCACTGCAGGGACGGGCCTCCTCCCGTGACGGAGGAATACTTGTCCTACTAATACCATGCTGGCCAGACGGATTGGTACAGGGTTTAATTTCAAGTTTTCCTTCTTCTTATTTCGTAAAGATAATATTGAGGGATAGTCTCTTAGTCGGTTTTTACGACACCCATGGGATGAGATGGGGTGGTGACATATTGTATTCTTACTCCGTCACCACACACACTGTATACTGTTAATGTATATTAAATAGAAAAAAATAAAAATATTTTGGATGAGATTCGAAACCACGAACCAATTCTCGGCAGCAGCATAATGGCTAACGCAGACCTGGACGGCATGGCAAAGTATTTTAATTTTTACTAATGGAAATTCAACCGTACTGTTACAGAAATACGACATAAATTGCTATGCTTTAAAATGATGCCGCGGCATTGAAAAATCCCTTTCAATGCCGCGGCATCATTTTAAAGCATAGCAATTTATGTCGTATTTCTGTAACAGTACGGTTGAATTTCCATTAGTAAAAATTAAAATACTTTGCCATGCCGTCCAGGTCTGCGTTAGCTATAAGAAACCACAACACACCAGTTACTATTTTAATTAAATAGGAATCAAACCCGATAAACAAATAATAAATCACTCGCAAACAGGAATAACGACAAGTAAAAAGTTCCTCGATACATACATACATGAGATAGCATCAAACAGGAAATGAACCCGGAACTTCACGTTGGAAAGCTCACACTACCTGTATACGTGCCTTATATTTAATCTTCACTTTTCACTTTATTAACAAACATACGAGTTCTACGTGTGGTGAAGGAGTAAGAATACAATATGTCACCACCCCATCTCATCCCATGGGTGTCGTAAAAACCGACTAAGGGACTATCCGTGAATATTATCTTTACGAAATAAAAGAAGGAAAACTTGAAATTAAACCCTATACCAATCCGTCTAGCCAGCGTGGTATTAGTAGGCCAAGTATCCCTCCGTCACAGGAGGAGGACCGCCCCTGCAGTGGGACATTAATGGGCTTTTATGATGATGTGTGTAAAAACAAGCGGTGCGATAAGCAAGCTGCTCGCCTGATGGTAAGTGGTAACCGCTGCTCATGGACTCCAGCTATGCCACGGCACAGTTAGTTGCAGACAGTGGCGTAGCTAGCTTAGGTGACACCCGGGGCGGATTTTATAGGTGGCACCCCAAAACTCAATCGAAAATGTTAAAATAATAATAATAAATAATAACCCCCTTACTCGTAAACGCCTCTTAAATTTTATCACTGTTTAGCGAGATTTTTATTACGAAAACCAACCTTATACCAAACAACGTAAGAGTTTAAGCTAATTAATCAATTGACTAAAATTTAAGAGGCGTTTATGAGTAAGTAAATGTTTATTACTTCAGAAATGATGGGGTTTACATTCTTGTGTCAAAATATAGTTGCTAAATCACAATAGTTGTATGAATCTATTTCCCCAAACTAGGCTGTATGCCTGTATTTTGGGAGGCAGCATAAAATATAATTATTTACGATTAATTAAAATACTAGCTGTAGCCCGCGACTTCGTTGACGGAATAAATATTTAGGTAAATACTTCACCATTTTTTTTCTGCACAACCTTTTAAAAAGGCCTTTGACCTGACTTAACGACTGTCACTACAACGACAACTGGAACCGGTGCTTTATGTGCCCTCACAGATTTACGTTTTTTTATAGGTAGAAAGAACTATATCTGATGGTAATAGTCGGGTTCGGAGTGTCACCGCCACCCCCCCTTAGCTACGCCACTGCCTGCAGGCTTCTTTGCCCCCACACCTAGAACCTTGTTATTCTGTCTTCTTGCCTGATAAAAATGAGAAGAGAATATAAAGGGTATAGTTTGGCTTCCGCTACTTTACACTCACCTAGCGAAACACAGCTCAGTATAAGAAATTGCCAAATTGCTACTTTATGTCGGTATTCTGTGAAAGGGTGGTACGACAGTATTTAACCAGTATTCTATCTCGATCGAATATTTATTATAAATGCCTACTGCTGCGCGGTACGTAAACATGCGATAGGTCTGCCCACCTCCAGCTTTTTATTACTGGGACACAGTCGCGACTGTTCACTCCGCAAAGGCGGTGGCTTTGCGGAGTGAACAGTCGTATCGTGAGCGTGTAGGTATAACTCGCGTTTCGTCCGTTTCTATGAAGCCGAAATGCTGTATATATTTGTACTATCAGCCCAGATCGAGTTGGCCCATTCATGCTTTAAACAACGTGACTCTATCACACAAAAATTTTTAGTATTTACGTTTGTTTAATCGGTATCACCGCTCTAAACTCGATTTATTTAAATAACAATATCCAGTCTATATATTTAGTAAATACATAATTAAAATAACTGGTAGTAGTATAAAACAAAGACATATTTATAAAAAAAATTATAAGTACTTACCTACATTATTGGTAAATAATTTTTCATTGTCATGATTATTCTATTATTTTATAAAAATTAAGTAATTTATAAATAATTCTTTCGTTCATTTATTGTTTATTATTTATTGCATATTTACAATAAATTTGTAGAATACTAGCTAGTGCCCGCGAATTCGCCTGCGCAGGATTAGTATTTCTTTAATCTATACTAATATTATAAAGAGGTAAAGTTTGTGTGTTTGTGACGTTGTAGGGGGTAATCTCTGGATCTACTAAACCGATTTTTAAAATTCTTTCTTAATTGAATAGGCCATTTATCGGGGAGTGTCATAGGCTATATAGTATCACGCTATGACTAATAATAGTGGAGCAGTAATGAAATAAGTTTAAAAAAGTGACGCGTTTTTTTTGCCGCCTAACGAAGTGGGCACGGGGCAGCTAGTTACATACAATATCTTTTATTGTGTTGTTGTTGTGTGCCAATAACATTGCCGGGTGATCAGTTAGTGCTATTTTACTTGGGCAACTCTATGCCTTGGAGGGCACGATAAAAGTCGGTCCCAGCCGTCGCTGCAGTGATCGCGCCTTCCACCTAAACTTTGATCCTAACTTCGCTACCTTTGCCTATGGGCGTCTCGATCAAACCTCGACATCAGGTAATTAAGGGTCGTAGCACATATAACGTAACGTAATCAGATCGGCACCGCCTCGCCTTTTTCCTCGGTGTCAAACGTCAAAAATCCGATTACGCGTAATCGGATCTAATCGGAATGGTAACGCGTTACCATTCCGATTAGAGTGCGTTGCAGTAAGGAGTTTCATACAAATGGTGGAAGGATCATTTATTTATTGCATTTAGATTTACATATTATTTAAGTACATTACTTCACAAAACTGCTTGCGCAGTTTAACTGTGAGATCGTTGATTCTCTTACAATTTACATTTATACTTTTGTAATAACTATTACAAATTACATACATATATAATTTAGTTTTACTTAGATTAATATCATATATTATTATCAAAAATTATAACGAGTCTAACAAAAATTTATTTAGATTTTTTTTCTTCTTGTCTGATATCTAAATAATACTGAACGGCTCGAGTTGATACGGTGTCGATCCGTTTACCTTACGTTGTATGTGTTACGATCCCAAACTTGTAACACAGAACTGTGACAAAGTAAATAATTTGAGGAGGCTTTGTAAAATTGTGTTTCACTCACTAAACAAAGAAAAAAGAAGTCTGGGGTTAGGTGAAAGGGTACAGTAGCTAAAGATATTACAGGGCTATGAAACTATAAAGCTTGTGTCTCAATAACGATTTTTATTGCACATAACACTGCCGAATACAAAAAAAACAATCAAATTTAAAAATATCGATATGACGTTTATTATTCTTTAATTAATCCCGAGGTCATATTGTTCATGTGTACGCGGGAGTCGAACCCGGAACCTCTGGTGCGGAAAGTTAAGTAGGTACCTACATAAGGCTGTGTCCATTTGGTTGATATTTACGCGCCACGTCCGCGAGGCGACCGAGTTTGAAAGTGAAGTGGGTTTGGCTCCAGGGGGTGTCAACATTTTGTTAGTTTTGGTTAATTGTATTAAAGGTTTTTTTTTTTAATTGGAAATAATATTTAATACGCTCTATTTGTAGTGATAGCGTAAGATTTTATGGGTGTCGTAAAGTTCGTTTCAAAAAAAGCTCGCAGTAATAATCTCTGCGATAACAAAAAGAAAAACCTTGACATAAAACCCTATACTATTCCGAGTCAGGTGATGAGGTAAAAACGCATAGGCCATCAATGTCCTCTGAAAGTCTCTAAGGGATAACTTTTCGAGGGCTTACTTAAAGACAGGCACAAGAAAGCTGTTATGTAGTTTTAGTCGTTTTAAATCCGATAATATCACAAATGGGTACTTATTTTACCACTATAAACCAGTAGTTACAAAGAGAATACAGTCATCTATCAATATTTCAATCTGATGCTCTGTGATAATACTATGGCCTTACGAAGCTACAACACATTAATTATTCAAACTTATATTCATTTAAAGTTTCTCCATATTCTTTTAAATAGCGGATTATACTAATAATACATATTTCTTGGCAGTCAGTGCCACTTAAGGGAAATTAAGTTTTTATTTTTAATACTAAATCAAAAAGAATCAATAACAATGTACTTATGATAAGCTCAAATAAACCACTGAGGTTTATTAAATAGATGTAGGTACAGCCCAAGTAACACAGAAAGCATTTTAACAAGCAACAAGTGAACTTATATAGAGCTTAAGACCCGTACAAACTCTTATATAAGTTCACCGAGCGTCTTGAAGCTGAACAATGGCATTTGAAAATCTTTGTAATGCTTTACGCTGTATAACAGTTGGATAATGGCATATCAGAATGCTTTTGTAAAGCCTTTAGCTATTTTTAGTGCTTTTGGTTCTACAAAGACATTTTAAAGTAGTTAATAAGTGCTTGAAGCTGTTTTACAGCACAAACGTGAACCACTATAATGCCGTGTAAATCCGATATCCAGCTTTAAGCTGTTTTTTGTGCCTTTTGCTGTGTAAAAGCACTTGTAAGGGGTAAGTAAAAGCTTAATGCTGCTGAACAGCATAAATGTGAATCAATATAATGCTTGCATTTTAAAGGAAGAACTGAGTGCTGTTGTGTAGCTAATAGCTCTTTAAACAATCACACGTGAGTAGTTGTAATGCTGGTGGCATTAATTGGGCTCACCGGGCTGCTTAAGGCTGACCACCATTTTGTAAATATTTTATAACCAAAAAATATTTTCTTTCGTATCTATTTATAAAAGGAATTGTCATTTAAAATATTTATATAACTTAATTTAATACAGTACAAGCAAAACTATGATTGTATTTATTCAAAACTTATTCTGTACTAGGAATACACATTTGTTTTGGTTTTACACACATCATTTTTATAAAACATTTTGTATGAAAACCACAAAATATCGAAGGCGCGTGAAAATTTTCAATGAAACTTATATAAACAAGGACAGTAAACTACACTGCGTAGTAATATTTGAAGGCAAGAAATAACAAACGAGTCAAAAACTTATCCGATGAATTTGTTTTGATGCAAATTATAATATGGCGTCACTCACTGTTTTATTTTGACCGTCTTTACTTATTCTTTTTTTGATTGTAATAATTTACACGCAATAATATAAAGTTTCCTAAGTGTGAACACTTAAATTGCTCCAATAATTCTTTTAGCACATTTAAATGCTAGTCTAATGCTTTTGTAATGCCGTTGGCATCTTCACTATCAATAATTTTGCTATTATAATGCTTCTGTAATGCAATCGGCTATCTCATTGACCATTTTAATGCTTTCTTAATGCGATTGGCAATATTATTGACCAAAATGATGCTTCTTTAATCCGATTGACATCTTTCTTGACCATAATAATGCTAATATAATGCGCCAGTAATGCTATTAACCAGCTACTGTGAACCTATATACGGCATAAAGCTGTATAATTTGTGCCCAAATAAGCATTACAGTAGCCATAAAAACGTTTATAATGCGACTATAAAACTAACTCAAAATGCTAAAAGGATACAAGAATACTCTTATTCGGCCCTTATAATGCTTTGATGTGTTACTTGGGAGGTATATCATACATTCATAGGTACAATGTTAAAAAGTTACACCCGTTAGTTTTGTTGCATATTGCAACTGGAAAGAACAGTAAAGTGTTGATATAAGTTTAGCTGTACCAACAACGCCACTGCAATTAATTTAGGAAGAGTCAGCTGTCTTTCATATTTCGTGGGATACTTGGCCTATGAATAACCCTCTGGCCAGAAGGGATGCTCTTTGGATTCGTATCAAATTTTCCTTCGTTGATAGAAACTCACCGTTAAGTAGGTATTTCGTTAACACAGACCCTTCGAACACATAATATGACCTACCAAAAGAAAAAATGTTGTCAACCACTGCAACAACTTGCGTCTCAAACTCGTAGAGATTGTCGGTGACTGTGCCTACCTACACCCCACACTCAGTCAAGCGCCGACAGCGCAACTAGACGGACGTCTAACGCAAAACAAAACTTTCACTAGAACAACGACGCAAAGTCGCTTACGTCAGTTATGGCGTTTTAATTTCGAGAAAAAAAAAAGTGAAAAAATTTTTTTTTGGGAAAAAAAGTGTTGTGTGAATAACTTTTTTTTTTACCGATGAATTTATAAGTGCTGTGAAAAATGCTTCAGCCAAGGTTTTGTGGGAGGATGCCTTTCAGGAGTTTTGTCGTGTGCGCTCTTATTCTATGCACAGCCTTAGTGAAATGTCAAGGTGAGTTTTTTTTTATTTTTTTCGAGCATTGACAATTGTAGAGTTAGTATTGTTATTTTTTTTAACGTTTTTTAATTAAATATCGATCATTGACAATTGTAGAGTTTGTGTTGTATTTTTTTTTGTTGCGTTATGTAGGCTAAGGAAAAATAAGTTATTGATGTTGGGTCGATTCAATTATGACTATTTTTGGTTGTCACGATTTTTAAGTAAAAAAGGTTTCGTAATTTTTATATAAAGGAGTACATTTTTTGTCTTTTATCGTGACTTAGAATGAATTACGACACTACTGATCACACAATATCATCTGAAAGCTGTAGTAAAATATGACTTATGAAAATTCTACGTAGATATTGACGATCTCTGTGGCGTAGTGGTTATTTAACATGACTGCTACGCAGAGGTCTCGGGTTCGATTCCCGCTCAATGAAAATCTTTGTGTGTATGAACATGATTGTTTGCATTGGTCTGGCTGCTTTCTATGTACTTATGATATGTATTTATGTACAAAAAAATTTAAGTATGTTTATCCGTGGTCTAGTACCTACCCATAGTACAAGTTTTGCAAATTACCTAAGATCATAAAAAAGCAGTTATTATCCTTGCAGTAGGCCATTACTGACTTAAGAAAGTGTTATTAAAAACATAACTATTAAAGTGGTTTTTAATTGAATTCTGAAAGCTTCCATATAAAAGACATCGACGCGCTAAAAGCGTTGGTTCTCACTGACCTCAAAAACTAATTTAAATTATTACTTTTAATTTTAAAACTATTTACAATTAATGTTTAGTATCTCTAAAGTATATTATACATACTAGCTTTTGCTCGCGGCTTAGCTCACATTAAATTCGGGTAGCACTGTTCCCTTTTCCTGGACACAGAAGAAAAAAAAAAGTAGCCTATGTTACTCTCCATCCCTTCAACTATCTCCACTTAAAAAATCACGTCAATTCGTCGTTCCGTTTTGCCGTAAAAGAAACACAAACAGACAGACACACTTTCCCATTTATAATATTAGTATGAATAATAATATACTTTAATATACCTTATTAATTTACTTTGCGACTCCGACGACACCAGCTAGGTAGACCGACGACCTCAAAAAGGTCTCTGGGTCGACCTGAATGTGGAAGGCGCAGGACCGTGTTCTGTCGCACGTGTTGAGAGAGGCCTATGTCCAACAATGGACTGCGATAGGCATTGAAATATACTTTACTACTGTATTCCATTTTTTTTAAATACACATATTTTATTAGCATTAGTAGGCCAAGTATCCCTCCGTCATGCGAGGAGGCCCGTCCCTGCAGTGGGACATCAATGGGCTGTTATGAAGCATATTTTATTATGCCTGACGTTTTGGCTTACTATTCAGCTTGAGATCGCGGCCAGTGTATCCTGTTTCGAAATGTCAAATAACATTAATAGATATCCGTTTTATTCGTTTTTTAAACATACTTAATGTGCAGCTCTCAATATAATATAATATCAGCTGAATGATGTCCACTACTGGACATAGGCTTCTTCTAAGCGTTTCCAATGCGGGTAAACCTTTACCTTACCAGGTACAGGTCGTTGATGCATCGTATGAGATGTCTACTTACTCCACTAAGACGTTAATTTGCTATCAAGATGGTAATGATCTGTCAATAAAAAATAAGTATAACTAAAAGAAGAATTTAAAAAAAAACACACATTTACTTACGCCTTTCTACCGTAACGTGTAGGTAGAGACTACTAAGCCCCAATTACTACGATCCTTAAAAAAAATAAACTACACTACATAATAAATAAAATTTTAAAGTTACCAAGATTCAGTAAGTATATCAGAATCTAAGGATCACATCAACATTCCAAAGCCCGCAGGTCAAACAGACACTTTCGAATCGCTCTAAGCATGTCAAATGTAACTACTTGGAAACCGCAAGCGAAAGCCGGTTTATATTTACTATCCGACTCATCTTTATAGGATTACTGTGTTTAGGGCCACTGCTAGGACAAGCTTGCTTATCGGATTATGATAAAAAACTTCCAAAATGTATCTCGAAAAAAAAGGTCGCGCTTTTTGTATGGCTTTAAAAAATAAATAATCATCATTACCATACTATCAGACAAATGAAATAAAATTAAAATAATTAAAATTAAAAAATAAATAATCATCATTACCATACTATCAGACAAATGAAATAAAATTAAAATAATTAAAATTAAAAAATAAATAATCATCATTACCATACTATCAGACAAATGAAATAAAATTAAAATAATTAAAATTAAAAAATAAATAAATCGACGTTCACTGCTGGCCATAGGCCTCATCCAAGTATTGCCACCTTGTGAGGTCCTGTGCTTTCCTCATACATCGATTTCCCGAAGTCCCAACCAGGTCGTTGCTACACCGGAGTTTTCCCAATCTGCGTTTTTCGGTACGCGGTCGCTATTACAGAACTGTTCTGCTCCAACGTTCTGTCTGTATAATGTGTTCTGGCCACCGCCACTTTAATCGCGAAGTTCTGAGCGCTGCGTCAGTCACTTTGGTTTTCCTGTAGATTGTGCTGATATTATTATAAATAATTAAGTGTAAGTTTAGTTACTTAGCCTTTTCTCGATTATGGCCCTTGCAATTCGGTCAAAACATCGGAAAAAAACTTAGATAATTATTTATACTTTTACCGTCTTACTAATAAACATTTACTCACTCGTTATAACAAGGTTATAACAAAAACGTTACTAATAAACACACTCCGCTATACGCCTGTTATAGCGGTGGTGTAAGTTGTACGTCATTTTATACAACTGTTATACAGTCGACAGACGTCGTATAACAAGTGCATAACTTACAATATTGTGTTGATTTATCTCTAATTATGGATTATTTACATTATTTTGAAATTTTTGACGAAATGGAGAGTGAAGAACCACCAAGAAAGTAAAAACTACTAATCTCGTTATAATCCGTTTATTTTAGATGATTGTAAGTTTATAACCAAATAAAGATTTACGAAGGCGTATGCAAAGGAAGTGGTAGATTTAATCCGTGGTGAAATCGAACAGAGTACTAGAGGTCGTGTCTTTTCAAGAGATCTTCAAGTTTGTACAGCATTAAGGACATGGGCGCAACAGAAAGTGGAAGATGATGCTGCAGACATTCACGGCATGAGTCAACAATCCGCGACAAATGTATGCTGACACGAGTTGCTATTGCACTAGCAAGGAAAGCTTACCATTTTATTCATATGCCACGAACTCTTGAAGTGGAAGAGGAAGTCATAGCAGAATTTTGTAATATATGTGGCTTTAGAAACGTAACAAATGCTATTGCCTGATTGCACACATATTAAGATCAAAAAGGTTGGTGGTGACAATACCATATCAATAGAAAAGGAGTGTGTTCAATAAACGTATAAGTGGTATGCGATTCCAGCCTATTAATAAAGGACATTGTAGTACACTGGAGGGGAAGTACTCATGATTCCCGTATTTTCAGAGAAAGCCCAATACGGCAAAATGGAGAATTTCATGGTCGGGTGATGCAGGTTATGGACTAACAGGTTGTTTGTTTACACCTGTACAAAATCCTGCTAATATTAAGGAGGAGGCCTACAATAAGATTCATATACTGACTAGAAACCCTGTAGAAAGATGCTTTGGTATATGGAAACAGAGATTTCGATGCCTATTACACGGATTCAGTGTATCATTAGAAAATGTTAAACTGTATTTTTGCACTTGCGCTTCTGCACAATATTGAAATGAAAATAGGGCAAAATACAGAAATAATGGACATCGCCCGGTGACCCCGTTTTGAGACATAGACCACAAGAACTCAAAATAAACTCAACCGTTTTGACATATTTTAAGAGACGTTCAAAAGTAATGTCAAAATTTGCTAATGTAAAAATATGTAAAAGTGTGTAAAATTTTGCGTTTATTACGATTTCTAAGTCGAATTTCAACATTAGGGCATTATATTAATATTCTTTATGACATATTAATTTATTAAATATTTTTACAATAAGAATTAATAGGTAAAAATATGAAACTAATTTAATGACATTTTTGAATATATTACTTTTTAGAATGTTTCTGACAGTATTGCCAGTGGTCAGTGTCATAACTATTTAATAGTTACCCAATGCTTATACCTGGTTTATTAGTCAAGTAGTGTATAAACAGCTATTACGCTCCTATTCAAGGAATAACTATTCATGTGTATAACGACTGTATAAGAAAATTTTTATTAGTAAGACAGTTAATATCTAGGTTATGTAGTGTATACCGAGCGAAAGACCCGACTTACAAAATTGTATATCTTAGTATATTTTCAACACTAATTATAAAAAAGTCGTTAAACAAAATGGGATGTCAAAATCATTGCTTCAAACGTTACAACTCAAAAAAAGATCAAAATATTAACAAATATTATGTTATGTAAGAAATTCTGTGTGGGCTAAACTAAAACTACAATTTGGTTTCGCCACCCTATCTTGACTCAAGGGTGTCGTAAAAGGCTATAAAGGGAATATTACTACCTCTGTGGACTTCTGCTAGGCAGAACTCGAACCCGAGACGGATCGAGTGCAAATTATTGTGTGCAAAAACATGAATGTTTGCATAGGTCTGGGTATTTTTTACGTATAATACGTTTGTGCTTATGTTTTTACAAAAAAAGGATATCAGTAAGTTTATTTGTTGTTTAGTACACATAGATTGCTTAGTTATACAAAGTACAAGCTTTGCTTAGTTTAGGATGATGATTGGATGGCTTTGTGTAAATGTCCTTTATTTAATACTTGTTTAATTATAATTTTAAAAAGGTAGAACCACCATCATCGGGTAAGCTAAGTACTAGTAGTTAGAGTTTAGGAGACAGCAACTTCTTCATAATACGTGCCGTGTCAAACAGTACTCTTTTCTTTAAATATTTTCTTTCTTTCTGCATAGTATGATTCAATATGTTATTATTGTTACAAATACGTATAGTTTACTATAGAGTAAATCGTTTCAGTGAAGTAATACTTTGCGTAACCGATAAGTGAATGTTACGTTTAAATGCCAATGTAACCCGAATGGGACACTTTCGATCAACATGCACTAGTAAAATTATGAGAAAAACACAACATAATTTCAGCTGTGAAGCTTTGAAATACATCTCAACCTACCCTTCTACTCGTATACCTACGTGTAGGGTCGTAAGAAGCGACTAAGGACTAGACACCATTTTTCAGTTTTTAAGAATGGTAGGTAGACCAGACGACCTTTAGTTATCATAATCATAACAACCTAAAAATGACGGGCCTCCTACCGTGACGGAGGGATACTTGGCCTACTAACATCACGCTGGCCAGATGGATTGGTACAGGGTTTAATTTCAAGTTTTCCTTCTTTTTATCTCGTAAAGATAATATTCACGGATAGTCCCTTAGTCGGTTTTTACGACACCCATGTGATGAGATGGGGTGGTGACATATTGTATTCTTACTCCGTCACCACACGGATAGATGAAGGAGGCTTGACAAAATATTATCGATCACTTTCACTATCCACCATGTTCTTCTTTTCTACGTAGACGATTATTATTAATATTATTATCAAAATAACAATAGACTTGGACCTGCATATTTTGACTACATGTCTCAAAAACCTGCTTTTACTCATAGGCCATAGGTTTGAATCCGGTCTCTAGGTATTTTCCATGGTTTTCGATTTCGTTTTTCTCGAAACGAAAGTCAAACGTTTAAGATTAAAACTATTGATATAAAAGTAAAATATCTTAACGACTTACAACATAAGATATAAGCACGTAACTTTTCCGTTTCTCACGGAAACATATTGGTTGATAATTGCCTACCGATAGTATTTTCTTCCGTATGTAACCAAAATAAACACGAAAACATGCAGTTTCCGGCACGAATATACGATTTTGGACAACATTTATTATATTGAAGGCTTTTGTTTTAAACCTTATTGTCTCTGATACGACCTTTCTGGCGAAGTGAGTATAGTCCATGCTACGTGGAGGTTTTGGGTTCGATTCACTGTCAATGCAAATCACTGTGTGCAAAAAAAATTATTAGTATTGTTCAGGTTGTTTTCTGTGTATAATATGAATGTATTTACAAAAGAGAATATAAGTTTGTTTATCACTCTAGTCCTTACTGCTGCGCAGATGTCTCAGTTTCGATTCCTGTTCAATGCAAATCTTTTTGTGCATTTTATCGTTGTGAACTTAGGGGTATATCTATTACCACACGGATAAATTACTACATCAAATCTATACTAATATTATAAAGAGGTAAAGTTTGTGTGTTTGCGACGTTGTAGGGGGTAATCTCTGGATCCACTGAACTGAGTTTAAAAATCCTTTTTGTGTTGAATAGTTCATTTATCAGGGAGTGCCATAGGCTATATAGTATGACGCTATGACTAATAGGAGTGGAGCAGTGATGAAATATGTTAAAAAAAATGACGCGTTTTTTTCGCCGCCTAACGAAGTGGGCACGGATCAGCTAGTCTTAAATAAATTTGAACCCGGAACATCAAATAGAATACCAGCTCTATTCCTACTGATCTATCAATATACTTAAATAAAAGTTAGTTACAGTGTGACGTAATTTTGATTTCACTTTTTTTTTTAAACATCGTGACCAAGTAACACAATCATACCTTTGATGGACAATCACGGTATTGATGAAGACCTAAATAAATTAAAAAGTGTAAGATGTTATTACTTAATAATTTATAGAAGTGTTTTGGTGTTATTTTATTTTGTTATTTAACTGACTTACCCCCGGTTTCTGAATGACTGATCAAGTGAAAATCAACCAATCAAGTGTCAAAACTGTCGTTTTAGTTCCTGAAATTAACGTCGTTGTTTTGAGTCACATACAAAATAGTTATTTATACCTTATAATAATATGATTGCCTCAAGGCAAAAAAGACCTCAAGGTCTTAGAGGTATGTGACTGTTAAGTCCATGTCTGTATAAGTCTCCGCAACGATCTATCCTTAGTGCAGAAGTTGGCTTAAAAAACAAAAAAAGATCTGCCTAGTTTGATACTAGATGCCATTACCGACTTTCCCAAAAAGGTAATTGACGTCTTAATAGGTCCACAGGGTTTGTTAGACAACTGTAGTTTTATATTGAACTCGTTACTAAGCCTTCTTGCCAGTTTGGTGACTCTTTGCCAAATTTCCCTCACCTCCTTGTATCTAGTAGATCCCGTCCCTGCATTGGGACATTCAAGACATACTTTGCAAAAGCACTTATCTAATATTCTTAATCTAACAAATATTAACTTATTACCAAAAAA
This sequence comes from Schrankia costaestrigalis, assembly GCA_905475405.1. Lineage (NCBI taxonomy): Eukaryota > Metazoa > Arthropoda > Insecta > Lepidoptera > Erebidae > Schrankia > Schrankia costaestrigalis. The sequence goes on from FR997850.1 coordinate 8,644,273, forward strand.
CGACAAGTCTATTAAGTCCCTTTCCGTTTTAATATATTCTAAAACCAGTTAGTCTCCGTTTAGACTACGGTATTGCTATTTTACAACCGCAGGCAAGCCTATTAAAAAGTAGAACATCGGCTTGAGACATTCGATTGTAATTGTGTGGTCGCAGTGAGAGCGTGGATTAATTAGTTAGTGGTTGTAAGATAAGTGTAAGTTAATTTAAGAGTATATTTATTAAATGATTAAAAAGAGGTCCATTGAGGATCGCGGATAGTCCCTTAGTCGGTACTTACGACACCCATGAGATGAGACGGCGTGGTAACATATTGTATTCTTTTTCCGCCACCACACAGACAATGATATGATTATGATAAATAAAAAACAATAAGCAAATGCTAACATGTATCTATACTAAATTATAAAGAGGTAAAGTTTGTGTGTTTGTGAGTTTGTAACGTGGGAGGGAATAATCTCTAGATCTAACGAACCGATTTTGAAAATTATTTTTGTGTTGAATAGTTTATTTATCGGGGAGTGTCATAGGCTATATAATATCTCGCTATGACTAATAGGAGAGAAGCAGTACTGAAATATGTTTAAGAAAGGGACGCGTTTTTTTCGCCGTCCAACGAAGTGGGCACTGGTCATCTAACTATGTATATAAAGTATTGCTATGAGCGGTAATCGAAATGCAGAGCAGTCATGTTCTAAGACGGCTAGGGTAAAGAGATCCACAAATGGTAATCGCTGCGCTGGTTAAAGTATACTTTCGGAAACCAAAGTAGCCGGATATAAGCTTATAGATCTTCTAATCACATACAACAAGGAATTCATTCAAGTCACCTACATAACTGTCACTAAAGATATAAAAAAAAAATCCTTTACCGCTGTAAATGAGACCCAACCCTATACAAACCTGTACCTCACTGGGTCAACAGGCTAATGATGTTGAATGTCGATATCGATGTGTGTACATACTTGTCGAGTACTTATGTGAGAAGTTTTTTATTTAGCTGGTAGTCTCTCAAAGTTTGTTCCGTTCGGGATTAGGTCATGTGTTTGTTCTCATTTTTCTGTTGGGTGTTAAGTTTTTTTCATTGCACTTGATATCAGACTAGTTGAAGTTGTTGGGATTACTTTGAGTTTTTTCAGAGAAAGGAAATTTTATAATTTTATTTTATTAAGAATCGATTCGTAAGTTTTGGGTTGATAGCCAGGATGCCAAGTGTAAAATAATATATTTAAACTTATATTTATTTCCTTGGCTACATAGCTACTGAGGTTTTAATTTTGATATTTAACTCCAGAAGAAAACCCTTCGCCATTCAAGCTTATTTTAGGGGGACTTTTTATAGACATGCATTTCACTGACACCAACACGCCTGGGATTCGAAAAGAAAAGAGTATATATTATTTGAAAGCAACAAACATGTCAATAATAAAATACAGACCAATTAAAACTATGGAACGTAATACTTTTTTAATTAAGAAATCGTTGATACCAACTAATAACATACGCAATTGCGTAGACATCCTCCTTTAGGTTTTGTTTAAGACTTAAACAGAATCAAGGCATACTTCTCTTTTCGGAGTCTGTCCAAAAATATTTTCAAGGCATCCTCATCTTAATAGTCTTAAAAAAATCTGCTAGTCACAGCTAAATTCGTAGACGATTTAACATTACAAATAGCACACAAACCATTAAAGGGTAAAGTTCGTGGCATATTAGCCACTTATATAAAACACCTTGAGTATTTGCTGCGGTGGACGCACTCACAAATACCAACTGGCCATGCCTTGCTATTTAGATTGACCCGCTGTTAATGTGACCTCACATGCTTCGGGGGGTTTTCTCGGGTATCTTCGACATTGTTATTATGCATTTATTTTTTTGTAGTACATACTTAATTAGGCATATACTTGTCAAATATATCAGACGAAATTGAACTGAATTGCCAAAATTGCCTCAAAGGCAAAGCGATTGTGTTTGCGGCTGCCAAACACAAGGTCGTGGTTTCGAATTCCACGCAAGATATTTACTTGTGTGATCCAAAAATTATTGTCTTGATTCTTTGTGTCTGTAAAATTCCCAGCGATACAGGTCACATCTAATGAAGGAGTTAATTTTTCAATAAATATATATTATTAGTGCGATCCTCTCTGTAAAACGCAGGGCTCAAAAAGTAGTGGCGAAGATCTTTGTCCAGATGTGGGACTAAGAAGACTTTTTTTAAGAAGTCGTTAATGGTATAGAAACTCTCTTCTACTAACCATTTTCTGAGAGTATTAATACTACTACTAACCATTTGTCTTATTCTAATGTAATAACATGTCTGTGTGGGGACGGAGTAAGAATACAGTGTGTCACCACCCCATCTCATCCCATGGGTGTCGTAAAAACCGACTAAGGGACTATCCGTGAATATTATCCTTACGTAATGAAAAGAAGGAAAACTTAAAATTAAACCCTATACCAATCCGTTTGGACAGCGTGGTATAAGTAGGCCAAGTATCGCTCCGTCACTGGAGGAGGCCCGTCTCTGCAGTGGGACATTAATGGGCTGTTATGATGATTTATGATGAATGTAATAACAATACAAAGTACAACATAAACTCCACCCTAGAAACCTTTCTATAAACGTTACTAACTTTCGCTCATCTAAAAGTTAACTACAGAGTACTGTTTCAATCAGTATTGAATGAGTCAGGCAACACTCAGATTATAATTAAGCTTATATTCATTCCCCCTTACTCATAAACGCCACTTAAATTTTAGTCAATTGATTAGCCCAAATTCTTACGGTTTTGTTTGGCTAAATAATAAGGTTGATTTCTAATAAAAATCTCGCTAAACAGTGATTAAATTTTAGAGACTTTTATGAGTAAGGGGGATTATGTTTTGTAAGTAAAGGCTGATTTACTGTAGCGCTGTAATGTGTTAGTTACTTTCGTATGTTCATTGTCTAGCGTAATGTTAGAGTTAATGAACTTAACCTCAACGTTAGACGAAGTGGGTTAAGGTTGAAAATATAATAGTAATCCTTCTCACATAAACCCATTTAAGTGCATCTCCGTGTTTGGATGAAGTTCAATTTGTTCAGTTAATTCCTGTTCCTGTTGAAGATTTGTAGCCTTTTTAGGTAATTGAGGTTTATAAAGAATCTTTCTTATGAAACGCTTGTCAAATATAAAATCTATCCTTATATTTTAAATTTATATTTTAAACTCTAAATTGTCGGGACAGATATTTCTAAATAATAATTTAATAATTAACAATATCATCATCTCAGCCAAAACACGTCCATCGACAGACATCGGCCTACTCCAAACATTGTCACTTTTATCAATCCCATATCTTTAAATAATTAATTTAAACCTGTTAACGTATTTAATAAGCTTTTATAAACAAACAAGCTTTACAATACCAACTTGTACTAATACAAAAATTCACTATCATCCAGTACACTGCCATCTATCGCCAACGACGCAAACTTTTCTCTGATTAGTCCCGCTAATTAAAAAGGCCTGCAAGTAAAAGTCAATAAACTAATCAGTGTTTTGTGTGTTAAACAATTAAAAATTTTTAAATAAATAGTTAATTATTTGTTGAAGTAGGTCATGAGGTCTAGGGCCGAGTTTACCGCTATCTGAGATTTTTCTATCGATATTTGATTTCGTTTACTGTTAAGATGTTTATTTACATATTTATGTCTGTCTCTCTTTTAAATCTTTTTTTGTATTTGTAAAGAACGACTAAGGGAATGAATTTTGATATCATAGGTATTTAGGAAAAAAAGGAAGATTTGACTTAAAAATCCATACCTGATAGACTATGACCAGCGTGATATACCTAAATAGATCAAGTTAACAACATTGGATACCTACCCCCTTACTCATAAACGCCTCTTAAATTTTTGTCAACTGATTAGCTTAAAATTCTTACGGTTTTGTTTGGCATAAGGTTGGTTTTGCTAATAAAAATCTCGCTAAACAGTGACTAAATTTAAGAGGCGTTTATGAGTAAGGGGTTTAGTAGTTAACTTGATTAGTTATCTTATCTCGTTTAACTTTTCATTTAAAAAATCGACTCGATAACCAGAGCATTTTCAGTTTCAAATAAAAAAAGTGATCAAGAAATGCCTAAAACTCACTCCTTGACTCCCTAATTGCTTACCTCCAGCATTAGAGTCAATTTTTTTTTTCTTTTTGCTTGACGAAACATCATAACCGCCCATTAATGTCCTACTGCAGGGACGGGCCTTCTCCCGTGATGGAGGGATACTTGGCCAACTAATACCACACTGGCCAGACCGATAGGTATCGGGATTAATTTTAAGTTTTCCTTCTTTTTATTTCGTCACGGATAGTCCCTTAGTAGTTTTCTACGACACCCATGGGATGAGATGAATAAAAACATAATTCCTAATGTTTTTTTAAATCTCGTGACGAAACCCTACACGTTACAGAGATGAGTAAATACCTCATAATGATTAAACAGTCTCACCCGGTGTTGCTTTCACAACCTCAGATTAAAGGTCACGTTTGTATGTGTGCGTCTATACATAATTATGTGTCTATTTATAAGGCCTCTGTCTTGTATCAAGCGGGCTGCGGGGCGACGGCGAACGCGACGTGAGGTGATCAGGCACGAAACAAGCTTATCATAGATTACTTAACAGCGTTCATAGGGCTCACTAGCGCCACCAATTGAAAAAAAATATGTAATTCGCGAATACGATCAATAATGCAAAATGTTGTCTACTAAGTCTTTAGAAAAGGCAATAAAATATTTGTACAGCACACTATCAACACGTTAAACGCTTTTAAATTAGTTAAATTTCGCATCCGAAAATAATACGGCTTAAGTTAGTATATAGAGAAGTTTGCGCATGACAGGAACAAATAAAACACCCTCTCGACACGCCCCCCACCCCCTCCTTCTAAAATTGAACGCATATAACTTATAAGAGTAAGTGTCAACTAAGGCAGCCTATTTAAGGTTGTTGCAAAAAAAAAAAACAAAATGCCCAGGGGCCTTGAGAGCACGTGTCTTGTTCGTTTACATGCGGAAATTATTTTGATAACTAACTTCAACTCTTGAACTGGATTTGTTGTGGTTATTAAGAATATTTTTAGTATTAATTTGTATCTTTGTATTTTTAAATAATGGTGCATATGATTTTTTTTTATATTATGATATTGTTATAAATTATGTAATATTTTCATTCTATTTTTTGGACGATTAGATATTTAAATTATTACTAAAAATATTCTACACAAATGTATTTTTGTTCTGAATAAATGAGTTTTGACTTCAGCCATATACGCGCATCACGCGCTTCTAAGAACAAGCTTGTAAGCGCGAATAAAACGCTAGTCAAAAACCGCTTTAAGCCTATCCAATAGTGTATGAGTATGTGTGTGTGTGTGCGTATTAATAATACCAATGTTATCGACTTTCTAATTTTCGGACCATGTTTAAAACATATTTAAATATTGTTGACACCTGCGGTTTGCTAAGTATATTACGTTTTTTGTATTATGACGGCTTTCTCCTACTGAGGTAGGTAGGAGTGTAGGTGGCTAGTAGAATGATTGCGACATATATTCCGAATTCAGGAGGTTGATTGTTATCTTGACAGATTAAAATTGACTTTTAAACTGTTTTGTTATTTTTTACTACGTAATAATCATTGTAGTAAGTGCACCAATTAGATATTCATTATAGATAGATGTATCATACATAGGAAACCCCATCTCATCCCATGGGTGTCGTAAAAACTATCATCTTAACGAAATAAAAAGAAGGAAAATTTGAAATTAAACCCTGTACCAATCCGTCTGGCCAGCGTGGTATTAGTAGGCCAAATATCCCTCCGCCACGGGAGGAGGATCGTCCCTGCAGTGGGACATTGATGGGCTGTTATGATGATGATGATGACATAGGAAACACCCAGATCAATGTAAACATGTTCATACACAGAAAGTTTTATTTCAATTCACCTTTCGGAGACGTTTACTTAGCAGTCATCTGTACTAATAGTATAAAGAGGTACAGTTTGTGTGTTTGTGACGTTGTAAGGGGGTAATCTCTGGATCTAATAAACCAATTTAAAAAAATCTTTATCGGGGAGTGTCATATTAGGCTATATATTATCACGCTATGACTAATAGGAGTGGAGCAGTAATGAAATATGTTAAAAAAAGGACGCGTTTTTTTTGCCGCGTAACGAAGGCACGGGTTAGCTAGTGTATTATAAAGACCACTACGCCTCAAAAGTATTTAATAATATTTAAAAAGTAGGTCGCAATTACTAACTAATTGTTAACAATTTAAAATCGTTTCAAATATTTTTATTCTCAATTAAATCGCTCTCAATTAAAGGTTCTTAATGTTCTTATTATAGTGAGCGTGAGAAAGTGAATTTCAAGATTATATTATAATAATAAACCTCACACATTCACACAACGCCATCTAGTCTCAAACTAAGTTGAGCTTGTACTATGGGTACTCGAAAAGGGATAAACATACTTACATCCTTTTTTTTCGGTAAATACAACACATAGGTATAATAGGTACAGTCAGCCCCAAAAGTCGCTGAACACATTTTAAATTCCAAAACTGCTGAACACTAAAAGTGCCATAAGTCAGTGTCGTGGGTATTTCAGAAGTATCTGAACACTAGTATTTCAAAAGTAGCTGAACACTAGTGTTCCAAAAGTAGCTGAACACTAGTGTCTATTATGTTTACTCGTTGGAATAGATACATAATTTCAAAACAATTCACTGAGATTCGATAGCCTAGGGTATAGAACACTCGACTTTGATAAAGTAGACGTGCGTTCGAAACCGGGTTGTGCCAAGTATTTTTTTTGGTTTTTTATTTTTTATTTATTGTATTTTATCTCAAAAAAAACAAGTAACTTAAATTCACCGTCACTGTTCACAGGTATTTTAATAAAGTTAAAATATTATTTTTAATTTTTAATTGAAAATTAAATAGTATTTTTATTTAATTTTTAATTTAATGAAGAATGATCATTATGACTTTAAATTGTATGAGAAACATTTTCGGAGATTCGATGATATGAGTTGAAATGTTATGTTAGAAGAAGCGCTCCCTGTTGTGCGACATTGAACTTAATAGTTTTATGACATGCAACTAAAATTAAGTCTAGAGGTGATAAAGCCATTTAATTAATTAATTAATTAAATTATTTAATTTAATTGTCGAATATACATTTTTTTCGTAAACGAAGTCGCGGGTTACAGCTTGTATTGAATAATAATAGTAGAAAACAAACTAAGAAAAAATAAAAAAACACAAAAAGTAATCCGTTCTTCAGGATGGAACCAGAGCTGTTTTCTTTTCACCCAAGCTCTATACAAGCAAAGCTATCGTGTTGACAACTGTTTTGATGAAATTGTTAATGTAGTATTCCGCTTTGAAATTGGCTTGACTTTTGTCTACTGTCAAAATCACTCACTACAACTACACTGAAACTCGACCGCAGATGAGCGACGCAGCGGGCGACGTTGCCGTTCAGTCATGCGCGGCTCCCGTATACTGCACGAGTTGGCAACATCGATACTTCTGAAATACCCGCGACACTGACTTATGGCACTTTTAGTGTTCAGCAGTTTTGGAATTTAAATGTGTTCAGCGACTTTTGGGGCTGACTGTACACCCAGCTTAATGCAAACAGTCATGTTTATAACACATCAAGTTTTGCATTGACCGGGAATGGACCCCGAGACTTACGTAGCAGCCATGTAACCTACACAACCACTATGCCACATATCAAGCTTACCATAACATAAATAAGTAGGTCGATATTTGTAAGTAATTTTAAACAATTTCAAAAGAAGGAAAACTTGAAATTAAACCCTATACCAATCCGTCTGGCCAGCATGGTATTAGTAGGCCAAGTATCCCTCCGTCACGGGAGGAGGCCCGTCCCTGCAGTGGGACATTAATGGGCTGTTATGATGAAAATATATTCATTTTCAATTAAATCGCTCTCAATTAAAGGTTCTTAATGTTCTTATTATATTAGTGAGCGAGAGAAAGTGAATTTCAAGATTATATTTTATTTGTTTGGTTACCTCAGAGAGAGCGGTGTGATGTGAGAAAAAATAATATAATAAATTAAATCTGTTTAGAAAAGTATAATGTGTCCATTTTCTATTTATCATAGTTATGTAATTTTCTTTCTTTTTTGACGTTTGATGGTCCCACGCTTGTCCATAACCAGATGCAGTATAATGCCATGTTTAGTTAAAGACTTTACACCATTAGAAACTGAAAATGTAATGTTATAAATATAGCGACTGTAACCCTCTACCTTAATTTAGATCGTAATGCTTATATGCTGCAAGTGTACCTATATTAATGGCGAATTTATTAGGCTAAGCAAAGCTGTTACAACAAGTCATAACAGCCCTTTAATGTCCCACTGCAGGGACGGGCCTCCTCCCATGTCAGAGGAATACTTGGCCTACTAATACCACGCTTGCCAGAAGTATTGGTATAGGGTTTAATTTTAAGTTTTCCTTCTTTCTATATAAAGGTAATATTCACAGATAGACCCTTAGTCGGTTTCTACGACACCCATGGGATGTGATGGGGTGGTGACATATTGTATTCTTACTCCGTCACCACAGGGATAGCATCTACTATACAATTTACTTGTAGTATATAGAGTATATTTTTCTTGTTTCTTCAAAAAAACCCATTCCAAATCGACACAAATTTGCAGCTTCCGTGGCAGTCAGATACATAATTCCTATGTCACAAGTATGTCAGAAACAGGAAGAATAAACAAGGAATGGTAGAAACAACTTTTTTACACAGAAACGAAGGTTTTATTCTGCAAACTCGTTTTTTTAAATACATTTTTGACCGTATACATGGCCAGTACTTAATGAAAGGATTTTTTTTTAATTACATAAGGAAACAAAAAAGCAGCTTATTCTTAGCAGAGTTTGTGAATTTAAGGTTTTTAAAGTAGGAGGAGATTTTTCTAGAAAGGTAGATTGTTCTCAAAGTATTCCAAAGTAATTACTCAAAGTTCTCAATGAGAAAATAAACTACATTTAAGACCATTTTTAAATTACATCAGAGTATTGGTTTAAAAGAATAAGTAAACAATACAAACAATCGACCACCTGATGGAGAGCTATACGCTTATCTTCATAAAGATAAGCTCCTTTATATAGCTAGATAAAGTTCAAAGTACTTCTGCACTGCGCTCGTTACTCTAAGACAAGTCGTTAAGTCTTATAAGTACCTTTGTACTGTAGTAGTAACTATACGACGCTGGTCAGACGTTTGATGTAGGTTAGTGGCAAGTAGGATGAAATGGTGGTGGCACTAAGCATTCTTTCTCCATCACTGCACCTGAAAGCTAGAAGCCAGGTATGCACTAAGATTGCAGTAACATACCTATTTCAATATTTTCTACGAGTATATGTCTGTATTTACAAAAGTTCTAGTTCCTATAGTACAAACTATACTTAGTTTGGGACTAGATGGCGTTGGGCGTAATATTATCATTATTTCTTTCGTTCCATTCTCTCATTCCATCTATTAAAATGTGAAGGAGACCAGGAAATAATTGAGCTAACATGACAAAATGTAATTTTCTACTAAGTACTTAATATTAAGACTCTTTAGAGGTCATTTTAAATATTAAAAAGTAATAAATAAGGAAGTTAATTTATCTGTAACGCTTGTTAAAACGATTTGATTTGTATTTTATTGAACTAGAGTAAATTTAATTGGGTTATTGCTTTATATCCGGTTCTGTAAATTAATAAATTATTGAATTATTTAGGTTAAAATAATCAAGATTATGATTAAGATTGTAATTAAACAAGATTATTTTTATCGTGGGACCTGTATGACTACGGTGTTGTTCGCTTAACACTATGTAAAAGGTTCTCACAGGGCGAAAAGCGGGTTGCGAAGTGGTTGTTAGTAAGGGTTGTAGTACTTGCCGCTCAATAGTCTCTTTCTAGCGCTCACGGGAAAAAGACATGAGCTTATGTATGTATTTTTAACTGGCTGCAGACCATTGTCTAAAAGTAGAAAACTTAAGTTGGTAGGTGCAATAACGACAACTATCACAGAGACATCTCTGAACATGTATCTTCCATCGGTCATGATAAAGTCTATCTCGTTCCTCATCACAGTATCGGGGCTTTGCCATGTCCCCTTTCTATGTGGTTTCTTCTTTATATAGGACAGTTCCTATGATTAAACAAAACATCAAGAGAGGGGTGAATAGGTTATTGAAGGGTCGGCAACGCGCGTGTTTTTCTGGTGTTGCAGATGTCCTTAGGCTACGGGTACTTACTATCTGGTGGACCCTGGCTTGTTTGCCACCAATGAGGTATTAAAAAAAATTATAATTTTTAACATGTATTTATATTAATCCGCACATATAAACACCGGCAGGAGTTCTGTCCCAGCAGTGGGTCATAAATAGGATGTTTTAGTAACTAATTTATGGCAATATTTACAAAAAAAAATAAAGTCAAATGTTCCAGTTATTAACCTTAATGAGTAAACCTTCGATCTAATGGTTGTTATGTTCTTGACCGTCATTTTATTTATATGTTAAACTTGTAATGGCGTGTTTAATAGTAGTATTACAAAATTAAATACATTTGTGATTGCATGCGATTACATTTTTGTATGTTATTGAATGTTTTGTCTGTGTCGTGTCGTTAAAATCTAGTTAAGAAAAAGAAATACGACCTCTGTGGCGTTGTGTATGCTGTATGTTCAGGCTTCCTCTAAATATTGCTACTTTACGCAGTTCTGGAAAAAAGGCGTTCATGTATTTTAGTCATAGTATATTTTATATACAAATCTATGAAACCTTTCCAAGTTAACAAACAAACTAACGTAACTTTCCCTTTACACAATACAGCTTACAAAATATCGAACAGTGTGTGTAATTAAATAGCATCTTACACATCGGCATACCTTAACTACTGTGCCCACTCTACCGTGGACTTAGTAGACTAACTAAGTTTAGTTAGTCTTAGCCATGTAGTTACATGGCGTGGGAATTATATACTTAATTTGTCATGAATACTAATTTTAATTTTAAATCTTTAAATGAATTATTTAGTTTGGTGGTAAAGTTGTAGTGTATACGGTTGCTGTCAATGAGTTTGTGGGTTCGAATACGCAAGACAATTATTTGTGTGATTAACCAATGATTGTTTAGTGTTTGGTTTTAAATTGTCTATTAATTTCGTGACTTAATCTATATGATGAATGGCTATATTAAAAAAATAATTTAAAAAAAAAAAATGTTTTCACAAGAAGTTGTTTTTAAAAAGACTTACAAGCTTGTGCAAAAGTGCAAAGCTGTGGCTGTTTGTTGTGCAGTTTTTACTCTTCTAGGTTTAGGAATCTGTGATAAAGCTTATTAAACTTTAAACTAGGTAATGTTAAATAGAATAAAATTGGCATCAATAAGCTATAACTTAATTATTGAAATATTAATAAATAGAGTTAGTTGACACAAAACACACTAAAAATAAATAGAAAATTCCTACGCAAGAAAGTTATAATCCTTTTTAAATGTGTTTATTTTACTAAACGGTAAATATTCCGAAACACAGTAGGTATATAATATATTATGAGGAAATTGTGAGTCGAAGGTGCGGAGTGAAAGTGAAATTCCGAAGTAAAATAACCCTAACTATAGGAATGCGAATCTTCACTTCTCTTCTTACTTGGCGTGATAATTGTTCTTGTATTTTCACTTTCGTTTAGTTTAGATACGATAATTTATTATGCATGATCGTTTTATGGTGTATTGTTTTTTGATTGATTGCTTTTTCGTTTTTTTTAAAGTAATAAACTAATAATAATAATTAATATTCCTCACACATTTACACAACGCCATCTAGTCCCAAACTAAGCAATAATATACTGTCAGTTTTTTCGTATAGTTACTTAGAGATTTTTTTTATTTCATCATAACAGCCTATTAATGTCCCACTGCAGGGACGGGCCTTCTCCCGTGATATTATTATTATTTTATTTAGTAAGTTGGTAAAGAATGACGACTATGAGAGTTAGCTGATGTATTTTTAAAAAAAAAGAGATTTGTTTTTATTTACTAAACATTCGTTAATTGTTTAACCGGAAAATATGTACTTTAGAATCTTTAGACATTAAGAAATTTTCCACATGGATGTCATTGCAAAAAGTTGATGCATTATCGTCATTTCCCATCATCATCATCATCATCATATCAGCCAATCGCTGAAAACCAGCGCTGGGCGTCATACGCGCAGCTTATGCTGAGCTGGTGACCCTTTCTGACAAACCTACACATGAGGCACCTACTTGCTTTTTTATTTTTTGTTAGTTAACATGATAAATGTTCATTGTACTGAAGTGTGGCTATGCCAGAATAAATGGATTTTCTTTCTTTCTTTTCTTTCAATCGACGTCCTCTGCTGGACATAGGCCTCCTCTAAGTATTATACATTTCCCTAATGTATCTATTATTAAGGGTGCAACTACAGCTTCAGAAGCAAGTTTTCTTCTAAACATACATAAATATGAAAGAAATTTTTCCAAAAAAAAAATGTAAAATAAGTCAAAAGACGTCACAGAGCCTTATTTCTATATTTATTTTCTAGGTAAAATTAGAATCTTTTCATGTACCAGTATAAGCCGTCTCTGCAGTGGGACAATAGATAAAGGCATTCTAATTTTCTAGTCGTATTGTTTATACTACCACTAGTGTTACGAGATCTAAGCATATTTGAGATACCACACGATAAAATAGAAAGTTAAAGTACTTATATCATTTGCATGTATTGACAAATACTTTAAGTTAATGCACACAGCACCCAATGTGTAGGAGTGAATGTAATAAATGAATGAATGAATGGTTGGATGAAAAGTTGTGGAGTGAATTCACTGTAGAGAGCTTTTGAATAATTCGCTCTGGGGATTGATTAGTTCCAAACTAAACAGAGCTTAGAGATTTTACCACGGATATTTTTTTTTTGGTAATACATTCTTATTATACATGGAAAAAACCCAGACAAATGCAAAAAAATAAATGTTCTTTCATACAAGGATATCCTTTTACATAGAGCAGGAATCGTACCCGAGATTTCTACGTAACAGCAGCTCATGGGGTGAGATGGGGTGGTGACATATTGTATTCTTACTCCGTCACCACACGGATCTGTTATCTAGTTATACACAAATTCTTTCGTTCTATTTTCTTTCTATTCTTTCTTCTAACAAAGTACACATGACACCCACACAAAATAATAAGTAAGTACGTATATTAACGAGCCTATAAACAGACGGACAAAACTTTCACTCATTAAACGTTATATATAATTAACGTATAGTTATATAACAAATTGTTACATTAAAAACTTATTTATCATAATTATGTACAGTGATTGTATTTATATAGAGGTATTTTATTTTCTTGGACAACACGTGTGTATAGCATAATAATATGCTGAACTAACGTTTTTTGTAGTAAAAAATGATTAATGAATGGAAGATTGTAGACGAAGTAAAGCAGGTTTTTAGATTAAGCCTCCGTAGTCTGTGCCTATCCTCATGGGAGTAAGGGGTGAGTATATGTATGAAAGATGATGAATAGGTATACGAACGGTGACTGAAAATGTTTTAAAATGTTTTTACCCAGTTTATAGTCATGTGAGAATTTGGAAGATTCATAGATTTCAGCAATTTTTTTACCACCACGTTTTGTTTGTTTTCGTAGAAATTATATCAGGGAACTTACTCGTAATCGGCATTTACTTACGGGATACGATGGATGTCCATATATTCTTATTCCACCACCTCACAAAAAGAAATATTTTTTACTAACCTTATGTTTTTTTGTTACAGGTAAATATCACACAGTATTACACGACATTGGTAATTTAAATTAGTTTCCAGCCTTCTTTTCTGCCACATTTACGTAAGTACTCTATGAGCTGTCCTTCTTAAAACGAGATTTAAAGAGAGCCATTCTAAGGTAGGCAGTTCCTGCCATGTGTTTTGCGCGGAGTTTACCACGTACCAGCTGGGGTTACTCATCTACCATAAACGCAATAAAAAAATCTTTTACCAATAATACATAACGTCATAATGTCCATTGCGGAGTTAGTTTCACAAGATGTAGCTTGTATAGTTCATCTCGCACGTCATCGCGCAATAGTCCTTCAATTTTGTAAACTATTGCTTAACATCGATTTTATTAACATATGGAGATGTTTTTGTTTTAAAATATAATGCAATGTTATCGTAACTGTCATCATATTGGTGTAGGTGCCACAAAAAATAATTTGATCTACATATATTATTTATAATGTATAACTCCGTGTGGTGACGGAGTAAGAATACAATATGACACCACCCCATCTCATCCCATGGGTGTCGTAAAAACCGACTAAGGGAATACCGTAAATATTATCTTTACGAAATAAAAAGAAGGAAAACTAGAAATTAAACCCTATAACAATCCGTCTGGCCAGCGTAGTATTAGTAGGCCAAATATTATCCCTCCGTCTCGGGAGGAGATCCGTCCCTGCAGTGGGACATTAATGGGCTGTTATGATGATGCAATAAATACTTGTCATATAACATCGAGTAAGGAAATTATTTACTTGTAATACGCCTACTAGTTTAACTACCTTTCCATCTGGTTATTTCTTAATATACAGGTAAGCTATATATTGTTATACGAAAATGTAGCTTATTACAAGGGAATAAGGTATACGGAGGTTTAGGTTGACATATTGACAAAATTTATTGCTAGGAGTAAGTTTCTCTCAATACGAGGTTTGGTCCAAATTGCAAAATAATTATCTTTTCTATTTTTGAGGTCGCTGGATTGACCCTAGACGCTGTTTGTGCACAAATGATTATTTATTTATTTTTATTTATTTAAGCTTTAATACAATGATGTATACAGGCGGACTTAATGCCTAAGGCATTCTCTTCCAGTCAACCTTGGGTGATGCAGAGATAAATGTGGTAGGTATTAAAACGGGTGCAATGAAAGAACAAAAAAAAGAAAATAGATAAATATATATTTATATTTATATATATATATATATATAGGTATATATACAACGTAAACGTACATCTAATTCATGCACAAATATATATCTTATGAATACATAAACAATATACAAATACATAAGTAATAAACACATTATTATATACGAGTATATCAATATAGTCCAATGATATATTAACCATTTTTGCTACGGTTTACTGAGCAAAAGTTGACGAACTTTGCTCTTGAACACTTGGCGGCTTGTGGACATCCTGACTTCAAGAGGCAGGGCATTCCAAAGAAGAATAGATTGAATAGGGAAAGAAGAATGAATGAAGTCAGTGTTGTGAGAGGGACATAATAGAACAAGATTATGAGAAGATCTCAGATTAAGGTTGTGAGTAGAACAGAGGTACTGGAAGTAGTAAGTTAAATAGGCAGGGGGAGTAGGAGAAGTGAGAAAGGAGTAGAGAGTGGTAAGGGCACGCATGCTGCGTCGCTGACGAATGGGTAACCATTGCAGCTCAGAGCGAGGAGCAGACACATGGTCATACTTACGGAGATTATATACAAAACGAATGCAGTTATTGAGAAGCCGGTCGAGTTTGTTGAGAAGATCTGCATTCAGGTCATAGTAGCACACATCACCATAGTCAACAATAGGAAAGATTAAATTCTGCACAAGCATTGCCTTGGTTTGCATAGGTAGAAAATGTTTTAGACGGTAAAAAGCTCTAAGAATACCCGTGACTTTACTATCATAAGACTGTTTATGTCAGATTAATATATTATTATGTTTTTAAGTCCTTGCAAGGCTTGATAAGATATTAGAAAGAAAAATAACATTTCGCTGAATATTACTTGTAGTATTATTAGTTGGTTGTCTAGTACCCGTAATATAAATAAGCTTTGCTTAGTTTGAGGCTAAATCTAAATGTGTGTAAAGAATATTATTTTATTTCTTATCAAACGAGTTTGCAAATTACTTGAATATTCTAGAATATTTTAACACTTAGTTATTTATATCTCTTATTATCTACTATTAACCTAAATACCTAACGCGAAAACGTACCTATGTTGATAAACAAAATTATATTCGCGTTAAATCCCTATAACATTAAAATACCTCTATGGGTTAGTTAATGTTATACTTAGGTAGTTTGAAGCATTGGGGTGAGGCATATTTTTAACGACCTCTGTATCATAGTGGTTTTGTCATTGGGTGCTAGAAGGTCACGTGTTCGATTCCCTCTCAATGTAAATCTTTGTGTGGATGAACATGATTGTTTGCACGGGTCTAGTAGTTTTCTATGTATTTACAAAAAATGTATAGAGGTATATAGGTTCATCCGTTCTCTAGTATAGTACAATACAAGCTCTGCTTAGTTTGGGGCTAGACGACTATGGGTTAATTTGCAAAAAAAAAAAAAACCTCCTAATTAAGATCCTGGATCGTAAGAAGACGGCAATAGCTCGTTTGTAACTGCCTTTCAAGTGCGATCCACAAATATTTGTCATGATTCTAGTTTCTATTCTGATGTTCTTTGTGTCCATCAAATTGATGTTTGTAACGTCCCCGCAAAAAATAATACAAAAAAAAACAATTTTTTTTTTAAATACGTAAAAAATAATAGTAATTTCAATCCTCGGATAGTTATATTGAAAGGAGAATGAAACCTTCACTAAGAGTTTTGGGCCAAGATTAAACAGAAATGAGAGTATTATCAATTTATAGCTTCACACTTATTAGTCTCGTGCTAAATCTTTTGTTAGTTTTGGCAATCTGAAATCCAAGATAATTTTTTTTTTGAAGGAGATGGAAACTTCTGGGCTAAAGCCTGTACATTACTGTACAGAGTAAGGATATGCCCTAAAATCTTTTCTATTTTTTCCAAGTTACAAGCTTAATAAAATTGAGTAATTTTATTATTATTTTATTAAAAAATAGAAAAGATTTTTAGGGCATATCCTTACTCTGTACAGTAATGTACAGGCTTTAGCCCAGAAGTTTCCATCTCCTTTGGTTGCTAGGTCAAAGACTACACGGTAAGTGGTCAACGGTATTTTACTATTGCATAATAATACGTAATTCGGTTTGTTTGTCATACATTAACTTTTCATGTAGTGTTATGAAATCTATGAAAATTATGTAATGTTGTTGAAGCCTTTTTGGCTTCAATGTTGACTTAGGTAAGTAATAGCAAGCCAGCCTATTAGTTTGATTTATTTAGTATTTTCCTACTCTAGATATTATGACAATTTGAATTTTTGGGACTTAATGAAGTTGTGCCATTCCAATTTAGAACAACAATCTGTAAATAGCACAAACTATTCTTTTTCATTTTGTTAAATATGGCTTCATCATTAACTTATGATTCTGCCAAGCTCAAGGTGGAGAGGAAGCACAAAGGGAGGAATAGTCCTCCGTGAGATTCAAACGCTCGACCTTGCTACTACTGCCATATAAAATAAACCCACCTGTAAAGTTTACCGAAAACAGAATTAGATAATTCTCAAGGTCCCCAAAAGTTTCTTAGCAATGACAATATAACAAGTGAATTTAACATTCATTCATAGAAAGATAGAAAGAAATTTGTCAAAGAAACGTATTGTCCCACTTAATCAAGTGTTAACAACCTTTGTACAACAAGTTCACCGCCATCTATCGTAAAGTGACGAAACATAACTTTCTCCGGAGAAAGTAATCGTACATCTTCGATTTTTAAATTCTATGGTTGTTTTTTTTTTATCTTGTTTGCATTCCTTTCTTGTATAATGGAGTGATTTGTTACGTGCGTGAAAGAGATGGGTGTATTTTTGTTGTGTCCGTGTGTGATGGAATTTATAGGAGTTCTAATTTTGATGTTTGAAATATTTATGGTTTCTTTTGTTTTAGTTAACTTTTTAAAATTGGTATCTTTTTTAAATAAAGTGTACGAAACTCCTTTTTAAATTATTTGGCAGTTGTTTTTTTAGAAAGTATTTTTTGAATTTATTTTTATTTATTACGCTGGGAATATGGTTTAGTATAAAGGTGCTTAGTAGTTTAGTATTTTCATATCTCTATTTATTGAAATGTATACCTAAAAAAAATATTCTTAAATACATAGGTCAATAAATGACTCAGTTCTAAGCTAAAGAACTTAAAGACGTACAATTAAATTGACAACCTCTTTTTTAATATGAAGTCGGTTAAAAACCCACTACAAGGTACCTTCACATAACCGTAAAATTTAACGATAAAAAACACAAAAGAGTATTAAGACGATTCAACTAAGTATGAGAATAATACTTTCATTTATGAAAACCGTAATATTTAATTAATACCTAATTGTTTCATTTAAATGTATCTACCTCCGTGGATTTTGTTCCCAGCATCATTTAATTTTGTTTTAAAACTTTCACTCGTAAACATTTATTTTACTATTTATGTATAGTATTTTTATTCTCAGTGTTTTGACGGATTAAGAACACACATTATCATCATCTCGACTCGGTTGCTATAAAAGTCGACTAACTTAAGTTCTCCGCGTAGTGACGGAGTAAGAATACAATATGTCACTACCCCATCTCATGCCATGGGTGTCGTAAAAACCGACCAAGGGACTATCCGTGAATACTATTACGTAATAAAAAGAAGGAAAACTTGAAATTAAACCCTATAGCAATCCGTCTGGCCAGCGTGGTATTAGTAAGCCAAGTATCCCTCCGTCACGGGAGGAGGCCTGTCCCTGCAGTGGGACATTAGTTATGATTCAAATAAGCCTCACTGCACAGTGCCACATAAATTATCTGGTTAATGATAAATAAATTACTTTTTTTGATATAAGTAATAAAACTACTAATCTTTAAACTAAATCGATTATTGAATACAAAAATATAATTTCGCACTACATTAATTTTATAATTTGAGTAGAACATTGGTTTCATGCTTTTACTTGGACTTTCTGGCACCATTTAAGTGACCTCAATCACTTTATTCAATACTAGCTGACCCGTGCCCACTTCGTTGGGCGGCAAAAAAACGCGTCCCTTTTTGAAACATATTTCATTTCTGCTCCACTACTATTAGTCATAGCGTGATAATATATATAGCCTATGACACTCCCCGATAAATGGACTATTCAATACAGAAAGAATTTTTAAAATCGGTTTAGTAGATCCAGAGATTACCCCCTACAACGTCACAAACACACAAACTTTACCTCTTTATAATATTAGTATAGACAAGCTCACAGTTCTGCTTTACGACCAAATAGGCATTCCCTATTCTATATCTGTTCAAATCATTCAACGCCATCTAGTCTTAAACTAAGCAGAGATTTTGCAAAGCGTCCTAAACAACCAACAAACAAACTTACATACATTTTGTAAAGATTATAACATAAAAACTCTCAGTTATAATTCAAGTTCATGCCTACTAAGATTTGCATTGAGCGGTAACTGAATCTGAGACCTCTGTGTTCCACTCATGTGCAATAACTACTGCGCTACAACGACTGTCATAACATAACATAACATTGTCCGGTTATTTATAATCACATAATGTATATATTTTATCTTCACGACAAGTTCTATAAAAGGTGAGCAGAAGTTTCTAATGTCACCGGTTAAGATTTCTACACATTTCCTGCTTAAAGGTACTCTTTCCTTTACATGCAGGTTTTGTTTGTATGTATGTACATATACTGGGAATTGCTATAACATAAACTATGTTTAATTATCTACTTTCCGTGTGGTGTCGGAGTAAGAATGCAATATGTCACCACCCCATCTCATCCCATGGCTGTCGTAAAAACCGACAAAGGGACTATCCATAAATATTATCTTTATGTAATAAAAAGAACAAGAAGAAATTAAACCCTGTGTGAAGTGAAATATAAAATTTTGTTAAACTTGACAAAAACCCTTTAACAATTCTTCTGGCCAGGGTGGTATTAGTATTACCCATTCCGTGTATAGAGGGAACCCATCCCGGCCGTACCACATATTCCTTAATACACAACAAACAACTTATTGTTTGTTGTGTATTAAGGAATATGTTGACATGAAGAGTATAAGTACCCATGAGAATGGTATAAGTACCAGTCATACAAATAAGCGTCAGAATATAAACAAAACATTACTAATTTAGGTCATATTTAGCCGTAGACAAATTCTCATGGTTTTCTAGGTTAAGTACATGAAAGAACAGTTATGTTTACACAGTTTACCTATCTTAAATGTCACATTACGATGCTATTAAAAAGTTTTACTTTTTTAAATAGTTATTTTAGCCTGTAAAAAGAGTGGAGTTCATAGAGTCGCGGGTTCGAATCGCACACAGGACTATTGGCAAATTAAAATGAAGTAAAATGTCCTATCTTTGATGAATTATGTACGTTTAGTTTATTGTTTGTGTCCGTCAATTGCCAGTTTGTAAGAGTAATTAATAAATAAGACTTGAAAAAAAATGTTCCTTTACTTTTAACTACAATCCGTTACCTTCTATTCGAGCTTTTCATCAGGTTCGCTGTGAACATATTGCCATGTCTTTAAGTAAATATTTCTCTACTTACTCAAATACACAGATTGATAGACAAATTACCCTGCTTTGCATCACACAGCCAAGTAAAAAGGGAATCGATACCTAATGTTCTATTACCACACGAAGCCTTATAAATCTAGATCTAAGTAATTTGGTTGCAATTAAATTGTCCCAATGCAACATGTCACCTTGAAAGTACTAAGTATCAATGTGGCCTTACTATGCCTTTGTAACTGTATAGCGGAGATGTCGACGACCTTATAAGGACGTCAAGTATCTCAGTTCGATTGTCGTTTGATGTATATCATTAATCTTTTATTTATGTGACAGAATGGGTTTATTTAGGACACGTTAACACAACGGTATTTAGTACCAAGCTAATCAGAGTTTGTACTATGAGAATGGCTGCTTGTACTATTACACTATATTCAATTTTGATTATCCAATATTGGGTTATGCTCCGTAGTACCCCTGGTTAATACCACCAGTGGTGGGACGGGTAAAATAGGAATGCTCCGTATGTATTTAGTGACTTTCGCTAGGTATAGAAAAACTGATAAATGTTAGAACCATATTTTTTTATTTTATTTTATTTATTTAGCACACCAACAGTATAATTGTCAAGAAATATAACATAAAATTACATAGGTATTAGTAATACGCTTAGTTTAGTAATTAATCTAGAGAATCTAATGGCTTTGGCAGAATGCGCAAATAAATACAGCTTCAGAAAAAAAGATAACGGGTGAAAGTCTTGAAATGATTTTACTTCATCATAATCATAACAGCCCATTAATGTCCCACTGCAGGGACGGGCCTCCTCCCATGACGGAGAGATAGTTGCCCTGCTAATACCACGCTGGCCAGACGGATTGGTATACGGTTGAATTTCAAGTTTTTCCTTTTTATTTCGGAAAGATAATATTCACAATCTCTTAGTCGGTTTTTACGATACCCATGGGATAAGATGGGGTGGTGACATATTGTATTCTTACTCTGTCACCACACGGATTTCACTTAGCTTGTGATTAATGTAAGCCGGGAGATCCCCAAACTTAATATGCATGTGTAAATCGTTTGAGGGACTTTTCGCTCGAGTGTGGTGGTAGCTAATAAAGCATCCATTAGTTGACCCATCGTCACCAAGATGACCTGCCTCTGTCCACCTCAAAAGATGAAATATTGTCCTTAGACCATCGGTCACCTTTTGCGACCGTCAAGGAATAGGAAGGCATAGGACCGCACAAGGTTGCAATATTTGGAGGAGGCCTATATCCTGCAGTTGACATCAATTGACTGATATGATGAGGATGATGATGAAGAAATAGAAAGGGCAGGCGAGTTGTATTAAAAGACCATACGGCTAATGATTTTATCATTAATTGGTACTTTATTGGATGATAGCTTAAAAAAATAAATATACAACCTTATCATTCAATGTCAATGGTTCAGTAGTTATTTAATGAAGTCATAGTAATGGGGTCAGCGTTCTGCTTTCTAGCAAATGGTGCGTGTTCGGTTCCGTTTGACAACCTTTAATGATCGCTCGGTTTTTGCTTTAAAGGCTGAGTCTTAAGTTTGCAATGCCTTATTAGCCTTATATAGTGTTAAGGAATAGGTTAAGAACAATAAAATACCCATCCCCTCACATTACGACAAGCTTGCTGATTATATTAACCTATTCCCTGTCCCATGTACCACATATGATACATACCCATTGTTTTACTATTGTGTCTACAGGCGGGACTAGCAATTTGTTAAACTCACTACTACTTAATCAAATATGCGTGTTCATGCACAGTATTTGAAGGTATACTCAAATAAAATGTATATTTTTTGTCTAGGCTAAGGTATGGTTTCAAATCTTTTAGAACTGGTGGCCTTAGATTTAAGTGTTCCCCATTTTCACCCTTTTTTAAAATATAGTATTTTAACAAAAAACTGCCTCGTAGTCAAAACGGTCATGTATATGCCTTGCCGTTCACGAGGTAGCGTGTTCAAATCTCACGCAATGTAATTGTTTGTGTGTTTTTACAAACTATTGTCTGGCCTGGATGATTTTTGTGTCCGTTAATTTTGGCTAGATCCGTATTGTCTTTAATGAAAACACTGAGACATTTTGTCTGTTAAATCCTCTCGATATATTTATACCTATCCTTGCAGAAAGACAATAACACCGCTTTTAATACATAACACACAATAACTTCCTTAACAAAAACACAGTAAGTATTTCAACAAAAAAAAACTGTTAGTAAACAACTTTCATTGTTTACTTACAGTAATTATTAAAACGTATATCACGAGATACTAACTCGTCTTGCGTGTTTAGTCTTATTTTCATTACCATTCTATTGTATAATATCGTATGTGAGATATAGAATTTTAGTTTAGTTGTTTCCGCTTTGGTTAGTGTAATGATGTGTATTAAAATGTTATGTTACGTCCGGTGTCAACACCTCAAATTAGCCTAGTGTTTCGTAAAATTAGGACAACTTTCGCTCATATGTCTGTAGGTACTTAAAACCCTTTAAGTACTAATCTTTCGAGCCACGTGATAAAGATTAGGGTAGTTTTTCTACTTCCCTGAAGTGAGAATATAATATACGGTATCATTTATAATAAATGTAAATAAATTAATATTCCTCACACATTCACACAAAAAATACACACAATAAATATTTGTAAATACATACATATTATACATAGAAAACACCCAGGCCAATGTAAACAATCATGTTCATGCACGAAGATTTGCATTGAGCGGGAATCGAACCCGAGACCTCTGAGTAGCAGCCATGTAATATACCGACTGCGCCACAGAGGTTGTCAATCAACAAAAAAATCAAATCAAATCCGCGACATCATGCCTAGCCTCTTTCATGATCACCACGTCACCAAGGCCTAAGATGGACACTTAAATAGACCTATAAATCGATATATATTAAAGTTTGTCCGTCCGTTAGCTGTGCCGTTAACACCGGTACTCAGAGACTAAGCGCTATGGATTGATAGTACGACATAATACCATGTTATATTTTGTACAGTAACGTAAACATTTAACGGACTCCTACATCATAACAGCCCATTAATGTCCCACTGCAGGGACGGGCCTCCTCCCGTGACGAAGGGGTACTTGGCCTACTAATACCACGCTGGCCAGACGGATTGGTATAGGGTTCAATTTCAAGTTTTCCTTCTTTTTTTTTGACCTCCTACAGTTTGATACCAAAATCTTAACTTTGGTCAGCAAAAGCACTTGAGTATGGCATTCTGGTAAAGTCCTGGGATAAGCCAAATAGTCAAGGGTCTAAGGTGAATTCTGTGACAAAAACAATTCCTGTACAAGGATCATGCCCTGTCGCAGGTCTTTTTACAGACAGGAAATTAACGAATACAAAGAACGCCCAGTCTCGAACCATTTGTGGGACGCACAAATTATTATCTTGCATGGAATTCGAACCCGCGATCTCGTGTAGTTGTTATATAATTACTATAGCTTATGACCAAAGCGACATTGTTCGTTCTAGTTTATCGAGTAGGATTTAAAAGGAATATTCTTCGCACCAACTCACACGGTATACACAGTAACTATACCTTATTATTTTTATTGTCAAGTCAATGTTTTTCTAGTTTTAAGTCTGTGGTCTTTACGGATGTTTGTTTACCCTTGGTACCAATTAGTACAAGACCCTTTTTGGTACTTCACAATCACTATTTTCATTAATTTAAATAAACAAAATATGTACTTAAAATTCCAGACCTCTTTTTATAAAGAATCCTGTACAAACAGTAATTTAAATTTCTACCTCATGACCTTGATTTACAAATCGAAAGTAGTCTTAGCCGGACACTGACCAAGCACGTGTGACCTGACACTCGATTATGTACCGTATGTGTAAGGAAACAAGGCCGAATTTCCTGCATGTGATGTGTTAAGTGACACTTTGCACCGTGTTCCGCCATCGTATTGGAATCAATGAGGTGGAAATAACATGACTTACTTCTTTTACGAGAGATTTAGGTGTGTCAATGTACTTATTAGGCTTATGATATCATCATATCAGCTAAAGCTTTAGTGATGCTACATTCGCAAAAGCGGCTCCCATCTATCAGGTCGGTTGCGGATTCGATATCCACGCAGAACAATTCTTTGTATGATCCACAAATTAGTGTCCTGAGTTTGGATGTTCTCTGTGTCAGTTAGATTGATGTTTGTAAAGTCCCCGCGACACAGGGCTTAATCCCTAGTAGTCTACAAAAAAAAATGTCTACACTGTGGGACAATACCAAAATTTACATTACATAATAATATGCGCGGTCATAGTTGTCAGCTACTTAATATTTGTGCCCAGAGACTATATTTTTCATTATCTCAGATTCAAGCTGACTGACAATGAGACTAAAGTCAGTGTAACCTGCGCCAAAACAACAAGCAAAAGAAAGCTAAATATTTAGCATGCCACGTTAATCTCCCGTTAATTATATCTGTCTATGGACGTCCATGGATATAGGGTTCCTCCATACATTTTCACCCTGCATGGTCCCGTAGAAAAGGATATCCGCTGACCCGGCTGACCTGATAAATGACAAATGATAAGTGGCTTTCACACCTAGCCAGCGAGAAAACTAATAACTCATTTAAATATTATTAATATAATTCAATGTATTACCAAGGTTAAAAATTTCACCAATGACCTTCGGATTTTTATCTCATTTGTTAACCAAAACTTGGCCTTTGACTTGTGACATTATATACCTGTTTGGCCATATGCCAAGTTAATATAATAACATATGACTGTTTACTTTGATTGTGATTTAAATTTATTATTATCATTAATACCACTGCAGAAATGGGAAAAGTTTGATATTTTACATACATACATAAACTCACGCCTTATCCCGTCCGGGGTAGGGAGAGACGACAGAACGCCACTTGTCACGATCCTGGCAAACAGATTGGGCCTCGTCCACATTCATTTAGCGAGTCATACATGCGCGTCGGTTACGAGTGCTCTTTACTTTTTTTTTATTTATTTTTACATAATAAACGCCAGGTTAAAATTTAATTAGAATGAGGTGTGATGAGGGAGGCACTGGACCACATCATCATCATCATTTTACCCAATTGACGTCCACTGCTGGACATAGACCTCCTCTAAATATTGCCACCTTGTGTTGGAAGCTCACAAGCGCCTCCCGGTTTCCTGCCATCCTATCTAGGATGTTGGTTTACCGTTTGAGGGGTCTCCCCACCCTGCTTTTCAGAGTTCGTGTTGCAAGCCATTTATTTGCGTGATCAATAAATGTTCTTTGTGCCCGTTAAATTGATGTTTGTAAAAATCTCTGCGACAGAGAATTTGATAAACTGAGAGAAAAAAAGCAGAAAAATCAATAAGTACATTTTTACCTAAAAACAATAAACAGTATAGATTTAAAGCTTCAAGCTGGCCCCAAACAGTGTCCCGGGTATCGTTTTTAATTACTTAACTAAATGCTAGGGTACGAGAGCAGGATATGTCTCTAAAAACCTAATGGTCTACTAAATAAATCACTTAAAGACACATCGACCGACAGTGTCGTTCTTGATATAAAGGCTTCTACGCACACCTAGTTAGTCAAACTAAGTATATATAGTATTGGCACAAATACCAAGTAACAAGCTTTTTGTTAGTACACACAGCAACTAATCAAGCTAGACACTCATGTACTTTAATACCTTGAAATAAGACACAATTTCAAATGAAAATGTTTAACTTGATGTGTTGCTGTGTGTACTACCCGAGAATTGAAATAGTTTCACCTTAATCACATTTAAATCTGTCTTGCGTTAATTATTGCAAGTAAAACCTACTAATGTATTTCATTATAATAGCTTGTTAATGTCCCTCTGCAGGGACGGACGCATAAATTTAATGATATGATTATATTTTCTCCACCACTCGTAACGAATTCAAAAATATTATCGTGCGAGCGCTTCATCAGCATGAGTAATTACCTACACCTAAAACACATTTTTGTTTATTCTTTACTTTACCTAGACTAGACCTGGATTTAAGTAGGTAGTAATGTAAGATACAACTAGTTTTAATGTATTGTATTGTAATATGTGGAAACGCCGTGGATTGTACTTTAATCTATTTTTATTATGTAACTAGTTATAAGATACATTGTACAATTGTTTGTTTTCCCCAATAAAATAAAAATAAATAAAGAGAAAACTGCAGGGACAGTAACTTAATCTGGTAAAGAGAAACTTGAACATCTACTTGCAAGGTGGAGGACCACACGATGGACCTAGTTAGGGCGGGGGGTGGCAATATTAGCTTTAACTTACTCAGTTTTTTTATGATATTCATCACGGAAAGGTTGATTAGCAATTATATTTATAGTATCATCATAACAGCCCATTAATGTCCCACTGCAGAGACGGGCCCTTCTCCAGTGACAGAGGGATACTTGGCCTAGTAATACCACGCTGGCCAAACGGATTGGTATAGCGTTTAAGTTAGTCGGTTTTTACGACACCCATGGGATGAGATGGGGTGGAGACATGTTGTATTCTTACTCCGTCACCACACGGAGATTATATAGAGATAGGTATTTATAGTATCGTTTAATAACATTTATCAATCCCTTCATAATCATAATGTTAACTGCATATTGAATATTAATGTGCCAATCAAACAAACCAGTAAACATTACGGCAGCTTATGTAGTAACTTATAACTTAGGGTTGTCTAATCATCATCATCGTAACAGCCTACTAATATCCCACTGCAGGGACGGGCCTCCTCCTGTGACAGAAGGATACTTGGCCTACTAATACCACGGTGGCCAGACGCATTGGTACAGGGTTTTATTTCAAGTTTCTTTCTTTTTATTTCGTAAAGATAACATTCACGGATAGTCCCTTAGTCGATTTGTACGACACCCATGGGATGAGATGGGGTGGTGACATATTGTATTGTTACTCCGTCACCACACGGTGAATAATATACTTAATGTATTCTTTTCTTTTTTTTGACAACCCTAAAAAAACCATTTCAACCAATAAAATTTATTATGTATCCCTAATAAACAATAGAAAGTTTATCTACATTAATATTGTTAATGTGTTTGTCCGTCTTCGTGTCATCACGTCAGAAACAAGTTTCGCAACTATGGGCAAGGACATAGAAAGTTTTATCGTACGTCCGTCATTTAAGTTTTCTATAAAATTCTTTTAATTCTTTCTTTCTAAACTTTTCTTTGTAAGCAATCATAATGTGTGTTCGCAATCTTTTTGTTTGTTACTTATAATAGCTTATTAATGGCCCATTGCAGGGACGGGCCTCCTCCCGTGACGGAGGGATACTTGGCCTACTAATACCACGATGGCCAGACGGATTGGTAAAGGGTTTAATTTCAAGTTTTTATTTCGTAAAGATAATTTTCACGGATAGTCCCTTTGTCGGTTTTTACGACACCCATGGGATGAGATGGGATGGTGACTATAGTATTCTTACTCCGTCACCACACGGATAAACTTTTCTTTGTAAGCAATCATAATGTGAGTTCGCATTCTTTTTGTTTGTTATTTATTAATGTCCCACAGCAGGGATGAGCTATATCCAATGTTGAAGGGATACTTTGGTCTATTAATGCTACGCTGGTCAGATAGATTGGTATAGGAGTTTTTTTTAGGACAGTAGTATCTGCGAATTTTTCTATTACGCTTTCCGGACACGTATAGGATTGTCTGGTCCCGTAGTGTTTATTATAATAACTCTACATTAGTCTCAGGTTCGATCCTCGCGCAATGCGAATCTTTTTCAAACATAATCTATACAGAAGTATAGAAATACTTAATTATTATAAAGAGGTAAAGTTTGTGTGTTTGTGACGTTGTAGGGGGTAATCTCTGGATCTACTAAACCGATTGTGTTGAATAGTCCATTTATCGGGGATTGTCATAGGCTTTTTATTACCACGCTATGACTAATAGGAGTGGAGCAGTAATGAAAAGAATAAAGATTAGAAAGGATGAATCATGAAAAAATAATTTTTTCATCCAGCCTTGATAGCGCTGTGTGAATGTTCTAAGAACACTATTTTATGATATAAAGTGTCAGTCTATTAACAACAAGTTTTCTGCAAGTTTTATGTTTATCGCAACGTCGCCATGCAACCAATAGATGTAGGCTTTCATTTCGTAACAGTAATCCGCACTAAGGAATGCGGTTCTTTACAATATTTCAACACATGCGACTATTTATTTACCTATTTTGTTATATTTGGGAGCCAGATTATGTTAAGGGACTGTGGTGGGTCACGACCATGAATAGTGCTTACCACTTTCCATCAACTGGGCCGTTTGGCTGTATGCCACTTGAAAGTAAACAAAAAAAGCTTCGCAAAACTGTCGTAGATGAATCATAATAACAGCCCATTAACGTCCCACTGCAGGGACGGACCTCCTCCAGTGACGGAGGGATACTTGGTTTACTAATACCACGCTGGCCAAACGGATTTGTATGAAAACAAACTAACGTTGCTTTTGCCTAAAGATAAACTTAATATATTTAAAAGTCGTCGTGACACAAGGCTCGGTCCTTAGTGCGGGAGTTTTGTCTTATTGCGGTACCCCTGTGGCGTATTAGTTATATAACATGACTGCTACGCAAAGGTCTCGGTTTCGATTCCCGCTCAGTGCAAATCTTTGTGTGCATGAGCATGATTGTTTGCATTGATTAGGGTGTTTTCTACGTATGTATGTATTTACAAAAAAAAAGTATTTAAATATGTTTATCCGTTGTCTAGTACCCATAGTACAAGCTTTACTTAGTTTAGGACTAGGTGGCGTTGTTTGAATGAGGAATTTTTATATATTGTTTAACGATTATCATCCCAAGAGACAACCTTGGGTTGTAATGACAAGTCAGTCAACATTTAGCATACTAATATTACTGTTTGTTTTATGATGTCGGTTAAAGCTTTAAGTAAGTATGTTGCGATGACTTAGCTTTACTTTAGCGAATCATGTGAAAGCTTAGATCTAGATTTAAGCTTGTATTTATTACAAATTACTGTAGTTTAATGTTTTTAGCCATTAATTATAGCCAAAGACGTTGTCTACGATCAGTTTAACAGTCATTCTGTTAATTGTAAATATGTTTATTTTTTACTAGCTGACCCGTGCCCACTTCGTTAGGCGGCAAAAAAAACGCGTCACTTTTTTAAACGTATTTCATTACTGCTCCACTCCTATTAGTCATAGCGTGATACTATATTATAACCTATGACATTCCCCGATAAATGGACTATTCAACACAGAAAGAATTTTTAAAATCGGTTTAGTAGATCCAAAGATTACCCCCTACAACGTCACAAACACACAAACATACAAACACACAAACTTTACCTCTTTATAATATTAGTATAGATATAGATTTATCACCTTATTTAACGCTATTTAGCATATTTATATGTTTGTATAATACCTTACAAATATCTCCAAAATCTCCATTTGGTGACGGAGTAAGAATAACTTAAAGCCTACTTAGCGGAAGTTCGCAGATGTTTACTTTACTCATGGAAAATCTTGTAAAAAAAACAAAAGAAGAAAAACTAGGCTTTAATTCCTATACCAATTCCTCTGAACAGCTTAGTATTTGAGGACAAACTTTGGCTTTCGAGACTGGAGGAGGCCTGTCCCTGCGAGGTTCTCCTAATGGTAGAGGTACCTCTATTACATTTCCTAAATAGTTTACATAATATAATAATGTACCACAGATTAGTTAAATTTCTTTTACCGGTTTTAATTATTTTAGTAGAAAAACGTATGGTATCAGATCTAGAAAGTGATGGGTTGTCTGCACAGTGAAAGAACGTATGCAGTCCGTTAGTAAACCTACAGAGATACATCTTTGATTCAATTAACTAGTACAGAGAAGTATTCTGTGTTCTGTTTTGTTTAAATATATGTCTTAGCCTCGGTTTCTGAATGACTGATCAAGTAAAAATCAACTAATCAAGTGTAAAAAGTGTCATTTTAGTTCCTGAAAATAATAGTTTTGACACTTGATTAGTTGATTTTTACTTGATCAGTCATTCAGAAACCGGGGGTTAGATAGGTCTAAGCCTCAAGAAAAAAAAATTTTTGATTAGCAGTAACAATAAACCACTTTGTCGAATATTTGAATAATTTTTGATGTGGTAAATGGTCACCACATTAAACATAGACGATATTTCTTTAATGTTTTTTATCCATATTTGTCATATTTCCTTAGTAAACTTTTATAATACCTACTTAAAATATAACCTAGGGTGGTACTACTTCTTAACACGCTACGAATAATTAATTAATTTCCATTTTTTTTTGTTTCAGGTAAGACGACCCCAAATATTAAAAATATAGATACAACAGCACACCTTTGGGCAGAACCAGAGGCAGAAACAGGTATAACTTTGCAAAAATCCTAAAAAACTTGTATGTATGATTTCCAAAATGGCGCTATTTAAACGGTAAACATAACAAAGCAAATATATTTAATGGTAAACACGCCAATAAATTTACTTTTACTTAACTTTAGATCATTAACTTGTGGTGTATGCTATACAAATAAACTAGACTAACGGTGGAATACTTTTGAACACCATAAAATACTTCTTTGCGTGTATCGCTTAGTGATGGGATGTAAGATATCGATAAAGGCGCGGCGTTATAATAGATACATATCATTTTATTTTAATTAGTTGTAATTTAAAAACTTAGCAATCATTAAATATAAAATAATTTACTTAAAATTGAAGCTACAGTTAAAATTATAGATCGACACAGCACTAAAAAAACCGCGTTATATTGTCCAATGTAAATAAGTATATAATGTAGATAAGTAATTGTAGTCTCTTTGTGAGTTGGCAGAGGAGGAATACAGAATGTAACCTACCCCTCTCATTCCAAGGGATGGACTTTATAATCTAGGAAGATAAAAGAAGGAAAACTTAACCAAGAACTTTGTCTGCATGATTCTGTGTACTTACCGCATCTGTCGAAATTAAATTAAAAAGTTACATAAGTATTCTATTCAATAATTTTTGGTTTTTGCTGCATCTATCTACAGAAATAATGCTAACAATCATAGAAATAAGTACTTATCTTAAATATAGTCAAGGTAGAAAAACATTTCACAAAAATGTATTGAATAAATGTTAACCTTTTCAAATAAAGTAATACACTTTCTATTAAACGTATTTTCTATATAACAATAGTATTAAATAGGAATATCAATGTCAAATCACTTAAGTCCTTGTAATAGTTTTATACGAACGACTCTTTCAATAAGTTTTTGTTAGTATAACATTTTAATTTATTTATTACATCTATTTATTACCTTCTCTTCATCATAACAGCCCATTAATGTCCCACTGCAGAGACGGGCCTCCTGTCGTGACGGAGGGGTACTAATGCCACGCTGGCCAGACGGATTGGTATAGGGTTTAAATTCAAGTTTTCCTTCTTTTTCATTTCGTTAAAATAATATTCACGGTAGTCCCTTAGTCGGTTTTTACGACACCCATGGGATGAGATGGGGTGGTGACATATTGTATTCTTACTCCGTCACCACACGGAGACCTGTAAAGACCTTCTCTTACTTGTCTTCATTTATGTAATAATTATGTGGATTAAGAATATTAAGTATTATTGCACGATCCCTTGTTAAAGCTCTAAAAAAAAGAGTCGGGGGAAGTTTACCCAACATATTATTTGCTACATTTATTACACTGGACATTAAATTTTTCTTGTACATTGATGTTGGTCAACGTGTTTTTGTATTGTTATCTAAAAACTATTATTTAAAGAAAAATAAACAGTTGAAATAATCTATGATTAAGCTAAAAGTAGCTTACCAATACTACAGGTTAGTAAACAGTCAGCTACAAGTGATTTAACCTCCTTTGAACATAGGTAAAAAGCACACCAGGGGACTTTGTATATTAGCAGACAGAATCGAAAGAATTTTTGTACGAATATTTAAATATTATAGATATTATTGAAAGTGTTATTTTAATAGGATTAACGGTATGATATCTCAATATAATTAATGTCAAAATTAGTAATGTCATGTTTGATTAATAATACTTAATGGTTTTTCGCATCCGATAATTTGAATTACAATTTATTTAAATGTACTTATTTCTAGCTTTTATTTAAATATTTTATCTTGTTTTGTATATTTTTTTATAAGTAGTCAGTAGTCAGTAGTCAGATGGATGAGGGAGGCACAAGACCGCGCAGTGTGGAAGCTTTTGGAGGAGGCCTACGTCCAGCAGTGGACGTCCATAGGCTGATATGGATGGATGGATGGAGTCAGTAGTGCGCTGCCTACCTTCATGAAAGCAAGGTCTAAGTTTATATTATGTATGTATTTTTTTTATACAAATATACATAACTAGCTGATGCCCACAGCTTCATCCGCGTTGTATAAGTAGCTTAAATGTTATTCTACACCCTAAACTACCTATATTCCAAATTTCATCAAAATCCATTCAGTTGTTTTTGCTTAAAGGGTAACAATCATCTATCCTCACAAACTTTCTCATTAGTAATATTAGTAGGATAAGATTATTATATGACATTGCGTGTCTTCTCTTATTCGACCAAATTAGTTCAACTTCGTGCAAAGCTACTCAGCATTATGGCTTTTAGGGACCGAATCCGTGGGGAGTCCATGTACGGCTATGTTTTCTTAAAAGCTCACAAAAGTACTTATTATGTAATATTACAGTTATATGCTCCGTATGTTATTGACCTAAGAAAATATGGTAAGGTAAGGTATCACTGTCCCATCACACACGTCATAGATGTCGCAAAAAAATTATAAAACTTGAAATTAAAGTCCGTTCAGTAAGCGAAGTTTCTTCTCTGTCTGTTAAAAAGATAAAGCTCAACAAACAATTTTTTTTTATTAGATAATTATGTTAAATACTGTAAAACAACATAATTATTTTAAATAAAATATTAATGTTGAATACTATAAAAAAGAACATCAAGGTCAATCCAAATTATTTGAAAAAAAAAAAAAAAAAAAGCAAATATTAGTTTTAATTCACCAGAAACGATTAACATTGAAAAAACAGCATATCTATGAATTTTTTATAAAAAAAAATGCACGATTTTCTAATTATGTACATAGTTTTAAATAAAATCAGGAAATATTTTGACCTTTTGAACTTATCGACATCGATACTAGCACATCACTATTTTAGAACAATGGATGATCGTATGCGCCGTACCGTGTCGCCAGAGCATCCGATCTTGATATGTTAAGATGACCATGATTTCATTATTATTAGGAATAATTCTTAACCAATAAAACCTTGATATTTTGTTTTAATGTGCTAGTATTGCATAACATGTGCTACCATTCTGATATGGAAAATTATGCTTTTTATTTGGTTTTAGAAAGCTTCAGGTCATTTTAGAGTAGTTTTTAAGCGTACGGCCTCGGTGGTGTGGTTTTTGTGGTATATGGATGCTGTTCAAGAGGTCACGACTTCGTATCGTACTATTTGTTTGGTCCATATATTATTGTCTTGGGCCTGTTTAATGAGGTCGATAAATGAAAGTTTGTTAAAGTCTTCGAGGCACAACGTATGGAGCGTGACACGAGGCGAGTTGTCTTTCAAAAAGTGTGATTTATATAAGCCACCCTTATAAACAGCAAAATTGGATCTAACTTTTATCCAAAATTTGATAAAAAATATATTAACTAAATAACCGATAACTCTTCTGTTTTTATGTTAATTAAAGAATTGCTTATAAAATACTTTTAAGTCTATTAAATGCTTGTTTCTAAAAGTCCCGCGACTCAAAGTATAATCAGGGCAGGTGTTAAAGTTAAGCCATGAGCTTTGCTTTGCATAAAATAAATCCTTAATATCAGTCTATAAAAGTCTTACTATTCAAACATTTGTATCCATTTCATGTAACGGGCATAATTTGCTTAAGATGACTTGACTACGATATTAAACTCAGACAAATTGGTTCAAAACTTCTAGCTGTTTATTTTTATTTTTCTATTAAATACTTTTTTTAAAACGAACTTGACACTCTCGGGTGTTCCAAAAATAGCAAATGGTTTTGGGCATTGCTAACGAATAACGAAACAAGTGAAAATTACTACTTATCATCAGGAAATCCACTTGTTCCTCTTGTTAACTTAAACTATTCTGTCTCTTTGTTAACTAAAAGGCCCTAAACTTAATTAAAAAGTGACACCACTGGGAGAAAGTTGCCAATTCATTAATGAAAAAAAATGCGACAACGTCGATGACCTCCCTAAATACGAGAGTCAATAATCAAAAGCGTTTCCCCTCAACATAACATTAACCAACAATTACCCATTTTCCCATTAAAGAATATCCCACAATAGTGGCAAATTATTGTGGTACTAGTATTCTTGTATGTGTTACTCGATCGCTCCCATGACCTAAAGAGGTTTAATACAAAAAAGTATGTATGCGACATGTTCACTGATCTACTATTACTACAGTTACCTTATGTTGCATTTGTTTTTTTTTTGTTTTTTTAATAATTACTATCATTGTCTTTGTGAATATGATAAAAGTTTGGTTGATGTGCAGCGGGTTAAAATTTAGGCGGCTGCTACCCATTAATATTCCACTGCAGGGACGGGATCCTCCCGTGACGGAGGGATACTTGGGCTACTAATACCACGCTGGCCAGACAGATTGGTATAGCATTTAATTTCAAGTTTACCTATTTTTTATTGCGTAGAGATAATATTAACAGTTAGTCCCTTAGTTGGTTTTTACGACACCCATGGGATGAAATGGGGTCACACACTGTATTCTTACTCCGTCACCACACGGCTACCTACATCCATAGTTTTTGATTCATGATTCATTCATGTCGATTTATTTTCATGTCATTGGTATTTATGGATACATTAATAATTTCACCATCTTTACTTATAACATAGCTTAATGGCTATGCGAAATAAATTGCAAATTATTACTAAATGAGTTATTACGTAAAGTATTAGTGACATATGAACAAACAGGTACTTATACAGAGTCCGTTTATTAAGTGATGGGTTTACGAAATGTCTAGATAATACATAGATAATAGTTTGATACATGATATTCATTATATTGATAGAGTTTTTATTGCGGATCTGTATTTGAACAGGCTACTGCAGGAACGGGCTTTTCTGTTTTGACATTTGAAGTCATAACGCTCTGGTGAAATTTGTAGGGTTTGGGTTGAGCTTTACTTCTCATAGCTCAAGACTGTTAGTGTATTGTAATCAAAATTGACGACTTTAATTAAACTTTTAGCGGACAATCATCAATCGAATGATTGTCCGCTAAAAGTTTACTAATAATAAGGTATACCTTCTTATAAGGAAAAAAGAAAAATATCTGTTCTAAAGAAAGAAGAAAAATTTCTGTTCTGTGCAGGTATCTTCTGAAAAAGAAAAAGATGTCCTTCATTTTTCATCACAGCAGTAGGTAGACGTGCCACTGCTTAGATGGGCTTCCTCTTTGTATGAAGGGATAAAATTAAGAAGATTTTTGACGACCTCTGTGGCGCAGCAGGTATATTATGCATGACTGCTACGCTGAGATCTCGGGTTCGATTCCCGCTTAATGCAAGTCTTTGTGTGCATGAACATGATTGTTTGCATTGGTCTGAGTGTTTTCTATGTATAATAATGTGTATATTTTTACAAAAAAAAGTATTGAAATAATTATGTTTATCCGTTGTCTAGTACCCATAGTACAAGCTTTGCTTAGTTTGGGTCTAGGTGGCGATGTGTGAATGTGTGAGGATTATTTATTTATATATTTTAAAATCTTCCTGTCCCGAGGTTCTCTGGATCAACCAAAATGGTTGCCTGTATTCTTAGTACGTCATCATGTCTAAATATTTTATTTTAACAAGGTTCAAAGACCGTTAATATGCAAAACAAACCTTATAGTCTTAGAGCTTTTAAACTCAAAAAGGAAAAATCGTAAAACATGAAACAGTTAAGAATTTATATTTAGGAGTTTAGTAGGCGTAGAGGAAGGACAGACAAACACATACTAGAGTTAACAGGCCATCAAAATACTGGTTGAATGGGTTATGGTGTTATAAAGATATTTGCTTTGTTTATCTTTTGTCTGGAAACTTAAGCAGTAAACGTCAGGTAGAAATGAAAAGATTTTGTGGCAGGTTTTTTATATCGTGTTTCCTTCTGTCCGGCCTATGAGACGACGATGACGGAACACCAGTAGGATTTAGTCGTAAGAGTCTGTCAAACTCCTCCGCCCTCCCGCCATATAAACTCCATGCGGATTTATCCCCCCAATTGTCGACCCCAATTGTCGTTCATAGTGCCCTGTCTTTTTCTATAAAAAAGTACTTCTATTACAAATAAAGAAGCCAGACCAATGCAAACATTCATATTTACGCAAACAATAACTTTGCTCTATATGGGATTCCAACCTAAGACTTCTTTGTACCACTCTTGTACTCTAACCACTACGTCAAAGAGGTCTAATATTTAAAAGTCACAATGTAATAACAGTTGACAGGTGGACAGTGGGTTGTAATTTATGCCAGACAACTATTACTTAACCTTCAATCTATTGCATTAATATTTAAACCCTTTTTTATTATATTGCTTAACAATCTATAAAAAATATAATTCTTTTAGACGAATAAGCTACAAAATATCACCACCCTTTTACGTCTGGTATAAATAAATATTCTTCACACATTCACACAACGTCATCTAGTCCTAAACTAAGCAAAGCTTGTACTATGGGTACTAGACAACGGATGAACATACTTAAATACTTTTTTTTTTGTAAATACATACATATTATACATAGAAAACACATGCAGACAATCATGTTCATGCACACAAAGATTTGTATTGAGCGGCAATCGAAGCCGAGACCTCTGCGTAGCAGCCATGTAATATACCGACTGCGCCACAGAGGTCAAATAACTTACCTACTACTTCCACATTATAAAATTACCTGTAATCTATTAAACTATTACATTCTAATGATATAACAACTACCTGACCTTTCATTATTATGGTATATTTTACAAGTGTTATAGTAATATGTACATAATTCATAGTTAAATAATAGTACGAAATGTTCTAGTAATTAAATAAACCGTATAAACTATTACGGTGTAGTTTACTGTATAAGTAAGATTCGGTCTTACTGTTAGCGAATTAATGATACAAATATAGATACAAATATACATACAGCAACACATCACGTTAAATATTTTCATTTGAAATTGTATCTTATTTCAAGGTATTAAGGTACATGAGTGTCTAGCTTGATTAGTTGCTGTTTAAACATAGGTTATGAATATTTTAATTCTCGGCAATCATTCAACCATAATTCAATTCACGCCAAAACGAAGCGACGAATTGACGTGATTTTTTAAGTGGAGGTAGTTGAAGGGATGGAAAGTAACATAGGCTACTTTTTTTTATTCCTTTTTTTCTTCTTTTGTGTCCAGGAAAGGGAACAGTGCTACCCCGAATTTAACGCGAGCGAAGCCGCGGGTAAAATCTAGTAGTGGACTATAGGTAGGCTATGGTGAGATGTGTCAGTTAGTGAGATGTGTTAGCCTATTCTCGGGCAGGGTATTTGGGGAAGGCCTATGTCCACCAGTGGACGCCCATAGGCTGATATGATGATGATGATTGTGAGACTTCTTCTAATAACATTTAAGTACTATGTCATCAGGGTCTAGACATAATTTGTAACATTAAACGTTATGTAAATAACTTAATTAACAAGTCTATCAAAATATTTTGGAAGTTTAATTTTACAATTAGCAACAAACAGATGCCAAGGTTTGTATATTAGATAATATAACTTTCAAAAATTAATAAAAATAAAAGAGGTTATTGTTTATTTATGTAAACATATTATTTCAAAAACTATCAAAAGGTTGTGATAGCTTTATATGTGTCGTCACATGCATCGCTCTGTAGGTAAAAGGCTTTTACGGCTTTATATTGGCATAGCCAAGACATTGCCAACCATCTCATCATAACAGCCCATTAATGTCCCACTGCAGGGACGGGCCTCCTCTCGTGACGGAGGGATACTTGGCCTACTAATACCACGCTGGCCAGACGGATTGGTATAGGGTTTGATTTCAAGTTTTCTTTTTTTCTATTTAAAGGTAATATTCACAGAAGCCAACCATCTAATACGCAGTTAACTCTTAAGACCTATAATTTATATATTAGAACTGCATAAAAAGATCAAATAATCATTTCGTTTCAATAGTAATAATGCTGAGAGCTTCTCCACAGCTTTCTTTGGCAGGTTTATCTTTAAACAATGTTATGTGTATTAACTTTATGTACATACCACCATTTTATACCTATATTTGGCAAAATAAATTATTTGTATTTGTATATTTGTATTTGAACTTTTAATTAAAGACCTTTTAGTCAAACAATATAATATGTGTATCATCTCAGGTTTGTTTTTGTAACTACAAAAACAAACCTATAGGTAGTTACAAAAACAAACCTATAAAAACAATATCCCATAGCTATAAGGGAAGTGCTCACGTAATAATACCAAAAATTCACATAAAAAACAATGTAGGTATTAGTTATTCTTACATAATTTTCACGTATGCAACGAAAAGTTATGGACACTTACGGCCGGTCCCAATATCCGATCTCAATCCATTTTGACCGATCTTGGATCGAGATTTTAATCCGTTTGTGACAAGAGGTGTTGCAATAACCAATCCAAAGATCGTAATATCAATCCAAAAATGTAATCGATCGGTGGGAGGAGTGTAATCCATTTTTAGAGATCTTTGGATCGACCTCTCTTTGAATATGACAAGAGCTGGGTTTCAATAACGGTTTATACGTTTTTGACAGATCTGTTTACATGAATCTTAGATTGTTTCGGCAATCCTAGAATATTGGTGGATTACGTGCAATCTTTTAAAGTAAATTGTATTGTTATTATAATATAGATAAAAATAATAGGTATCTAGGTACTAGAATGAGTCGCAATATAATATTTGATGAGTGACAGTGATTTAGAAGCCTTGGAGCAACTTTCCGACTGGGATACCGACGACGTGAATGTAGTGCTTGGCACATCGTAACATTTACTGCAGGGTTAACCATGCACAAACTTTATGATAAAAAAATTATTTATGTTAAGCCCTCAATTCAAAACAAAAATATTCAAGTCTTCTTTCTTGTTTGTTTGGCGGGCGACAACTTGACAGTTGACAGTGACATTGTGTTCCGTTCTTAAAGTTGGTACGTGGTATGGTGTAATTATTATAATGTTTAAAACGTTATTTATTTATTCGTTAATAAATCTGATTTTTAGGGTTCCGTACCAGTTTTGAAAAAACGGAACCCTTATAGGATCACTTTGTTGTCCGTCCGTCCGTCTGTCCGTCCGTCCGTCCGTCCGTCTGTCTGTCAAGACCATTTATCTCAGGAACGCGTGGAGGTATCAAGTTGAAATTTTCACCAAATACTAAGGCTTGTTGCCTCTTAGTGCCGTAAAAAAATCAAACTGCTAATCCAACGCAATCAAGAGATATAGCCGTTTTTGTCGCAAATTTAGAGGGGTAAAGGCAAAAACCTACAGGGTACTTCCAGTCTACCTACAAACTTGAAATTTGGCATGAAGTAAGGTCTTATTGTACATGTAATGGGAAAATTCCGAAAACCTTAAATTTTTACTTCAATTATATTATATTTTGATTTCATTGACTTTTGGCGGGAAAGCTGAGTCACGTGACCTGTGACGTCATAGAATTTTGGTCACGTGACCCGTGACGTCATAGAATTTTGACAGATGAGTCGTGACGTCACAGAATTTTGGCGGGAAAATATTTTTGACAGTTGAGCCGTGACGTTTTTAAATTTTTGACAGATGTTTCGTGACGTCACAGAATTTTTGACAGACGATTCGTGACGTCACAGAATTTTGGGGGGAAAATATATTTTGACAGCTGAGCCGCGACGTTTTTAAATTTTTGACAGATGAGTCGTGACATCACAGAATTTTTGACAGATGATTCGTGACGTCACAGAATTTTGGCGGGAAAATATATTTTGACAGCTAAGCCGTGACGTCACAGAATTTTTGAAAGATGATTCGTGACGTCACAGAATTTTGGCGGGTAAATATATTTTGACAGCTGAGCCGTGACGTTTTTGAATTTTTGACAGTTGAGTCGTGACGTCATAGAATTTTTGACAGATGATTTGTGACGTCGTATTATTTTAGCGGGAAAATATTTGAGACCTCTTTCACTTTGACAGCTGTCACTTTTGACAGCTGTCAATTTTTACAGATAGGCGTGACGTCATAGAACTTTTGACAGATGAGTTGTGACGTTATATTATTTTAGCGGGAAAATATTTTAGACACCCGTGTCACTTTTGACAGATGTGCGTGACGTCACATAATTTTTGACAGATGAGTCGTGACGTCACAGAATTTTGGCAGGAAAATATATTATGACAGCTGAGTCGTGACGTCATTGAATTTTTGGCAGATGAGTCGTGACGTCACATAATATTTGACAGATCAGTTTTGACGTCATAAATTTTTGGCGGGAAAATATTTATTGACAGCTTTGAATTTTGGCAAGAAAAATAGAATTTAAACATCTGAATCCTGACGTTATCACAATTTGGCGGGAAAATAAATAGGTTTGTACGGAACCCTTGGTGCGCGAGTCAGAGTCGCACTTGACCGGTTTTATTTTTAAAGATAATATGCTACTAAGCATAAAGCCTTATATTAATATTACACTAATGTTTTACCTACTCTTAAAGTAAGTTATAATACAGAAGTTGTATAACAGAGACTGCTTCAAACGAAACGCAAGAGAGGGAATGGATCGATCTCCAATCCTTTACTAAAATCAATCGACGATTGCTCTCTCTTGTAATTGGGATGCAGATAGATGATCGATCGGCCGATTGAGGTCTATCTTAGATTAGAAGAATCTTTCGATTAGAGATTCGATATTAGGATCCGCCGTTAAAAACTTGTAACAAAACGCGGAAATAACTTCTGAACGTATTAAAAAACGTTACATAGTAATTGCGGTTGACATTATAGTAACAAGTAGTAAAAATAACTTTTAATAAGTTCAAGAACACTAAATAAGTATGCCAAATGTAATTATATAAATTAGACGTCGAAAAAACGAAATAAAAAAGTCACAATATAGATTAAGTTTTAATTAAATCCGTTTACAAGTTTAATAGATAAATCATTTTATTTAGTACAGACACGAAGCAATAAAATATAATAGAAATAAATGTAATAGAAATAATGTGGGAAGGTTTCAATGAATTGCGTTTGTCAGTGGTGAGTTTTAAAGCTACTAAATGAGACTTAAATTTTAACTAAAATCATGTAATTTCAGTTGATGTACTAAGGTACCTTAGTTCCTTAACAATGTGAATGTATCATATATAAGAGTATATGACACACGGGTCTGAGATGTCTGGGAATTTTAATGATTACAAATACATAAATTTTATGATTGATTACTAGTTTTTCTTTTTTTAGACATAGATCGGTCTACAAACTAAAACTCACGATATTCTTATTGGTTCGGGTTAAAAAAGGGGACTACATTACTCACACACAGAGATAGATGAGAGAATAACTCGATTTGGCATGCTCTAGTCATTCAGTAGGCATGCATTTATGTCCATACCGACCTCTTTGGCTCACAACTTCCTACCTTT
Organism: Schrankia costaestrigalis; assembly: GCA_905475405.1. Lineage (NCBI taxonomy): Eukaryota > Metazoa > Arthropoda > Insecta > Lepidoptera > Erebidae > Schrankia > Schrankia costaestrigalis. The sequence continues at coordinate 8,686,648 of FR997850.1, forward strand.
GTTCTAAATCATTTTTCATTTCGCTCTCGCATCAGGCATCAGGGGTAAGGAGATAGAGTAAGAAAAACCTTTATTTATTTTACTTTTCTCTGCTAATCAGACAACGGTTATCCATGCCTTACCATTCTTGAAAACACTTCTCGATTTCTCTACAAAGAGCACAATGCAATTTAATCTAGGCGTATATTACGTTAATATTAACGGAAGATTAAGACATCATTATTAATTAATATCCGTAATAATTATATCATTGCTCTTAAAAGATCGTTCCGCTCTGCTAACAGTGAGACCTCAGATGTAAGAAATATAATTATATAATTGTTTTTGTAATGTTATGTCGCAAATCTATGTGTGGGTTAATGGGTCATTATTGTTAGATCATTGTATGTTATGCACTCATTAATGTTACATTATTTTTGTAGTTAGGTGTACACAGATATACATACATAGTATCATGCGTAGAGACGCAGCTTCTTTTCCTTAATTTGTAGATACCGGTGTCCGAGAGTGCCACTAAATGAGCTCTCTAATGTTGGTGATAGTTTTGTAGTTTATGTCGCTCAATAGTTTCAACCTACCCCACATCAAACAAGACGTGACTTTATGTATATACTAGCTGACCCGTGCCCACTTCGTTGGGCGGCGACAAAAACGTGTCTCTTTTTTAATCATATTTTATTACTGCTCCACTCCTAATAGTCATAGCGTGATACTATAGCCTATGACAGTCCACTCCTCTCTATTTACTCCCCGATAAATAGACTATTCAACACAGAAATATCTTTTTACAATCGGTTTAGTAGATCCAGAGATTACCCCCTACAACGTCACAAACACACAAACTTTACCTCTTTATAATATTAGTATATACTATAGATTTTGGTTTTGGTCTGTTACCCTAATATTCGGTGGCTTTAACAAATTACAAAATTTACGGGATACAAACATTTATTAACTTTAAAACTTTCGCGTTTCATTTTATTATTATAATAATACTATCGGATATTAACGCGTATAGATTTTTGGTAAACACTTAAATTATTTACCTTAAACCGCTCGACGTTTCGGCCAGGTTACACCAGCCATGGTCACGAGTAGACTAGACAGTCTACTCGCGACACCAGCCATGGTCACGAGTAGACTAGACAGTCTACTCGTGACCATGGCTGGTGTAACCTGGCCGAAACGTCGAGCGGCTCAAGGTAAATAATTTAAGTGTTTACCAAAAATCTATACGCGTTAATACCCGATAGTATTATTATAATAATACAAACATTTCTCTGCCATTATAAATAATTAAATTTACTTTTAAATGGAACTTGGAGAAGGGGATACATAATTTGCTTTTTTTTTAATTCCTTGCCTCAACCGCATACAATATCTGGTGTGCAGTATGGCATATTCAAATAATGTAACTCAATTAACAATGAAATAATAACAAAAGAACAAAGCTAGATAATATAAGAACAAAATAATAAAGTTAACGGTTATGAAATAACATCAGCCATTTTACTGCGTAACGGACAACTGTTATATTCGGCCATTCACACTTATACACCTCATGTAATTATTTTATTAATTGCAACACTATAATACACCTTAACACCCTTTGCCATTGATGGACTAAATTTTGAAAAACAAAACAGGTACCTAGTACCTACTTCTTTTTTTAAACTTTATTTTACTGACCATAACATGACAGAGGACATTTATCATCGATTCGGTCTCTTCTGTAGGTTTCTTTGCCCAGCAGTGGGTTAATAGCGAAGGTGACCGCTCCCTTGCTAATCACATGACGTAGAAGCATATCTCATAGTTTAATTAATTTCTAAATAGTTTTGTTATGTTGAATGAAAAATGCAACTTGAATTATAGATATTAAGTTCTTTCTTCAACTTTGACATACAAGTAAATGCGTAAATGTCTGGCGTATGTCTGTCACATAACAGATAAGTACAGAAGTTCTACAGTGGATTGCTCGCAGTAAATTGCATTAATATGCTTAAAACTACAACAGTATCGTGGTATTTGCTCCTTTGATATATTTTGAGGTGCTTAGTGATGGTTATAGTTAATGACTTCTCTGAAAACTCGAGTTCGATTTTTGTGTTTTTTATGCATAATATTATATTAAACATATAAAAGTATTTAGTAGGTATTTTTAAATTCGTCAATAGTGTTTTCTGAATGTGTGAGAAATATATTAATACTAGCTTCTGCCCGCGGCTTCGCTCGCGTTAAAGTCGGGGTAGCAAAAAGTAGGCTATGTTACACTCCATCCCTTCAACTATCTCCTCTTAAAAAATCACGTCAATTCGTCGCTCCGTTTTGCCTTGAAAGAGAGACAAATAGACAGACTTTTCCATTTATAATATTAGTATGGATAATTAATAAATGTAATAGAAAATATAAAACAATGATTACTGAAATATATCATTTTTATTTCGTTATAAGTTGTATTAATGTACTCTCTGACAATGTTTCTCGAGTGCAATTTGCATGGAGTTTGACTTCTGCTTCTTTTACTGACTTTTCATATTTTATATTGCCATTTATTATAAAATATGAAAATATTATCTTGTTTTTTTTTTCAACTATATTTATACTGACAAACTCGTATTACGCGTTTAAAATCAAAGTGGTATTGCCTTTTTTGTGTGCATTGGTATTTTGAATATAATTTAGTTGTTTCTATTAATCTCATTCAAGGATACTCATTCTATTTGTTTTTATTGTACGGTAAGCACCATACAGAGCTAAATTCTACTACACGCTTAAAATAATTAGTTGTGACCACCCCATTACAATAAATTCTGACAAGAGCCGCCATAAAAAAAAAGTATATAAGTATGTTTATCCGCTGTCTACCCATAGTACAAGTTTTGCTTAGTTTGGGACTAGATGGCGTTGTGTGAATGTGTGAGGAGTATTATTTATTTATTTAGTAAATTCTCATAATATTATGTATCTTTATGAATACCAAAAAAATAAAAGCTTTGACATGAAACCCAATTCGTTTAGCCAACATGGTATTAGTAAGCCATGTTTCTCTTCCTTATAGGCTGAATAACTATTAATGTATTTAAAAAATAGGTGTGTTAATCGTTATAAGAACTACCTGTATACAAAGTACAAATAACAAAATTGAGTTATCTATTTTAATTATTATTGTTAATGATTAGTTTTTGCATCATAGACTTATAATATTAGTTTATATATTTTTTGTATCATAAAATAGGCGTGAAATAGGCTAGGCTAGTCACGTTCTAAATATTTTTTTGAGAAAAGATTAATAAAACGATGCATATTATGTAGGTAGATATAAAAAAAAAATTTATGCTTTTGCTTATGGTTTGATTCATAAAAAACCATTAATGTCCTACAGCAGGAACAGGCCTCTTTAGTGACCAAGGAAATTTGTATTGCTTATACGCTATCATACCGGAAAGCGTAGGGTGGGGAGACCCCTCACACGGTAGACCAACGACCTAGTTAGGACGGCGGGAAGCCGATGGATGAGGGAGGCACGAGACCGCACAAGGTGGCAATACTTGGAGGAGGCCTATGTCCAGCAGTAGACGTCGATTGGCTGATATGATGATGATACCCTATCACCTCCTTGCCTCACTGGCCTACCGACCTTTAACAGGTTTTGTTGGCGAAACCTTAACAGATTCCTGTAAAGGGCTTAATAACTCTGCCTTAAAGTAAAGTATATCGAAGAAATGTGGCCGTTTCGGAGTCTGTACAGTGACCGCCTAAAGCACCCATCAAAAAACTAACCTCACTTAAAATCACTTACCATAATATCAAACAATCGTCTAGCTAAACGTAACTTCTTAAACAATTACCGGTATTACATACAAAACCGTAATATTCTAACACAAGAACGTAACTATTAACATAACTATAATTTTCATGTGTAACAACCCATGACAACCAGATACAACCATGACGGCTTACACTGGTTGATACGTTAACCCGTTCTCAAGGTCATTCGTATATTCTGATGACTGCCTCGTCGGCGCAGGAGCACTAAGTCGCGGGTTCGATTTCCACGCAGCACAATTATTTTTGTCAACGAGGCATTATCCATCCTAATATTATAAATGGGAAAGTGTGTCTGCTTGTCTTTCTTTCACGGCAAAACGGAGCGACGAATTGACGTGATTTTTTAAGTGGAGATAGCAAGAGGGATGGAGAGTAACTTAGGCTACTTTTTTTTCCGTGTCCAGGAAAGGGGAACAGTTCTACCCCAAATATAACGCGAGCGAAGCGGCGGGCATAAGCTAGTAGCATATGAGTGCATGTATGATAGCATATGCGTGCGCAGGCTAACTTGCTCGTAATATCCCTGAGTTAAGACTACTTTATTTATGTTTCCGTAACACTTAAATATTGTTTATACTCGTACATACGAGTATAATGCCGTGGAGTAATTAGGGTAGGCAGAAAGCAGGTCTTGCTTAGCATTTTCTATACTTGTACGGTCAAGGAATTTAATTGTTTAGCAGGTACACAACCTACGTAATTTAGTCGTATTATATACCAAAATAATCCTAGCGAATTTGAAAGATATTACACCTCAAAATTGACATAATATAAAATATAACCAATAAGTATGAATTGCACTTCAAACTTCTTTGTTTACAAACTTCCACCATTCTGTCCAAAGAGTAAAAAATAAAATTTTGACAGTATTATCAATACAATGCATTGAACCAATCAGAACAGCGAATGCTACTCGATATACTTTATTGTTAATAGTGACACAAACTCGGACTAAGGATACTGTTTGATGGAGATGGTAGATAAGGTCTAGTTTAGTTTGACTTAACTTTGGTCTGTCAACAATATAAAATTGAAGAATTTTATTTTAACACAAAATACCTGTCTGTCATAGATAGACAAGGCTAGGTATATATACCTTGTCTAATTAATTTTACGACTCCCAAGACGTCGGGGTTCGTCATCCGTCGTCTGTAGTCGGTAAATAGTAACCTGACCGATTTCAAAATTAAGCAAATTGCTAAACAATTAAATTCCTTGAGTGTACATGAGGGTGCCCTTATTAACCGACTCCAAAAAAGGAGGTTATCAACTTAGTTGTAACTTTTTATAATTGTTTTAAGTACCTTTTGTTGTTTGCTTTGTTACCTATGGGTGAGGGAAACACATAAAGTAGTTTACCTCCTCTAAAATCGAAGTCCAATCCTAGCAGTAGGTCCAAAAAAAATCTCATTACAAACATATCTCTAAATAAAGACATTCACTTGTCATAGATACGAACAGTTATATTTAGTACAAACCTATTCGTTCGCTTTCGTATAAGCTCCAGGCTATTTTGTCCAAGAACTTTCACTTACAATAATGCTATTATGTATTGAGGAGTAATGTATTTGTAGACCACGTCTTGTTGGAAGATTGGTCTGATATTATTTTGCTATTTGCAAGCATTTTGACTATAAAATAATCTGTACTTCTATACTAATATTAAAAAGAGGTAAAGTTTGTGTGTTTGTAATGTTGCAGGGGGTAATCTCTGGATCTAATAAACCGATTTCAAAAATTATTTCTGTGTTGAAAGTTCATTTAACGGGGAGTGTCATAGTCATAGGATATAGTTTCACGGCATGACTAATAGGAGTGGAGCGGTAATGAAATATGTTTAAAAAAGGAACATGTTTTTTTCTCCGCCCTACGAAGTGGGCACGGGTCAGCTATGTATTTGTGTGCATTAAAAGATTTAGAGTTTACTTACGTAGATCCAGAGATTACTTACCCCCTACAACGTCAAAAACTCACAAAAACACAAATTTTACCTCTTTATAATATTAGTATAGATGACTCTCTCGACCTCTGCAATCATGTAATGTAATAAACTAGATTTTACACAAAATTGCCTTACGTATTCAAATCCCAACTACTGCTCCATTGAAACAATTAATACGTAACAACCAATAAATCATAATTCAATCAATATTCCTATTAACAATGTCCCTAGGGTACTACAATTCTAGTTTGTACTAGCATACATAAGTTTGTTCCACTTTGAGTGCAACGCACTGTGTTAGTAGGCTTTCGACATAAGGCTCTATAAATGGATCTCGTGACGTCATTAACCCGAATTTATTTAACTTAGGTATGTATAACTGTTTTGATTTCTTTTTGGTTTTTATTAGTATAAAAGGATGAAAGAATGCTTTGTATCCGTGTGGTGACGGAGTAAGAATACAATATGTCACCACCCCATCTCATCTCACTGGTGTCGTAAAAACCGACTAAGGGACTATCCGTGAATATTATCTTTACGAAATAAAAAGAATAAAACTTGAAATTAAACCCTATACCAATCCGTTTGGCCAGCGTGGTATTAGTAGGTCAAGTATCCCTCCGTCACGGGAGGAGACCCGTCCCTGCAGTTAGTCATTAATAAGCTGTTATGATAGTGAAATTACTGTGCTATGGGTCTTAAAAACTTCTGTTTAGAGTATATAGCGGCTTAGCATTGCTGTGGTCCATGAGCAGTTACCACTTACCACCAGATGGGCCACTTGCTAGACTACAACCTAAAACAATAAATCAAGTAACTAAACGTTTTAAAATCTCATAAATTGCAAACAGGATAATCTAACTAAATAATTATGATGTTGCAAGTAATCTTAATATCATCTAACCGATTGCGTATAAAAAAAGCGAGATAAAGTAATAACGTTTTCACGCTTGACGGTGCGCGAGAGTGATGGCAATGGACTATCTGGCGCATGCGCGAACGATACAACTTTGTGATTAGAATATCGTGTGGTGTAAGTTATAAGAGATGATATTATTACTTTGAAACATTCATGTTATTTGCTATACCTATTATATGTTAACGGGAGATTAACGCTATGCCATTTACTGAAATATTCAATACTGGGGTGAGTGAACACTAACACTTAATACAAGTTGTGTATGCAACTACTAAACTAACTTAACTAGTTTGCTGGAGAACTTAATGTACTGTACATGTGTTACCCTTATGTACAGTGTTTTCAAATGAGTCCTGTATTACGGGGACTTTAACGTACATAAAATTAACCAAAAGATAAAATTTGTAGATCATACGAATAATTATGAGTGAGATTTAAACCCGCGACCTTGTGCATGGCCGCATACACGACTGCTTTGCCACCGAGGGAGTTATTACACTCTTTGAATTTCGACTTGTCGACTAAACCTCGATGAAACGCTATTCCTTTATCCTCGTACCACGCGTTAACAGTTAAAATCGATGTGCACGCTATTATATAAAATTCTGTGTGAACATCATACTACATGTCGTTTCGCAATATATCATATGTGAACTCATTTTACTATACCTATATTAGTTAAATACGTATTATAATTGCGGTGTATACGAAAAACTGAGATTTTGTTTCCGTGTTACTAAATACTGTGCCAATCTGTTTGGTAGCGTGGTATAATCAAGCCAGGTTTGGACCCGCTAAGGTCAGCACTAGTCGGGGGCAAGAGAAGCATGCGGCGATGGCATGGTTTTCCAAGGCCCCTGGTCTGAGAGGACTTTGACAGATCCCTCCGCCCTTCCAGGGACAGACGAACTTCATTCGTAAATACAAACATACGAGTATATTATAAATAGTAAACATCTAGATCAATTGAGAGAATATTGAACCCGAGAACTCTGAATCGCAGCCATTTAAGTACCACTAGACCACAGAGATCATTTTAGGTATATTTATAATAAAATCCTTACAAAAAAATCTCATAACATTAATTCCCCAAATTATGGGAGAAACTTATGGGTATACCTACTTAGCTTAGTAGTTGAGAACCCTGTATTAGTGGAATGTAGACTAACTCACTTGAGAACTTCCTAGTGTTAAGTAATATTTACGTGTTGAATAACTTTGCTCTTGTTTCGCTCAGTTTGTGAAGGGCTTGTGGCTTCCTACTAAGAAAATATAATTACTTTATTACTTTCTTAACATACTGACTAAGTGGCAAAGCCGACTGTCGTGCACGAGGTTGCAGGCTCGAATCTCATGCAAGGTATTTATTTGCGCGATTCTCCAATGAATGTCTTAAACTTGGTTGGTTTTTTCTGTTTATTAATTTTTATGTTTGTAAAAGTTACCGCAATACAGGACTCGATCCTAAAAAGACTTTAAATAATCCACCACAGTGACGGATTTCTGTGAAGCAGGAAACTTGGTTTACTACCAGACTATTGGTTGTATAGTTATGAGGCGACAGTTTTATTATTGCTTAGATTACAAATATCTGCTTTTTGCACACCTTTTTTGGCAGTTACATGGACTATTACCACTAAGCCACTAGGTCACTTTAGCTTTAACATATTTATTCTAGAAACAAAGATCCGTTTCAAGTTCTTAGTAAGCCATAATTCAAAAAATTAAACACGCAAAAACTCTATTTATGGTTTTTAACATAAGTATGAGTTTTTTTGCAAGTCTGCGGATAGCACAAAGGATTTTAATTATACCGCCTCCTTATAAAGCTATTGATGGGACTATTAAATCATTTTGATTTACAAAAAAAAACATTTTTGAAATATCTATGTATGGCTTTTAATTGTACCACTTCCTTATTTATGTCATTGATGTCACGATTTATTATAATAACCCATTAATGTCCCAAAGGTGTGTCGGTCAATGGGTTAAGTTTTTATCTGAGACTGGACGTAAACTTGTTGTACTAATACCCTGCTGGTTAGAAGTCTTAACCTTACTTTAGTTTCGTATAAATCTGATTCGTGAAATTTTCCTTAGTCTGTTGTTACGATCTAGATTTCCGGACTGTTACGACTTGGGGGCTTCAAGAAACGAGCGTACTCTCTTTTTAAAGGACGGTAACGCATCTGTGATTCCTCTGGTGTTGCGGGTGTCCATGGGCGGCGGTGATCACTTACTATTAGGTGACCTGCTGGCTCGTTTGACAGACTGCCTCCCATTATATAAAAAAAAAAACAAAAAACAAAATCTGTTGTGTAAGATGGGATGGTAATATTATGATTTCTTACTTCGTTAACACACAGAGAATGGGTCGCCTGTGCATAGATTTTTATAAGTGGTGTATGTGCCGGTTTAATTTGTTTCATGATTTTTTTAAAATACATATTCCTCAATTGTTATTAAGCCCTGTACTAACGGTTAAATTAACAAATGAAAAAAGAAACGATCGGACCAGAACAACTAAAACAATCATTTATCAATGACACATTTATTTGTCTTGAGTAGAAACTGATTCCAAAATCTCATGCCTGCCAGAGGCATACGAGACTTCTGCATCATTGAGTATTTTTTATTATTAATCTAGCCTCTAGCTATGATTATTTTAGTCTATAAAGATGACTAGTGACATTATTATTCTACATTTTTGTCTCTAAAAACGAGTTTAGGAAAAATAATTTACTAAAAGTCAAGCAGTGTGTCACTCGTACATATTTAGCACTAGTATTGCCATAACAATAAAATCTGCATAATTATGTTGGTATCACTATAGCGAATTTTATGTATATTTTATTATTTATTAATATTATTTATTTATTGGGAAAATCGTTAACGGTATGGTGTTGAATGACTTTGGTTTATAGTTAATGGGGATAAATGGTTTTATGCGTCATCTTGGGTGTGGTATAGGAAAGTATACTATAAGAAAAAAGGAGATAGCAGGGATTTGAATATGAGAAGGCTGATATTTTTATAAATGGAAACATCACGGCTCTATAAAAACGTTAAAGTTTCAATTAATTAACTCTATAGTAAACTAAACACAGGTGGTTGTTCGAAACACACACAGGCTTGGTTGTACTTAGGGATTACTGACAACCCTGAGCGGCGACTACCACTTACCATACCACTTACTACTTACTATACCAGAAAAAAAATCATAATTCGCTAATAGGATCAATAATGCAAAATGTTGGTAACGAAGTCTTGAGAAAAGGCAATGAAGTATTTGTATAACATACTCTCAACACTTTAAATGTTTTTCAATTAGATAAATACTTGCTCATCTTCCTTCTCGAAGTAAGAGAAAAAATATAGTAGGCCGTTTTCTCTAAACTGCTAGAAAATGGTGCCGAAATAATCAGGACACTTCAACGTTTAGTAGGTTACATGGGTGTTGCCTACGTGAAATAATTTAAATATAACAGTACAAAAACTAATATTAAATTTATGTCAAATTTACCGTTTCATCGCTGATTAGTATTCTGTGAATATAAAAGAAAATGTTTGGTGATCATACCACTTTCTATCTGTGTCGTTAATCATTGATTTACGTATAGGTTTGTATAAATCTATGTTTTTGTCCATATAATTATGAATTTTTATTGTATTCATATATTAAAATACATCCCTATCGTATTACAATGAATAAGAACAAATAATAAAAAAATAAAATAAAAAAAATAAAAATATTAGTAGTTAACTAGCTGTATAGTAGTTATTGTAAAATTATTATTTGCATGAACAATGTATTTGTTATTTTTGGGGGGTTAATAAAGTTATCTACACTTAAAAGAGAAATGCATTTTCTATTAACAAAAACAGATCTGATCCTGTGAGAAAGGAATACTTATCCTTCTAATACCATGCTGGCTACATGGGTACATATTATTGTTTTTTCGTTAAGTTTTTATAGAGATAACAATTATGTGTAAATGTTTAGTCAGCTTTGAGGACATCGATAGAATAGTGTAGCGGCATCATGTTCTCTTGTTTCGAGGCTATACAGAGATAAAATTGCATAAATATACTAATTTGTTTTTTTTATTTGTTACAGGTAAATATCAAAATAAATATAAATGTCGACATCGACGAATACGCAGATAATTATGTATAATAAATAAATAAATATTCACGGACATCTCTACACAGCGCCATGACTGTAGACAAAGCAATGCAGGTATGTAAGGATTCTAGTACATGGCAGTATACACTCGTTGGGAGCTTTACGTTATTATCTCTAGCTCGGCAACCTCGTCATGTCAACTAAGTTTACGTCATCATAACAGCCCATTAATGTCCCACTGCAGGGACGGGCCTACTCCCGTGACGGAGGGTTACTTGGCCTACTAATACCACGCTGGCCAGACGGATTGGTATAGGGTTTAATTTCAAGTTTTCCTTCTTTTTATTTCGTAAAAATAGTAGTTACGGTTATTCCCTTAGTCGGTTTTTACGACACCCATGGGATGAGATGGGGTGGTGACATATTGTATTCTTACTCCGTCACCACACGTTACCTACTTGTATAAAAATATTCGTTGTGGGTAACCGATAGATGAGGACAGCACAGGCAGGTGGATCCTAGGTCCCATAGTGAACGTCTTTTGGCGTTTGTTGCCTGAGATGATGACCTCTTACTGTGTATGTATTTCTTATATATATATTTATCATAAGTTTTATTAATAAGATGACTCACAATAATTTATAACTTTGTTTGTTATTAGTTTTACAATCCTGTTACTATTTCTTTTTGTAGGAATGTGGGCGTTCTAGTCTTTTATTCGTTAATTCTTACATGTTTGGTAGCTTTTTTTCTAGTTTATTAATACTTATTTCAATACCTTTTGCATTTAAAATAAAAAGTGAAAAGCCTGTATGACTCATTCCTTAAGAATTTAGCACAACTATAATATCATAAATAAGTAAAAGTATATCAAATGAGTTTTAATTTAAATGTTTATTTAATTCCTTAATTGATTGAATCAAACAAACAATGTCTGATTGATTTAACTAAACAATCGTACAAACAAATGTTGTGGCATTATAATAGAACCTTATATATCATTAATTTCTCATGCATAATGTGGTATGCATTGTGCGAAATATTTTACATAGCAGCCTTGTAGAGAGGTCGTATGGTATTGATATTTAAGAGTCTAGTCCCTGTAGTTTGGTACAATCGAGTAACATAAATACCTAGGTTTTTCTCCGACGATTCGGCCGACTTGCAGGTCGCGGAGGGACTGGTGTCCTACCTAGCTATTCATGTTACTAGTATCTAGGCTAATAGTATACACCGCGAGTAAGACCCGTATAAAATAGTTCTATGTATACAAATCGCGATAGTTTAAAATCTATTAATTATTACATTCGAGTAAGTTACTTGATATGTTCATATTGTATGAGTTGTGATAAATTATCTCGAAAATGTCATGAAAGCCACATAAGCTAAAGTTCGTTGAACAAAAGATGGATAAATATATTTTATAAATAAATATTTCTTACACATTCACACAACGCCATCCAAACTAAGCAGAGCTTGTACTATGGGTACTAGACAACGGATAAACATACTTACTTTTTTTTGTAAATACATACACATTATACATAGAACACACCCAGACCAATGCAATCAATCATGCACACAAAGATTTGCATTGAGCGGGAATCGAACCCGAGACCTATAAAACCTTTTAAAACTGTTTGTTAACAAAACCAAGCGACGAAATCGTTTGTCACACAGAAATGTTATTAATGAAGGAATGAAAGGTATGTATGAATGAAAGACCTTCGTGTCAATCAACATGACACGTTATGTGGCGACGAAGTAAGAATGGCTATATACTAACTTAGTACGTGCTTAATGTACTTGAAGAAGTTCGTGCTTTTCTGCACTTCGACTGCATATCGCTCGTTATACTAAGACATAAGCAGTAGCTGTAAGCCTCATAGTCCAATAATTTCAATAGTTAATGTAATGTACCCTTTTTATCATAACAGCCCATTAATGTCCCACTGCAGGGACGGGCCTCCTCCTTAACGGAGGGACACTTGGCCTACTAATATCACGCTGGCCAGACGGATTGGTATAGGGTTTAATTTCAAGTTTTCCTTCTTTTAATTTCGTAAAGATAATATTCACATATAGTCACTTAGTCGGTCGAATTCGTCTGGCCAGCGTGGTATTAGTAGGCTAAGTATCCCTTCGTCACGGGAGGAGGTCTGTTCCTGCAGTGGGACATTGATGGGCTGCTATGATGATGTATCATGTCATATCAGTCAATAGAAGTCTAATGCTGGTCATAGTCCCGTTTCAAATATCTGCAAGCCTTGCGTGCCTCCCTCATCCCGCCGTCTTAACTATATTGTCAGAACTTTCGCATACCTATAGCACAAACACGGTTATCCCTTTTTTGTGCTATATGTCCTACCTACTGTCTGCCACTTAGGTTCTCCTGCGGATGTCCTCATTTCTGATTCGATCACGCTTTCAACATTATATTAATCTGTAATGTGTTGTTTCTCTTGTTTTTGTTGTTGTTTGCTAATCATGGCATAGCTGTCATTGGTGATGGTGACAACTGGACGACAAATGATTTATCAGGGTATCAGCTTATTAGCCACAACTTTTTTGGCAGATTCTCATTTATGCAGTACCTTGCATTCAAAGATTTTAAATAAATACCCCTACACCATTAAAGCATATAACTAGATACGTCACAAAGGAATTCATACTAAGATAGAAATAGTTTTCTACAAGTAATGTGTTATTGATGACATGGTGAGAGTGGTACTGTAATGATGCCCAGTAATGGAATACCATTCCATCATCACGATGTTATATGTAATTGTACATACTTTCAAACTTTGATAACCTTGTGGTGGGGTTCTTAAGAATGTAACTTACACATCTAACCAGGAACATAAAATATCCATTGTTTTCGTTGTTTTAACCACTTTTATGAGCTTCAGTACTATACGACAATATATATGGTACTACAAGTTCTGTGTAGGATGAGAACCCTGAGTTTCGTGGTAAAAATACTGTAAATCGGAACAAACGCTAGTCGTATAGCCCGCGTAGTAGTAAGTAAAGAAAAGCTATTCAAAGTGAAATAGAAATAAATAAGGAAGATATAAAACTAATATAAATTGTTTTTCCTGATTAATTTCTTCAAGTATTTCTTGTGCCTCCCTTATCCGTTAACATCCACCCACCTTTATCTGTCTGATTTATCGGTCTTATTTTTGTGTGTCTTCCGCTCGCCATTGCAGAACTTATCAACCTCATTCTGGGTACTATGTTACGGATTGCCACTTTAAAATCCTAAACTAAGTGTAACATACATATTGCTCTATATTAAACATAATAAGAACTAAATATCAATTTGCAGTTAAGAACAAGATCGAAGATATATACTTGTAATAGAATGCAGAGCAGTGACCTCGACTCGCGGCCTTACTTTCATCCTAACTGGGTTTCCTGTAACAACTGTTTAACTGGTTGATTGGTAAATAGCTTATGGTGTATGCCTGAGGCTCTTTTTGAGCGTTTTTGAAACACTAAACTATTATTTATGTAATATCATTTGCACATTTTTTGGACTCCTACGATGGTTTGGCGGGCCCTGTACGTGTCAATTATTAGTGCAATCTATATAGTACAGTCCTTAAGCCCGATTTACACATCGACAAGTACAGTAGCGAGTTAAGAAGTAAGTTGTTGATTAAGTTCATTTGAATCCCATCCCCATCCTATTTTTCGGTGAGTTAAGCTACTACTTAACTCGCTGCTGTACTTGTCGGTGTGTAAATCGGGCTTTAAGCTGGAAGTTCTCTGATAAACTAAGTAGATGTTTGTTCAAGTCCCAGCGATACAGGGTATTTTTTTAATAATGAAAATTACTTATAAATTTGCGCTGAACTGGTTGGTATAGGCAAAACGTACGTACGTAAATTTTTTGTAGAAAATAGATAGGAACACCCGAAAGAAATGAAACAGCCATGTTCATTCATACAACATGTTGGCTTGTTCGGTGATCAAATCCCCACCTCTAGCATGTCAGCTTGCCATTCACAAGTACTAACTTAAGTTGACTGTAAATTTCTGTCCCGTACAAGTTTACACTCACTCTTGGCAAAAGAAATTATTATCTACAATGTGCCAAAAGTGGTAGAGAAAATGCTTCCCACTTCCACGTAACGATTATCACGGTAGATCAATGTATGGCAATGGCAACACAGACACAAGAGAAAACAACCTGTTACAAACCCGAATTTACACCGAAACCTGTTCCGTACTTTTCGCTTTTACTATGACCTCGATATTTAGGGTTGTCAGACGTAAGTTTTGTTCTACAACTTTTGTTGTAAAGCTTTTTAATCTTGTGATATTGTAATGTATTGTATATATATGACATATACAAAATATGCAAATATCAGATATTTATGTGTGATCAATTGAATGACAATCATAAAAATTTAGGATCTTTTCTTAGTATAGGTTAGGAAAATATGCCTGTATTCAACCTGATTAAATTCCCGGAAACTGTCTAGGAACAGATTCTTTTTGGGCGTGTGAACATACGTTTGTTGTTGGTACACTGGCTGATCCTAGAACACGGTATGCAAGTGATAAGCTCAAAAAAAGTAAATTGTGTCTAGAACCTCAGTCCACTCTTGGAACCTCCAAGAGAATGGACACGGAGGCAATTTTATTCTAAAGTATTCGCCTCAAGGCATTTCAAAGTAACCTGATGAAGTCTCCATAAACTATTACTCAACTACTCAATACATAACAAAACGAACAAGGTATGACAAATTTAAAATTGTTCAAGATTTATTATTTCACCATTTGATTGTTTTATCTCACAATCAAAAGTATCTATGTTTCTGAACCTGTATTTACTTGCTCATGTTACTTAATTTTAAACCCTAGGGGCATTGAAATTACAACGATAATGACTTATTATCGCTGTCTAAACCAATATTAGTTTTAATAATGTCTTTATTATTGCTTAAATCTTAATTGACATTGGGTAATCTACTGAATTTTATCATTACATCTATGTAATTATCTTTATTTTACTAAGGTTAATGGTAATTAATTATTTATGGGTAATAAATAAAAGCCTCTGTCACGTGACCAAGTAAGAATTAATCGTGTCACCACCCAAACACATCTTATTGTTATTAAACCATTCTATGGGAAAGTATTATCTCTAAGAAAACTAAAGAAGAAAATCTATAAAATCTTATACCAATTTGCTTAGTCAGCTATACCATAAGTAGACCAAGTTTCCTAATGTCACAGGAAGACACAATGTATGCAAAACTAAGCTTGATTCATGACATGAAATAATTTATCCCATATTTCCGGGAAACTTTTATTCATTGGCAACCCTATTCGTAGGTCGTCAATTGGCATCGCAAGCGCAAACTTTTTTACCGAATTCACACTTTCCAAATGTACTTTCAGTTTTGTTGAACTCTAAAAGAAATATTTGTTGTTGTATTTTTTGTGTATTTATTTGTAAATGTATTTTATTGATTGCGTATATTGTTGTCGAGTGTCGTTTAAAATTTAAAGCGTTTGAAACTGAAGTTACTAAATGATTGTAGCCGTGTGGCGTTTACTAGAAATTAGTAGGGTACTTAGTATTTTTGAAGAAATTTAGTGGATAATATTATAGTGGAAAATTAATGGATATTATATATAATAAATAAGAAAATGTAAATTGATTCTAAAGCTTTAAGCTCCCAATTAAAAAAACTTCCTCTGCTTATAACATAAATACATACGAATAAAACGCTCTTGTTATTTAATTGAAGATTCAAGAATGCTGGAATGGTCCCCATCACCGTCATTAAATCAGCCAGTTGACGCCCACATAGGGCTCCACCAAATACTTCTAGTTTACGCGGGGCTGTGCCTCCCTCATCCATCGCTTTTCCGCCACCCAGGCTGGTATTTTAATTTTTTTTTTAAATTAACTTTAAATTAAATTGGTTAAAGTCAGACTAGCTCGTAATGATCCGTAGTTTTTCCCTACAAATCTACAAACTATGGGTATAATCACTATATAATGCTGGTAACACTAAATGACTAGGTCTGGCAACATCGAATAATAAGCGTGCCAATCAATCAGTGACCTAGAATGCTTGTCTAGCGTTTTATGGTTAAGGCTCCTTAATTATTTATTACAGACTAAGTAAGGCACTATACACTTAGTACGAGTTTGTTAATACTATAAAATTTTATACGAATAATGTCTTGTAATTATATTAGAGTGCTTATTAAATGTATTTTTTCATCATAACAGCTCATTAATGTCCGACTGTAGGGACGAGCTTCTTTCCGTGACGGAGGGTTACTTGACGTACTAATACCACGCTGGCCAGTCGGATTGGTATAGGGTTTCATTTCAAGTTTTACTTCTCTTTATTTTAGTTTTTACGACACCCATGGGATGAGATAGGATGGTGACATATTGTATTCTTACTTCATCACCACATGGATAATATTTTATTTTCTATAAATAAATTTAAAATAATTATATGTAAAATTTTGAGAGGATAACAAGATAAAGACTTGAATAAGCAGAGCTAAGTATGTGCCTTTGGCTCTTAGTAAGAAATCTTTCTTCACCCTAAAAAATATTTTATTGTCTATTGTTATTTTCGATAGGTCATGTATAAGAAGTATGTTATTTAATAATAAACTACTGTGCAAAACCGATTTATTATTGAAACACGATTGTTACACGGATAATGAACATAATAACTTTATTTGTAACACTAAGTAGTCAAGTGTATTATTGGCACTAAAAGTACCGCAGGACAGAAGAAAGTCTTGTACAGTTACAAACGCCTACAAAGTTGTACTTGAAGGGGTCAGAGAGAAAGTGCAGGATAGTTGGCAGTGCTTAATAATATTACCTGGCTTTTATACTTAAAGGCCTGTTTAATTCATTCATCATAACAGCTCATTAATGTCCCAGTGCAGGGACGGACCTCCTCCCGTGACGGAGGGATACTTGGCCTACTAATACCACGCTGGCCAGACGGATTGGTATAGGGTTTAATTTCAAGTTTTCCTTCCTTTTATTTCGTAAAGATAGTAGTGACGGTTATTCCCTTAGTCGGTTTTTACGACACCCACGGAATGATATGGGGTGGTGACATATTGTATTCTTACTCCGTCACCACACGGATAACTAATATTACCTTGCTTTTATACTTAAGAGCTTGTTTTAGTCGTTATATATATGACTTACTGGGACGGGCCTTTTTTAGTCATTGAGGGGATTTGACCTAATGAAACCAAGATGGCCAGGTTGTTTACAAGTTTTGCTTTATTTATTTTTTGTAGAGTTAACGTCGGAGTAATTTCTATTGTATTGACATTCTACTAATATTGACATCCATATTTATCACATAATCACGTCATGTAATGCCAAATGCCATGACAAAAAACATTACAAATGTCAAATTACCTTAAAAATTAAGAGAGTTTAATACAGGAAAATACATTATATTAAATTACAAAATTAAAATAAGACTCGTAGGAAATTAAATTGTTTTGAATTTATAATAATAATAATAATGCATTTATAGCATATAAAGTTAGACGATAAAGAAGAGAGATAATTATTATTTTAAATAAGGTTGGCTTATAGTTTACCCATGCCTTAAGGCGTTCACTCTGCCTTTATTCATTTGAACAACAAAAATGAATAAATAATGTTGCCAGCTTCAATTATTAAAATCAAAAGTTGTAAAGATCATAATGAAGCGCAAAAGGCTCGTGACTGGGTACACAAAAATGCAGTTTCACTCTCATTCAATTTGACCCAAATACCTCTTGATAAAAAAACTATTACGTTGATTCTATTTATAGACTACTGAGGAGATGATGAAATATACGAAATATATATTTAACATTAATAATAAGAATGTCCCTCTGCAGAGACAGTCCTTATTGCCCGAGCGGCTTAATACAGTTTTATTGAAAATACGTACAAAAAAAACATTTAGGCTCAAGACAATAATTTGTGAATCACACAAATAATTTTGCGCGGAAATCGAACCTGCAACTTCGTGCATGGCCGCCGCAACACGACTAAGCTAGTTCAAATCTTACACAAATAAAGAGTATTATTTAAATCAGATTTGTTTACTGTTTTTCTCTAATTGGACAAAAACAGCAATAGACCACGGACTGTAATTGCTAAGCTTTGCAGCCCTCGCCTCCGCGACACATTACTAGCGGCTGTTTCCAACTTCAATAGGAAAAATCCAGATGACAAACTCAGTTCGCACCATTTGGGAATTGCAGGAGCTAAGGTACCCATTTTTGTTCAGGAACATTTAACCCCAGGCAATAAATCGTTACATGCTGAAGCCAGAAAAAGAGCCAAGGAATTAGGTTACAAATTTACATGGGTTCGTAACGGACGTATATACATGCGCAAAAATGAAACTAGTCCAGCCATTCTCATTCGATGTTCTGAGAATATTAAATTGTTAAGTTAAATTGCACGTTACCGTGTTGGTTAAAAATGTTATGGAGTTAGATTATAACAATGCTTAACATTTACTATCAAAACATACGTGGTATGCGAACCAAGACTGTTGAAATTTTTCAAAACATTCTACAATGTGACTTTGATGTTGTTGTTCTAACTGAGACATGGCTTAATTCAAAAATATATTCTAGTGAAATTATAGACTCCCGATATAATGTCTACCGTAGGGACCGTTCCTCGACGGGAAGCTCGAAGTTGGATGGGGGAGGCGTGTTAATAGCCGTGTTAAAAACCATTCTATCCACTCGAATGTCAAATTGGGAAACTCGATGCGAAGACTTGTGGATATCCATTGATGTTAAAGTAAACAGTCGGTCGTCTAAACTTGCAATTTGTGGCGTATACTTGCCTCCGCCACCCAAATTGGAGATTCATGGAATGTTCATAGACAATGTAAATGATATACTTAACCATGCAGGCGATGTGGTGATTATAGGGGATTTCAATTTGGGCAACATTATCTGGAAAAGTGCTCAACATAACCCTCATAATATGGTTCCTACTAATTGTAAAAGCTCTATCGAATGTACATTAGGTGATTGTATTAATATTAATCATTTAAATCAAATAAATAATATTGTGAATAGCAGTGGTAAAATACTAGACTTAGTTTTAAGTAGCTTATCTAATAGTTATGTCTCTCAATCTATCGACTGTTTGAGCAAACCGGACCCTCATCATCCCCACATTACTTGTTGCATTGCTAGTGTTAATGGTATAGCTCCATTGCGTGATGCAACTGCAATAACTTGTAATTATTTTAAGGCCGATTATGTGGCTATATCTAGTGAGTTGGAGGGCATCGACTGGGATTATCAGTTCTCTGATTGCATTAGTTCTGATGATATGGTGTCTGCATTTAACGATGTATTAAAAACCGTAATTGATAAGCATGTACCCAAGTACAAAACCAAGAATAAAAAATATCCTGCATGGTTCTCTCCTTCATTGATACGTGTGCTCAGTGATAAAAATAAAGCTAGAAAAAAATACAGAAATTACAAAAACCCACGCGACAAAATTGAATTTGAACTTTTTCGCGACAGATCAAAAGTGCTCATGATTAAATGTTATAGGGAGTATGTGACACGACTCGATAATGCTTTTACCGCTAATCCAAAATTGTTTTGGAAATTCCTCAACAGTAAACGTGACGGTGTTAGCGAAATACCTACAGAAATGCATTTGGACAATCTTACTGCCAATTGTGGTCAAGACATCGCTAACCTGTTTGCTTCTCATTTTTCATCGGTGTATTCGAACAGTTCTCATAACCATGCTGGCCCTAACCCTGTGCATAATACACATAATAATTTTTCCTCCCTTCACCTACACGAGGCGGATGTATTGGCTAAGTTGAAGAACATTGATACTTCCAAAGGGCCGGGTCCGGATGGCATTCATCCTGTATTTTTTAAAAGGAATGCTTTGGTTTTGGCCGCCCCTCTTTCCACTATTTTTAACCACTCGCTTCAACATGGTACATATCCACTTTGTTGGAAAAACGCTAACATAGTACCTATATTTAAGAAGGGTAACAAGAGCGATGTCAGAAACTATAGACCAATAGCCATCTTGTCTTGCCTGTCTAAATTATTCGAGTCACTCATATACCCAACTGTCAGCCGTTACCTCGACGATTTTATTACACCTCATCAGCACGGCTTCAGAAAAGGTCGCTCTGTTCAAACAAATCTCGTTACCTTTATTTCCAACCTTTCTCATGATATTGATCACGGGCACCAAGTTCACGCGATATATACCGACTTTAGCAGCGCTTTTGACAAAGTAAGTCACGGTCTACTTCTGGAGAAGCTTGAATGGTACGGTATTCACGGCAGTCTTTTGGCATGGTTTGGGTCATATTTAAAGCATAGGACCCAATCGGTTGTGGTAAAAGGCTACCAATCAACAAAATTTAGTGCTAGCTCAGGTGTGCCGCAGGGATCTCATTTGGGACCACTACTTTTTATAGCATATATTAATGACATTACACAACACATAAATCATTGTAATTACGAACTTTTCGCTGACGATCTCAAGATTTACAGAAAAGTAGTGTCTGACTCCGACACTACACTCATCCAAAACGATTTGAATAATATTCAAATGTGGTGTACGGCTAACAGCATGGTTTTGAATTCTCAAAAGTGTTTTTCTATTCGCTACACTAGAAAATCTAAATCAATAGTATCGGCGTACTCCATAGATGGCAACATTTTAGCCGAAGTTGACGAAATAAGAGATTTGGGTATAATTATTGACAATAAACTGAAATTTACATCTCATATTGACCACGTCGCCACCAAATCAGCTCAGTTACTAGGATTCGTTCTGAGGAATTCAAAATTTTGTAAAGATAGTACTAAAATAATACTTTACAATGCACTAGTTCGTAACAATCTAGAGTACTGCAGCGTAGCATGGAACCCTCAGTACGTTACTCATTCTCAGCGTCTTGAGAGCATTCAGCGAACCTTTACCAGACGTATAGCATTTTCAGCACAAGGTATATATCATAGATGCCCTTACGAACAACGTCTATCTTTTTTCGACATGCAAACGTTGCGCGACCGTCGCCGTATCCACGACCTTGTATTTCTACATAAATGCATGAACAGTGTTGTTAAATGTGAATCATTTTTGGAACGCATTCCACTGTCAGTACCTTATAAAGTTCCCAGGCATCCAATCAAAAAACTATTCCACGCGACCTTTAAAACTAATCTGGGCAAACATTCTCCCGTTGCAAGATTGTGTATTCAATACAACGAATTTAACGCTAAGAATGCCCAAATTGATGTTTTCTCCAACTCACTTTATTCATTTAAACAACAGTTAAAAAGCTGTTGCATGTGCAATGTCTAAATATAAATACTTTGTTTCTTTTTTATATTTTATTAGGAGTGATTGTCTCTTTTTTGTTTTTGTTCCCTTATTACGTTTTAGTTTAGATTCTTTATATTTTGTTTTTTCCTTATTTAATAATTTTCTATGTATAAAAGCACGAAATGTAGCGAATGATGCGTATACCTGTAACTGGCATACATATATAGCCAGAACTATTACCTAATTTTAAGAAAATGTTTTATTTGTATGCTGTTGGTGTACCTTACTTAAATAAATAAATAAATAAAAAATAAAATAATGCCATTGGCCTTTACTCGAAAGTGACCAAAAATTAGCGACCATAGTAATCGATTTCTTGTATTTGACATTCACGTCGCCTAAATACAAATAAACACAAGCTAATTTACACCTTATTATTATTAAGATATAGTGCAAAATGCTGTATCAAAGCTCATTATGCTAATTCCGCGCATGGTTAAAATTCGATCTGTTTTTACTTCATTTTGAATTTCGAAGGCGTGTTAAGAATGTGATTCGATTTATAAAATTTACCGCACTTTCTCCTTTTAGTAGGCTTTCTTTGTCTTAGGAGCAGAATAAATAAATACCATTTAGTAGTTTTCTTAGAAATTTTGTTTTTTTTTTTACAGTTTGATATAATCTTTAATCATCTAAAATCTAATATTTTCTATGTCACACCTTGTTCATTAGGCTATTTGCCTCTAGCCTCGATATCCAAATTCATCCATTGATGTGCATAAATTAAGAGGCTTTTAATAAAGGTCAAAATTATTGAAAAATAATCTTATTATCAACAATGCTAATGCTTTTACATTGCTTATGTCCTTAAAAGCACTTACAATCAGATAGATCGCTAGCTCATCTACCAACTTATAATGCAATAAAAAAACGTTCTAAGAAATATTACACAATAAATGTTTATTACAAACTATTAACAACTTTATTGCAGTTAAATCAACAATAGAAAATTTAATTGTGCATGCAATAAAATAACAATTTTTGCCTCCAAAAAAGCTACTCCGTGTTTGATAAAATAATAGGCGTATAACAATTCAAAGTTGATTGTTTATACAATTTTGTATGACAACATACAGTAAGAAAAAAATTTCATGGATATTATACCGTGAAGAAAATCATTATAAAACCATGTGAATGAAATAATGAAGAATGTGAAATATACAAATAATTCTTACTTTCACCACTTCGCTTTCTTATCTGTGGTCAGCATAGAATAAAAATAAATTGTTATCATATTAAAAAAATAAATTTCTTATTTTCTACTACATTTGGGGTAATCGTCTTTTTTATATTGGCAATACTCGTGTGGTAGAAATCTTGACATATAGATTTGAATGTTTATCATTAATTTTTTTATTGCAGTGATTATTTGATTTATTGTCTTTAATTATTATTAATTTAATTGATTATAGTTAAAGGGCTTACTATGTTTTTACATGAAAAAATATTATATATTTGTATAATGTACATTTTATTAGTGTAAATGTTTATATTTTGTATGGGTAATGTTTATAAATGATCGTTATAAAATTGTAATTGATAATTGTTTATTCCTACTCATTGAAATTAGTTAATGCATGTAGTTCTTTTTTGTTTTCGCTGGGTTAAAATGCTTACGCATCCCCGTCTTCCGTTGGGGGACGGGAGGGGTATGTGGGACTGCCAGGGGGTTAGGCAACCCCCCAGCGTACCCACTAAAAGTCCCCAGTGGCACCCCTTTATCGCCTACTTGGAGGGGAGGCCTGTGGAACCGGCAGAGCCTTAATGTAGGCCTGCTGTTAAGGATTTTGTATAAATTATTCAAGAAATAGTAAAATTTAATCTAGAGAAACTTTCTTTCTCGTTTAGTTTTTTCAAATCCACCATTTTTACATCTTTCTTCATCATTCTATCTATTGCCCAAACAGCTTTAGCTTTATCCAGACTCTCGCTTAGGCCTCGCGCGGTCACTAATCCATCTAAAGGAAATTGGATAATCCGAAAAAGAAATAAATACACATCTTTGAAACTATCGCGTTTCATTATTATAATGTAAGGTATAAAAACGTCAGCTTGCGACCAAATGAACAATTGTGCAATAAGTGATCGCTCTTTGAGACAGTATTGTAATAGCAGACTTGGGCCCCAGGGCCAGTGCAACCTGTGCCGAAACTTCATCTATACTTATATAATATTATAAAGAGGTAATGTTTGCGTGTTTGTGACGTTGTAGAGGGTATCTCTGGATCTAATGAACCGATTTTAAAAATTCTTTCTGTGTTGAATAGTCCATTTATCGGGGAGTGTCATAGGCTATATATTATTACGATATGACTAATAGGAGAAACGGACGCGTTTTTTTCGTCGCCCAACGAAGTGGGCACGGGTCAGCTAGTTCATAATAAAGGTAAATAAAAAGCTCTACAAACAACACAAAAATGCCAATCAACACTCCACCATTCGAAACAATACAGATCACAAACAGTAACATAAGGTCAGGTGTATAGATAGGCGTACAGATTCTGGGTCACAATATCCCGATACCGCGTCTCAACAACAATGGCCGCTATGGGAAACATGGCGGCATTACCATATAATACCATTTATTATTTAATAGCGATCGTTTCTTTATACCTCAAGGTTTTATGGGTTATGTTATGTATTGGAATTTTATGATTGTTTTAGTTCCGTTAACTATGTTTCCGGAATTTTAATTATTTTTGCAATTTCTGCTACAGTCAGTACTATACTGTATGTATTACTTTTTATAATGTAAATAAAAAGGCTAGTTAGGACGGCGGGAAACCGATGGATAAGGGAGGCACAGGACCACACGAGGTAGCATTACTTGGAGGAGGCCTATGTCCAGCAGTAGACGTCGATTGGCTGATATGATGATGATGATGTAAATAAAGGTACTAATTGTACTTAGATATTTGAAATGTCAGAATTGTCAATAAGTGCAATAGAAAGTTAACCTTCAAAGAAATATTTGGCCTAAGCTAAAGTTTTTATTGTTTTCCATAACTTTTTCGTTCTAGCTTAAGAAAATTCCCTATCTTGACTAAGAAAAAGTCTGGCAAAAGCCTTTTAAGAGGTCGTCAGGCCTGTTGTAACAGACACCATAGAGAGACCGGGTGACAAATCTTGCGACCCTATACCAGCTCGCAAAGCCTTCAAACATAACCAACCAAAACGATATCCAAACAACTTTTTACACCTAATCTCAAACGCAATAATATGACTTATATCACATCGTTCGGTAACAAGTAACATTTTACTAAGATTATATTATATAGGAAGTATGATTTCCGAACGTGCAATGAACCATCAAACTTACTGCTGCTGTAATTGCATGCACTATTGAGCTGGACATGATTTAAAGCCATAAACATTATTAATGGCTTTATTTAAAATAGAATTATGTATAGTAAACAATTTCTCTCTTTTTATCGCTTAGTTAGCCAACCTCTTTGGCAGTTATTAAAGCCACTTAGAGACCTCTAACGTGGCTTACCTACAACAGTTAGGA
This sequence comes from Schrankia costaestrigalis, assembly GCA_905475405.1. NCBI lineage: Eukaryota > Metazoa > Arthropoda > Insecta > Lepidoptera > Erebidae > Schrankia > Schrankia costaestrigalis. The sequence continues at coordinate 8,712,390 of FR997850.1, forward strand.
GCGACTTTTTACGTCTTCTCCAAAGCAATTGACGATCGCAGTGCAGAAACTCTTTGGGCTGATACTAAATATTGCAAAGCACTGAGTTCTTCTCCATGTGGTAGGGATAAACGTGTAGTTTACCATCAATCAATAGTACATAGAACATAGGCCTCTCCTAAGTCGCGCCACAGAACTCAGTCCTGCGTCTTCCGCATCCAGTCCAGTCAGTAGTGTACCATATGAATTATTGATTGTGTTTTTTAACCCTGGATTTTGTTTGTGTCCGTTAATTTTATACTTGTAAATGTCTCTGCAAAGCTGAATACTACTGCGGGAGTTGTGTCTCTATCATTTCTGAATAAATGTTGTTTTAGGTAAAATGTTCCTTCATTAATTTGTTTGCGAACTATCTCTTAGTTGCCATTTACGACGCCCACGGAAAGAGTTAAAGTGGTTAAAGGATAGCAACAGCTACGAATTTTAAACCAACCATCATGAATTTCAACAGTACTCTTACGACTTATAACCTTTACAGTCTAAGAGAAGTCTAGCAAACAGTTGATTTATTACAAACTGTATGATAAAATAAGATCTGGACGTCAAAGGTTAAGCAGCTATTGCAGTCCATTTTGATAACCAGTTTGTATTTAACTAGCCAATTGACTTTTAGATAACTTAAGACAGGATATTTGTAAGCCTTGTGACTTTACATAATAGGTTATTTAACTAACATGGTAAGGCATTGGCAGGTAGTTGCAACTACTTTCTTGTAGGGTAAAGCAACGTCACCTCGGTCGTTCAAAGGATTGGTGAACGTTTAGAGTTATTATATTAAAATCTTTATTTTATAGTGGGCATTAAAAACTATGAGGCAGGTTGAGCAATGTGACCGCGGTATTTATTGGGATGGGTGAGCGTTTTGAGATTTGGAATTACAGCCTCTTTGTGTTATATAAAAACTTCCAAATTTTCTATAAATTATATTTATAGTATGACCTCATACTACTATATTAAATATTAGTATGTCATCTATCTTATTGACTTGACCTGCTTAGTCATCTCTAAAGTTGTCAAGGATAAAGTTTAAATTTTATTACCTTTTTTTAATATCTAATAAATATTATATAATAATTAATCATGTGTAGACTGGCGGTTCCGTAGACATACTCAGTACTTAAAGCAAAGACAACAATCTTTTTGGAATTAGTACAAAATTATTTTACTCGTCTGTTTGTTGCCTTGCCGGTCTGGCATTTGGCTTCTTCAGGCTACGTTTAAAGGACCTAATATGGATGAAGGAAACACATCTGTCAGATGTTTCACCATAACAGCCCATTAATGTCCCACTGCAGGGACTGGCCTCCTCCCTTGACGGAGGGATACTTGGCCTACTAATACTACGCTGGCCAGACGGATTGGTATAGAGTTCAATAAGTTTTCCTTCTTTTTATTTCGTAAAAATAATATTTACGGTTAGTCCCTTAGACGTTTTGTACGACACCCATGGCCATGGGATGAGATGGGGTGGTGACATATTGTATTCTTACTCCGTCACCACACGGATAAAGTATAATAATCAAATTGGTCTCATAAAAATATTAACAAAATTTTTAGTAATTTGGATTTAATTTACAAAAATATGAAATTTCTTTAAATTATTTATGTAGTTAAAAGAAATTGCGTAAGTGTTATAATAGCCTTTGCGTGCAGGAACATGAATGTTTGCATTAATATGTGTGCAATAATTCAAAAATTTTCTGTGTATAATATGTATGTATTTTCATAAAAAGTTCTATGTATGTTTATCTGTACCCATACAAGCTCATTCATCTCCGTGTGGTGTCGTAAAAACCGACTAAGGGACTATCCGTCAATAATATCTTTACAAAATAAAAAGAAGTAAAATTTGAAATTAAACCCTATACCAATCCGTCTGGCCAGCGTGGTATTAGTAGGCCAATTATCACTCCGTGATGGGAGGAGGCCCGTCTCTTCAGTGGGACAATAATGGGCTGTTATGATACAAACTTTGCTTAGTTTGGTACAAGATGGCATTGTGTAAAATCCTCTACAAATGTGTTTTTTGACGATATACCTATAAATATAGTTTCATATCAAAAAACCATTTACTTATTAAATATTATGAATTTAAATTATATTATAAGCAGACCCCTAAAAACTTTAGGATTATTTCCTTGTCTATAGTGCGGTCATCTATAATCATAGCTACAGTTTTTCTATTCTTCTCTTTGTTATGATGGCTCTATCGTTTACCTACGATTCTGCCAACTTCAAGGTTCATTTTTTAATTGATCCTTAACTGTTTTTCTATTATTTGTTGACAGATTAGTAATATTATAAAGTTTTTAAACAAAATATTTATAACAAAAAATGTTTTAATAAGGAACTTAATAATTAATTCGTGAATTAATTTGATGCCAATGGGCATAATAGGGTTTTTATAAGCGGTAATGTTTTAAATATGGTTATTTAATAAAAATATGTTACTAGTAACTTATTTAAAATATAATAAGTGTTATATAGCATTCGCAATTCTTTATCACAGCGCCATCTAGTTCCAAAGTAAACAAAGCTTGTAAAAATAATCTGAAATATGTTTTGTTCACACAAAGATTCAAATTAAGTGGAAATCGAACCCGAGATCTCTTCGTTCCCTGAACTATAACCACTATGACACAGAGATGAACAAATTATATTTATTTTAGAACTACTTAGTCTCTTTTTATGACATCCTAAGAACAAAATTCGATGGTGACTAGACTATAGTAAACCGATAAATAGATAATTAGTATTACATATACTAGCATAGTATGATGTACTTAAAATTATGTTCACGCTTTCTACACCTCAGGATAGGTACTAATGATGTAACGGTAATGACAAATTGGTGATTGTTTCTTTACAATCGTTCGTAGGGACAGCAAAAAAACACTAGAATATTTTTAAGTATTTTTGATGAGATAATAAATGGACACATTTAAAATTTATAAAGGAAGGACCTTTATAAATTTAACATATGCCGCAGAAATTACAAAAGAGACCTTTTTGCCACAAACTGTCAACAATTTTGACGACCTCTGTGGCGTAGTGGTTATATAACATGACTGTTACGCAGAGGTCTCGGGTTCGGTTCCCGCTCAATGCAAATCTTTGTGTGCATGAACATGATTGTTTGCATTGGTCTGTATTTCTATGTATAATATATTATATGTATTTACAAAGCATTTAAGTATGTTTATCCGTTCTCTACCCATAGTACAAGCTCTGCTTAGTTTGGGACTAAATGACGTTGTGTGAATGTGTGAGGATTATTATGAATAATAACGAATTATGGATATTATGGTAACGAAGCTACACTCGTATAGCTAGTACTTAGTCATTATTTTTATGAACTACTGCGTGTGGTGAAGAAGTAAGGGGATAATCATACCTCGTTCAAAACGCGTCAAAAATCCTGTTAAGGGTAGGTTCACAGATATCTCCCAAAACAAAAGAAGAAAATTCAACGCATCTGTGATTCCTGTGGTGTTGCTGGTGTCTGTGTGCGGCGGTGATCACTTACCATCAGATGACCTGCTGACTCGTTTGCCTCCCATCACATATAAAAAAAATCCTATATCGATTCCTTTATTTCGCGTTATATTAGTCGAGCAAGTTTATTTTCATCACTGGAGAAGTTCCATCTATGTAGTGGGGCATTAAAAGGTCGTTATGTAGATAATATAACCAGTTAATGAAATAGGAATTCAAAAATTTACAAGATTTTTTTTGTTGACTCTACTTGAATACAATAGCTATCGGAATATATAAGTATGGTATGTAACACATATTTTGTGTGTGTGGGGATTAAGAATACGTTATCTAACCCATCAGGGCATGTATTGTATGATAAGTCCATTTTTGAATTAATATTGCAGGAATTCTGGATTCGTCAGTAAAAAAATCCATTAATTTGGTTACTCTGCCTCTTTAGGTATGTGGTTGGAGGTTGCCATTTTAGAACCTTTCTCTGGCCTAGCGATCACGTCAGCTAAAGTACATTGTAACTTCTTTGTAACATTAGGTGTCCCCCTTATTTGTAATAGAGATTCGAATGGTAAAGAATTATCTATAAAATTAACGAACACAAAGACATCCACGCACAAAACAAGATTTGTGGATCTCGCTAATGGCTTACGTGAGAACCGAACCTGGGAATGTTATACCATCAAGTCAAGTCAAACCAAAATAATTAATAACTAACTAGGCCGACAATAGTAACTTTCACACCACACCTAAGATATTAATCAAGCGAACTAACAGACAAGGCCATTTCTCAATTTCAACTACATTACGATAGTTTCGATAAAGCTCCATCTATTATTCAAACCAGTAACTAAAACCGGTTGTGAACAATTAATTGTTTTGTAACCGCAAGATTGGAGTCATATTGGATCTTTTGTCCTTTGAAATCTTTGTTAGTTCTTTTAAAGTTTGTGAGAACGGATCTTTGCTACTATACAGGTTGTAACTGAGAACAGTGGATTTCTATTAACACAAGGTAGTGCATAATTTTACTAAGCAGAAGCTAAAAAAAACATCCATAATTACACCCATCCATATTTATGTTCTCCGTGTGGTGACGGAGTAAGAATACAGTGTGTCACCACCCCATCTCATTTCATGGGTGTCATAATATGTTCTTCGTGTGGTGGCGGAGTAAGAATACAGTGTGTCACCACCCCATGAGAGTCGTAAAAACCGACTTAGGGACTTTCCGTGAATATAAATTATCTTTACGTAATAAAATGAAGAAAAACTTGAAACAAAACCCTGTACCAATCCGTTTGGCCAGCGTGGTATAAGTAGGCCAAGTATCCCTTCGTCACGGGAGGAGGCCCGACCCTGCAGTGGGACATTAAGGGGCTGTTATGATATTTATGTTGATAATTTATGCTGGTTTTTTTACGAGGGGGGGGGGGGGAGTAATCCATAAGCTTCCTTTAAGTTTATCTACCGCGCGCGATCCCGTGCTTCCCAAATCTATCGCCCTCCGAAAACTTTGACTAAGTTGCCAGGTGTCTGCTTATTCTGCGTTTTAGGAACTTTTCTGCCCCATTCCAGAACCTTTTTGAACATGTAATAATTTTCAAACCTTCAAAAAAGAATTGTTCCGCAACATTAAAATACATTGTAATTAAAAATTTAAACAACATAAAAGTTTTGTAGTAACGTTGTAATATTGCTAACGACATGCGAAAGAAGTATTCTGTCGTAACAGTGTCATCAATGAACAAATTTTACAAAATGTTGTGTAAATATGAATGTCCATAATAAGTACGTGAGAATATATTTTGTAACAAATGATAGGTGAAGTCTGAATTATGGGGACATTTGCCTTTGACTCTTGTGGTTTAGTGGTAGTGGGGTTTTTAGTGTTTTTAAAAAGAAAAGGAGACTCAATAGCTTAGAAATTTGCCATTTCTTCTCTAATATTTTTTTATCATCATAACAGCCCATTAATGTCCCACTGCAGGGACGGAGGGATACTTGACCTACTAATACCACGATGGCTAGACGGTTTGGTATACGGTTTAATTTCAAGTTTTCCTTCTTTTTATTTCGTAAAGATAATATTCACGAAAATTCCTTAGTCGGTTTTTACGACTAAAGAATACCACCCCATCTCACCCCATGGGTGTGATGGGGTAGTTACATATTGTATTCTAACTCCGTCACCACACGGATAAGTGGTATATTAGTGATTTTAAAAATAGGAGGAGTCGCAATTTTGCTTAGAACTTAGCCATTTCTTCCCCAATATTTTTTTATACTTAGGTAATTTAAGGTTTTTGGATTATTTACATATTTATACAAATAAGAACTTCCTGCTCTTTTAAAGTCGATCAAAATTAAATGTACTAGATAACTTATGGGCCCTATCTTTATTTTATAGTATAGCTCTTATACCCCGAATGGGTCTCTAAGGCCTATTAATTTTATTGATTGCGCGGTTGCGCCTCTCTCAACACGCGCCACAAAACACGGACCCCCTTCTTATCCAGTCCGACCAACCTTTATGAGGTCATCGGTCCACCCAGGAAAAAAATATCAGCTTTAATTTCTAGTACACTACCGTTTCCTAAGTATCTTACCGTTTCGAAATGAGTCCTCAGCTTTTATGGCGGGAAAAGTGACGTATAAAAACTTGCACGAGTGAAAGAGATGGATATATTATACTGTGTGTGTGCGAGTGAGATAGAAAGTGTGTCAGTGGGTAACCAAGCCCTGTGTCAATGCACTTGTTGTGCGTGCAAAGAGTTTGTAGTAAGAAGTAATTAATTAAATGTCTATGGTCATAGTAATTATTTTACATTCACTTTAAATATTTCATAATCATTATAATTCATGTTCCGATGTAGAGACGGGTCTTTTTATACGACGGAGGGTAATTTAGCCTACATGTAACTAAATAGGCTAGACGGATTGGTATTTAGTGTTATTGCAAGTTTGAGAATGACCAGACAGATTGGTGTAGGGTGTTATGCCAAGTTAAAAGAGTCTTACCCCCGGTTTCCGAATGACTGATCAAGTTAAAATCAACTAATCAAGTCTCAAAACTGTCATTTTAGTTCCTGAAAATGATAGTTTTGACACTTGATTAGTTGATTTTAACTTGATCAGTTATTCGGAAACCGGGGGTGAGTGTGAGAATACAAGGTCTATTTCACTTATTGACCCCATGGATGTCGCAAAATTCGTCTATAGTTTAATAATAGTCCGGAATAGTTTAAAAAATTATGTCTACCTAAAAACTACTGGCCAACCCAACAAAGTACAGTACACGGCCGTAAATATTGCACATCGACTTTTGTAAAAAGACAATCGGCCAATTTCGGCTTCGTAGAGTCATCACATCATCTCTGTCGCACATTATCAAATCGGCCGGGTACTGTAGATATGTTTGTCATGGGCCAAGTTTCCCTCTATCATTTGAAGAGGTTTGTCCCTTCAGTTAGGACATTAATACCCTGTTATGGCCTTTCTCTCAATATTATTTTCCCCAGAAAAGATATAATTAAACAAGTTATGTTAGTGACCTAGTAAGGTCAACAATATAATCGATTTTTTTGGAAAGGAGAAATCATTCCATAAAGTAAAAGTGAAATTTAAAAAGTAAATATAAGCGGGTTTGACTTTTTTGGCGGTGGGTTTGATTCCTACGAAGGACAATTATTATATGAACCACAATGGGCCATGTTTCCCTCGTTCACTAAAACCCGCAGTGAGACTTAAAATAAAATTATATTTTAATTTATTTATACATTTATTTTATTTAATACCACATTTAATACCGATGTGTTTTGTATACCAGACTAAATTATAAACAAATTTTAGTCAGACGGAGTCACGTGTATTTCCTAGTTACATACTACGTTAAAAAGTTCTCACCCTACTATTTATTTCAAATTACATTACCGTAAATAATTAGCCATACAAGTATGCACCTTAGTCCACTGTAATAAGGTCTAAACGATTCGATTGTAAGCAAAAAGTACGCTTTTAGAAAGGAGAGCGTGCGAATGATTACTATTTTGACAGTTCTACGCGTGTAATTAAAATGCTACATCTATTCACACAGATTATACTTATTACCTATAATATACATTCCATTATAACTCATATTTCTATAGTACTAAAGCCTGTAATAGCGTTTATTATTAATGTTCTTTAACATAATTGGACAGGTGTATTGTATTGTACGGAAGTTATTTTGGAATGGGAAATGTTTGAAGAAGCTCTTTGGTGTTCTTATTTCAAATTATTATGTAACATTGCCAAAGTATTGGAAAGGATTGGATTGTTTGGGAGAAAGTGAATGAAAAAGCTTGTAATTTAAAAATAGAATAGTAACAAACATCTATCGAAATTAAAAAAGCTTTTCGCGGTATCTTATTCTATGGTACCTATTATTGATTAATATTATAAGAGATAAAGTTAGTGTGTTTGTGAGTTAGTTAAAAGCAACGTTCGTTGGTTTTCATACAAATCATGCCTTGCGGCAGCCGTACGGTATGAAACGGCTAAATTAGCCCTTAGTAGGTAGCATTTAACATTTTGCATTATTGATCCTATTTACGAATTATGATTTTTTTTCAATCGGCGACGCTACCCTACAAACGCTCTTACAACACACTTTTCCATACAACATTCCTTTCCTATAACCAAATAAAAACAATATCGTGCCATCATTAACCTGATCTAAGGACATTACCATGTAGTAGGATATCCTGTACAGCAATCACGTGCGCACCAGAATGCTTGACCGACATTGATGAAACAAATAGTTTTCACTGGCACAGTGCGTGTGAAGCCACGCATAGTAATACGGTGTGACACTAAATAGTACTATTGGGTCAGAGGTAGGGTTGACAAATGAAGTATAGAATGTTTGATGATTGTTCCACTGCAGATATGGGCCTCTTACAGGGACAGTAAGAAATATTTTTAGGAATTGTTTTAGAGATTTTGTCAACTTTTCCCTCTTTCGTCTTTGTAGGTTTATTTTGAGTCTAACGGTATTTGTGGGAATAGTGAAACGGATTTTTAATTTAAAAAAAAACAGTTAATTAAATAAAAAAAATCTGGATAAAATATTGACAACCCTTTTTCTTCACAGTTAGTACAACATGAAATTTTGACATGACAGTAATTAAGTATTTACATAAATACATACATAAACTCACGCCTTATCCCGTCCGGGGTAGGCAGAGACGATAAAACGCCACTTGTCACGATCCTGGCAAACAGATTGGGCCTCGTCCACATTCATAAAGTAACTCATACATGCGCGTCGGTTACGAGTGCTATTAATTAAGTATTTAATTTGTAATTAATATTTATTTGGACCTCAAAAGAATGATCCTGATTATGACATCGTAGACCGGCACGAAATGTCAAATAAAAAAAGTCATAAAAAAATGAGGTGTAGTATTAAAGACTAAAAAATAACTGCAAAGGTAATTGTGTGAAGCCAAAATATGTAATATATTTTTAATAGTGCAGTTTTAGGTTACCATCAACCATTGTTCTGCGGTTTTGCGCAACCAAAGTTCCCAAAGGGAATGGTTGCGTTGCATTGTATACTTACTTTGACAAATGAAATTCTCAAATTCATATTATCTAACTGTTTAAGTTATTTAAAATCTGTTAAAAGTTAGTTAATTAGTTTCTTATTAATTTTTGTGTTATTATGAATATGTAACAGTCCTAACAGTGAGGACCACAGCTTTTTCACACAGGGTCACAAAGGGAAACTATAAAATAACTAAGTAATTAATTTTAATCCCTAACTAAAAATAAATGTAATAATATTATGTTTACACGTATTTTTTAAAACATAACATGCATTTAAATTAGTCATTTATTAAAAATTTAACATTTTTAATAAATTACTAATTTAATCTACTTAAGCCGACTTAATCTATATGATGTATGGCTATTTTTAAATAAATGAGATTTCAAAAAAAAAAAAATGTTTACTTACATATTCTTCGTTTTTTGTTTAGATTGGTTAAAACTTTATTTTTATTTTACCCAAAAAAATTCTTAGATGTTATATTAATAAAGTTATTTAATTAAGTGTTATTTGACGACCTCTGTGGCGTAATGGTCCCTTTGAGGTGAGTTAAACGATAATTTTGTTTACCTGGAATCAAACCAGCTCAGACCAGAATCAGATCAGAGTTTCGATCATCATAACAGCCCATTAATGTCCCACTGCAGGGACGGGCCTCCTCCCGTGACGGAGGGTGACTTGGCCTACTACCACGCTGGCCAGAGACCAGCGTTCTTCCTAACCGAACATAAAAATCACTTATTGAAAATCACATAAGTATACATTAAGTAAGAATGATACCACACTAGGTCCATAATCAGATATTATTTCATAACACATTACATTACCCCAGATACATAGTAGAAAGTATAATATACCAAGGTCGTTATACTTTGGCATGTTCGTGTTTTATTGGCTGTGATGTACCAATGTATGTCTTTTAATGATTTACCTTTACAACCTTTTCTAGAAGAACTTAAGGTTGACTTTTAAGTAATTGTAAATAAATCTTTTTGTAGAAGAACTTAAGGTGGACTTTTAAATGTAAATCTTCTCCATTCTTTTTTTCTTGTATAGGGACAATGTGTCAAAGCGTACCCTGACTGGGTACTGTAGTACGGTAGCAAAATAACGGTTAATAGAAGCTGGACATGTTTCCACAGTATACGATCCTGTACCTTTCTAAATCGACCTTTATCAGGTCGTCGGTACATTGCGTAAGGAGTCTACAGAATAATAATAATATATAATTTTACTCATTATCTTCCTTCTTTTGTTACAGAATTGAACCATGAGGATGAACAAATAGATTCGACAAGGATAAAAAGAGAAGGAGTCCCCGAAAACAGGGGTAAGATTTCGTACTACCCACATTTAAAAAATATATAAAATTTTGTAAAAATATAATTTTCTTTGCTTGAATGAAATCTTTGAATGCCTTAATCAATTTTTTTTCTATTATTTTCTGTTAGTCTTGCCAAGCTATTACTTACTTATCTTTGTCTGTTCTATTATTAACTGTTTCCGAATACTTTTTTAACATTAAAAAAAAATAAATGAGTATTTATTGAGGCTAGTGATGTGATATGAATTTACAAAAACTACCTGTCATATTTAAAGGAATTTACATTTAAAAATAATAATTATTTAAATACCTTACACGGCAAATAAAAAATGATATACTTCGGCTAAAGATTATCCTCTGTTACAAGACTACCATTGATAATTCCGTTGTACGAAAGCGTTTCGCTTAACGCGAATGCCTTGCCATAACATAGACAAATCTATTGACGAAGTGTTTCATAAAAGGTAAAGTTAGGTTAAATCAATGTATCTTTCAACAAATATTGCACTGACTAAAAAATAAAAATGTACCTAGAGAAATCTTTAATAAAATATTGCATGATGAGTTTAATATATTACATCACTGGCCACAATAACCCAAATAGGTTGTACAAAATTAGTGCTAACTGTATGCAATATTATCTCTATTAGTATCTATTCTATTAAATTGCGTTATTAATTGTATGTTTTCTCTTTTTCTTTCATCTAATCCTGTTGGTCGTGGAACAACTCAAATGGACTTTGTAAAATATAAACGCACCTCCAATGAAATCCTACCCAAACGACGCTGACGATGACTCTGACCTGACCGTCTACAGACTTGACCGTCCTCCTAGTTAATCAGAAGAACAATGACTATAACACGAAGATTGGAAGGTATCACAGTGTGAAACCGCTCATCGGCCTACTGACGTCAACGGCGCGAACGTTCATCCAAGATGGTGTGACTACTGAGTTTGCGACTCAGATATTAGGCACCACTTTAGATAACGGACGCATATACGCGCAACTACTTACAAAGTCTTCACTCGTACTTTATAATAAGCCATCAAATGTTGAAGACCCAGTTGTTGTAAATCCAACCCGAGCTCATTCCGTCTTTCATGATCAATGGAAGGTGCAACAAGATCTCGGCTTTATTGATGCTGATAAGTTTGTTTTAAAAAATACTGACTATGTATCACCCAGTAGTCGAATGGAAATTGTTTATGCTAGCCAACCTGTTCAGGATAATGTAAAATATTGGAGTTCTTCCGATATTCAATCTGAAAATGTAATTCTTGATGAGCCAGTTGCTCGTAGGGTACAGGCTTATAGCGAAATACCTAGATATGTTCATAACGAAGCTTTGAATTATCTTGATGGTCCAAACATAGACAGTGATAAAAAATACGAATACGTTGTAGGCTCTATTGTAAACGATGCCAATACATTACATAGGCAGAGCAAAGCTTACCAACAGCAAGTAGATCCTATAAGCTCAGAGGTTCTTTCTGTTGAGCCATTGGTAGAAGTAAGTAATATAGTTAAGGTTAAACCAAATCACGACTTACCGACATTTACGATTAAAAACGAATTTTCGCCCATATTTTATTATATTGACAATGTTGAGTCACGTAGACCTCAAGCGCAGGTAGAACAACAAACGAAATTACCGAAAAAGTTATTTGGTCAAAAAAGCGAACCAAGACCAAAGAAAACTTTCACATACGAGGGCTTTGCTGACTTTACAACAGTTGTTGGTGATACTGTCATTATATTTACTCCTAATACAGACATTAATAAACCCCAAAATCCTGATGAAGTTAACGTATTTCCTTCCGCTAAACGCGTTGATAAGCTTTCAACTAAAATAACATTTTTAGCTGCTGATATTCCCGTAGCGTCCTCCACTTTTAAGGCACATGAAGTTATATCAAGTACAAAACAGGTAAAACACTATGAAGAGAACAGATCCGAGAAAGCTCTTTACAACGATGAAGAAAGTCTTAAAAAAGTATTGTACGAAACGGACAAAATACCAGACGAAATAGTTGTTCAACAAAATAATGGTTTTGGTTTTAATGTGGATGTTATTCAACCCTCAGAATCTCCTGTGATGGTAACCGAAAGTACGCAGACGCCAGATGATTTAGGGTTTGGTGTAATTCCTATACAAGATCATAGTTCAAAAGCTACTGAGCCACTAGTACTCTCGCCTACTTCAACAATAACTGAAGTCTCCAAGGAATCAGTTGTTACCGAATCAGGTGTGACTATATTTACCAGTTCAGAAGAAGAATCTGAAAACACTGGCGCTGAAGTAACTGAAAGGAATGAAGAAGATGATTATGAAATGCCAACAGGAACAACTGAAGATTTTAATTTAACAACAGAGAGTGAACATAGTGAAGAGTCCTCAGAAGACTTGGAAACTACTACAGAGTCCAAATACGTTTTTGTAGAACCACATTCACAAGATGATGACAATGATGCAGGCCAAGAGATATCGTGCGCAGATGGACTCGAAACTCAATCAACAATGACCACAGCTTACAAGACTTTGACTTATTTGACTACTTACTTCATACCTCTAGAAACTGAAACAACCACGTCTATTAAATCCGATGTTGTGGTTGAAAGTAACATAGGCTATCTTACAAATATTGTTTGTAAAACTAATAGTAATATTGAACCTACTGAAGTTGTAAGAATAGCAGTATCATCATCTGAGGCAGTTTCTGAGGAAAGTTCTGCTAAACAACCTCAATTAGATTTTGAAATCGAAATTGATGAGCCTAAACAGCCAAGAGCACCTCAACAACAAGATGATACGCGAACTACGATCAGTGACTCTAAAAATATTGCAGAATATGAGCAAGTAGAAGTAATAAGCGAAAAAGAATCTACTACTTCGGCTGATACCACTACAACCACTGAGCGAATGACTACAAGTCAAGGGCATGTAGAAGTTTCAGTTCATACTGAACAATCGACTATACCTACTGAAAGACCTACTTCTCCTGCACCCGTATCAGATGAGGATCAGGCAAATGAAATTGACGTAATTTATAAGACATTGTATACCACTTATACTTACTTTACTACGTTCTTCGGAGACCAAACTTCTAGCGTAGCGAGTCACAAATCTGTAGTTACTAATATAATTACTTCCACGATTGATTTATCGAAATTAGATCCATCGTTATTTGGAGCTTTTAATGAGGATGAAATTGCGCCAACTAGCGTCGGAATAGGTAGACCTACTGAATCATTCGCGATAAACAGTATCATTGATCTTGTTAAAAACAAAGATGTAATTGAATCAGTAGAGGTTGATAACAATTACAGTTCTCAAACCCCCACTCCATCATTAGGAGATGATATTGCTGCAAGCATCAATCCTGACGCAGTTAAAACATACTATACAACATACACGTTCTTTACAACTATTTACGTGGGTGCTGATGCTAACATTTGTAGTAGAAATGAAGTCTACACAAACTATGTTGGCCCCGACGAACTAATACCTACCAAGGCAAATTTAGGTATAGAAAACACACGAGCACAGTTTGACTTTAGAAATTGTAAACAAGTGAAGATGGAGCAACCAAAGAATCAAGAAGAAAGTTCTTCATCAATGGAATCATCTGTTACGATGGAAGAAAATAAAACCGTGCTTTCAGAAACAGAAAATAATACCACTCCTCAACCATCTGTACTTGAAGTCGATATGTTATTTAGTGTTGAATCTAACCCATTGGAATCAGAAAAATCTTACATAACAGACGTTAAATCTTCATCTTCCAAAGGAGAAAGAAAGTTCTTGGACAGTAATAACATTATATTAGATGATCAGATTAGTTCGGAAAGCAATATTGAAGAAATAATACCTTCACCTACTTTGCTGCTGCAAACTAGCTATACCACGTTTACATACTTTACCACCATGTACATAGGGAAAGACTCCAGTAATATTAAAAGTCGTTTGGAAACAATCACTAATGTTGTTACCGAAACTATAATGCCAAACAAAGAACCAGAAGAAGAAAGCAATTTGCCTATTACTTACTATACTACATTTACATACTGGACAACACTTTACAAAGACAAGTCTACAACAATTACAAGTCGGGAAGAGATTGTTTCTAACGTAGTTACACCTGCTCCCCAAGCAACTGCTACTATTAGTCCCATCGACACCACTCCTATTGATGTTGATACAGTGTTACCTCCTAAAGATTTAGAAGTTGAAGTAAAACCATCCGTAGTAGCAGACAATTTTGAACAAGATGATGGAAAAGCAACTTTCTACACAACTTACACTTACTTCACCACTTTCTATTCAGGAAACACATCACAAATACGAAGCAGCTTAGAGACAGTTACAAATATTTTTGATAACACAAAACTTGTCGAAGACAATCAACTTGGGAGAAAAGTGCAAGTTGGACCCGCTGATCAAAACCTTATACAAGACGGCGGGGAAAAACCTCATATTGTTCCAACAGTCGTGAAAGAGGAAATAATTCCGACTAAGTTACCTGATGGATCTTCTTCACCACCTACTGTTCTTTTAGGGACATATATTGACAACTTATTTGCTGAAGTGAAGCAAGAAGAAAAACCATCTATTCCTGCCAAGGAAGGAGAGAAAAAGATAATTTTCTCTCAAGTAGCTGTAATATCAGGAGATTCAACTGTGGTCACTAGTGATAACAAATCATTGCCTGTCGATGGTAAGAATGTTTTAACATCTACCTCAGCAACCACTGAAGGATCTATTATAAGTCCTACCCCACAAGTAATTGAGAGTTCTGTTGGAGAACTTGAAGGGACAACAGAAACAACACATGATTCAGACGAAGAAGAGGAAGATAATCCTAACACTAGGAAAAAATCACGATTAACGTTCACACCAAAAAAACCTTCCACAACCCCAGTTATCATTCCTTTTGCTTCACGAAACAGGCCTACTTTTATTCCAAAACGGGTACCACTTGCCAGTGGAGCAACTACCATCACGCGTGCAGATTTCACACCTCCGGTAATCACAGCTACACCAAGTTTGAAATCGGTTAAAGCATCTGGCTACAGTGGAAACCGAAAACAAGCTGGATTTTCCGGGTCTGCTAGTGCAGCGAAAAGATTCCCTGGAAGAAGTAGTGTTGCTAATCCATCTGCTAATGTGCCATCAGCATCAAGATCAGGTGGTTTTGGTCAGAGAGGAAGTATACAACCTACATCTAGAAGAACAGGCTTTGGCAGATCAAGTTCTGGCAGGAGTAACAGTTTAGATTATATTAGCAGATCAGCTGCTGCTGGACCAAGAATAAGGCCCTCGGCTTCCAGTAGATATCCTTCTAGTAGAAATATTAGACCATCTGCGTCGATCACATTCCCACCACAAGACCAAAATGATGAAACATTCGCGACTCAGTTAGATGAAAGCGTCACTGAATCGCTTGATGAAGTAACGGAGTCCCCAAAAACGACCAATAATCCTCTTTCTAGATTTAGAAGGCCGCTTGTTCCCAGGCAGCCTGGTACTGCCATCACTCCTAGATCTACAACTGTATCGTCAAAACGCGTAGCAGTTACTCCTCGTGGTAGACTTACAACAACAACAAGAAGATCAACTACAAGATCGACGGCAAACCCTCTTCTTTCACTACGAAGACAGAGACCTAATGCTTTGTTCCCAAAAAGAAACTTATTTAGACAACCGGAACCAGAACCAGAAGAAGAGATAAAAGAAAATGAACAGAAAGTTGATGAGTTAGAGGAGTTTTTAGATGAAGAGGCGTTTGATGAAGATAATGATTATGATTCATCTGATAGAAAAGAAAGGCAGGTGGCAACGCCTTCCACTGCGGCACCAAAACGAAATATTGTGCAGATAAGACCGTTTGCTTTTAAGAGGCGTACTAAACGTCAAGTAGATTACGGTAACAGAAAATACTCAAATTTTCGCAGGCCCGGAATAACTAGATCTAGTACTACACCAGCCCCAGAACCTGAAATAGAAGAACCAATTACCCAGAAACAAAGACCAGGTCGTTATAATAGCCGTCCCAATGCAAGATCAACAACTGTCTCGTCTCCTAAATCCGCTCCAAGGCAATCTTTTATTTCTCGTGGAGAACCTAGAACTACAAGTACTACTAGTGCGCCCGCTTATAGAAGGGGTAAGGCTACGAGACCCTCATCGAGAACCACCACTTTATCGTCTAGGCCAAAAGCACCTAGAATAAATACTGGTTCCAGATCAAGTACAGCTAGAAGTTCTAGTACAGGCAGAAATTCACGTACTCGTACTACCACAGGTCGTACTTCAAGCAGACAAAGAGGTTCGTACGAAAACTTCAGCGGTGAACGTTTTAACCATAAAAATGTACTTGATGACGGAAAGTTTACCATCACTCATCAAGTTCCAGTCGAAGTAACTGTGCCAATAGTTAATGGAAAAATCACTGAATACAAAAACTTACTTTCAGCTACACCTAGTATAGAAACTGTGTTGCAAAATCATGTCACAACTTCTTTCGGACCGTTAGGTCATCAACAACTTGTCCTTGCTTCCGAAGCTACCGAGCTTGCTGAAAACGGTGCAACAAAAATAATAAAATTCATACTTCATGAAACTCCCACAACCACAGTTATATTTACACCTACTACCATACGTGGTCGTAAGACATCTTTCTCACACATTCTGCCAAGTACCGTTTACAATGTCGAGTCTGTAACTCAGACAATTGCTCCTGAAATTAACTCTAACGTTCCTTTAGCTAATTTGCTGCTTTCCCAACTTCTGTTAGGTGGCCAGCAACAACAGATCAATCCTCTCCTGGCTTTACAAGGACAGGGTTTGATTCCGCAGCAGCAGCCAGTAGTACAAACTCCTGTTACCGAATTTAAAACACGAACAACTACTTATGTGACTACAGTCACTGATGCGAGGGAAACTGTTTTACCGATTACCTTCCGAGGTAAAGCCATTTTGACAACTATTGTTGATCCCACAACAAATGTCATTACTGCTACTGAATTCATCACCGATACTGTTGTCACTACTCCTACAGCTGTAGGACCAGCACCTCAGCAACTTAATTCTTTATTCCTTCTTTTGCAACAGCAACAACAACAACAACTTGCGCTGCCAACAGTGAATCCCATATTAGGGTTAGGTCAAGCAGACCTTACTGGGTTAGGAGGTTTAAATAACTTCAACAATCTTGGTCTTACTCCAAATCTAAATCAACAAAATATCCTTAACAATGATATTTACAGCAACAGTCCTAAACCAAACATCCTTTCCGATTTCGATAGTAATGAAGACTTTTCTGAAGACGCTCATGATTCTGAAGATGATATTCCTCCTCCCGCTGCTCCTGTCCGTAGAAATAGAAACCGTCCAAAACCACAACCCGCTGCTCCTCCCAAGCAAACAAGTGTAGTGACTTTATACGTATCAGGGAAACATCCGGGTGAATTCAGTACAGTATTGTCAACCGTCGTATCCGATGACACACAAGTAGTTAGGAAACGTGAAGCCATATATTATGATAATGTCCAAGTTTTGCCATCTATACTACCTACAATTAACGAGCTTACTGGCTCTTTATTTGACAACGGTGTGGTAACAGATACAGAGAACTATTTGAACGATCCATCCGTTGATAGGCAGGTAGAAACGCAAAGTCTTGAGAGCATTGTAGGTGAAGTTAGTAAGCATATAAGTTATGATGCGTCACCAACATACGTTGTGAGGGTAGCTAGCCCGTCTGCCATTAGGGATCTTAAACAAAGCTCAATCGATGATGTCTCCTGAACAAATACAAATGGTTAGGTGTATAGTAATGGTTTAGTTATTTATTTTGAATGTATCATAGTAAGTTAACTATGGAATAGTGCCTTATAGATTTAATTTAGTTATAAGAACGAAATACTCTTTTGTACTTGAATAGCTGTTAACATGTATTATTTCTAAGTTCACCAAAAATGTTATTTCCTATGTTACCATAATCGATGTGTTGGGAAAAAATTGGATGGGTAACAATTACTCACTGCCTAAGAATAAGTCTAGATTATGACTATCTTAATTACCTTTTAATACTCGTTCTTCATTTGCTTACGACTGTACATTGCAAAAACGACTTATACAATAAAAAAAATGAAAAATATAATGTGTTTATCATTAATAACCATTCCTGACAATACGATATAATAACACAAAAAAGGTTTCTTATAGCACACCATACAGTTCACCCGTACGGGTACAGGGTTTCATATCTAGTTTTCAGTAACATTCACATTCACAAAAGCCGACTGGGCTTTTATGAGACCTAAGGAAAGATGTACCTAGTGGCATCAACGTAAGTGAAATCAACATTTGATGACCTCACATTAAAGGGGACCAAGTAATTTAAAAAAAAAAATATAAACAGTAAACTCTAAACAAACCGTACTTTACTGTACGCTAGTCAGACAAATTAGTTTGTCTGGCTAGTATTATGCCAAGTCATCATTATGTTAGTGCACTATGTCAGTTCAAAACGTATTATTGGTTTTAAAAAGAAAAAGCACTGTGACTTTACATACAAAAGCAGACTCTAAAGCTGAACGTCCACCGCCGGCTAAACTAAGTTGGTTTAGCTTAGCTCGCATAGTTGAGCCAGTTTTTCATACATGTGGGTCCACCGCAAACTATGCCACATGTAAGAAAAACTGGCTCAACTATGCGAGCTAAGCTAAACCAACTTAGTTTAGCCGGCGATGGACGTTCGGCTTAAATCCAAATTGACAAAGGCTACTTTGACTACTACCTGACAAAGACTAGATGACGAAGACTATAAAGCACCGCTCGGAAACTCCGAAAGTTGCCCATGACGGAAGTATCCAAACCCACATCCTGCGACATCCAATTTGAGGTGAGTGTATAGTCTTTTGTATTAAAGATAAAAGGAGTTGATGTTCTTGGATGATTTCAAGATGGAGTCTTGGTTTTTCTAGATTATCTTTTTTCTGGGAAAGGAAAGAAAAGGAATAGGTTTAAGTGTAATCTCGTAAGACTTGTTGGACGTGTACTGCACCGGTTCGGTTCTCGGTCTGGGTGTTTTCTATAAAAATAAAGATATATTCATTTGCTTAATTTTGGTTGAGGGCCATCCGCCCCACCAAAGCCCGTGTAAAGTAGTAGCGGTCGTCAGAGACCAACTACTCGTCCTCAACAAAAAAAAAAGATTTGCTTAAAACATAGTCGGTATATTTTTTTTTAGTGTAAGCTACAATTTTTATTACATGTAGTGCAAGTACCTATTTAAAAAAAGTAAAAAAAATATAACAAAAATAACAAAAATAAATCACAACAAAATGCTTGGGTGCTATTTGTGATTTTAACCTTTTGAACGCCAATGGCATGTATAGATGCCATGCGCAAGCGTGCCCTGTGCGCCACCGACATCTATAGATGCCAAGAAACAGATCATAGAAAAATACAAAATAAACATATTAAATCATTACTTTAACGTGTTTTATTGATATATCTTAAGAACTGAATCCCCAGTTATTACATATAATTGTACACAATGAACAAAATTGCAAAATAGTTATTCAAATATTTATGATAAAAAATAACTTAATTAATGGCTGAAAAACATGTTCTCTTGCGCCAATGGCATGTATACATGCCTACTAGTGATGTGGTGTAATATTCAAGTAACTTCATTAAAATTTCAGCTAAATTACTCAAATTCGCTTAATTTTTGTAATAACTATTAAAAAAATATATAAGCTTAGTCACTGACAAAAAAGGTAAATACTACATTCTTTGGTATAATATCATATTGTCGATATTGTTGATTTGAATATTGTCTTTTTCGCCAATCATGCGCATCCCTAGCACAGTACCGATATTGCAATCCCTTCTGCGCCAATGACATGAATAGATGTCGGACTCGTGACGTCGTAAGCGCGTGCCATGTTTTTAAGTGCTGGGAAGTTGAAAAAATATTTTTTCGATATTTTTTTCGATCTGCCAATATTATAATTGCAAAAATGGCATGTGCTGCACCCTGCTTTCAAAAATATCACAGCCCAGCACAGTAGATAATTATAAAATATGTTTGTAGGTTGCTATTAACATGAGATATTTTTTTAATTGATATTTTATAGGTATAGATATTTTAAATTTTACAATTCCAAGACTGTTGATGACTGCTAATTAAGTTTCATGTGATATTTTACAAATAAGAACAAAGCTGTTGATGAGCATAATAATTGTTGATTTTTTAATATTTTTTATTTTCATGTGACATTTTACTAATAAGTACAAGGCTGTTAATGAGCATAATAATTATATACGATTGTTGATTTTTTATATTTTTAAGTTTCATGTGACATTTTACAAGGCAACTATTTTAAGAATATGAAAGTGTATAAGTACTTATCTCTAAAAAACTGTACTTTACCTATTTAGCAGTTTTCAAAATGTATTACCTAATAAGTCTATTCAGTGCCTTTATTAGAATATTCCTATGATACAAATTGTCGCTATGTCATATCAAATTATGGTAATTGAACTACATAAATAACTAATATTTGAAAATATAACTCGTAAACTCTATTAAACTAAATGATTGGAAAATAAATATGTAGTTTTAATGCAACTCCCTTTATTTAAAGATAATAGTTGTTTTGATGATGAAAATAAAATAAGTAAATAAAAGACTGATTATGAATTAGTTTTTTATTATAAAATAAATCTAAAGTAGTAGGTAGCTTAGGTAACCCGCTATAATACTGGCTGTTTAACAGCAAAAGTCCTGTGAATCTATCCGAAATTAACAGTTACAGACTAAAAAAAAGGTTAATTATGTCTTTTTACTATATTGTGTTATTGATACTTTCTTTGTTTTTTTTGTAAATAATTATTATTTTGATACTCACAAATAATCACTCCACAATGATACCTAGTTCATATAAACTTAATAAATAAATTCGATAAGTTATAATAATATACAGCTACACATCCCTAATCAGAAGCGAGAAATTATAAAAAAGGATGGCTGCCCGCGCCATTGGCATGTATACATGCCAATGGCCGCGTAACTGATAGAGAATAGTGCTGTAACTTGCTGCAATTTTATATGTATTTTTGTATCTCAAAAGGTTGATTTTTTTATTGATAGTTGCTATAAATGTGGTCTTAAGTTTTTTACAGTAGGAGATGAGGTTAAATAAATATTCTTTTTGTGTTATAAGCTGTTTATTCACAAATTTCAGACGAAAATTATTATGTTTATCGATAACATTTTGGACTCCCTACTATTTTCAAGGTTATTTCATTGAATTTGTCGGCTTGGCGTGGAGGGCACGGCGAAGCGCTTTTGCTCTGGCGGTCAAAAGGTTAATGTTAAAAAAAAAGAAAGGATATAGTGTCTATAATAACCCTTCACACAAGTACACAACCCAAACTAATGAAGAAAATAAGATGGGTACTAAAAACTGTTATTTTTTTCTTTCTTAATTAACATAAGTACATAACACATAGAAAACACTCATACCAAATGAAACACGCATGTTTATACACCCAAATATTTGATTTGTGCGCGGATCGAATACTCTACCTTTTTATAGCAATCAGTTGCTTTAATCACTACTACTCCACAGAGGTCACCAATGTATCTGCAGATATGATATAGTACACAATGAAATTTTTCATGAACATCAAAACATAATATAAAATAGTTGTATATAAATAAAACTAACTAACTTAACACCACAAAACAACACCAAACTAACATACTGTATCAAAAGAAAATACTACTTGTATGAGTACATCCGTCAATACCAAAAACGTTTTTGTGTACTATAGGTAATTTGTCATCAAAATCATCATTGCAGGAAATCGCAGCGACATTGTCTCTAGATGGGTAACTTTTATTTGACTACTGTATGTATAACAGATATTTATTAGTTATTTCGTGTTGTGGTGACGGAGTAAGAATACAATATGTCAACACCCCATCTCATCCCATGGGTGTCGTACAAAACTGCCTAAGGACTATCCGTAAATAATATCTTTAGGAAATAAAAAGAAGGAAAACTTGAAATTAAACCCTATACCAATCTGCTGGCCAGCGTGGTATTAGTAGGCAAAGTATCCCTCCGTCATGGGAGGAGGCCTGTCCCCGCAGTGGGATATTAATGGGCTGTTATGATAATTAGTCCTTTAAGGCACCTATGAGCCACCAATGTTTTCTTATTCTGCCACCAGAAGTATAAGAAATTGAAGATACGAAAGAAATCTTGATAAACGACGAAGATCTAGATCTTAAAAATAATCTAGTATTCGAAAACGTTTTTCAAGATTCAAACTTACGCTACGAATGATACAAGTTAACTGTAAATATTATAAAATAGAAGTAAGACAGAAATTACATAAAGTATTGGAAACAAAACTAAAAAAATATATAAACATTATGTAAATGTGGACGACAACTCACGCACTTCAATAAAGACACGCGATTCCGCATAACTGTAATAGTATCATGCTAGATTAACGCAGAACGTAATCTCGCGATGAAATAATACTTTATAAAACCATTTAGTTGAAAAATACTTGTCATTTTAAGGTCATATTTCTGAAAAACCATAGGACTTCGAAAATTGCATTGGATTAAATATTACGAAAAGCAATTATTCATTTCTAATTTCATCTACATTGAATAAAAGTAATTCATACATACACAGAATTACAT
This sequence comes from Schrankia costaestrigalis, assembly GCA_905475405.1. NCBI lineage: Eukaryota > Metazoa > Arthropoda > Insecta > Lepidoptera > Erebidae > Schrankia > Schrankia costaestrigalis. The sequence goes on from FR997850.1 coordinate 8,735,574, forward strand.
ACATAGAAAACTCCTAGATATTTGACATACATACATTACCTCACGTCGATACTGGCAACCCCAGCATTGTTTACATGATCTCCGTAATAAATAATTGCAAATAAATATAAATAATAGACTAATTAATAAAATAAATAGTGAAAACAAGTGTTATAAGTGCTCTGTGAGTGTAAAACTGTTAGTGACTCTCAGTGATAAGAATATTCGAAGTTTCAACATTTCAAAATACATAAACATCACTAGTGATAAAATACAAATAAAACTATTCATATGTGTTAAAAAACGAAATAATATTATCCTGCTGGCAACTTTAAGGAACTATCACATGTACGTACAGCTTTAATAATTATATTATTGGAATTAAACAAAAACATTGATAATATAAAACGTTAAGAAAAATTTTAAATTTAAAAATCCTACACTAGCGCCAGACTGGCGATAGAAGCGGCAAGTAGAAGAATCAAAATAACTCTCCTACTCGACACCAGATGGCCAAAAGTATACCATATGTAAAAAATATTTTAGTTTGGTAGATTATTTTCCCACAAGTTGTAATAATATAACACAATAAAGAAAAAGGACACAAAACATTAATTTGTAAATTCTAAAACTAAACTGCAGTAAAATTAAAATTAATATAATTGAAAATGGTTAAATGTGAAGGATGTAAAACTGTTGTCAAAAATGAAGAATTTCTTAAATGCTTTTGTTGCAACAAGCATTATGATTTGCTATGTGCAAATATATCCTATAAACATTTCGAAAATAAAATGTCCAATGAACAAAAAAAGAAATGGATCTGCCAAACATGTAAATGTAAAACTCCAAAGGGGGATAACTCAAACACTCCCATAAGAACATTCCTGCAAGACCAAAACACTGATGAGATGAACATAACACATAGACGTAAAGAATACATATCATCGTACGAAAACACCGCAAATAACATGACAGCAGACGACTTTATTGGTGATACAATAGATCAACTAAATTGTAGTGTTGTCGCACACCCTATCTCCTCAACTATTATTTCACATAACGAGGTAACTCTAGAAAATATCAGCAACCTTTTGGATAAAAAACTTGAAGAAATGAAATCCTCTTTGCTTGAAACCGTTCGAAATACAATTCATCTGGAGCTTCAAAATGCAATACTACAGCTTGAAACAAAGGTAGAGCACACAACTAATGCCTTAACAAATGAACAAAAACAGATAACAGAAAAGATATCCGCTATAGACCTAACTATCGAAAATATTCAACAGCAACTGCATCACCTACAAAGTAGTAGAAAAATTGTACTCTACGGACTCACAGAAAGTCATCAGGAAACAGAATATGAACTTACAGATCGAGTCTCAAGGGTTTTTTATGAAATTATAAACATTAATATTAATCCTTACATAGATGAAATAAAACGAATTGGTAAGCACGGATCAAGAAGACCATTAGTTTTAGAATTAACTAGTAAAAGAATGGTAAAACATCTCAAAGACAATGCAAGGCATTTTCAAAACACCGGCCTAGCAATTGGACCTTTTATGGATGAAAAAATGTTAAAACAGAGAAATGAGCTACGAGAAAAGTTACGCCTAGCTAGACAAAAAGGAGACCACGCTGTGATAAGGAATAATAAGCTCTATATTAATGGAAAAATTCAAATACCTAACAAACCAATGCAAGTCTCAGCTACAAGTGATACGACTCAAGAAAAATTAAATTTAGAAAACGTGGATCAGAAGGAAACACAATTAGAAACAACACAGCGACACATAAGAACATCGGTACCTACACCTACAGTAAGAAAAAGCACTTTGAATAATACATTTCGTTACTGAGATAAACATTGTTTTTCAAAATATTCAAAGTATAGGTAATAAGGTAGATTTAGTTGAACATTTTCTTTTAGATTTAAACATAGATATTTTAATCCTGTCAGAAATATGGAAAGATAGATATTTTTGTGAATCCATTGTAATACCTGATTATAAGATAGCCTCCCTTTTTTGTAGGAATATTCGTTGTGGTGGCGGAGTAGGAATAATTATAAGAAATTCCTTAGAATATATAGAGAGGAAAGATATAACTGACCTTTCCAAAGAATTTATTGTAGAATTTAGTGCCATAGAAATTAAAAAATTAAATTGTATTTTTATAGGAGTATATAGAGCGGATCGTAACATTAATATATTTAACGAACAATTAGAAAAATTATTATATATATTAAGCACAAAAAATGTAAATAAATATGTGGTAATTGGAGGGGATTTTAACATAAATATATTTAAAAAAAATAAAGATTCAGAAGATCTTCTTTCTGCTATGAGCTGTTATAACTTAAAGCAAATAATAACTGAACCAACAAGAGTGACAAAAACAACTTCTTCCTGTATCGACTTAGTCTTTATAAATAGCACGCCTTTAATAAAAGATATCATTGTACAAGATTATGGCCTCTCAGACCATAAAGCATTACACCTAAAAATAAATACAAAAAATATACACCCTATTAAAAAAAATTGGTTTATAGAAAAAAGATTATTCACAAAAACTAATATGACTTTATTTAATAATTCAGTAAAAGAAATTAGGTGGGAAAATGTAATAGATGAAAACTTAGATTTAAATAAAAACTACAATGCATTCAATTGTGTAATAAAAGAAAATTTAAATAGATACATACCGATACAAAAATTAAAACTTAAAAGTAAACCAATAAAATCATGGATAACCAAGGGTATAAAAAAGTCATGCGCTCACAAAAGAAAATTAAGAACTATGTTAAATGATACTCAGAATCCCGTTATCTCCAAACATTATAAATATTACAGTCAAACGCTAAAACGCAGTATCAAAATATCAAAAAAATTAAACTTTATAAAGCAAATGAAAAAATCCGATAATAAAACTAAAACAATGTGGAATATTATTAATCAAAAAACCGGAAACAACACAAAAAAATCAAACAAAAATATTTCCTTAATATTAGGTAACCAAAGTATAAGCTGTCCACAAACCATTTCAAATTTGTTTAATGACTATTTTGCCACTGTTGGTGAAACAGGATTAAATAATAGGAATAAACCAGTAGGGCGACCAGTTATTAATCAACCTGTTTTCTCAATGTACTTACTTCCTACAGATTTTAAAGAAATCACTAACATAATACGTTCCTTAAAAAACAAGCACAGTTTTGGCATTGACGACATTCCCCCAACTCTCCTTAAACAGTGTTCTGATACCCTTTCAATACCGCTAGCACATTTAATAAACCAAAGTTTCCACGATGGCAAATTTCCCGATGCTCTCAAAGTAGCCTTAGTAAAGCCCTTACACAAAAAAGGGGACAAACACAACCCAGCTAACTACAGGCCCATAGCTCTCCTACCAACATTTGCTAAAGTCTTTGAGAAGGCAATGTGTAATAGATTATATAGTTTCTTGGAAAAATATAATATATTAGATGACTGTCAAAATGGTTTCCGAAAATCTAGATCTACCACACTAGCTGTATACAAATATGTACAAATGGCACTACAACACCTAAACAACCAAAAACATGTATTAGGTGTATTGCTTGACATGACAAAAGCTTACGACAGAGTACTATACGACATCCTACTTAATAAACTCCACGGTTCCGGGATCCGAGGTCCAGCCTACTCATGGTTTAAATCCTATTTAGAAAACAGGAAGCAGATTACACAAATAGAAAATCACAACCAAAGCACTAACCAAATAACCGTAGTTAGATCACAGGAAAGAGATATGACATGCTCAATCCCACAAGGTAGCGTATTAGGATGTATCTTGTTTCTAATATATATAAACGACTTACCAAAAATACTAAACAAAGACATAACCTTACCAATTTTGTTTGCAGATGACTTATCCATACTAATAAATTATGAAAACTCCAACACATCAAACACCATACTGCAAGAAACTTTACAAAAAGTAACTGATTGGCTCCGTGACCATAATTTAGAAATAAACTATTATAAAACAAAAACTATTCAATTCCGCTCATACAAGAAACCCCCTCTAAGCATAAACACACACTTTCAGGACACACAACTCGAAACTGTAGAAACATTTAACTTACTTGGAATACACATTGACACACATATTAATTGGAAAGCCCACATTGAACACACCAAATCAAAAATTTCAAAATTTATATACGCCCTTTTTCAGTTAAAATGTAGTACAGACACAAAAACAGCGCTCTCTGCATACTATGCATATGCATATTCGAGGTTCCGGTACGGTATCATGCTATGGGGAAACAGCGTAAACACCCAAGAATTATTCATTTTGCAGAAAAAATGTGTCAGAATTATTGCACAAATAGATAATTTGGATAGTTGTAGACCTTTTTTTATAAAGTATAATCTGCTGACCTTGCCATCGATATATATATACGACATTAGTTTATTCACATTCAAAAACATAGAACACTTTACAAAAGTACGGGACACACATAACATTAATACACGACATAAAGATAGATTATACCTTCCACCGTCCAGGATAAAAATGCTTCACGAAAGCCCATACTATATGGCAGTTAAAATATTTAATAAATTACCAAAAAACATTAAAAATGAAACAAACATTAAAGAATTTACCAAAAAATTAAAATATTATTTAATCCAAAAATGCTTTTACTCATTAGAAGAATATTATAGTAATTAAGTAGTCAAGTTATAAAAAACATTTATATATTTTACTTTTTATTATTGTTATAATCCGCTAGTTAGTTATTTAGTTGTTAGTTATTTGTATATTTAATTAGTAGCAGTTAGTATTAGTATATGTAATTTAATTTGAATTTTAGGTTTATATTTAATTATAGGTAGTCATATAAGATTATGTAAACAATTTTTGCAACGCCTGAAAAAGGCGCTAAGTCCTGTACCTTTTAGCTTATAAGAACATTGTAACACTTAGCAGCAAAAATAAACGTTTGAGTTTGAGTTTGAGTTTGAGTCTTATCCCGTCCGGTGTAGGCAGAGACGACAGAACGCCACTTGTCACGTTCCTGGCAAACAGATTGGGCCTCGTCCACATTCACTAAACGAGTCATACATGTGCGTCGGTTACTAGTGCTCTTTATTTGGTCTTTCTCCAATATGCAACCTATCTGGTCAACATAAATATGTTTTCCGGGATTGGATATTATGATATTTTAAATAAATAGAAACCTCCTAGACTTATGTAAAACATGTTTCAGTACATAAAAAAATATATTTGGCGGGAACTAAACCCGTAGCCTCTGCGTAACAGTCATAACCACTACAATATTTAGAGGTATTACATTAATATTTATGTTCCCTATGTCAACCTTTTATCATGATGTCGACTTGTTATGTCTTATTCCATGTCTGTATTTAGTCAATATCGATGCAATCGTTTAGGCTGACTGCGTTACAGACAAACTAAAAAAATATGTTAGCCATATGCAATATCAGCAGGGCTGATTCCACGTTATACTTTTACTTTTTATGTGATTTCTATTTTGTTCTTGTATTTAGTTAGTAATTAGTTTAATAGTACTATTATTGTACATTAAAATTAACTTTGAATGCTGTAGTTAATGCTTGTTTACTGATAAAACTCTTTGTAGATTTTTTAAAAATGTTTTCAGTCCTATGTTGCATGTAAGGGTACCTATAAAGTAGCCACACATATGTTTAGATGTCTCAGCTACTTCTATATAAAATTTTATACAAATTGGTACGGTATTAAGAAGTAACAAACTATTTTATAAATTAAGCACGGACTCCATCATAAATCAAAGATGTACGGAGATGACAATAGCGGAGATAAGAAGAAATATTTTTTTAGGTTGGGATACTGATACGGAATTTGACTTAGGTTGTAAATCTACGCAGTTGAGCAGCATGTGTAAAGCTCTCCAGCAAGCAAGGCAAAGTTTACATTTCCGTATTTAACCGCAACCTACCTAGCAAGAAACACATCTCTGATAGAATCATTTATGTTCATCTCCGCTTAGTTTTCATCAATTACGTTTTATAAAACTCTCCAATGACTCACACTTTAGTGGAGTCGGCTCTTGAATTTAAAAACTTACATTAATTTGTAAAATTTTCAGCATTCAATACAAATGGTATAGTATACGATAATACACCATGGAGACCTGGCAGAGAAATGGATCTTAATGATAAAGAATCAGAAGATGAAAGGAAATTAAAGAATCTAGCGACAAGAATAATGTCAAATGGTGTTGAAGTTTTGGTTAAAGATAAAAATGGTGAAGGGAAACCTGAACAGGTGTGTATTACAAACGATGTTACTTATTATATTATTTAAACTGTCACAGATTTTGAATCACTGAAATAAATGTAAGTAAAAATAAAGGAGTACCTCTCGCTGACATAAAATGTAACAGTGTGCAGATACTAAACTAAAAAAATGAATGAACTCCTTTCATTCACTGTTAATGATTTCATTTTCTTTATTAAGTACAGTTTTATTACATTATACATTATTTTAATTTCAATAATCTTTAAAACTATTTATCATTATAGACAATTTCATTTCATCAATACTACTATCACTTCAATAAATAATTTCATCTTCATCTACGCTTTTTTTCTCAGCGCAAACTTAAGTTCATTCACGCAAGCACATTGCAACCGCATCCAAGGTCATCTTCGGATTCAAAACGTTTGCTATCATCAGCTGTTGCTACAGTCGTCAGTCGTCAGCAAATAAGCGCATTATTTCCCCTACATCAGCTCATGCAGCATAACTATATCATCAAGACTTGTATGACCACATATACATATTTAACAACAGTGGTTCATAATAAAAGAAGTGCTATTTCGACATTTGAAACTATTGTATCCGTTGTCACAACTGAATCTCTTACCAATGTATACGATACTGATGTTATGCACGACTTAAAGCCGACAAAAGTAAGATTTGGGAACCCGGTTGAACAATCCCTGGATGATTCCATTAATAACATTTGCTTTATCTTGCACTCATTCTAACTGTATTCTTTTATCTAAAATGTGTTCTCTACTTACTGAAGTAGTTAGTTTTTTATACCCTTCATACATCTTCCTCTTACCTGAAATTTTACAAAGATGTTTTATTGTTTCTCATCTCAACTCATTTGGTTAGAAAAAAAAATAAGTACTTAAGCAGCAATTTTAGCAATTCCCAAATGACATAAAACTATTGAAATTAATGGAGATACCAATAAAAGTAAATAGCAAAATAGCCCTTTAATCATAACATATAATAAAGTTGAGAATATACTAGTTTTTCCTCCAGATATGCATTACCTTAGTACCAACATTTAATTCCTTAACTTAAGACACGGGATTTCTATTATCTGGTCAAAACCTACCCTATCTAGGTACCAAGTCCATTACCTAACTCAGTTGGTTAAAGTACCCGTATCATTAAGTTTTTATTTACAATTAAATATTATGTGATTATTGATATTCTAATAAAATTTTAAACATTACAGACCAAATACATGGAGGTGAAAACTATTCAACCATCTGCAACAACGAACTTGTTTATGAGCAGTTATCCTCAAATTGATAAACGAATTGATAGTGAAGAAGATACTAGTTTTGAACTAATTCAGCCATCAGAAGTAAACAGCGTTCCTTGTAGTACAAGTTCCTGTTCTTGTAGTAACACAAAAACAGAAAGCTTAAAGACAAAGAATGTAGATTCTTCAACTAAATACGGTATGAAAACAACGAAGTATGGTATATCGAAAATTGACTTAAGACCCACAAATAAAGAATCATTAGACAAGAAAACTCAATATGGTCCTTACGAATATGAAACTAATTCCCATATAGCACCAACAGATAAAGTTGTTGAAAAGTACACTGAAGTAATTAACGATTACTCAGATGAAAAGGACTCTAATTCTGTTGAAGAAAGTGAATTGTTAACAAATGAACAAGCTCCTGCACCACCAAAAACAAATAAAGTCAATATAAAAAATCCTGACAAATCTAAACCGGATAAACCTCAAAGACCTAACAAAAATAAATTTGTTGTGGCTGACCTTTTAAAACTAGGAAGTTTGGGAATAAAAGGATTATCACAGTTAGCCCCCGTAATAGAGAAAATGACCGGAGGTTTCATAAAACGCCATGACACTGTTAGTAAAAATAGTTCTAGTACGTTGGAACCTACAGTGCAATCATATACCGCAACCAAAAGAGTAGATGATATGGAAGGAAAAAATAACAATTTCCCTATTTACATTCCTGTTGATGAAATGGAAACTTCTGAATCTCAATTAGTATTTACAAATGCAACATTACATCAGAATTTAGCTTGGGCGGCAGAACACAAGCAACCTAAAGCTCGTATTGTGCCTCCAAAAATGATTCATGAAAGCCCTCTTGTTAATGGTGGCATACCTATCAGCCCTGGTGAAATAATAAGAGCCAATTCTGATGTTATTGTTGGTAAACCTGCAGTGGGTGGTCCTCTTACCTTGGCTGCAAGCGGAATGAAACTACAAAACTCTGTTAATCCTCCACCTTTAGATAGTTTTATAGCTGCAAACGAAGAATATTTTATGAAAGAAAAACCTATAGAGGAACCACAAGTTATGCCTACTACAATTAAGGTAGACGATTCTTTTGATTTAAGGCCGCCTGAACCACCAAAACCTAAAACGAAAAGACCTGTAACCAGACCAAGCCAATCATTTAATATGCAAAATATACCACCTAATGATCAGTATCCATATCGAATGCCATCAAGTATACACGACCATCTAATGAAAACTGAGAAAATTAAACCAACCGCAACATTACTGGGAAATCATGGTCGACCGGCTTTCTTAGATTACATTCCCTCACTGGTGAAACCAGGATCTGGTTCTGGACAACATCACATAGATTTTAAGCCTGTAAGCGAGCCCAACATAGGGCTTGATATAGCTGATAATAGTCCCAGCTCATCGGAAGTGGTAAATACACATTTGGGAACAAACGATGAATTTACAATTTCAAGTGACAGCGAATTAACCAAGCCGTTTTTAGTTGACATTCAACCTTCGAGGGTAGCTAATGTATTGATACCTCACGGTAGTAGTACAGCTCTAGTATTTGCTGGATCTTCGGAACCCCATAAAACAGGGGACTACATCGATGATCCACTACCTTATCCTGAGCCTGGTTATTTCGGTAGTTTTAGCATTGACGCACCACAAATGACGAATGTTCACAATGTAGCACCAAATAACAATAAACAATTTAAGAACAAACCGAGTACTCGTCCTGCTACAGAATCGCACACACCATCACAATACAAGGACCAATCTATTCGAAAAGATCCTAAAATAAAATGGTTTGATAGTAAGCGGCCTCATAACAAGCTTCCTCCTCCAACAAGTAATCAAGAAACTCATGTTCAAGTAGGTCCTCATATAACTATGTACGACCCAGATGTTTACAACCCCACAAACAACGACTTCGACAAATTCACTAATAATAATAGAGGAAAAGACAAAATAAAGAAAGAAATCATTGACAACGACTATGAAAATTACTTAGCAGTTCCACCACCTCCACAATCACCACCACAGTATTACACTCATGAAACTTATGACAACTCTAAACCTTACAGTCAAAGACCAATAGTACACACAAAACCTGTACAAGATATGAAAGTATTTTTGAACATACAGCATCCAGTTCCTGAACCATTACCTCCTAAAGTTACATCTGAGATTTATTTTGCTGCGCAAATGCCAAATAATAAACCTACACCTACTTACACAATTCAGATTCCTCCAGCATCTCATAACAATTATAATCATCAATCAACCAACAACTTGCATTCACCTCAATCATTAAACGTTGTTCCAAATGACGCAGTCCACAATTCATTTACTGTAGTATCATCTCCCAATATAGGCAATAAGTCACTAGCACATGAGAACGATGACAAGAACACATATACTGTCACTTTGAATACAGCTACTAATGTAGCCAGTAATAATGAGATAGGACAAGTAATTGGGTCGAGTGTTTCCGTACCAGTTGTCACATCTACAAATGTTGGTCAACCTAATACTGATATACCTATTGGAACCAATTTTGCAATCAGAGTTGAAGATAATACAGCTCCATTACAGACGTATAATTTACAGCATGATCAACGAAATCCTTCAATAGTGTATAATCAACCTAGCCATGTACCACATGTGAACACCTCACCGCAGGTTTCGATTCAAGACAATAGATGGAACAAGAGTTCTTCTGGAACGACACATACTTCAATAGTTTCAAGCAATTACCATAATCAAAATAATAATGAGAAAGTTGTTAAAGATACTGTAAACAAGGCCATACCATCGTCTCAAAATAGTCATGCTAATTTCCCGATGATCAACGATTATACTACACCTTCAACTGATCTTAAGAACGTGAAACCAGTCACGGAATACGAGGATAATGTTAAAGCGGGTGATATTAAAAGACCAGCCAAACTTATTCCAAATATTCCTACGAATTCCCACGGATGGTATTCGAGCATTTTAAGCGAAAATAACATTACCAACCTAAAAGTAGAAGTAACTACTAGAAAAATTATTCCAATAAATCATGAATACAATAAAACCCCTCAATTCGGACAAAAAATCACAAGTGTTGGTAAGCCACCTACTGAATTTTGGTCACAAAATGCACCATCATCTTTCAACATTGGAAAACCTTTCACAAAACAGTCTACCGAGATCCCATTCCCTACACCATTTACAACAAAACCAGTTGTTAATTATATTCCTACAAATTTCGGTACCATGAAACAACCAGCTTATGATATTCCAATAAGAGATAACAGCGATGAGACTACTACAACTAAACCAAAAGTTACGTCTGAGCAGGTTAAACCAGTATATGAAAATTCAGAAGAAATCTACGATGGTGAAGACGAAATCGAAAGTCCTGGAGAGTTAGACGGAGAAATAAGTTCAGAATCAATGAAAGTACCTGTTGTTAGTTCTTCCAATGAAGTTGACAACAATTCTAAAACATCAACTGAGTTAACATTATTACAAGATGAAATACTAGAAACTCCACAAAATATTCATAAAGAAGAAAACAATAATAACAAAGTATTTACTGCCTTTAACCGCGGCACTCAAACAGAAAAACCTTTTGGATCTTATAACAAAACTACTTTCCAATCAAACACTATAAGACCTATCGATGAAAATCCTAAGAACCCTTATATGCATCCTCGACCATTTACTGCAAATCCCGCTATAGTGCTTGACCACCAACTGCAACAACCTCATTGGCAAATAAACCATATGATGGAGAACTCTACTAACGTATCGTATGAAGACAATATTGATTTAAATATTGGTGAAAAAATAGAGAAACCTTCTGGTAAGCCATTCTCTACATCCAAGCCGATAATAGCAATGGAATCTGAACTCAAATATAAAAAACCATCAAGGCCATTTAAAAATAGACCTTATCATAGTCATATACATAATGAATCGATTATAACGTCAACAGTACATATTCAAGACAAAAAACCTCTCATAGTTGAAAAAGCGACAGAAAAGTCCACATTACCTACATTTACTTTATCTAATCTGGAACTTAATCGTTCTTCAAGTGAAATTATTGATTTATCACCACCACCACCGACAATGGACTATAGCTTTAAACCATCTACAAATGATGAAACAATTATGGGAATGAGCCCACCTCCGCCAAGGACTCCTCCTGGTATTAGACTGCCTACTAGAATTCCACTTACTCCACGACCACCAATTCCACCTCGTACTCCACCACCTTATAGAACAAAACCGCCAAGACCTAATCTTCCAAGAGTGACAACGCAAAGACCTTTAAGAAAGCCAATAACAAGAGATGAAATATCGACTTATAGACCTGCTTTTGACATGGCTAATGGTGTGCGAAGACCAACTTACAATCGTGACCAACCGTCATCGCAATTATTACCTCCACCTAGAGATATACCTTCAAGAGTGGTAAACGAACTACCTGAAGCGACTGTAAGTATTTCAGAAGTACCTAATCTAGTGTTCCCTACACCAATATCATCGGGCTGGTTAACATCATCCGGTATTGATTTCCCTTCGAGCTTTGATTTCGCTCCTACATCTATCCAATTCCCTGAAGCTCCACAAGCATCGAGAATACCAGATAGCAATGAAGTATCTTCATCAGAAAATTATTATTCGTATGAAGCAGAATCTTCTTCAGAGCAAGTTGATGAAGGTAGCTCTGAGAAACCTGAATCAGAAAATAATTATATTAATTCTAAAGAGACAAGTACAGAAGCCACCACTTCAGCCTCTGCAACGGACACTTTGACTCCTGTTAACGAAATAGATGAAGCTCAGCATGAAAGTAGCTCCGAATCATCTGTTCACGTCCAACCTGCTACTGATAAAATGAAAGTGATTCCTCTAGGAAATAAAAATAGAACCCGGAAACCTTACCCAATTCGAATTGATGAAAAGAAAAATATAACAAATAAGTTTAAATTACCGACTAAGGTGACTCCTACCATTAAACCAACTAGAACTTTAGCGCAACCTGATATTTTGTATCCAACAAGACAAATATCAACAAAGAAAGTAGTAAAACCGTTTTCAAGACCTGTGGCTAATATAATGCCCAGTATAATTGAAAGTTCTGAACAGGCTGTAGATGAAAACTTCATCAAGCCTACCGAAGTACTCAAAGAAGATGTTGTTCCAACTTTATCTCAAACAAACATACCGAACATAGAAGATTCGCTTCCATCAAACATTCCTACGCCTATTATTGAAGAAGTTACTAAAATACACCCTACATACCATGCTGGTAACGAGGTTAAGATTTCAGATGAAATTATTCCTACAAAAACAGAATTTAGAACTACGGTTGTTACGCTTACCAAAACATTATCTGAACCAGCTAGAACTATTTCCAGTATTGGATACGTTAATTTAACTCATACATTAACTGTTACGCATACAAAAACTAGCTTAGTTAGTCAATCAGAAGGAGCTTTTACACAGACTTTGATTTTGACAAATACTCACACATCTACAATAGTAGACATTGTAACTGAAGTATACACTCAGGTACAACCAACCACAATTATTGAGACTGTTACTAAGCACATTCCTATTCCTCAAGTACAAGCTACTCCAGTACGCGAGGTTCTTCCGAAAACGAAAATACCTTTAGATGATATAACAATGTCATCTGAAGAAAATGAAAATCTTATTATTAACGCTGCTACTACAGAGAAACCTATCCAGAAGGTAGATGAGGCTGAAAATGAAACAGACAATGATACATTCTTTGTTGTCATGAATAAGTCGCAAAACGGTGGACCCTCGCCCACTGTTACTACCGATATTGAAACCAGCGACTATGATCTTACGAGAAATGAACAAGTCAATAATAATGGAGTATCGCAAGTATTGTTTGGAGAAATCTTACTTGCTGGAACACCGTTTTTGGAAACTTCAAATGTCAATCCTAATGGTTAGTACATAATAGAAAAATATACAATTATTATTTACAAAGAATAAATCTTGAAATCATTTGCGTCATGCCTTTATTTTCAGGAGGATACAGCAAGGAATGTCAACCAGATTGCAAAGCATCCAGGAACGAACGTTGTCAAAGAATAGATGGTATTATGAAGTGCGTTTGCAGACCTGGTTTTGCTCGAATGTTCCCAGATAGACCTTGTAAACGTTAGTATCTGCACTATAAAATTAAAAGTATTACCCTTACCATCTACACTATAATTAGTTACCTTTTATTTTTTATTTTAATTATCTAAACAATGCACATTAATCGTATTATTATATTTCAGCAACTTATACCTACTCCGTTCGATTGGCACTGGGTACCCAAGGTAAAGAGCGTCTCGAATACCAAGAGTATTTGTCAGATAATTCCAGTAAACAGTATAATGCCTTGGCTCTTGCTACTCACGAAGGAATCAACAGGATGGTTATGCAGTCTGACTTAAGGGATGTCTACCATGGAGTACATATTACAGGTTTCCACCCTGTTGAAATGAAAGAGACTGGGGGACAATCGTATCATGGTGTGATGAACGACTTTTATGTTCAGGTAATAAGATTTTTGATATTGATTATTACTTATTTATTTAATCTTTATAAGTTTCTTTGTTTTGGCAGAAACCGATGGATAAGGTGTAATTATTTTGAGACCTATGTCCAGTAGTGGACGTCGATGTATGGTGGTGTATGGTGGATACTGAGTCAACAGTTGAACCGAAACGTTGTAATATAATACTTAGAAATCACCAAAACAAAGTAGGTTTTACATGTCCATGTAATTTTCAGCTTTCAGATAATGCTCATGAAAGCAGGCTGAAGGAAGTGATCGAGAAATACTTACGAAATAATAATTATAGTCTTGGAGGCACAGAAGTGTATGCAGCTAGCGAACTTATGGATAAACTGGATGTTAGCGGTAAGAATTATTATTTAAAATCAAGTACTAAAAACTTTGTTTTTGTTTTTTAAAAACAAATTAACTGAGTTCAATTAGTTGTAACAGTAACAAAATTTAAAGTTGAATCATTTTGTATCATCAAAATGACTTAATTCTTCATATTGATGATACATTAAATATATATATGTTACAGCCAAAGTAAGTAAATAGATACTATACATAAGGACTGGTCATTATAAATAATATCCAAATTGACTAGACAATGTGATAAATTAATCACTTCATCTAGATATTATTTATAATAGCTGATCAAAGTTAGTCGAAGTAATAAATACGGTATAACCAACTAATTATTACCCTAATTATTATGAGTATTACTATATACTAGCATTTCAGCGTATATTTTAGCGTCCTTTAGTCATCATACTAACCTAACCTAACCAATTGTTTCTGACTTTTGCCTTAATATTTTATTTTAGGACATATTATAGCAAGAAAAAAATATGATATTGAAACAATTATAGTACCCTATTTTATGACACACAAGTATTATAGGTAAAGACGATTAGGTAATATATATACGATTTCGAATATTATAGTAAATATATCCTTATATAAATAGTAACCACAGATAAATCAGCAGCTCCGTATCATATAAATATAATCTAGTAATTTTTACCTACTTGTTTTATTACATTATCTGAGTCTTTGAAGATATTATTTATAATGGCTAGTTAATGTGATTAATTTTGCGACATTTATCACTTTATCTAAATTGAGTAGCCATTATACATAACGGCTAGTTATTATGTATAATATTCATATTTATTACTTTGGCTGTAACATATACATATCATGTAGAATTAAGTTACTTATAGTTATCATTAACACAAGCTTCGTTCTTGACTAGTAAGTAATGTGATTTTATGTTTTAATTAATTATTACGTATTGTGATGTCGAATAAACGTAAAGAGCGTTAAGCAAAGTTATAAAATTAAAGATAATTATAGAAACAGTGCTGTTGAACTAAATTTCATGTCTAGGATCTTCATAACAGCAGAAAAAGATAATTTAAGGTGCCAGAGTTGAATATAAATGCAGTATTAATTCACGTATTTATGTTAATTGTTCCATATGAACAATTACTTACGACAACAGTAAAATGATTAACGTTTTTACTGATGATTGTACAAGACTGCCGTAATAATTTGAAATGCATTGCTAATTATTACATTGCGTATTTAGTGTGGGGATAGATTGAGGATTACCAAATTAGCCGATTGGTTTGATAGACTGGCAGCATATCTTTATACTTAACTAGCTGACCCGTGCCCACTTCGTAGGGCGGCGAAAA
The DNA here is from genome assembly GCA_905475405.1 of Schrankia costaestrigalis. Classification (NCBI taxonomy): domain Eukaryota; kingdom Metazoa; phylum Arthropoda; class Insecta; order Lepidoptera; family Erebidae; genus Schrankia; species Schrankia costaestrigalis. Next base: position 8,751,415 of record FR997850.1, read on the forward strand.
AACGCGTCCTTTTTTTAAACATATTTCATTACTGCTCCACTCCTATTAGTCATAGCGTGATACTATATAGCCTATAAAACTCCCTGATAAATGGACTATTCAACACAAAAAGAATTATTAAAATCGGTTCAGTAGATCCAAAGATTACCCCCTACAACGTCACAAACACACAAACTTTACCTTTTTATAATATTAGTATAGATGAGTGTGCATCTAAGGGCGATGATTACGTACCTTCCAATAATTGCTTATTTGCGAAATCAGATATTCAATATTAATTTTTTAGACCATCCATTTTGATGGATTTTTATGACTTAGAGTTTGAAGTGCTTTTCCGATGTAAAAAAGTATTTGATATTGCACCCATCGTACGCTTACACTTTTGAGTGATATTTATTTAGCAGGGCAATATTACCCTTGAAGCAGTTCATGCTTTAATGTTTTACGTAATGTAATGAGTAAATACATGTCCAACTACAAAGATGCCATTACCTATAGAGGCAGCTAGAAAAGGTGGACTGGACGCAAAGGCTCTGCCGGTTCCCCAGGACCCATCTAAGTAAGGCGATGAAGGAGTGCCGCTGGGGACTTTTAGTGGGTACATTGGGGGGTCACCCCTGGGAGCCCCAAATACCCCTCCCGACCCCCGACGAGAGGGGATGCGTAGGCATTTTACCCCAGCGAAACCAAAAAAGGTAATTGAGTAGGTATTTCAACTAAAAATTTAAACTATTTTCATTTCAGATTTCGACGAGTGCTTCAGTGGACAATTCCACGATTGTTCGGAACACGCTCAGTGCTTCAATCTCCGAGGTACCTACACCTGCAGCTGTCTTGAAGGTTTCGCTGATCTCAGCGTCAACACCCTGTATCCTGGCAGAATATGTTCCGGTAAGTGCTTAGTTTTGCTTTTATTTTGACAATGTACAGTAATTACCTTGCAGCTTTTGTTATGCCAAATACAAAGTTACAAATTTAATTTTCAAAGAGTTTGCAGACTTGCATTTGTACCGACATTAAATACAATGATTATTAAGAATTGCCAATAGTTGCTATTAACAAGCTTAGTTCTACGTATAAATCATTTGTTGTTCTTGAATTAAATTCAAGTAGATAAATATAAATTTGACGTACTTTGCACATCCTCAAATCGAAAATTTTGCTGTTAAAAATCTGCAATTAACATTGCACTCTTAAGAGTGGAATATTAAAAGGAGGTTTTGACACTTCTATAATCTGAGCTCTGTGACTTGAAGTACCGGTTGACCAGCACCAATTACTGGTAATTACCGGTGATTGGCTTTAAGGCCTCTACCATACCCTGTGGTATTTTTTAGTGATTCGTTGCTGTTCTGAAAACCTAAAAACTTTTGGTGTTATAAAGTGGTTCTTATATCCTTTCAGCCGAACCAGTTGGCTGTGAGCGTTGCAACTACCACGGTGCCTGCTACTCCAGAGATGATAGAAGAGTGTTGTGTGAATGTTTCCAATGGTACGCTGGAAGCACTTGTCAGATTAACCTTAAAGGTAAGCTATAAAAAGTAATTTGTGTATCTTGACGATGATAAATATAGCATTGTGGTTAGTGTATCTTAAGTCAGTGTAGAAAAAAACGTGTAAGTAGCAGTTGTCTAGTATATTGATATTATTTTATTATTCACTTTTACCCTCTTATTCATGAACGCCTCTTAAAGGAGAATGTTTTTTTTGGGCTAAAAAGTCAAAGTCTGTCCCCAGGTCACCAACTAGGTTCATTACAAAGATTGATACGTAAACAACATTTTCTTCTATGAAACCAACAAAATTCGTCCCACAGAAATCTAGATATCAGCTGTTCAAAAAATTAAAAGCCCTGTGGCACTCCAAGCAGTTACAGTCTGTCCCCAGGTCACCAACTAGGTTCATTACAAAGATTGATACGTAAACAACATTTTTTTCTATGGAACCAACAAAATTCGTCCCACAGAAATCTAGATATCAGCTGTTCAAAAAATTAAAAGCCCTGTGGCACTCCAAGCAGTTACAGTCTGTCCCCAGGTCACCAACTAGGTTCATTACAAAGATTGATACGTAAACAACATTTTCTTCTATGGAACCAACAAAATTCGTCCCACAGAAATCTAGATATCAGCTGTTCAAAAAATTAAAAGCCCTGTGGCACTCCAAGCAGTTACAGTCTGTCCCCAGGTCACCAACTAGGTTCATTACAAAGATTGATACGTAAACAACATTTTCTTCTATGAAACCAACAAAATTCGTCCCACAGAAATCTAGATATTAGCTGTTCAAAAAATTAAAAGCCCTGTGGCACTCCAAGCAGTTATCTACTAAAAAGTCAGTCTGTCCCCAGGTCACCAACTAGGTTTATTACAAAGATTGATACATAATCAACATTTTCTAAGGGTAATAACTGGTTGTTAAGAGGTAGGGTATACCCGTTTCTTTTTTTTTTTGGTTTCACTGGGGTAAAATGCCTACGCATCCCCTTCTGTTGGCGGGACGGAAGAGGTATGTGGGGCTCCCAGGGGGTTAGGCAACCCCCCAGTATACCCACTAAAAGTCCCCAGCCGCACTCCTTCATCGCCTACATGGAGGGGGCCTGGGAAACCGCCAGAGCCTTTGCGTCCAGTCCCCCTTCGGCGATCCCCGCCATTACAAGTGGGCCCTATCAAGGCATACCCGTAGTCGAACTAATTATACATATATATACTCATCAATGCAGACAATATTGAGTTAGAAGCCATATGTCATTATTACTGCTCCTGGAAGAGTGGCGTACGTTGGGAACATATTGTGCTCATGTTATATCTATTGTATGGTTCTTGGCATGTGCACGATACAGTAAAGCATTAACCATCCAGCACAATCCACGGATAGTATCATGCCTAGATTGTACCCTACCTCTTAACAGCCAGTTATTACCGTTAGAAAATGTTGTTTACGTATCAATCATTGTAATGAACCTAGTTGGTGACCTGGGGACAGACTGACTTTTTAGTAGATAACTGCTTCGAATGCCAGAGGGCTTTTATTTTTTGAACAGCTGATATCTAGATTTCTGTGGGGCGAATTTTGTTGATTCCTTAGAAGAAATGTTGCTTATGTATCAATCTTTGTAATGAACCTAGTTGGTGACCTGGGGACAGACTGACTTTTAAGTAGATAACTGCTTGGAGTGCCACAGGGCTTTTAATTTTTTGGACAGCTGTTATCTAGATTTCTGTGGGGCGAATTATGTTGATTCTTTAAACATGTAATAAGCTCAATGGTATAAGTCAATGTACAATGGTTACAAACGTGGGGGCAGCAATTCTTATTTTAGCCCAAAGCTCCTAGTAAAAAAAACATTCTCCTTTAATCACTGTTCAGCGAGATTTTTCTAAGTTAAATCGTATGAGTGTAAGCTAATCAATTGACTAAAATTTAAGAGGTGTTTATGAGTAAAGAGATTTACTACATCCTTAATAAGGAACCGTTTGTTCAAGCAATTGTCCTGCTTAGGATTCAAACTCTCTACCTCGGGCACAGGAGTAATTTGCTGACTACCAAAACAGTCTATTACAGTATTAATTACCAGAGAAAGTTTCCCTACACCCCTGGAGGAGGGTTAAATCCCTGATATAATTTTTTATATTTCTTTCTTTAATCTGTTTTAACACCTACCACATCTATTCTCTGCATCACCCAAGGTTGACTGGAATAAAATGCCTTAGGCATTAAGTCCGCCTTTATACAAATGTATTTAAAGTGTTAAATAAAAATAAAAATAAGATAAACTAATCATATTCTTTTTCCAGTGGTACTGATATCCCTGGTGGTATGTGGTGCGTTACTGACGGCAGTGTTGGCAGTATGCGCTGTGCTAGCATGCTCGAAGCGTGCTCGGAGACCACCGCATCCCCAGCGGTCTATAGTAGCTTGTATACAGGGAATGCCTAGCTTACATCAGGTATGTAAACTAAGAAATAAGATCTTCTCCTCATTTTAGAGTCGGTTAAGAATTATGCTTAGAATATTTGAAATTTGACATTGGAAATTTTAATCACGAAAATAGGAGATTTTGTTTCAAAAAAGTCTGGTGTGTAGGTTTTTCAATCGACCGGCATGTATGTAATTGAGCGTAGTTTTATGGAACTTAACAGTTTGGGGTCTCAGCAACGAGCGCAGTGCAGAGCTTTCTTTTTGTAAAGCACTTTGTTATTTGCTTCTGGTATGCATAAGCAAAGCAAAAATCAATAGTATCTTTTCCAATATTTCATTCTAGTTGTTCTCAATTTCAGGGTGCCATACCGAAGCAAAGAAACGACCGTCGCGCTTTGATAAGTGAACGAGGAGAATCTGGTGATGCATCAAGCTTGCAAAACGCATCACTGCCATATATTCCTGCCAAGGTATACCTAGATTTTATTATTTTATAAAATTTGTTCATGAGCTCAATCAAGGAACAAAAATTAAGTGGAAGTGCTATGTAGGCCTGGTACGCGTGTCACTAATAATATGCGTAGGTACGCATAACTTGTCGCCGATGTCATAGGTAATACATAACGCGAATATCACCCTTATGAACAACAAACAACTCGAAAATTGAATCTTTTTAGATTACAAAAGTCATATAAATTTTTCTGCGCTACAACAAAACAACATCTATTTATAGATTACTTCTATTTATAGATTATGAAGGTTCACTCCCACATGTCGATTAGTGAATTAGTTGTATTGCATTTCCACTTGTTATTTGTTCCGCGAGCTCAATGCTTTCCTTAAAAATTTAAGATTTGGAGAAAAAACTCTGTTTACACGTTAATCAGAGCGCAGATGGGTTTGGGTTACAATAGCAAGATTTTATTCTTCGCTTGAGAAGTTAATTTTTAACCAACCCAAGATTGAAATGGTGCCAGTATGTATTATTCTTCATTCATCGCGCATTACATGAACTTCTATTCAGTGTTCCTTAGGCTGGAAATGGTCAGTTTCTATTAGATCGGCCCGGTTAGTTAATTGAACCAAAAGAAGAAAAAGTTCATGTGGTGCGATTGGTAGAACAAAAACACTTTATCAACTAATATTATATTCATATATTTCAGCAACACAGGTCTTCAACAAACAAGAAATGCGTGATGTCGGAACCGCCCGCTCACGATCCTCCACCAATACCTGCACCTGCCGTCATGATACCAAGAGCTAGGTTGCATCCACATCATGGTGACAGGTACTTAAATAATAATCTTTAAACGATTTACCGTGAGGGACAACCATTAAGTAATCTGTCAAAAGGCGACTAAACAACACAAAATACGACTTTTGGGAGCATAGTATCAATTTCTAGAAAGCTAAGCAAAAGCAGCGATTTAAGATAATAAAAGGAATAAATACACATCGAAAAATGCAGAAACTCCTTAGAAACTAATCATAGTCATAACTGTTGTTTTGTCACAAAATATTGCTGTAATACAAAGATTAGGCGTTCACATGCTATGGTTTTCTCTTCTTATTTGCTTAAAATTATTTGTCTGCCCTGGCGGAAACGTACTACAATGAAATACATGTTTTTTTTTTATAAAACCATTTATTTAATTATTATTTTATTTCAATTCTATCTTTAACACATTATTATTATTTTTATTGCAATAAATTACTTAAGAAAATAAATTAAATTTTCAGCCGTGAAAATATTGCTAGAAAGAGGAGTTTGGAGATGAGTAGCGAAGCGAAACTAATCAGCTATTTAGAATCTGGAGCTACTTGTACCAATGATGAGGTTAGTCCAATAATTTTAATCTCCATGTGGTAGCGGAATAAGAAAGCCTTGTGTCACTATCCCAAATTATCTCATGATATTCATGATGTTCATTGTTAACTTTTTTGATAATAAACGCTATTTTATTTTATTTTTATTATTATATTTAGTGACTCTTAAATTAATACGCAATTTCCTTTAGTTGATCGCGTAGTGCAGTGATTGTTTTTAATAAATATATTTCCAACTAGCTGACCCGTGCCCACTTCGTTGGACTTCGAAAAAAACGCGTCCGTTATTGAAACATATTTAATTACTGCTCCACTTCTATTAGTCATAGCGTGATACTTATAGCCTATGACACTCCCCGATAAATGGACTATTCAACACAGAAAGAATTTTTAAAATCGGTTCATTAGATCCAGAGATTACCCCTTACAACGTCACAAACACACAAACTTTACCTCTTTATAATATTAGTATAGATATGACATAAACTAATCTTTACTATTTTAGATGAGGAGAAAACACAGTTTAGAATCTTCGTACAGCGCAAACAAGGATAGACACAATAAACAAGGTAAGTAATCGTAAAGAAAAAAACAAAATGAATGATTAGAAGCTTGAACTTGACTCTTTAGAGCCCCAAATGTTTGTCTTGACCGCATACAAAGCAGAGATCTTAACTTAATTTTTCATCTATATATTTTCCTATACAGCGGCATCTAGGACGCCTAGCGGTTAACTTTCAAAATAGGTTGATTCAGGACTTGGTTATCTTTTGGTCACGATGAATTGAAGACGATGGATGAGGGAGGCGCAGGACCGCACAAGGAGGCAATATTTGGAGGAGGCCTATTTCTAGCAGTGGACGTCAATTGGCTGAGATGATGGTTGAACCATATAGGTCAATGTTTGCTGTAAACATTATTGATTGACCGAGATTAGAGTGATTATAAGACTTATGGTGATATACGCCTGCTAGTGTTGACGACTTGAGTCTTTTTAAAAGACATAAAAGATCTAGTGTGTATTTAGAAAAGACAGCAAATAGATAGATAGGTTCAGTAGACCAAATTTGAGTCTCGAATACAGTTAAAGGACTCTTTATGCTCTTAAACGAGACCCAAAACTTAAGTAATTGATGATACATTCCACGTTAAAAACCAAACCCCTTCTTTAATCCTTGTTCTAACCTTTTTCAGGAGCTTTGGTATCAGCCGGCTTCAAAGTATCAACCACGATCAGACCTGATGAGATGATGATGAAGTCAGACCGAGATGATATGTCTTCAGTCAACAAGGGAGATCTAGAGGCTGAGCTGGCAAGATATGATCACTTACGGAAATCTTATAGGTAAGTGGTAAATCACACTGTTGTTGATGCATGCCAAATACCGTCCGAAAAGGGACTGGACGCAAAGGCTCTGCCGGTTTCTCAGGCCCCCTCCAAGTAGGCGATGAAGGAGTCCCACTGGGAACTTTTAGTGGGTACACTGGGCCTATACCCCTTGGAACCCCACATACCCCTCCCGTCCCCCAACGGAATGGAACGGAATTACGCTTTTATTCTCAACTTTGAAGAAACACTCAGTACCTAATTTGTGTACTAGAATTGCTTGTAGATCTCTATATTAACCTAGTTTTACAAATTTTCGATAGATGGCGTTGTTTAAATATTTTCAATCACGCTATGGTTTCGTTACCTGCATGTCAATTCTCGTTCCTAAAAATTCGGTTAAGTTAACTTTTAGTTGTCAAATTGTCTTGTTTTTGCTATTGCAATTGTAATCTTTTATGGTCGTGTTAAAGTTTTATTTACAGTGTGACAATTTGACAACTAAAGTTAACTTAACCGAATTTTTAACAATTTTATGGAACGAGAATTGACATGCTGGTTATAATTAAGTACATACTGTTTGACAAATATTATTGTTTTATAAATTTATTTATTTATTTATTTATTATGGGTCTCCAACAAAGGCAATACATACATCAGAAATCAATTTTAAAATTACAGAAACATGGCGTGTATTCCTTCAATTACAGGAAACCACAGCATGCGAATATAAAAAACAAACTAAAATAATGACAAACTAAAATAAAAACAAACATTGGCAATATAAAAATTAAAAAAATTAAATTAAAATTTGAAATCTACATGAAAACTTTAAATTAAATCCTTTAAATATGATAACACAACAACAACACCAATTAAAAATAATATTATAATATCCTATTAACAATTAATTTTGAATAATTTGAAAATAAGAAAGAAAAACAAACTAATAAAAAATATATATACAAAAATATATTTACAATTGTGTCTGAGAGATTATATTTTTTAGCATAGTCTTAAATTTTAATATAGGTAAGCTGAGATCTAATTCATTGGTTTTGGAGAGTGAGTTATATTGTCGAAAGAGTCTTGGTACAGCAGCAAAATACCCGAGATTTGATTTTGCTACGGGTATTGCAAAAAGGTTGTATGAGCACTTTCTAGGTAAGTGTAAGGGTGTTGAAAAATTTAGTTTGTTAATAAGTTCGCTGCTATCAATGAGACCGTTGTATATCCTATATAAAAGCATTGTGTCTAGGTACTGTCTGCGATTACTTAGAATACTCATGTTGTAGTGTTTTAACCTATCCACATAACTGGGAAGCTGCCTTGCCAGATGGTCATTGTAAGATAAGTGGTACAAAAAACGTTTTTGAACACTTTCTAGACGCTTGTTGTACACTTCGTAGTGTGGATTCCAGATTGGGCTATTGTACTCAAGAATGGGTCTGACTAAAGAGTTAAACAATAATATTTTAGTGCTAGGCTTTTTGAACTCTTTACAGTTTCGTAGTACAAAACCTAAAGTTTTGAACCCTTTAGAAACAACATTTAAAATATGGGTGTCAAATTTCAATTGAGCGTCTATTGTAATGCCTAAATCGCGAACTGCGCTCATGCATTGTAAAGGAGTTCCATCAATACTATAGTCATTACGGTGTGTGTTTTTGTTACGAGTAAATTGAATATAGTAACATTTATCTGTATTCATTTTCATATTGTTGTTTTTACACCATTCGGATAGAGAGTTTAGGTCGGCTTGTAGCAAGAATGTATCCAAATTATTTTGTATTGGTTTCATAATTTTGAGGTCATCTGCATAAAGAAAGAAGTTTGTGTGTTTAAAACAAGTAGAAATATCATTAATAAAAATATTAAAAAGGATAGGACCTAAGTGGGATCCTTGTGGGACTCCTGATGTGGCCAGATATTTATTTGAGCAGTACTCACTTGCTACTACTTGAGACGTCCTTTCGGCTAAATAAGAAGTAAACCAGTTTAACATAGATCCACATACTCCTGATTTGCTTAGTTTATGCAGAAGGATTGAATGATCTACTGTATCAAATGCTTTACTAAAATCAGTGTACACAGCGTCAACGGGTATGCGACTGTCTACAGTGCTAACTAATTGTGATGTAAAACTTAGCAAATTTGACATCGTTGATCTGGACTTCATGAATCCATGCTGAGATTCTATAATATGTTGTTTAAGGTACCAAGACAGGTGAACAGTTACAAGTTTTTCAAAAATTTTGCCAAAAGTTACTAATATGGAGATAGGTCGATAATTATTAACGGAGCTTTTGTCGCCAGATTTAAAGATAGGTACTATTAAAGCTTCTTTCCAGGCCGTGGGAAATATACCATCCTTTAAGGATTTATTAAAAATTAATTTAAGAGGTGTAACTAAAGCAATTGCACAGCGTTTAATAAATATAGGTGGGACCCCGTCATTCCCCGCTCCTTTAAACTCGTCTAATGTTTTTAAAACCCGCAATATTTCAAAGTCACTGAGAGTGAGATTACAAAATGAAGATGATGACACAATAGTGTCAAGTGGAAATGAATGATTGCTAACCGTGACAGTAAAAGACCTTTTAAAATTTTCAGCAAACAAGTTGCATATCTCCTTACCTTCAAAGGCTACTTTATCGCCCAATCTCATATCAGAAGGGTAACGACTAGCAGACTTTTTTTTATTCTTTATAAAAGACCAGAATAGTTTAGGGTTTTGTTTTACAGCTAATTCTATTAGTTTGACATAACTTTTATAACAATTTGCCAAAAGAACACTACATCTATTACGTAAAGACTCAAAAGTTTCTCGATCCAGGGGATTATTGAATCTTTTTACTCGTTTGTGATATTTGTATTTTTCTTTATAGATATATAATAAGATCCTGAGAATACCAGATCGGATATTTATTACTCTTGGCCCTTTTTATAGGAATATGGTTAGATATGATTTCCCTGATTTGGGCATAAAATATACGAACCATTTCATTTACTGCAGTACAACCTTTGAATAAATTCTCCCAATTAATAGAATTTAAATGATCTGTTACTTTCTCATAATCTGCTTTAAAAAAATTCGGTTTTAAGTTTGCAGCTGGTTCTAAGGCAGATTTAGTGGAAATTTGTGTAGTAAACAATAAAGGTGGGTGCAATGCATCAATTGATGACAAAGGGAAGTCACTACTAGTAAGGTCAGTTATCGGTAAGGTACTTAAAATTAAATCTAGTGTTTTGAACTTGTTGTTCCTTATTGAGTTATATTGCTTTAAATCGTTGAGGGCGATGAAATCTAAAAACGTATTATTAACTTCGGTAGTTTTTGATTTTGGTTCAAGTTGGAGAGTGTTATTCTTTTGGAGCCAGAGTATACTATTTAAGTTAAAGTCACCTACCAGCAGGACGGGCTCTCCACTGTCAATAATATTTTGAGTATTGGTTGTGTATAATTCTAGAGCTTCATTGTGCAGTGGGGGTGGTAGGTAGACCGCATTTATGTACAAGTATCTAGAATTAATATTAATATTTTTACAACCCCCCGAGTTCAAATCCAAGCGTATCCACAAATCTTCGAGATCACTTTCAAATTGCGATATTCGACTTGACTTTAGGTTTTTGGACACAGCAATTAGTACCCCGCCACCATTTTTGCGATTACTATATCGGGAATCTTCCCTGTCGCGCCTATATACTATATATCTATCATCGAATAATTCGGAATCATAAATGCTCCTATTTAACCAAGTCTCCGTTAGAATAATAATATCATAACTACTTAAAGACATATTATGATAAAAATCTAGCGTTTTAGTTCTGAGGCCTCTTACATTTTGATAATAAACAGAAAGTGAACGATTGAATGTTAAATAATTTAACCAAGCAACTTGCAAAAATACATATTAAAATATATTTTATTGTAAATTAATTTAGAGATTTTACCGTTTCCATAGAGTTAACAACTAGAGTCTCTGATGATTCAGATTTCTTCATTAGTATTTTACCATTGCGAACCCAAACGAATTTAAAACCAATTTCCTTTGCACGAGAGCGAGCCGCTGCGTGAATTTCTTTATTTTCAGGCGATAAGTGTTCCACCACATAAATAGGTTGAGATGTATCTCCGCCGATGCCTAGATGAGCGGTATTAAGTTTGTTCTTTGCATTGGATCTGTTATAATTAATAGTTGCAGCCAAAAAGCTGTCACGAAGTCTAGGAGAACTAAACTTTACCATAATAGAACGTGGTCGTTTGCTCTCCATATCTTTTTTGGCAATTCTTGTACAAAGATGTATATCATGATCCTTGATTTCGCACTTAACGACCTTACTTAGTTGATGGATAGTTGACATTAGATTTTCAGATTTATTTTCGGGGACGCATTGCACTTCAATATTTGTGGATCTAGCATGTTGCTCAATCTGATTCATGCGTTTTGAAAGCTGTTTGAGATTATCCTGCAACGTTTCTTTGTCCTTCTCTAGTTGCTGTATTTTTAGAGATTTTTCATGCATTAAGTCCTTCATATCTTCATATTGATCATTAAAAAAAGATAGTGATTGTTGGAAACTGGTTATGAGTTCATTTATTTTTTTAAATTGTTCCGAGACTAAGTCTTTTAAAGCACTTTGTATCTCTTGCTTAACTATGTCTCTAAGTGCCGCCCTCGAGGTTTCAATTACCTCTTCATCTTTAGTAATATCCGACACAGAGCAATTTTTTTGCTTGCTGCGAAACAACTCACCAGACGTAGGCGGTGAACCATGCATAAGAATGGGACTCTTAGTACGAATCGGCGTATTCGTGTTATCAGCTTTTGGTTCCTTACTACGACATCCATGACATTTCCAGCTACGTTTACTCTCCGAGGACAGAGATTTGAAGCGTTTTACTGTTATATTTGCACAGAGTAAGTCAAACCACGACTGACAAATGCTGCACTTCAGACTCTCATTACTCTTTAAAACAGTCATACATCCAGAACAACTCTTCGTTGACATATTGATTTTGATAGAAATTTTCTTTAAATGTCAACAATACAAAATTTAATAGTTTAAGTTATTTATTTTGAGATATTGGTATATTTATATATATATATTTAATCACTCATCAAATAACTCATTAAATAGGTAAATTCACACAATATTATTTAATTTAACTGTGAACAATGGGGTCACTATCATCTCGTCCCAAACGCAACAGGTAGCAGTAGCATTTAGTCTAAAACGCAGCTGGTCTCGGTATCATCTCGTCACTAACGCAACTGGTAGCAGTAGCATTTAGGCTAAAATGCAGCCAGTCTAAGTATCATCTCGTCTTTAACGCAACTGGTCTAAAAAGTACTTGCTACTATACTAATATTATAAATGCGAAAGATTGTGATGGATTGATGGATGGATGGATGTTTGTTACTCTTTCACGCAAAAACTACTGAACGGATTTTCATGAAACTTTACAGTAACATAGCTGAAACATCAGAATAATATACAGGCTACAAATAAGTTGTTATCTCAAATAAATATTAAATGAAATGAAGATTTATGTGAAATAATATTATACAAAATTGTAAGAACCATTCGGGTTCAAAATTCCGAAAATAACAATTTCGACTTATCATATCTCTTACTTTTAATTCGGAAGTTTGAAATTCGGAATACAGTATTTCGGAATACTGGGTGTTTCCGTTTTAGACCAGTTGCGTTTTAGGCGACTTGTATTTTTAGACTAATTGATATTTAGACCAGCTGTGTTTTAGACCGTTAGACCCGAGCGTTTTAGACGAGTTGTTTTTTATACCCAGTGACCAGCTGCGTTTTAGACCAAATGCTACTGCTACCAGTTGCGTTTAAGACGAGATGATAGTGACCCGTACAATGTGAGTGATAGCCAGTGAATGTGAACTGAATGAATTTTACTGAATTCTTATTAAAAAGTAACTGATCTGTACACTGTACCTGGTGCCAGTACAGTACCTAAGCTGCTAAATTGAGTTAAATGAATGAAACTATATTTCGGAAAAAATCCATATTTTTACAAATCACAATAAATTACAAAATTTGCACACTAATGATAACAACAAAATGGAACTTATTGCACTCAGCATACATAAAAAGATTTTTGGCTTTTGGCACACGCGATGCACGTGTTGTATTTTATTACGAATCACATAAGATGAGTTGGGGTGAAGACTTACTTATTAGTAAGGAACACCAATACTATTTTCTACGGGTCTTACTCGCGGTTTATACTAATTAGCCTAGATACTAGTAACAAAACGTGGTCGCGGTGGGACTCAGACAAGTCCCTCCGCGACCACGGCCCTTGCAAGTCAGCCGAAATGTCGGAGAAAAACCTAGGTATTTATGTTACTAGTATCTAGGGTAATTAGTATATACCGCGAGTAAGACCCCTATAAAATAGTTTTATGTATCGCGATAGTTTAAAATCTATTAAGGAACACAAGGTTTTAATAACTAAAATTCTAATTTTACTTTTTAGTCAAGAAGACCTCTCAGAATGGACAGATGCTGAGAGGAGACTTGGAGAACTGTAAGTACCTGTGATTTCATCATCATTATAACAGCCCTTTAATATCCCACTGCAGGGACGGGCCTCCTCCCATGACGGAGGGATACTTGACCTACTAATACCACGCTGGCCAGACGGATTGGTAAAGGGTTTAATTTCAAGTTTTCCTTCTTTTTATTTCGTAAAGATAATATTCACGGATGATTTGTCAATATAGTATCTAAGGTATCTGATGCATAGCGGTTAGATGTTTATCTGCCTATCATAACTTAAGGGTTCGATCCATTACATTTCACTTTCATGTCCGCTAAAATGACGGTTTGGTACGATAGTTATCTTAATGAATAGTTTTTAAATCTTACAAAAGAAAAGTATCATCATCATCATAACAGCCCATTAATGTCCCACTGCAGGGACGGGCCTTCTCCCATGACGGAGGGATACTGGCCTACTAATACCACGCTGGCCAGACGGATTGGTATACGGTTTAATTTCAAGTTTTCCTTCTTTTTATTTCGTAAAGATAATATTTACGGATAGTCCCTTAGTCTGTTTTTACGACACCCACGGGATGAGATGGGGTGGGGACATATTATTTTAGATTATTTTGGAATTGCATAATGTAGACTGCTGTAAAGACAGCATTTCGAATTTTTATTGGTGAAATCCGTCATCACCTTACTCCATCTTAATAAAATGTTCCTACTAATTAATTTCGTGTTTCTAGAACTCTGTCAGAAGCTAGATCAGTGGGTGGTACGTTACCAGCCAGCACTGGAAGAGCAGCTTCATCCACGAGACTTACACACCAGGTTTGTATGACTTATTTCAATTTTTTTTAAATAAAATCCTTATTATAGACCAAACTAAATTTATAACTAATATCTTAGGCCCTGCTCAGACGACAGACTATCCGTGACGCACTTTTTAGTCTGTGAAAATATAACCTATGCAATCATAAGCAGTAACGCACAGGACACGCAAAAGACTCAAACATATGCCATGTATGGCAGACTTTTTGTGCGCCGCAGACTCGATCGCACAAAAAGTGTGCCTTATTATTACCTAATTAGCTTAGATTTAATTTTTCTACCTTTTTTAACCTCAAGTTAAGACATTGTTTATTAATTTCTCGACGTAAAACCATTGAGGTAATATGTACTACGTACGTCGTCGTTGTCTTCATCAGCTAGAAGGAGAGAGTTTTAATCATCACTTAAATAATCCGCCATTGCGATGATTGTGTCCTGTAAATATAATAAAATATACCAAGACAACTCATAAAATAAAATACACACTTTTGGTATCGGGGTCAATTTTGACCCCAACATGATACGTACCTAGTAGGAAGAAAGTTACGAGCGTTCGTCACCCGGGATGGGATTACCTTGCTTGATGCGCGAGAGTGTAGGTACTTAAACTGCATAGTTATGAATAAAATCAAAAGCTCTTGGGGTCAATTTAGACCCCAATACCAGTTAAGGGTTAAAACGTCGTGCAAAACTTGTATTGTGCAATGTAGCTTGAAAATTGGAGAATACATTTTCTTTGGGGTGTCTTCTCTAGTACGTAGTACATATTACCTCAATGCGTAAAACTCATTAATTAGGTTTCATAAATGGCACTGACGAGGTATTTACTGCGAGGTGGATATCCTAAAAGTTCGAGTATACAAAGGATTTATTCGTAATCAATGATCATGTAAGAAGCTTAATCGACTAGAACTATGCATATTTCTTTGATTCTGAAGATACAGATATCCCAAACAAAGAATAAACAATAATAAAGTAGTTTTGTTAGTAGATGCTGGTAAAGGCATACAACATTAATCATGGCTGAAGTAAACACAAGCTTAGCTAAAAAGTATTAACGGTATTTCAGGAAAAAGAAATGTGACTGATAGTTAAAGGTTAACAGAATACATCAGGAACTAAAAGATTGTTGGTGAACATGAAGCAGTTCGTCAGTCGACAGCCCATTAATGCCCCACTGCAGGGACGTGCCTCCTCCCGTGACGGAGGGATACTTGGCCTACTAATACCACGCTACTAAAACCGACTAAGGGACTATCCGTGAATATTATCTTTACGAAATAAAAAGAAGGAAAACTTGAAATTAAACCCTATACCAATCCGTATTTACCTAAGCTCGGATGAAAGCCTAACATTCCGCTGATCTGGCGAAATACTTTATCACGCTACCTTTAAAGAGCCCTATACCATCATCATCATCACAACAGCCCATCAATGTCCCACTGCAGGGACGGGCCTTCTCCCGTGACGGAGGGTTACTTGGCCTACTAATACCACGCTGGCCAGACGGATTGGTATAGGGTTTAATTTCAAGTTTGCCTTCTTTATATTTCGTAAAGATAGTAGTTACGGTTATTCCCTTAGTCGGTTTTTACGACACCCATGGGATGAGATGGGCCCTATACCATACTTCTATTTTATTCTGTTTTATATTTAACATAATTATTTTATTATTACCTTTCTTTTATGCATGTGAAAACGTATCTAATGTTTTGAATAAATATACCGATAATCTTAAAACTATTCCAATATTGTTCCTGGTTCTTCATATCTAGCACCTTATGTATATTTAATATATGTTGCACGCATGCGTAGGAGGCAAACACAATGGCGGAACGTGACCTCGGATCTACCTTCCTCCTGCCACACGTGCACCTCTACAAACCGGACCTAGTGGGTATCTTTGCACCGGGTCTAGTTCATAATATCGACAGTCACTACATCGATGGTCGCTGTTTCGCAAACGTTCCATCGACGAGCTAATGTATCGACAGTAGCCTAAATCGACGGTACGTTACATCGAGAGTAGCCTAAATCGATGGTACGCTACATCGATAGTACACTAAAACGACAGTATTCTACATCGACAGTGCACTAAATCGATAGCACGCTGCATCGACTACCCTTACCCAACCCAGAATTAAACAAAAACACAAAAGGGTGAAAAAAGACCCGAAATTTAGGAATTTTTAAAAAAAATTAAATTAGTGTTAATTTAGTGACTGTCGATATTATGAACTAGACCCTTTGCACCAACCTTTCATTTAAAATACCTTTGATATTTCATTTTTCATACTTCATACTGCATACTTTCATTATTTCATTCTTCATCATCATCATTATAATTATTATCCTCTACGTAGGCCTCCAAATATTCCATCTTGTGCGGCTCTCTGCCTCCTTCATCCATTGGTACCTTATGTTTTGTTATCCTCTTACTTATATTGTATACTTAACTCCTACTTATTACAAAAGAAAACCATATTATTGCAATATACATATATTTTATTAATTTCCTCACATATAAATATAAAAATTATTATATTTTAAACTTCCTTAGTAATAACCCGAAGGCTCTCTTCTCGTCCTCATCAAAAATCAAATCAACATAACTACATACGCAAGAAACATTTAATCACATATCAACCACATAAAGGTCATCAAACATTATCAACTAACAACCATCATCATCATCATCAACTAAATCAATTTCATCATCAAAATAAAATCACTAAAATATTACTAAAATGCTGTTTCTTTTTTCAGACAAGTGACGTGTCGGAATTCGATTCCCTGTGAGTTATTTCAAGATCGAGTCATATTATGATAATCAAGTATTACTTTACTTAATTTATTCTTTTAACTTTAACTTATTATTTATACATTTTTACTTATAAATATATTGATAGATACCAGTAACGAAATTTATAAAAATGTTTGGTAAATTACTTTTTAGCAATATAAGATTTCGAGTATAATGTCATTATTATTACTATGTTTCACTTATTTTTACTGTTTGGTCTGCAAGTCACTGAAGGCAGTCAATATCAAGAGTATGCCAGATTCGAAGGAACTAAAACTAATACATGGGGTTCTTACCAGCTGTCATAATGGTCTGGAATAGGACAGGAATGTTCTAAACCCTTAAACACATTCATTTATGTCTAATTTGTCATCAAAAAGCGTGCACCCAATTTATTTTTGATCAAACTGTCATCAAAAAAACCTTAGAAGCCGTGGGAAAATATTCGTGCTCGTTGTCAATAACAGCTAACTAATTCCTTGTCCAACGATTTTCTAAAATATTTCGATAAATCTTTCAAAAATATATTACTAAAATGCAATAAGTAGTGTTGGATTGGCTAATCCAAAATAAATATTGGTATTGTAATTTACGTTTTATAAACATGTCAATTTTTTATAAGTAAGAAAGTGTGTCTGTTATTTTTACCACCAAAGTTAAGACTTAACTTATTTATTAACTTATTTATTCTATTTTTTAAATAGTTAATGCTTATTATTTCAATTTTTTTTAAAAGGTTGTTATTTTTCATCTTTTGCACAAATGGTTCGTAAATGAAAATTATTAAATAAAAATGCCATAGTAAATGTAAGCATTTTTAGTTATTTAGGTTAAATTGTGAAATTAATTTGAATGAGAAATCTTTGTTATATGTTAGGTTATATTGTTTTAGAAAGGATTTCTTATTTGAAGAATTTTCATTTTGTGTTAATAAACGACATGGTATGTACTTAAGGTTTATTTTTAATAAAAAATACGACATGCTTTTATTATTAAATAAGACTAAGAATAAAATCTTTAATGTTTCTTTACAAATTGTTTATTCTTATTTATTTTTAAAATTTACGATACAGTTTTTATGCTAAAATTGTTATTACTAAGGATCCTTTTTTTTTAAATTTTTAATGTGCGAATTAGTTTTTTTAAAATGCTTATTTTATCCCAAAAGTACCAAGAAAATAAACCATACCTACTCTATTTGTAATAAAAGCATTTATCGTATTAAAAATGAATTGTCGTGAATTTAATGTCAATATTATGTTGTATCACCGTGGTATCACCATAATTAGTGATCAAATCAGTGCTATTTCCTTTTACACAAGCTCTCTAAATATTAAAAGCTATCTCTATGAATTGTTATATTTTATTTTGAATACAAAAATTTATCCCACAATTGGGCCTGGCGTCTCTACTAATAGATTGAAACTTGGCCTACTAATATCTCTGTGGGCAATGAGATTGATCGTCATAACAGCCCATTAATGTCCCACTGCAAGGACGGACCTCCTGCCGTGTCAGAGGGATACTTGGCCTACTAATAGACGAATTGGTATAGGGTTTAATTTCAAGTTTTCCTTCTTTTTTATTTCGTAAAGATAATATTCACGGTAGTCCCTTAGTCGGTTTTTACAACACCTATAGGATGAGATGGGATGGAGACATATTGTATTCTTACTCCGTTACAACACGGACAAATACCTGGTATTCCTTTCTCACCTAGAAACCTAACCTAGTTATAAAGCCCCTTGTGTCTAGTTTTCCTTCCATATACCAATAGCACTGATTTTTATTGATCACTAAAATAATGTAGCTAAAGTTGTATATCATACTGTTTAAAGTTTTTTATATTATTTGTTAAATAAATTTTAGTTTTAAAATATATTATGTATTTCATTTATTTACCTTACTTAAGTGATAACCTTACATCCATTAGCCAATTGACGTTTACTGGCCTCCTTCAAATTACTTACCATGCAGCTATTCCTTCACCCCTAGCTTTGCAATGCACTACTCTCAGGCTTAAGCACAAAGTAAAAAGTCTTCCTTTAGATTTATAGACATTTTAGTTATGCCTCAATGGATTTCTCCTGCATGAAGCTTTTCAAATACGCAACCTCGTGCATATGCACATAATTCCTTTGCCGCTGGATGGCAAGTAAGTCTTTTTAGGGATATTTCCGGACAGATAGTTCCGGACTGTTACGACTTGGGGAGCTTCTAGAAACGAGCGTACTCCCTGTGTTAAAAGGTCGGCAAAGCATCTGTGTTTCCTCTGGTGTTGCGGGTGTCCATGGTGATCACTTACCATCAGGGGACCTGCTGGCTAGTTTGCCTCCCATTACATAAAAAAACAGGGTGACCTTTTTCAAGGTTGATAGTAATAAAACAACAAAATAAATATGAGACATAGCGTTTTTATTTAATATTCAATAATTTTAATCGATAGAATATTCAGCAATATTACAAATACAACGTGAAACAAACATTGCAACTTAAATACCTTTTTTTTTTAAACTTAATACTTCAGCATAGCAACTGTAGACACTAGCATGAAATCCTTAACCTCCTTTATTTTAAGCACACAGACTTTAAAAAAATTAACTATTATACAAATAGTTACATATAAGCAAACCTTTGCGAGTTTTAAGTGTTTAATTGAGGCGCCATCTATTTTCGAAGCTTGTAAACACATTTTATTGTTATCGATTTCCATTCAGCATTCAATGGTATTGTTAGCAGTCAATGTCCCACTGAAGATACTTGACCACTATCTATGATGGAAGGATAGAACTACATTCGTCAAAACAGCCTAGCTTTTCCCATGTGAGCGTTTTTATAAGTCTTTCAATCTCACACCCGTCTCCCGTAATGATTATGCTGGAGGGAAAATAGATCTAGTAAAAGTATTCCTTCTCTTGCTATGATATTATGGCAAACTAACCTCCCTTAGTCTCTTATAACATCTACATGACAGGGAAAGGTAGATCATGTTTTAGCTAGTGAGTTAACATAGAAGGCAAACCTCACTTTAAATACTCAAAACTTCAAGGTAGTCATTAATGGGACTCCCAGAGCCGATATGACAAAACAATGGATCGTGTCAGCTTGGCGGTGTGTTAGCTAAGCATTCCATTACGTTTTACCCTCTCAGTCTCATGCAATAACACATTTATCGATGATAGAACATTATTGTATATCATATCTATTTGATTCTTTAAACGCTTTACGACATTTTTTGTAAAAAGTTTTTTTTAACTTTATTAAGATCTCTAAAGAAGCAATACATATGTAATTTTGTTTGAAAATTTTACACATTCCTTTATTTTCTTATCAGGAATATTTCCTGATAAGTAATTGGTATGGCTAGATGCCATAAGAAAATAATAACAGTCACCACTGGGAAAAATCGTCGCTGTGAAAAATTAAATTCAGTCTTTAACGAGAAACTAAATGGTTTTGTAATTATCTTTAGTCCATTGTACTGTTTGCGTACTGTGTCACATGCACTTTAATATATACCTTAACATGTTGTAGCAAGAGTCAATATTCCAACATCATCATTTGGGTAGTACAATATCTGTAAAGCGTTTATAGAATCAAATTCATCTACATTCTTTCTACTCATACAAAACATCTGGACATTTAGGTCCATAACCTACAATACCGTCATAAAAATGATACTTACGCAGTCAATTATAATAAAGTTGGAAGTGAGCAAGCCCCTTTTAAATTTGTCTAAGTTTCATGTAGTATAAATCTACGACCAACTGACCTTAGACAAAACACGATGTTAGACAAAACATTATAAATACGTAGAAAATAAACTACATTTCATTAAATATGCATTCTTGCTACAATTTATACAAATCTTAACTACGTACATTAAATCTTAATCTAATAAATAATAAATAAATAACAATAATAAAACTTAAACTCTTAAAATAATATATACAAATAATAAAATTAGACATAAGACTAGTATCAAGAGTATTACTAACTTTGTTACTGAAATATACATAGAGACAAAACAAGATGAATATACAAAAGGATCTATCATTCTTACATCCTGATCACATTTCAATGCCAAGCCTAGCTATTAGCAAATTTATACTAACCCAGATGTTAACCAACATAAGGGTACAACATTACCTATCCACACAAGAACGGTCTTCTTAACGCAAATCCAGTTGGCCGCAGTAATAGCAATACTTATTCTATATTGTATCTCTATCTAACTACTTACGTAGGAAATTGTGCAAGAATCAAATATGGAGATCCTATGTTTTCTTTGCCTATTTTTCAAGTGAACGGAATCTCATTTTATCAACGATATCAAAATCCATATCAGATATCTACTTATTTTTAACTTATGAAATAGTTAATAGTCCTAAACTGTTAACATCGTGAAGCAATGTCTAAAGCTAAGCTATGGGATATAGGTCAAATAACATGGACCAGGTCGATAACGACGGCTTAGTACAAAAGTTGAGTACCAAAATATTATACGAGTCCTTCGTAGGTATGGTCAACGTTTGTGTAAATTTTAACCATACCTACGAATATATAGAAGTTGTCTAATCAGTTTACTAGGCTGGGAGCTCTATAGGTGTCACAGTATTGATATTATCACAATAGATTTTCACAGTAAATTCTCGTCTACAAAGTGAAGAATGTGAGCGTAGTTTGTTTTATTATTAATTTGATTACTTTTACCTTAGTGATGCAGTTTAAAAGAGATTATATTTGCTAGTTGAATGCACATTCGCTTTTCTTTTTAGTCGCAGCTGTGCAATTCTTAAGTATTTATACTCATGTTTTCTTTATCAAGGATATTTGTCATAATCGGTTATTTTATCGTCAAATCCAAGATTACTTTTGTTAATTTTATTATTATCACATTCAATAATGATCAACTATTGTCAGTATTACATTATTACAAATCTTTTAGAAAAACTAGAAAAAATATCTACTTAATTTTCAGAATGATTAGCTTAAGTGCTTTTTTTGCCTAAGCAAGAACATGTTAAGGCTTACAAATTCTAGGAATTTTTAAAGAAAAAATGCTTTTTGTGGGAAACTAGACACACAATAGTATGTCAAACGATTTTCTAGAGGATTTTAGTTTACTTCTTAGTTTCATCTAAGCTGGATGGAGGTGATTTGGCGAGCATCGTCAGGGATCTGTAAGTAATAAGTTTATAATATATATTCCACAAATTACCTAAACATTTTAGTATCAAGGAATATAACGAGGCTGATTTATTTGTTATTTATCTGCATTTTCGTAAATATTTTATAAATGACAATAAAACTCATCTAACTGAGAATAAATCTCTTTGATTTTGTAATGGTCTTCATTCAAACTGTAACTTTGTTTTGAATACATTGAAATACTATGGAAACATGGCGTTATTTTAATAGGTTTGACCACAGACTTAGTTTGACAGAATATATTTATATATTCCACAACAAACAAAAGATGTTTTACATTATATTGAAACTAACGAACAGGAATATGAAGAGAATGCAGATTCACAAAGTGATTATCTAAAATTTCTATTGCAAACAAATTTGAGGTCTCTATTTTGAATGTGGTGCTAATGATTATAACCTTTTATTGTTTTATACATAAACCATTATTTCACCTGTAAACTACATGCTACAAACTCCTGTAAAAAACATCAATCCACACACTTTATAAATAAAAGAAAATAAAACAAACACGGTAAAGCAAAATATACCTAAAAACGCTAAAGTCAATGATTCTGATGCTTTTGTAAAAAACAAAGCAAATAATAATAAAAAAGCAATACAATATAAAGGTAGTGTACCTATTTATCGAGCTTGTCTTGAGAGTGAGATAAACAATAGCAGCTGCAATAACAATACGTTATCATTTAGTAGGTACAGGTTTAGTTAATAATTTAGTCGAAAATTATAATACAAACTTAAATACGATTTACTTAACCAATTTTATAATAATCAAAAACGACAACGGAAATGAAGAAGCGTATACTTACATAAATATATGAATCAATAAATAAAATAAAAGTTTGTTTGATGCGATATAATAATAATATCAAAATAATTTATGGCAATAAAACAAATGAAAATATGTGTGTCCATATTAATAATGACAAATATAAAAAACAAGTAGACAGAATCCTAGTTATTGGAGAAGAAGAAATCGACAATCGTAGTATAGTTAATTGAACAAATCAGTTTTTGTAGCTAATATTTTTCTTAGGTGAGTGCTTAAAAGACAAATCCTGATTAGAAGTAAAGGGTAATCGAAGCATACGCCTTTTAATAATGTTTTTATAATAGTATAGATATTTCTATTTACATTGGGTGCTCTAAGGGTCAATTTATACTAAGACAAAGTCAAGACAAGCGAATCACAGCGTTAATCTAAAACTTAACAAAATAAATTAACCCCTAAACTCTACAGCGTAACGTACACATTACTTCGGAGATTTTAAAAATTCTTCCGAATTTGCGCGTCTGCGCCTGACAAACGCTGATTGGTTACGCGTACAATCTTAGAAGTAATGTGTGCGTAAGGTAATACTGTGGAGTTAAGGTTGAATATTATGATATGTTTAGTTTTGGATTGACGCTTCGATGCGCATCGACTCTGCTGTAGTATAAATGTCCAAAAAAAAACGTCATGTACATATTCAGCAACCGGTACAGAGAAGTTTTGAATTTTATTACTAAATTATTTTCTAACCTGATTTAAAACTTTTGGGTATTAATGTTAAGTATGAGATGCTCAAAGGACGATAGTAATTTAACTAGTACCTTCTTTGCGCGGGAACAGGCGGTGAAGGCTGTGTCACTGGAGGTAAAGATGCCGGGCAGCTACCTGATAGAATGGGCTGCTCATCATCGTCTTCTCTTCGGTCTCCTGAAGTGGATATCAAATGTTTAAGAACCTATTTATGTTTTAAAAGAGTACAGAAGTTTGGACTTTAAGTGTATAGAAATAGTCGGTAGTCTGTACACCGTATAAGGAGCTACCGAGCTGAACTGCACGCTTAGTGCCTTGCATAAGGCAACTATAATAAGGCAATCCTGAACGCTCAGGACTGTACAAATAAACATAAATGGTACCATAATAAAATTATGCTTGACCTATGCACCTGCTTAACTAAATACAGGAATTAATTAATATAAAACATGTGTTATTTTTTGGAACCACGTCCAAGTCAATATTAAATAGAGGTAAAGTTTGTGTGTTTGTGACGTTGTAGGGGGTAATATCTAGATCAACTGAACCAATTTAAAAAAATATTTCTTTGTTGAATAGTCTATTTAACGAGGAGTGTCATCTATACTAATATATAAATGCGAAAGTAACTCTGTCTGTCTGTCTGTCTGTCTGTCTGTCTGTCTGTCTGTCTGTCTATCTGTCTGTCTGTCTGTCTGTCTGTCTGTTACTCTTTCACGCCTAAACGGCTGAACGGATTTCGATGAAATTTGGTACAGACAATCTTTAGACCCTGAGAAAGAACATAGGCTACTTTTTATTAGCAATCATATTATATTTTGATTTCATAGAATTTTGGCGGGAAAGCTGTGTCACGTGACCTGTGACGTCATAGGTCACGTGACCTGTGACGTCATAGGTCACGTGACCCGTGACGTCATAGGTCACGTGACCCGTGACGTCATAGAATTTTGACAGATGAGTCGTGACGTCACAGAATTTTGGCGGGAAAATATTTTTTGACAGTTGAGTCGTGACGTCATTGAATTTTTGACAGATGAGTCGTGACGTCACAGAATTTTTGACAGATGATTTGTGACGTCATATTATTTTGGCGGGAAAATATTTTATACCTCTGTCACTTTTGACAGCTGTCAATTTTGACAGATAGGCGTGACGTCATAGAATTTTTGACAGATGAGTCGTGACGTCACAGAATTTTGGCAGGAAAATATATTTTGACAGCTAAGTCGTGACGTCTTTAAATTTTGGCGGGAAAAATAGTATTTAAACAGCTGAATCCTGACGTTATCACAATTTGGCGGGAAAATAAATAGGTTTGTACAGGACCCTCGGTGCGCGAGTCAGACTCGCACTTGACCGGTTTTTTAGCTGTGGGTCTGATATATCTAGAGAGCTTAAATTCGTAATTGTCAACTTATTTCATCACTAGCTGACCCGTGCCCACTTCGTTGGGCGAAAAAAAAAATTGAAATTAAACCCTATACCAATCCGTCTGCAAGCGTGGTATTAGTAGGCCAAGTATCCCTTCGTCAAGGAAGGAGGCCCGTCCCTGTAGTGGGACATTAATGGGCTGTTATGATGAAATAAGTTGACAATTACGAATTTAAGCTCTCTAGATATATCAGACCCACAGCTAAAAAACCGGTCAAGTGCGAGTCTGACTCGCGCACCGAGGGTCCTGTACAAACCTATTTATTTTCCCGCCAAATTGTGATAACGTCAGGATTCAGCTGTTTAAATACTATTTTTCCCGCCAAAATTTAATGACGTCACGACTTAGCTGTCAAAATATATTTTCCTGCCAAAATTCTGTGACGTCACGACTCATCTGTCAAAAATTCTATGACGTCACGCCTATCTGTCAAAATTGACAGCTGTCAAAAGTGACAGAGGTATAAAATATTTTCCCGCCAAAATAATATGACGTCACAAATCATCTGTCAAAAATTCTGTGACGTCACGACTCATCTGTCAAAAATTCAATGACGTCACGACTCAACTGTCAAAAAATATTTTCCCGCCAAAATTCTGTGACGTCACGACTCATCTGTCAAAATTCTATGACGTCACGGGTCACGTGACCTATGACGTCACGGGTCACGTGACCTATGACGTCACAGGTCACGTGACCTATGACGTCACAGGTCACGTGACACAGCTTTCCCGCCAAAATTCTATGAAATCAAAATATAATATGATTGCTAATAAAAAGTAGCCTATGTTCTTTCTCAGGGTCTAAAGATTGTCTGTACCAAATTTCATCGAAATCCGTTCAGCCGTTTAGGCGTGAAAGAGTAACAGACAGACAGACAGACAGATAGACAGACAGACAGACAGACAGACAGACAGACAGACAGACAGACAGAGTTACTTTCGCATTTATATATTAGTATAGATATAGATAACAGCCCATTAATGTCCCACTACAGGGACGGGCCTCCTTCCTTGACGAAGGGATACTTGGCCTACTAATACCACGCTTGCAGACGGATTGGTATAGGGTTTAATTTCAATTTTTTTTTTCGCCCAACGAAGTGGGCACGGGTCAGCTAGTCTATACTAATATATATGCGAAAGTAACTCTGTCTGTCTGTCTGTCTGTCTGTCTGTCTGTCTGTCTGTCTGTCTATCTGTCTGTCTGTCTGTCTGTCTGTCTGTTACTCTTTCACGCCTAAACGGCTGAACGGATTTCGATGAAATTTGGTACAGACAATCTTTAGACCCTGAGAAAGAACATAGGCTACTTTTTATTAGCAATCATATTATATTTTGATTTCATAGAATTTTGGCGGGAAAGCTGTGTCACGTGACCTGTGACGTCATAGGTCACGTGACCTGTGACGTCATAGGTCACGTGACCCGTGACGTCATAGGTCACGTGACCCGTGACGTCATAGAATTTTGACAGATGAGTCGTGACGTCACAGAATTTTGGCGGGAAAATATTTTTTGACAGTTGAGTCGTGACGTCATTGAATTTTTGACAGATGAGTCGTGACGTCACAGAATTTTTGACAGATGATTTGTGACGTCATATTATTTTGGCGGGAAAATATTTTATACCTCTGTCACTTTTGACAGCTGTCAATTTTGACAGATAGGCGTGACGTCATAGAATTTTTGACAGATGAGTCGTGACGTCACAGAATTTTGGCAGGAAAATATATTTTGACAGCTAAGTCGTGACGTCATTAAATTTTGGCGGGAAAAATAGTATTTAAACAGCTGAATCCTGACGTTATCACAATTTGGCGGGAAAATAAATAGGTTTGTACAGGACCCTCGGTGCGCGAGTCAGACTCGCACTTGACCGGTTTTTTAGCTGTGGGTCTGATATATCTAGAGAGCTTAAATTCGTAATTGTCAACTTATTTCATCATAACAGCCCATTAATGTCCCACTACAGGGACGGGCCTCCTTCCTTGACGAAGGGATACTTGGCCTACTAATACCACGCTTGCAGACGGATTGGTATAGGGTTTAATTTCAATTTTTTTTTTCGCCCAACGAAGTGGGCACGGGTCAGCTAGTAGGCTATATAGTATCACGCTATGACCAATAGGAGTGGAGCAGTAATGAAATGTTTAAAAAAGTGACGCGTTTTTTTCGCGGCCTAACGAAGTGGGCACGAGTCAGCTAGTAGTAAATAAATATAAGAACTCATACAAACCTCTAACAATGGGCGTATCTCCGATGTAGAAAGTTGGTGCTGGAGTTTCGACAACACCTTCTTTCACTGATCCATCTCCACTGACCGCACTCAAGGTGTCTGTGCTGTCGAACATTATTGTCCTTTCCTTAGCTCTTGGCACTCGGCTATCCAGCTCCTGTTGTTAATTAACATCGCACAGGGGTTTAATATGTTACCTTCGTGTAACAAAAAATATTTTGACGTTGACAATGTTTGGAGTGGTGACGAAGTAAGAATACAATATATCACCACCCCATCTCATCCACGTAAAAACCGACTATCCGTGAATATTATATTTACGAAATAAAAAGAAGGAAAACTTAAAATTAAATCCTATAGCAATCCGTCTGGCCAGCGTGGTATTAGTAGGCCAAGTATCCCTCCGTCACGGGAGGAGGCCCGTCCCTGCAGTGGGACATTTAAGGGTTGTTATGATAACCTTCGTATGACAAAAAAAATATTTTGACGTTGACAATGTTTGGAGTGGTACAATCATGTCGTGTATCAATTCATTGAATTGCCTGACTACACTGCAATGCTTTTCTTTTGTTGCGAAGTAACGTCATCGCGTTTTGTTTGATCTGTGAGAGTGTCCATGTGAGAATGGCTCGAGGCTGCGATATTAGTCTTGGACACTGTCCAAGACTAATATCGCAGCCTCGAGCCATTCCCATACTTAAGTAACCTTTCGTTATTTTTAAAACAGGCTACGCTTTCGAAATTGTTCTAAACCAACAGTTAATAAGTATTATTTTCGTATGAAAATTATTGTTTATAGGTCAATTAAACATTATTACCTAAAAAATTGTGGTTCAAATTTTATCTTTTTAGATGAAATCAGAAAATATGTACAAAATAAAAGCACGAGATATACCTCAAACCTGCGTCTTTAGAGTATTTGGCTCAGAATAATACTTCGGGAACTTTTGTTATCTCTTTTGTAATTTGTCTTATTAGTTTACACAAATGTTTGTGATGGCCGTATAGTTCAAACCCAAATAATATATAGATACAGTACTTACCAATCTTTCCGTGTCAGAATCTGGTTCTTGGACTTCGTAGTCATGTGAGTAATGTTCACTTGTTGACTGATGCTCTAAGCTTTCCATCTGAACCGTTGTGATAGGATCCAGGGTGTCCAAGGATGAGACCATTGTGTTCGAGCCTGGAGGGGGCACCGCTGTTATCTTTCTGATTAGTATCAAAGCTCGGCGGGGTAGCGACATGTGTATAATAAATAAAATAGGACTAAAATATAAAACGAACTAAAAAGCTTTAGATTTTCTTGGTTTTGAGTGATTTAATCGAAAGCTAATTAAAAATATTAAAGATAAAAGCGGGGATGTTAGCAACGTTTTTCTGGAAAATACAAAAGATGATTATAAATTCATAAATGCGCATGCTTTTAATAATACAATAATGATAAATAATAATATTAAAATAGGATTAAAAAATTATGCAAGTGGTCATCGCCAATTAGTTGGCTACGTTAGATACAAAAGGAATAATAGATACTTTTCAAAGCCAAGGATTTAAGCTTAAGGTGACAGACATTCTATCCAAGTATAAAATAAGTAAACTTAATATATTATGTGTGCATAATATCCAATTAGAAGCACATAGCTTGGCTTAAAACATTAAATACGCACATTAAGTCAAGTATTTAAATGCTGCACATTTAACGATACATCATGCAACACCAATGTTTAAATTAGTTTAGATAAGCCCAATATTATAACAAAGCAACTGTATATATACAAATCAAGCTTTTTGTTGTTTTTTTGTATTATATACCTATACATTTTTCTGTATAGATATTAAGTCTTACCCTTTGGCTTGAAACTTAAGATATTTGTAAGTTTTAGTTGAATTATTTTTAATTTTTGTAACTTAAATCATGTTTAGTCTGGAAAAAGTCTAAATCGACTAACAAAACCAATGAGTTCAAGGCTCTAACCTCCTGAAGTAAGACTGCCAGTCATCGGAGTGTCAACTTCGTAGTTATATGTGGCACGGGTCGCGTTTGAGCTAGTAGCTTCTAAGCTGTCTGTACTTCCCAGCATTAAGTCCGCTCTGGCACCCCTAGCAAATAGAGATAAAGCTTGAAGTCAATCTTTATATAATTTTAAAAATGCCCATTTAAGTTTCAAATATACAATTTACTCAAAAGATCAATCAACTGTTAAAAAAACAATATTTATAACACTTCTTACTTAATTTTATCAATAATTATGAAGTTCTTGATAAGTTAAATACATTTTTTTTATTTTCACTATAAAATAAACCTGAATTTAATTTACCTGCTAAAACTTCCGGAAGAGCTGAGTTCTTCATCTTGACCGCTCCATGACCCACTAGCAGGATCTGTAAATTGTTTACCGGAGAAAGATATCACGCTGTGAGTAACCGACCTACCGGAAGAAGGGGACAGCTCACGAATGCCGCTTCCCTCTCTATAGAACTCAAGGTCCTCAGGTTTATCTGACGTCATGGTTATCGTTTGTCGTGTTACAGTCACTACTTCCCCGTCTGTATGCCTTTCCATTACTGTCATTAAACTATCCACCTCTGATGGCTGCGATGTAATGGAGGAAGACATTTCAGAACCGAATGACATAGCACTATCTTCAAGCTGTCTAGGCCTTAAGGGAATGTCAACTGCCCCCTCCCCGTCAGTACTCGTTACTGTCTCAGAAACCTTCTTTCCATCAACAAAACGTTGCTGAATTACAGTTGTAGTACGAACAACTTCAATAACTCCGCTATCAGTTGTTTTCGCAACTGAACTTTCTTTAGACTTTTCTTCTTGGTCCAATATTTTCATCATTTCTTCACAATCTCCTGGAATTGATTCTGCAGAACCATCACTAGGTGCCGCGGCACATACAAATGAAGATGATTTTTTGCACTCTTCTGTTATTTCACCCCTTGGTTCTACGTCGCACGTCGATGTTGAAGATTCGGCTTGAGGTTCTGCTACAAAGAATGCTCCTCTATCGTCAAATTTCTTTACTGTTATCACTTTAGGTGTAATTTGTTCAAGTTTTTGTTCTATTGCCATTTGTTGATCGATTAATTTTCTTATACTAGCGGAGTCAGTAAGAATTTTTCCTGAAGGACTTCCGTAACTGCCAACTTTTTGAGAAGGACTACCATTTTTTTGTGATGGACTGCCACTTTTTTGGCTTGGGCTGCCTCCTTTCTGAGGAGGGCTACTTTCAGAACTTCCACTATACGATCGTTTCTCTCGTTCCAAAAAGAATCCACTTACTTCTTTGGGGTCTGCCATAAGTAAGGCCTCCTTTTGTTTAGCCAGAATTTCAGCTTTTAAAGCTTCTAAGCATGCAGATTCAAGACCTTCGAACTCTTTTAAACTTGAGACTGAAATGTCATCGCCTTGACTCTTGCTTAGTATGTATCGTCGTGGTAAGGATCCATTTAGAGAATCTTGAGAGGACGAAGAGTTCTGCTGGTACTGTTCCATTAAGGCTCTTTCAAGGTTTTCAAATTCCTGCAAAGAGCTTATAGATATGTCATCATTGTCTCCTCGTACTCTAAACCGTATTCTAGATGCTACTTCAGACTCTGAAAGACTTCCATAAGAATTCCTAAAGCTACCATAACTACCTATCGATTCTTTTTGAGAACTCAGACTACCTATTCTGCTAGCATCAAAATCAGTCATTTCTTCTTCTTTAATATCTTCTAATGGTACTCTCTCATAGTCGTATCGTGGATCTCCTTCAAATTGCATTTGGATCCAGCGTCTTCCTGCTTCTATTTCTGCTAACTCTTGAGCTTGCAATTTCTTTTGTTCCAACTCAGATTGTAGTAGCTCTTCATCGGATAACGACCCTGATGCACTACTGGTGCTTTCTTGTTTTTTTGATGATTTAGATAAGAATTCTTCTATTTCAGTATCATGTCGTTTGACATATTTTTGCGCTTTTATTTGCACACTTTTACCTTCAGTATCAGTTTCTTGGGCTTCTTTCGCTACTTCTTCAATAACTACAAAATCATCCATTTCACTCGGTTTGTCGATCAATTCAAATTCATCACTAGTTGGTGACTCTTGTTCTTTTTCGTATGTATGCAAAGACTTTTCTTCAGTGGTTACAACAAGTTCAGATTTACTAGTTTCTGCTAAGTCCGATCGCAGCTCAGGTGTTTCTGATATATCATACATATCATCTAAAACGTATTCTCTACCATTATCAGTCGATATTGAACTTTGACTTGGGGCAGACAACGGCGTATGTGGCGTAGACAAATGTTCATGAGTTTTAAGACTAGATGAAGAGCTTTGTTTACTGTCTAATGTTGAATCTGGGGTTTTCGCAATAGATTTTTCTACCTTTGTTTTTGGGACTGATGAATCACTTTTAGATTTTAAGATTTCCTCGTATTGTTTTGACCCAACCGGTATTATTTCCTCATCTATATCAACAAACTCTCTTTGACTAGGTGGTATTTCTGTTATTTGAAAAGGAACCACACTGACTTCTTTTACGATTTTTTTCGTACATTCTTCAACGACTTCACATACAGCTTCCACGCTTTGTACTTCATGATCGCTCGTTGTATTTGGAGCTTGTTCTGAATCATGAATAGTTTCTTTTTTAATAACAATGTCGTCTTTGGAAAGTTTTCTTGGTTCTGGTGTAATACTCCCATGTCTAACAATATCTTCGTATTCTGATGAACCAACAGGGATTATTTCGCTTTCTACGTCAACAAATTCTCTTTGAATTTTTTCTATTTTTGTTACAGAAAACGGTACAGCTTCATTGGTTTGACTTGTTGTTTTAATAATCTCTTCTTTTATTTCTTTTACTCCTAACTCTGATAGTGACGAAGGCATATCTAATTTAGAAATTGACGATGAAAGAATTTCGTCTGTTTTGATTTGACTTGATATGGTTGTGTCAGAACCTTCTTTATCTTTAATAGAATCTTCATCTACTTCAGTACTTTCTGCTGTATTTTCTTGGGGGAAATGTTCAGGAATCATTTCTTTGGGTTGAAACCTCATTTCATGAGATCGTTTCATTTTACCGAGTGGTTCAGCATCAACTTTGCTATCATCTTCATCCCCTGAGACTTCTTCATCACTAACTTCTTTCAGTTTCTGTGTTTCCTTGTCTGCTTCATGTAAAAATTGTTCAACGTAAGTACTACTTTCCATTAATTCTTCTTTGAGTTCATTCGCTGAAGGCACTAATGTTTCTGAAGCATCAGAGATATCAATGCTAGCTACATGACTTGATCCATCTGAATCTAAGCTTTTCATACTGTCTCTTGATGCAAGTGAGCTGCCTGCCGTAAAGTAATCCTTAGATGTTCTCAAAGAATGTGATGAAACATCATGACTAGTAAGCGCTGTCTCAAATTCTGTAGCACTTTGAGCAGTCATCATTACCTCTATATCGGATGACAGTGGTCTACTTTCTGAATGTTCAAAGCTATGATAATGACTTTCTCCTGAACTAGACCATCCTTCAACATCAGAAGCAGACCGTCTGTCACCAACTCCAAGTTTAGACTTCAAATGTTTTTGTTCCCTTAGTTTCACTTCAATACTGCTAATTGATTTATCTCTGTCATAGAGTACTATTTCACTATCTGTTTCAATTATAGAGTGAGGCCCACTATCGGATCTAATAGAAATATCTGCGGTATCTAGCGGTGGACTAGATTCTTTGACATGTACGGTCTCTTTTTCCTCGTCGGAAGTAGTTGTATCCTCCTGAGAACTAACTTTCTGAGAAATATCTTCTGATGCTTGACTTTCATGTCTTTTATCTTCCTTATCTGAAGAAACTAGTGTTTTATCATGTTCATCATGTTGTTCCTCTGTTATAACTTCAGGCCTGTCCGGACTAATTAACAATTTAAATTGAAACTCAGAAGGAGATTGTTTATATTTGATGCTTCCATCATTCTTTTCACTAATAATTTCCCCTTGAGCGGCTTCAAGAGACTGCTTGACTTCATCAATTGTTTTTTCTAAAACAGACAAGTCAGCGAGTGGCTGAGCAGATATCAATGAATCTAAATCCACCCTTTCTGACTCGAGTTTCAAAGCATGAAACTCGGCAGAGGAGAGATCCGTATCATACCCGCTGCTACAGATATCTTCAAGACTTTTTTCTTTAAAAAGTTTCACTTCTTCTTTTTTGTCAGTACCAGTGCCAGTCAAATAAGCTGAGTCAGCTTCAGTAGAAAATTCTGAAGGATGGAGAGTTTCAGCACTAGCAGTGGAATCGATAGACTTCTGCAATATCTCTCCTTCATGTGACTCCAAAGACTTGACCATGCACTCAGTATCAAGACTTTCTCCTGATTTTATCATTGTGTCCCTTGAAGCGGAGCTTACTTCTTCAGAAAATTCGAATGTAATTGGTGACATATCAGTTTTAGTTCTCGTTACTTCAGTTTTGGTTTCAACAACAGTTTTAATTTCCAAAATAGTGTCACTGTCGGAACTTTTAGTGGTAGTGCTTGATGTCTCTATACTGGTCACAGTTTTCGCTTTTGGGATATCATCGGCTATTTCAAATGAATCTGCCTTCTGAATGGAAACCTCCCAAACTTGATCTTCAATTTGATGTTGCGGTAATTTAATTGGTGATTTGGTCGGCTTTTCTCTTTTTGGTGTATCTGCTATTTTATCATCATGTGGTAATTCAGGTGCTGCTTCAGACTCTGAGTCATGACTACCTGTTCGACTAAAAGTACTTTTAACAGGTGAAGTTGTAACTTTGATTTCCTTGATGAAATTCACTTCGTATATTTCATCATCCTTTTTAAAAGATTTAGATTTACTTTTGGGACTAGCTTCAGACGAATCACGTCTCTCAGTAGGGTCGCTTTTAAAAGAAGGAGCATGTGAAGCATCTGAACTTAGGTCATCGTGCTCTTTGCTTTCAATAATAGATTCCTCTTTATGATGTTCTACAGTTGAACTAACTACTTTGCCTTTTTCCGAAATTTCTGTACTAGAAACTAACTCGTCTTTTTCAATTATTTTCAACGAGGAATCAACAAATGCTACTCTAGACTTGTTATCATCGTCTTCAACGATATTTTCTAATTCTCCTGGTTCAGTAAAATATTCTTTGCCCCATTGTTCGTGTGACAAATCTCTTTCCGATATTTTAACTTCATGCTTTTTCTTAGTAGTTTCATCTTTAATTGCTGTCATTTTTTCTTCAGATTTTGTTTGGCGTCCAGTGTAAAGACCTTGTTCGGAAAATTCTCGTTCAACTTTAATTATATCGGTATCATCTGTACTTCTTACTACAGTTTTAGTTTCTACATCAGCACGCTTGGCTGTTGCTTCATGAGCTCTTTCCATTTTCTTCTGAGATGTTTCAGTTTGATCACCATCCTTGCGAATAGTTGTTTTTTCTTTAATCTCATGTTCTTGTCCTCTTAATTCATGTTTAGTTTCAGTTTTGATAATAAGGGAGTCATCGTCAGAAGACGACATTTGTTTAGTTTCCGAAAAAAATTCTTGACCTGATATTTTTCGTGTTTCAGTTTCTTTGTGTGTTAGTATTGTATCAAAGTTTTGCTCTATGGTGCCAAACTTTGCTACCATATCAGACATCATAGCTTCAGGGTTAATAGATTGGAACTTTAGTTCTCCCCCTTCGAAAGTTTTATGAATGGAAGATGATGAAGTTTCAACTCTAGACTCACTGTAGAATGTATCAGAAGAAGTAGATTTTTGCATTTCTTCCAATTTGACAGCTAATTGTTCTTTTTTAATCTGATCGATTACATCAATACTTTTTTCAATAGTTCTGTCAACGAGTTCTATAGCTCCGCTAGTAATGGTCGGTTGGTCAACATTAACGAATGTCATATTATCAGCGACGTGTTTTGTTGGAGATTTAGGTCTGGCAGCTTCAGTTAGTACCTTAGACGCTTCCGTCAATACGTCTGCAAAGAAAAAAAATCTTTACATCATCCTAATATTATTTAGTTAGAAGTAATATGCGGTTAGTTAGTAATTGTATGCAAGTATAAAAGTGAAACACTTGTTAACGTGGTAGAAGAAAAGGAATGTTAGTTTATACATGAAATTAAAGTGCACATGGCTAGAATTGGGATTAGAATCTATTTGTCTTAATAATGCACCATAAGCACCTAAAGCTTACAAATGTATGTACATAATAAGTTACATGATGGTTTTTGATATAATAGCGATGAAAGCTAGTGATGATAAAATGGTAAAAACAAATGAAGATTCAGAATCAAAGCGAAACGTTACTCTAATGTGAATGATAAAAGTGAAATAATTGCGAATTAAATACGAGAAAATAATTTTTCCGTTCAGATTAAAAAGCCATAATAAAACAAAGACGTGATGTTTAGTCGCTTGTGGATCCACTTACCTATTGCAACGTAAGGGCTCCGCAAGAAAGAAAGTAAAATTTACTGTGCTGACGAATATTTGCATAATCTATGTGACTATTGCAATGGAATTAAAGATTTTGACTTGTTTACTCTTTCATTTACGTATGGGGTCGTATTTAAATTTCATTTCAATATTAGTGCATTCTATCAGGAAGTAGTGTTGTCAGTTGGATAATTTATTATCATGTCAAACAAAGTTTTAACTTTAGTGTGAAAATTAATCACGACACATGCGATAACTGGCGTACAAATAAAGAGTGTGGCAAATAAGGCTGTCTATAATGGTTTTTCACTACAAAAACAAGAGTAAAGTTTCGCTATGACTCTACTTTGCCACTACATTACTGCAATAAGCTTGCAATAATTTTTTCACTCATTTCAACGGACAATATAATTTTGATATTTATAGGATATGCCAAGTTCATCGTAAAATAAATAATACAGTTAACTACTAAACAAAAAGCTTTTGTAGTAGGTGCTACTGACCACTCTGGTGAGCCTCAGTTTCACTGATCAGGCTGTCTCCAGCAGACGATGCTCTCGGAGATTGACGGCTAGCATCCAGGAACGAAGAGTCGGAGCCTAAGTGGAAGTGATAGTTTAGCCTCTACATCTAGCATACATCTACTATGAGTTAATGAATTTATAGCAAAGTTCTGTCTATGATTATGAAGTGACACTGATTTCACATGTTTTGCTTTAAGTGTAACACTTTAGTGGAGAAGTACATTAAGTACTTTTACGATTTCTAAAAAGCACATAATAATATAGGTATATTTTGATTTTTATTTAACTAAATCTTGTAAATATTATTTTATCATTATTTAAATATTCTGCTGATTATTAGAATTATACCTTTAGGTTGCAGCCCGAGATGCTTCTCACCAGTACCTTCCTCGAGTTTAGCTTTTTCTTTTAATATTAAATCAACCGGAGATGGTGGCGGTGTCTTGGAGAACTTCGATTGAAAATCTGTTTTAAAACATTCATTAGTAAAAATGTAGCTGACGACCAAATTACATAATACAGGATGACTTGTAAAACATGCTTTATTTAAAAGAGGATTTTTGACACTTCATGAAAAAGAAAATTATGTAAAAATACAAACATTAATTTTAAGATTGTTGGAAAATTAGATGATTACTTGCTGAGATATCACTGCTGGTTCTTTAAGTAATCCTCAGGCCCGTCTTTGCTGGAGAGATACTGCTGGACATAGGCCTTTCCCAACACGCACCAGAAAACACATAAGGTACGCATAGTCTACCTTAACACACTATCATAATATGGCTTGGCTTTTATAAAAGATATTTTATTCTTACCGTGTGTCACATGAGTTGAGTCTATTCTAATAAGGGCACCCTGAGAAATGTCTTCTAGTAAATTAGAACATCTTCGATTTAATTCCTTGATATCTGGAACCTCATCTTCTTTTTCTTGTTGTTGCTTACCATTTACATTAGTCTCCTCGGGTTCTTTCTCAGAAGATGACAAGTCTTTTATACTTTCCTCTTCTTTCTTAAACTCTGATTGTAATTGGGCGATTTTTTCTTCCATTTCACCTATAAAATCTTGTTCACTTTTTTCCATTGTTCTACTCTTATCTAATGATTTTTCATCGTGATCACTAAATAATTTACTTTCAGTTAGCATTGAAGTTTCTTGAGACGAGCTTGTTGAAACTCTAACCATTTTGGATACTGATCTCTCCTCTTCTATAAATTCCTTGCTAATAGTAATACCTTCAGAAGCATCAGATGCTAATGTTTTAGAAACATCTAACGAAGAATGGTCTTCGGAAAACGTCTTTTCATCTATCGATCTGGAGGTCTCTTTGACACTTTCTACAGACGCCTTAGAAAAATCTTTTGTTAAATCCACTGTAGAATCCTTCGATAGTTCATTTGTTGCAAAATCTCGTGAAGTATCCTTACTGTCAATAGATGATTTTGAATAATCTTTGGTTAAATCAATTGACTTTTTTGATAAATCTGGTAAATCTGGTGTTCCACGATCTTCAATTTGCTCTTCTATTCTAGAATCTTCTTTTATATCCATGTCTGTTTTAGATGGATCTTTTACTAGATCTGCTCCGCTTATTTTAGAAAAATCAGCAGATGTACCATCTTCTAACACGGATTTCTGATCATCGTCAGAGGATTTTGTCAAGGTTGATACTACTGTAGTAAGCGAAGATTCCGTCGTAGATATTGATACTAAATCTGAGCGTAGTATACTATCAACGAAATGAGTTTTTTTCGCAGATGTCTCTTTGTATTTATCACTATCTCCTTCATCGTAAGTGGAACTAGTGCCAGGCATGCTGCTATACTCTTTTCCAGTTATTTCAGTCTTTGTTTTATGGATTTCTGAATATTTTTCCTCTTCGTCGAAGAATTCAACCTAAAATAAATTATTATTAAAAATACATATTTATTTAGTACCCAATAAAATAAGTTACTTTTAGTTCTTTTTTTAATGTAAATTAAAGGATATTTTTAATTTAAATTTTACTTTACCTCTTTTTCCGGAAAATCATCGGCATCATCAAGAGAATCAGTGCGTATCTTTCTTGTGTCAAAACTAGAGGCAGGTACTTTGCCATCAAGGTCAGAACAAGGTTCTATTATTTCCAAAACTTTCGCTTTATCCATGTCTGCGAATACAAAAATATACATTATTATAAAACAAAATGAATTATTAAGTAATATTTAGATATAACTAAACCGTATACGTACCTGATTCGGAATCAGTATAGATTTGTTCTTCAACTTCTTCTGGTGAACTTTGCACAGAAAATGTTCTAGGATGTTTCTTTTTGGGCATGATTACTATTTCACCACTGTCTCTCGACAATGATTTCATTAATGCGGGTCTTTCTTTGGCGAATTTC
This sequence comes from Schrankia costaestrigalis, assembly GCA_905475405.1. NCBI lineage: Eukaryota > Metazoa > Arthropoda > Insecta > Lepidoptera > Erebidae > Schrankia > Schrankia costaestrigalis. The sequence continues at coordinate 8,790,393 of FR997850.1, forward strand.
TTAGTTTCCTCATATAATATCTCTTTTTTAGCTTCAATAACTTGCTGTGATGAATCTTTTTCTTCTAAATAACCCTCTACAGTAGTCACAGCTTCTTCGATAATAGAATCAACTGAGACTTTACCAGCTATATCCTGAGACTCATAATCTACGGGATGCTCTTCTGATGATAAATCAATGTCTTCTGATGCTTGTTTTATTATTATTTCAATATTGTCCGCCATTTGTTTCATAGCAGAATCTGATTTCTTCATTTCAGTTTTTGTTTCAGTAACTTTATGTACTTCTGCGACTAACGTAGTAACTTTCTTGGGAGGTTCTTCTTCAGTTTCCACTTCAGATTCAGCTATCCTTTCCAAAGATATTGCAGGACTAATACACGAATGTCTTCTTTCGTCTTTAATAGGTACTTTTGCGTCGTAAGATCGTTTTTCAATTTCAACAACTTCTTTTGTAATTATTTTAATATCTTTATCTTGCACTGGACTTCTAGCGGCTGCAGCAATAGTGCCTTTATGAAGGATATCATCAATTACAGGCTTAACTTGTTCTTTTGTTATATCACTGGTTTCTACTAGATCTAATTCTTTTGGTGCAAACTTTTTACTTTCACTTAAATCTCCCATGTCAAAATGTCCAAGGGTATCAGTTCTTATTTTTGAAACATCAAACTTACTAGATGTTTCACTGACGTTTGCCTTTTTCGTCTCAACGCTTGTTGATGTCGTAGACGTTTCTTTTATAATAGATGTGATCTGAGAAATATCTCTTTGTTCATCTTTTGTAGAAACAATTTCTGTTTGACTATCAGCAAATTTTATTTCCTTTGGCTTAGCGTCGATAGTTACTCCCACTTTTTCTTTTATTTCCTCTTGTTTTATTGAATGTACATTTTCACTTACAGATACGTCAGTCAAAGTTTCGCGTTTTAATTGTTCTTCTCTTTCTTTATTTAAAAAATTGCTTGTCACATCCTTGTCGGAAATTGCCCTACAAAATAAATACGAAAATGGTAATGACAGTGCTTATATTAAGCACGATACGAAAATAATAATATTGGTGCTTTTTGTTTAAATTGACATATTATCTAAATTGATTTATAAATTTACCCAATTTCAGCTATATGTGGCAGTTTATGAATATAATCAGTCACGTGATCTTCTGGAAATCCTTCGACATCGTCTAATGAATCACCATGAGTTAGTCTTGCAAGCTTTGATGGATCAGGTTTGCCTGTAACTTTGTAATAAATTATTAATAACAGAATGTGATCCATTTAATTTACGTCACAAGTGTTAGGCAACACAGATCTTTTTGTGATAACTAGTCAGTTTCTGTTTATATTTATAAGGCTAAAATTAAAAATAGATAAATCAAATTAGGAATATTTGAATGAAGAGTAATTGTGCTACTATGTAAAGGACGTTTTCTTTTAATTTAATAAATCACTTGTAATAATAAAGATATAATGCTAACCTTGTGCAGGTTTTGCTTTAGAGTCACTCTCAAACTTTACTTCAGTTTTTCCTTTAGGTTCAACGTGCGTGCCTTGCGTTCCTATGTCATCTTCCGATTCTTCGAATGTATAGTCCCTAGATTCAGTTAGACTATGAGCATCTGATAAACGTTTTTCTTCTAATCGTAACTCGCTGACAGAACCAGACCCAGCAGACGTTACTGATTGTCGCTTTACAACCTCAACTGAATAAAATGAACAAATAATATATCAATTGTTTAGTGACACTTTAAATTATTTTACATTATTATGTAAAAATGTTTAAAATTTAATGAGAAAATAAATACCTTTGTCAGTAACATCATCCTTAACAGTTTTGATTTCAGTGGATTCAACTTTTCCTGCTGTTTCAGTAACGGCTGTTACTACTGCTTTTCCAGAAATAGCTTCTTCCTTCGGTATTTCCTCTTCAGATGAAGTTTTCTTTTCTGTCACAGCATCTTCTGAACTAATTTTGTCTGAAATACCTTCTGACGATTTTCTATCTGATATTTCTACCTCTCTACTACTTTCTGAAGATATCTTATCAGATATTTCGTCTTTCTCAAAAGATCTATCGACCTCTTCTGCTTCTGTGACGATAATCTGAAATTCTTGTTTTGGTTTAGCGGGCTCAACATCAATGGCTAAGTCACTTAATTTAGTTATAGATATGGATTCTGTTCGTGAGTGTCGCTTGGGAGTCATTCTTTTGAAAACAGTTTCTGGTTCTTCAGCTTTGTCGGATCCGGAATCTTGTTTTTCCAATCCATGTTCAATTTTCATTGAAGTAAAACCTACGCTTTCTTCAAATTTTTCATCACCAAAACCACTACCCGAGTCTGCAGTTTCTTCATATTCCGCTCGTTCATCAAAATCAGATGATGAAATTTTTGCCTTAATATCAGACTGATCTGATTTTAAAGATTCAGCTTCGGAATGTCGTCGGGAATCCGTATGTTCAGAATCCTCTAAAGAGTCTGAGTAGATTCTTTTGGAAAAGAAGCATTCCTGAACTGAATCGTCCTCAGGTACTGTTTCGATAAATTGGCGAGCTTTTGCACTAATTACCGGTGACTCTTTTGGTGATATCTGTGAATACAAATAACGAAATGAGTTTATTTTTTCTTTATTTACTAGTTATTCTAAATTAGTTATTATATTACAATACTATCTTATTATTATTAATACAGTACCTAACATACATTACGTTAATACAAAATATGATGTGTAATACCTTATCGGCCTCTTTTTGACTTGTGGCAAGAACTTGTGAGCTGTGCTCGCTTTCATACTTTATGAATTCTAATGTTTGATCTTTAGCTTCCTTTTTATCTACAAGCGAAGTTGTAGCAAACTTAACATCTAAAGGTCTTTGAGCAGGGCTTGTACCGAGCTGGTCTTCAAGGTCTGAGAATTGTGATGCTTCATCTAAGGAATCACTGCGATGTTTTGAGTCTCGTGAGGTTATCTGTAAGAGCGTTTAAAAATGTTATTAAATTATAATCTAGATACTATCATAAACAAGTCAAATTTATTAGCAAACAAAAACTTTTTTAATTAACTGTTAAAATTATTTTTAACCAAAAAAAACAAATAGTTTAAAGGAAATGTAAAAGGTTACTGTGCGACCTTTTGCAAAATTAAGGAGTTTGACTCCTGACCAATATTTAAGTTAAATGTAAGTAAACACCTTAGATTCCGTTTGGGATACAAAGCTGTAGTCCTTTTCGGTACTTTGTTGTAAGTCAGCAAGAGAATCAGCAATGTCTACTACAGATGTTATTGGTGACTCCTGTGATATTCTCTTCCCTGTAATATCAGGTACTTCTGACCCAGTTGAGTCAGTCTTAGGTTTACTAATATCAGACTTCGTACTTGTTGTGGAGATTTGAGTTTCCACCTACAAATACATTTATTATTTTTACTAAGCACTTATTACTGTTTAAGGTGATTAAGCAATATTTTGTTAAATATTGTGATTCAAAAAGCTATTGCAATATAATGAAACTTACTATGTCAAAAAGTGTACTGAAACTAATTAAATATATAATTATGTAGGTATTATAAAGCCATATCTAGCAATATCTATTCATCAAAATTGTTCTGTGTGAAGTGAATAATTACAAAACAGTGTACTTAACTTTATCAAAATCTATAAATGTTTTACTATTATAAAAAAAAATAAATAAAAAAATGTTTCATATCACATACTTGATTAAATTATTAAGTTTTTGATTAAAAATTAAATACTAACCTTATCTTTAACTAATCTATCGCTAAGAGATACATCTTTTTCTTCAAGAGCTTCCGTAATTTCTTCCTCACTTACTTTAGCACGTAGTTCTTGCGTCAGCTGCTTCTCTAATTTTTGTTCTCTTATAGAAATAGGTTGATCATATTTCTTGTCATCATCTGACTTTTTGTCATCATCATCTTTTGGAGATCTGGGCATGTCTTTGCCATTGAATCTCTTATGGAAAATATCTATATCCATTTTACTTTTTTGGTCTAGTTTATCCACTTTTACTGTAGTCTGTGATTCCGTTTCGGTTTCGGAATCAGTAGACTTCTTTAAAAATTCGCTATCTTCTTCAGATGAAACTTGCACCAATGTTGAATCAGTCCTCATAGTCTTAGGAAAAGATTTCACTTTGTCATCTTGTTTAGTCTTGGCATCAAAATGCAGTATCGTTTCCTTTACTGATTTTACAGTTTCATGTGTTTCTGTTACTACCGTCTCTTTGTGACTAATATGTGCACTTGATATTTGCTTAGATTGTTCTCTAACAAATTCTTGAGTGTATTCAATACCTTGGTCTTGCTCTTGTGTATGCTTTTTTAATGCTTCTTTAGTTAACTTAACTGTTGTCTTAGGAAGCTCAATTGAAGATTCCTTTGACATTTTAGACTCAAACGAACTGATTTTGGCTTTTAACGGAGCCTCTGCAATGTCTTTTTCATCTTCTTTCACTAAATCAGGTGATTTATCTCCATAGTCTAACTTTTCTTCTACACGCGATGTTACGATTTCTTTCTGAGAAATAGCTTCTTTGGTAAAAGAATCAGTAACTTTAACTTCAGTAGTTTCAGCAGTTACTGATTTCCTGGGCGTAATAGTAACATTGGAAAAGTCACCAGATGGGAACCTCATAGACTCATTTCTCATGTGTCTTTGTAAATGTTTTGGAGTGGGTTTAGCAGGAGACGAAGGATCAAACTTTCTAAACTGTTCAACCGGGCGTTCTACTGGCTTGGGCTCTTCTTTCTTTGTTTCGATGATTACCTCTTCTCTTTGAATTTCAACATCTTTTTCTTCTTCAACTGATTCAGGCGAAGTTTTAGACCGAGTTCTTTCTAATTTCGGTTCTTTTTGTACCTGATTAAAAGTAAAAGAGAAGTTTAGAAGATCTTAATGACTCACTAAGGTTTGAATGCTTAGGATTATAAAATAAAAGAAAACACTAACCTGTTGTTCAATATCTTGGAATTTTTTAATGTCAGGCTTAATTTGAGTCCGTATTTCTATAATTTCTTCTCTGATCTCTTTCTTTTGTTTGGAAGCAGGTATTTTACATTTACTTAATTTTCTAGTTATTTGCTCCTTCCTTTCTGCTACACTACGTTTCACATCTGCAAGAAATAAATATATTGTATATGTACTTAATTTACAAACAAAATCATTATAAACAGTTTTACGCTTATTTAAATGTAGTATTTTTTCTTAATCTCTGTGACGTTGGTATCTACAGGGCAAATACAGTTTGTGGAATGCCAGTTTGCAAGGATCTAGGTGCTCAGTGGTCTCTGCCTACCCCTCTTATGGGAAAATGCGTAAAGTTATGTTCATAGGTGTATATAAATTAATTCACACAAACATATCATACATCCATAATGTATGATATATTTTCTTACCTTCGTCTTCCTCACTCTCTTCACTCGGTGTAGGAGTTCGTTCGAGCTCACTTTTTTCAACAATAGACTTCTCTTCGGGTGAATATTTTGCTTCATCTTGATCGTGCTCTGACTCTCTATGTTCAGCGATCTGGTCTTCGTCATAAAATCGGTCTTTTAATTTATTGTCTTCCTCTGCTAGAATTTTAAAAAGAACTTTCTTTAGTATTAATAAAAGTACAATGAAATAGAAGGAATCATGTTATTCATAAAATATTAGTCAATTTGCGGTATGAAATTCCGATGGTACATATTTAAAAAACAGTATTACGAAATTTGTTCTTAAACTACATCATTTTACAATTTCATTTTTATTTTTTACTATCTTATACCCGCGGCTTCACCCGAGTTGTATAAGTAACATTAATGTTATTCTACACCCTAGACTACCTATATTCCAAATTTCATCAAAATCCATTCAGTAGTTTTTACGTGAAAAAGTAACAAATATCCATCCATCCATCCATCTATCCATACATCCTTACAAACTTTCGCATTTATAATATTAGTAGGATTGTTTAAATTTAAACATACCCTTGTAAGCCTCGATTTCTTCAGAAGCTTGCCGTTCCTGGTAAATGTTTCTCTGGATACGTCTTTCATTGGTCAATTCTGATTGAGGAGCAATAATATCATCTCTACCAATACGGCACAGAGCCAACTCCAGAGAATTATCTAAAATGCGAAATCACTAATTAATATTTATTTACAACATATGTGGCGTAATAGTAACAGAATATAACTTCTATGGAGAGGCCTCGGGTTCGATTTTTGGTCAGTATAAACTTTGTGTGTTTGTGTATATAACATGTTTCCTTTATGTAATGTGATTATCATTTTCGCTATTCACCTTGAGATTTCGTTCCCGATTGAGTTTTCCATAATTTAAGCATGAGTTGAGCTTGCTCTGCAGCAGTAATTCTTTTCGCTTGTATTTGGTTTACTGTAGCTACACTAACACCAAGTTCGTAAGCTAATGCTACCCAATCTTTGCCAAGAAGGTTACAAATGTCTTCAAGTCTGAAAATCAGTTAAAAAAACTTTATTAAGTTAGTTCGGGGACAAACTGCAGTACATTAGACCCTGCCTTTTAAATAGCTAATTAAAATGGCAAGCATTGCCTCAATCTCAATTTGTAAGAAAAACTTCAGAAGGAATTATAAAATATTAACAGACTGATTAGGTGGGTATATGGTCGCATAATGACATTCCCCATCTCACGTGAATGGCATAAGGGGGCGGTAGATAAGGGGCAGCATAAAATCTGTTGTGTTTTCTACCTTGGATCACTTAGTCGTTGTCTCCAGATCAATTCCTGTTCTTCAGTTCTAAGTGGTACAGTATCGGTTGGGATTGGTGAAATCCGTTCCATTGGTTCATCTGGTACCATGATATTAAGGACAGCAATCTGCAATAAAATATTTTACTAGTCATTTATCTATCTATGCCAGACTTAAAATCAATTTCGTTATTGAAACAAATATCTGCCTACTACTTTCGAAGATGACTATAGAAGATCTTTGAAAAGAATTTCACTAAATTGCCAATCAGGCAACTCTTTTCTAACATATAAATTTCACTTTGTTACAGTGATGTCAGCTTATGCCATGATGCGTAAAAGACAGAACAAAATGAAGTTCTAGATGGGATCCACAAGTTCAGAAAATGATCTGCTAAAGCATTTGAAAATATCTTACCGGTGCTGGCGAAGGTTCTCCCTTTGGCACTTTCGGGTCTCGCATGAATTGACATCTGCATATTGGTTCTAAGTCCTGTGTCTTGATCATGACAGGGAATGCCACTCTGTTCTCTCTGAACGCTCGGAATGGTATGGACAATTGCTCCCCAGATTTTGCTATAGGTACCAAGTTGCCACCGAATTCTAGGTAAACTGGTTTACCTTCATGAACCTGCAACAGAAGTTGTTGAAAACTTACAGTATTACAATGACATTATAATGTTAGTAGATTTAACCGAGGTTAACCTAATATTGATTTGGTGAGTTAGACACATTTCCGCATGACGGAGGCCGAAAATAAGACAAATTGTAATTTTAATATCCTGGATAAAGTAATACTTTGAAGGTAAAATTTAGCTAGATTACTTATACTCTTATAAGCCGCTCCGGTCCGTTAACTTGCATTATATGCGACTCTTTTGAAATAATGTGAGCAAGCCCCACCAAATTCGGGGGCTCTTATCGTGCTACTAGGTATTAGCAATGGCTAATTTATTTCTTTATGAAATGTATGGACGGACAAGTTACATAATTCTGCTTCATTTAAATCTATAACAACAATTTTATAAATAACTAGCTGACCCGCGCCCACTTTATTGGGCGGCGAAAAAAACGCGTCCTTTTTTAAAACATATTTCATGACTGCTCCACTTCTATTAGTCATAACGTGATTCTATATAGCCTATGATATGTGAGGCTATATGCCTCCCCGATAAATGGACTATTCAACACAGAAATAATTTTTAAAATCGGTTCATTACATCCATAGATTACCCCCTACAACGTCAAAAACAAACAAACACTCAAACTTTACCTCTTTATAATATTAGTATAGATGTGTCTCCCAATACTTACTTCAACATCCTTACTCTTAGCGACTTGGATGAATCGTTCAACACGTTCCAAAGCCTTGTCCTCCTTATCATCAGTTACGCAGAACATTCTCAACTGTGCCTGACACTCGTCTGTGCGTTTTGCGTAGACCACAAAACGTGCCATAAATGGTACGTGAATTGCTTCCCTGAAAATGATAAATTTTGTTAGGAACAAAATTGCATGTGACGAAAACCTATCTAGTAGTGGACGTCTTTTAGATAAAATAATAAATAAGACGGAGTAATAATACAAGCCCCAGGATAAATAAATAGTCAATTACCTGTATAACTCTGTTGCCATTTTGGTAGCATCTTCGACGTGTCGACAATCAATAAGCCAGTATCTAGCAGAGACTGTCGTCGTGAACGAAACACAATCATTCACAAACGTCAAAGGAGTGTTATCCGTGACATCTTCCCAATGAGCTCGGTTCGTTCCACCTGTCATCATAACATCATCGCTTTACACCCCTTTAACTATCTAACAACTACATACATGCTTTTTAATTTAAATACTTCATAATTCTACCTTTATAATGCTTTTAGTTTCTTTTTCAGTTCAAATGGAAGCTAAGAGGCAGTATTTGGCGGCTAAGACGCTATTTTTAACTGCCGTGTTTGATGAATCTACATTTTAATGCATGCCAAAGCAGGCTTGTATGACATCTACTAGTTAATGTTTACTTAATCTTCTTTAAATAAATAAATAAACTATTTATTCTACATATTTATCTAATAACATTTACTCAAAATATTCTAAATTGAGTTTATAATTACATATTTCAGATAGATCAAGTTATTTATTTCTTTCTGTTATCATAACCTAAACATAAAAATAAAATCAATTATCATAATTAAATAACCGATGTAGAAGAAAGATTGGAAATTAGATAGATAGGTCAATAATAAATTATAGAAATTAATTTTAACAAATTAAAGTTTTCCAAAACGGCCTATAGCAAACACACAACAAGCAAAGACAACACACCACACAAATAAATAAATAAAATAAACGTACCATTTTCTTATTATTATCATTAAAATGAAAATAAAGTGACTGATGTGGCACACTGTGAACTGTCACCTGTTAGTAATAGTGCTGTTGTCTCACATAAATGAATAAATGATTACTACTTTATCAAAAAACTAATCTCATAAAACTGCTTTTTAGGTTTTTCGGAAAACAGATCTCTCGAAGGACATTCACTGAAATAAATCTAAACTCCAATCAAACGAAACCAAATAATGGAAATAAAAACGTGTCCAGTGAAACAAAGAATGACAAGAAAAGGAACGAGATAAAATAAGAATAAGTAGATGATGTGAACAGAACTGATAGGCCGTTTTGGAAATAAATCTCTGATTATTACAAGCAAAGTAACAAAATAGGGAATATTGACGTCGTATGATTATGAGGATGAAGATGCACCGATTGTATATTTTCTTTTTTACGCTTAATCTAGATAAAACAGGTATTTATCGTGTCTCAATCATATAATAATGTGCCCATACAGTTGCAAGTCGTTAAGTACTATAGTTGTTTGTACATTTATTTCTAATTCGACATGTTTCTGTGAAGTTATCGCTGTGCAAACTCTTGTTGTCCCAAGATTATTTGAATGGTTATGATACAGTTTGTAAGTGATTTAACAAAGCGTAAAAATATCAGCCCGTGCATAAAGGAAGAATGTATGAGAAGCAAGATATGGAAAAGCATTCAAAAAGTGATAGAGGGAAAAAAAAGTATCGAATCTGATATTTATACTCGATGCCGAACGCATTGCTCTGAGTATAAGTATCGAGAAAAATAATGATTTTATGAGAAATAAGAAATAAAATAAATAAAAAAGTTTAAGTTAAAGTATTGAAAATAAAATAATAAAAGTATAAAAGAAATTTGAACATAAAACCGACATTTTGATTATTTTGTTTTCGTATAATATTTCTAATGTTTTTACCTTCGAGAGATCTTTTGCGAAATACCCCTGTTGGTGCGCGCCGATAGATGGCAGCACATTATTTAGCGCCACACACGGTGAGCGTGCAACACACACAAACACACGAGAACAAAGACAATGTAGACACGCACAGAACGGACACACAAGGACGCAATCCCTGCAGCTGCTTGTGTATTTGCTATAAGCGCTTTGCTTGATTTCATTTTATATAATATCTTTTTAACATTCTAACTAACCCCTTCCTTTTGTTTGTTATGTTTCTTTCAGATGAAATGAAGTACAAACTACGCTATATTTTATTAACATGCTCATCCCTTTGTCTATAGAATTGGGAGATTATTCTAAACCCGTAACTTTCTACACTAACCAATATGATTTATTATAAAAACACTATACAAAATTCCGATTAATTATCTATCAAATACTCTATTATAAAAAATGTAATAAATATCAAAATCTATAGTCTACTAATTTCATGTAGAACTATTTCTTTTACCTACAAATTGATTGATAAATTATGATTATCATCTGTATCACTATTACCTACATTACCAATGTGTTGTAATGGAATATTGGTATTTATATTAATAACAATTTTATCGTACTGAAGAAGCCAAATTAAAAGCGAAAACACAATACCAATAAGGGTTATAATTCTATGCCAATATTGATTGTAAATTCTTAAAGTATCTCTTGTATTATTGATACATTCTTTTATTTTGTGAGATCTAGAAAAATTACATCAATATTAGCATAAACATTTTAACCAGCTTCGATATTGTTTGTAAGCCTTAAACCTTGTGGCACACTTACCTTTCTTGGCAAAGCATTGTCATGGTAGCAAACGTAAGCCATACTCCATTCCAACACATCGCATTTATCTTTTTACTATTGGAATATTTATTTATATTTTTACAATAAAATTTGAGTCATTTAATCAAAATGTGTCATCAGATTTTTTACAAAAATTTGATGTCTAATTCTTTATCAAAATTTGACATCTAATTTTTCATCAAAATTTTACATCTAATTTTTGATCAACTATTTGATGTTGTATATTCCAGTAGTAAAATAGATTTGCATTTAAAATACAAGCGAACTCTTTTAATTGTACCTGATATGGAACAAAGTAGTCTTAATGTTGGTGCTGAAGAAGTGCTGTACTGGTTAGTCATACCCTGGGTATGAGGTCTAGGTGCTGGCATACTCAATGTTATGGCTTTGTGGAACTTCCTTCTTCTTGGCTCAACAGTTACCACTGGAGATACCGCTACTCCTCTACCAAGAAGCTTGGCAGTTAGTTCTGAATCTATTATTTGTGCCTGTAATAATTGTTGGATAATTTGTCTTTCATTTTCAATTACATCTATTGATGTAATTGTACTTTATGCTTATAAGTTTATTCTAAAGACCAAACGTAGTGAAAGCTCCATTCATGCTTGTGTCCTCATGAAAATAGGCAGTGTGAAAAGAAAAATGTAAACTTATACTCACCCCTTCCACAATAAACTAAGCTGTTATCAAGCTGTTGTTGATCTAAAGTTTGATTTTGTTGTTGATTATGAAAAATCACGTTTTTTTGTTTGTTTAAAACAAAATAGCAGGAAAGTGGCGAAGAGCGGTCGGTGCAGTACTAAGCAAATATGAACATTATGAAATCACAAGAAAAGCATTTGAAAAAATCATAATAATTAACACACTTTTATACATTTGTACAGACTTCATCTATTTCTCACACATGCGCATAAAAACCAAGATGCAACACACTTTGACAAGTAATAAAGCTCAAATAATACAGCAAAAGAAAAACATATTTATGTCATGCAAATCTCACGTTTGGTCTTTAGGAAATAAAGTATACATCCGCATAATGCACATAACATTATATATAATATATTAATAAGCACATAACGACATTACCCAATAAATTTAGCAATCCTTAAAATACTACTACTTATATATAACGTCACTCCAATATTATTAAAGTTTAAATACGAACTTATGAATAAGTACACACACTCCTATTTCTAAGTCACATTTTATCACTTCATACGTATTTTATCAAAAAAAACCAAGCATTTATAATCATGCTTGTATGTAGCCTAAAGACCAACAAGAGAAAATACAACCTATCAAAACCGCAGTGTGAGAAACTAACGATTAACGACTTTATTGTGATTTCATAGAATTCAATTTTGCTTAAATTGAAAACAATTTTTTTTTATATTGACAATGATTTATTGAAATTTCGTGACTACAATAAATATTTGAAATGAATTTCTAAATTTATTGGGTAAGTATTACATTATTCCTAAGGAGTAACGTAGAAATTACTTTTAATACATCTGTTTCATCAAATTGTTCTAAATCAAATCTTATTATACCATAAAAAGCTGCCTATTTTTCATTTATCTCAAAATTAACAGAGATTTTTTGAAGGTTTCAGTTCCAACAACAATAATTTTATTAATTTCGATGATTTCAAAATATACAAATTAAACGACAAAATAGCCAAACATTAAGTTACCTCCTAAATTTAAAAGCACAAAATGCCTGATTCATTAAACATGACGAAGCCTGAATATCTCTGCTAATAAAGAAAAAAATTACGTCTGTTCTGCATGGTGTTAATAGCTTAGTAGGCAAAGTTTATTTTCGTCTTTGGAAAAGTTCCGTACCTACATTTATCAGCTGATCATAATGCATATTTGTGTCAAATATTTTAAACTATCGTTTAACTTTCTGCACTGATCAGATTAATTGTCCTGTGCTTAAGCGAGAACATAATGCAAACCCAAATAGTTGATTAGATTTGATTAAAGATTAAATTTGATGAAACAGTTTCACTAAGAAAGATTATTGTATTAATCACATTATTACATTACAGTATTATTTTAATCTTAAATAATTCAGAATAGTACGATATGTAATGATAATATCGTATAAAATAGCTTACAGAAATTACAAAATTTTGAGAAAGTAATAACATTTTTTAGTAAAAAATTTGGCATTTCTTTTTGTACTTTTGTTATAAAAACAACAAATATTAGGCGGTTATTTTGGCAAAATATAATAATATGACTGATTAAAATTAACTACCTGTATTTGTTTAGTTAAATTCCTTTGGTTTTAAAAAGATATTTAAAAAAATTAAAGCCACTATCAAATGTTAAAAGTTGACGTAAAATTAGACAAATAATTTGATTAAAGCGGGAATTAAAAAAATGTATTCGAAAATAGTTAATTTATATCCTCTAGTTATTACTTAATGTGCAGATATTTATTTTCTTCACACGATATTATTACAAAATATTTGAATAAGTATTTAGATTCATAAGCACGAAGTTTAAAGTGAGGCACAGATTATACATTCCGAATTAGAAAGCATAGATTAAGAATTAACTTAATTAAAAATTTATATTTTTGGCTTTTGTTGATTGAGTAAAATGTGATATCTAAATGGTCAAATTCATCTTTTTCTTTGGTTTTCATATTGCTAATTTGGTTTTGTATTTAGCTATTTACTGCACTTACGGATTCAAAAATAATACAGTAATATCACCTATTTTAGGTTTAGATGATTTAGGGAAATTCGGAAAAACAATTATCATTCAAATATGGTTGCAAACCAATCCACTTGACTACTGTATTAATAGCTTATGATTGATCCAATTACCCTCTAGGTCTTCCCCAGTGCTCCAGAGGTAATCAGTGGCCCTTCGAAGGGCCAAAAATAAATAAAAATAATTTTAAATAACTATTTTTTTTTATCTTAATCTGTCACATTTACCAAAATATTTTTCTAAATCAATCTACTGTCTAAGTTATTACATCGATACCACATTTAAATAAAATTAATGAACACAATCACTAAATCTAACTATCATTGAAATAGCAAAATATAATTTAAAGTTTCTTACATTCTAAGAGTATCTAAAAATATTCGTTTATAAATGTCATAAGAATATCGACTATGTCGTGTGTAGAGACTTGTACCCTAAAATCTTTAACTTGTCAAAATATAATAATACAATAGTTGAAATAGAAAAAAATAAAAATTTTAATACCTCTAAATAAATTAAATTGTTTGTATTTTGACAGCTCAAGAACTCAAATTCATTATTTTGACAGGTTTAAGATAATACTCGAATATTTTTTTCGTATAAACTAAATCGGACTAGAAGTTTATTTGACGACTAATAAAAGTTTTAGTCACAATTTTCATTATCTTTCACCCTATTGATAACTTAATGTTATTGTACTCATCGTTTAAGCAATCCTCGTGATTATATTTTTTCATAATTCATACGATTATTCTCAAATTTGACATTTCAGTAACCAATCAAAAACCGCCATTCAATAAAATAACACTAGTTTTGTCGCTGACAGCATACCCAAACAAAATTTTAACACAATACATGTCAATTCTCGTTCCTTAAAATCGTTAAAAAATTGGTTAAGTTAACTTTAGTTGTCAGTTAACTTAACCGAATTTTTAAGGAATGAGAATTGACATGAAATACAAAAAAGAGAATTGCCTTCAGATCACAATTGTTATGTGCCCAGGCGAGAACATAACGTACGGACAAAGATTTGATTCCTGACTATGTCAGCTCAGTTAAATATGTTTAAATTAATATAATAAGAAAACTACCAAATAAGCGAAAACCTCTTCTTTTTCGAGACATTATTGACGGTTATCTTTTTGAAATTTTTATCCTTGACACCTTTTCTTGGTTTGAATAGGTTTACCTGTAAGCCGACTTTTATTTTCTTGGTGAGTGCTCCTTGAGGGAATACTGCTTGCACCTGTGGTACTACGGAGCTTGACACCATGCCACCTGGTGAAAAGAGCTCAATTAATGTCAATCAAGTTTAAGATTTGTCTCCAGAAAATTCTTTCTGTGTTGAATAGTCCATTTATCGGGGAGTGTCATAGGCTATATAGTATCACGCTATAACTAAAAGGAGTGGAGCAGTTATGAAATATGTTTAAAAAAGGACGCGTTTTTTTTGCCGCCCAACGAAGTGGGCATGGGTCTGCTAGTACGAGTATAATATAAAAATTGATGTATACAAACCTTCAGGCCCAATAGCGTGTACTTCCTGTCGTATACGAGATATAACAGCGAAGTATTGTGGGAAGTCGTGAGTTAATATTCTTGTAACACGTGGGGCGTCCCAACCTTTTTCTTCTTCGTTTGTTTCTGTGGGTAAAAAATTACCTAGATATAATAGACGCACAATCGTTCGCAAAATTGTCCGTGTGGTGACGGAGTAAGAATACAATATGTCACCACCCCATCTCATCCCATGGGTGTCGTAATAACCGGCTAAGGGACTATCCGTGAAAATTAACTATACGAAATAAAAAGAAGGAAAACTTGAAATTAAACCCCATACCAATCCACCTGGCCAGCGTGGTATTACTAGGCCAACTTTCCCTCAGTCATGGAAGGAGGCCCGTCCCTGCAGTGGGACATTAATGGGCTGTTATGATGATTTCTGCAATAGGCCTCATCCTAATCAGAGATAGTTTTAATATCGAGAATGACGTAGTTTTTTAGCTGACGGGACTGGAGGATATCCCTTTTTTTTTTAATTTAAACCTACCTTCGATCTCAAGAGTTTCATGCAAAATGTCTTGAACGACATCGTCAGTAGCATCAGCGTTGTGTTCTCTCCAGCTGGTCCCATTATCTGATCGGAGGATCACGATTTCACGCTCCTTGCCACGAAGCGATGCATAATGTGGGACTTCTAGTATTACTGGGCTGTAAATACCAAATAGAAAATATTTCGTTAGATATCATACAGCAACAGCAGCAGTTTGAAAATGGCACCGGTGGCAAAAAAACTACGTGGCAACCGGTTGTCATGGTATGGGCATCTTTGCGCAGGAATGAGAATCATGTGGTGAGGAAAGTGTTGAACATGTACGTGGATGGACATAGGAGAAGAGGACGACCAAAGAAACGATGGATGGATGGTGTGAAAGACGATATGGCTGCGAAGAGTGTAACTTGTGAAATTACGTCCAATAGGAAAGTATGGAAGAATAAGACATGCTGCGCCGACCCCAAATAAAATTGGGATAAGGGCATGGGAATGATGATATTATCATACAGCAACCTCTACACTTAAACTAAGTTGTACTTTTATTTTACTTCTTATTTCTTAGGAACACTACGTAAATGTGAGTAAAACAGCATCGGTTACAATGCTCGAATTCTACGCTAGACATTTATTCCTACGATCTACAAATTACGGTCTTGTGTCAGAAGGTGTTTTCATTGTAACATTACCGAACGCGGGAAGCAAACCCGAGACCTCTGTTGAGCAGCCGTGGAATATAAAGGCACGGCCACAGAGTTCTGCTTCAAAAACAATTCTGTGAACTTACCCCAAGAACTTGGCAGACACAGGTCCCATCTCTAAGACCCTTGACGCTAAAGCTTCTCCCTCCATTAGCGGCGGCATGTGGTTGATGCGCGAAGGTTTCAAATATCTGAAGTAGTAAACCAAACATATAAATGACGAAATTCCCAAGTCCTTTATTAAAAAGTGTTTTATTTCGTTGGACTTTGTGGAAATCAGGTAATCCTGTACGAACATATATTGTTTTATTTAGTTTTCTGTATTTTAGCTGCTTTGCAAAACACTGTGATAATTAGCAGTGAAACCCCCGGTTTCTGAATGACTGATCAAGTCAAAATCAACTAAATAAAACAATATATGTTTGTGTCAAAACTATAAATTTCAGGAACTAAAATGACAGTTTTGACACTTGATTAGTTGATTTTGACTTGATCAGGCATTCAGAAACCGGGGGTTAGTCCTGGTGGCTAATTATCAACTACTTTTTCAGTGACTTATTGTCAACTGTTATTTTTAAAATTTTCAACAATTATAATGACAAATTGACAGAGCATACCATTTGCTAGCTCCTGCTTTGAGTTCAAATTGTCAGTAATGGTTCAACTACTTAATTATAGAAGACTTTTCAGATAATGACAATCATTATTCGAAAAAAATATAATCGAACATCTAAACCACACTACTATAAAAAACAACAGTTCAAACAGGATAGCAAACAACCAAATACCTGCAAGTAATCCTAGTAGGCTGCTGAGCTGATAACGGCGGCACGATAACACGCACCCCGCCTCCACGACATCCTCGAAGGGCACCTCCTCTTGCATCCACCAGAAACGACACCAGGAAACTGAAATATATGACATTCATGCTACAAATGTGCATCATTTGGATGAGGCCTTTGTCCAACAGAGGACATCAATTGGCTGATATGATGATGCCGATGTAATGCCAACGGTATCTTGGTAGTGTATTTAACTGCAGTGTTTAAAATTACTGCAATAGCTTTAGAACATTTTTCCAATGATGTCTTTGGAGCCTATTTGACAGCAGTCTTATTGAAGCTCCTATGAGCATATAAAACTATTAACTAATACACATGTAATATGATTGCGTAATTAACTATTGTTTTGATAACAATGGACTATAGAATACTTTGATAAATAATCAGGTATTTACTATTGAAAATGCTGGCAATTCAAGTTTGAAGAAATTAAATAAATTGAATTCTTTGGATGGTGAAGGATTAAGATAATATGGTGTCACCACCCCTATTATACCGCAGTAGTCTTAAAGGGTTAGCTATGGAAAACATTCAGGTGCCATTAAACCATACATCAATCTGAAATAACAGCGTGGTATCAGACTTATTGCGTTTCCATCCATCATGGAAAACCAAGTCTCATATTTTGGTATTTTTTCACCACAAGTTCTATGTAAGGTCTTTTCAATAAGCAGAGCGTGCTCCAGTATACCGCTGTTCCAGCGTGCTTAGCTAATCAGTTGCCATCGAGTAGCATTAGAGCAGATACCATCTGAGTCGAAGTAAAAAACTATGCTGATCGTGTCTTGAAAGGAGTTATTAAGCTAATGAAATAACTGGGCTATTAGAAAACAGCTTATTTATGTCTAGGGTATGAAGTAACTAGAGTGTGCTAAAGCATTGTTGACATCTATGAGCGACGGTTACCACTTACCATCAGGGTATCCATCACTCAAAAATCTGATGGTAAGTGGTAACCATTGCAATATTTTTTTCAATCAATTAAATAGTAACTTACTTTTTCCATTGCAACTTTTTCCTGTTGATTCCAAGGCAGCGTAAAGAACAGACACAAATGATTAAGTTCTGAAATAGATATTGTGCGTATTAAATTAAATATTTCAATTGGACTGATTCAATGTGAGTTGAAAACCCTGAAACCAATCATTTAATATTGAAAAAAGTCCGTAAATTGGCGATTTCTTTTGTCTAAAGATTCTATAGACTGACCAGATTACTATACTATCAGATGAACCAGCCACGAATAAGTAATAAAATAATTAACTTGTGGAGGTCGCGGTGACGTAACACCACTACGCCTCCAACGAAAAAGGGAGGATCCTCCGACCAGGCGAGGGTGATCGTGCCTGGCGAGGCTACTGCCCAACGGTTGTTCGTTGGAATTTGTATTATACGGAATCCCTGTGCGAATCTTGATATCGCGATTCAGGACGTAGTGGCCGACATCTGTTTATTGTGGGGGGTACTAAGATAGTGTAGGTGTTCGCTTGGGTAAGTCGCTAGATGACGCTATAAACTAATGACAATAATCAATAGAGATTGCCCAGCAGTGGACGTCTATTGGCTATTGATATGAGGATGATATATAAGTTTTCATAATTGTCTGTATACTGACTTTGGTTGCGAAGGATCCACATTGTAGCAGTATCCTTCAGGCGCCTGCGCAGTGCTGTAGCGGCTGATGCTTTTCACTACCACCTCTTGTTGTGGCTGGTAAGGTATACCGTTTACTGAACCTGGTGGGAAAACATAATAGGTTGGTTGTTTCATCAGAACCATGTACCAAATAGTTTTATTTTAATAATTGTATATCGAGTCCAGCTTTCTTCTTAGAATTAATAAAAAAAAAATCTTCAAAATTAATAAGTGCAAAGTTTTCCATAAGGAGGCGGTTAGTCTCTGTAGCAAGAAATTGACTATTTTGGTACCACCCCTGTGATTAATCCACTTCCTAGCAGAAATAGACTGCTATTGATATTACAGGGCTCTGAGACTTAACAACTTTTGTCTTGTGTATGCTTGGCTGCGCAGTGCGTGTTGACGCTGCTGACATTAAGTTAGACGTTACCATTTACGAGTACTATCGAGTAGACCGCTTACCCGTCCTAATAAGTAACTAATAGTACATCCCTACTAATTACATAGGGAAATTCATGTCTTTGTTATACAAAATTGGGGATGCCTGATGATGAGATCCTTCTATTCACAGTACCACTACCATCACCATCTGCCACCTGTAATTGTATTCTCGAAAATAACGTACCTTGTGATAGCTCCATGATATTTTTATGACTCATAGCGGATTCTGTTCTCTCATCTTTGGTCACATCTATGGGTAAAGAGTCATCACCCAGGGACTTCATGTCGTCAGCCGTTAAGTAGCGGTAAGGCTGGTCATTCAGGATTGTGTCTTCACCTGTTGGAAATATATCATTTGTTAAAAATTAATGTTGTTTGATTACTATAAGGGGTAGGCAATCGATGGATGAAGGAGTTAAGGGAAAAAATAGTGGAGACTTTTAAAAGGAGACCTATGCTTTGCAGTGAACGTTTTTCAGAGGCAATTCGTGCTCTGTATTGCAAGGACTTTACAAACATTAATTTAATTAACACAAATACATCCAGGCTCAGGATAGTTATTTGTGGATTGGAATTAGAAACCACGTGGACAGGATACGACAATAGCCACACAAAGGAGGATGTCTTCGCCCTTTATTGTAAGTCAGCTACATGAGTGTGTAGTATTGTCTAACACCTATGGTACAAACTCTGCTTAGTTTAAAACTAGATAGCATTATATAAAAATGTGTGTAGATTATTAATATTGTTATCTTAACTCACCTCCTTCTTCCTCAGAATCAGACATGAAGGTCTCCAACATGGTTTCTGGCGCGACCACTTTATACTTCTCTTGGGACACTGGAGCTATGGATGGCTCAGAGACTTCCTTCAAAGTTTCCATCACAGTCACGTAACCGAGCTTCGAAGCTATATCCAAGGGTGTCTGGCCATTCTGTTGAGGATATTGTTTTTGTGTTGAATATGGGAAACGAAAAAATATGTACTTAGTTCTATCATTCGTGGTTTCGGATTCGATTCCCGTTCAATGCAAATCTTTGTGTGCATGAACATGATTGTTTGCATTGGTCTGGGTGTTTTTTATGTATAATATGTATTTCTTCACAAAAAACAAGGTATTTATGTATGTTTCCGTGATGTCATCCGTTGTCTAGTACCCATAGTACAAGCTTTGCTTAGTTTGGGATTAGGTGGCGATGTACGAATGTGTGAATTTTTAAAGTCAACTTTCCTACTAATACTAATTGTTGTCCTGTGTCGGACAACAATTTAACAGCCCAAAAAACATACATACTCAGACAAACAATTTGTAAATGATAGACAAAAACAATTGTCCAGCGAGGGATTCCTTCGAACATAAAACCTTTACGCTTTCTATCACATTTGATACAATTATATTGCAGTGTCCTATATAATATTTTTTTTATTTTTTTCCAAGTACGTATAAATAAAGACAATTTTAGATTCATATAACTTTAGGAACAACTTTAGATTCATATAACTTTAGGAACCAAAACTGAATCCAAATCCTCTACAAAACACCATTGTAACAGTATTTTTCTGCAAATAAATCTTATTCTTAACAATCAAAACCTTTTACTAAATCGTAAAGTCGATAAAATTATTTTAGCCTTCGCAAAATAAAACATTAAAATACAAAAACATTACAGTACTTCGTTTCGGTAACGTAAATATTATTACAATGTCAATCATAAATGATTCATGAAAAATATTATTCGTTATTTTTGGGTCTGTTTATGTTTATCTTTATACTTTTGTATAAACAAATAACATATTTTTTTAGTTATTACAATTCAGATAATGGAATATGAAATAAAATTATTTGTTTAGGTTACAATTTTCAACAAGGTTTAGTTACAATTTTCTTCCATTTTATGATTGAAGGTTCTTATGTGGTAATGATTGTAAGGTATACCAATATATATTATATTTCATATGCTGACCAGATAAGTTGCATATTGGAGGAGGGCCAAATAAAGAGCACTCGTAACCGACGCGCATGTATGACTCGCTTAATGAATGTGGATGAGGCCCAATCTGTTTGCCAGGATCGTGACAAGTGGCGTTCTGTCGTCTCTGCCTACCCCGGACGGGATAAGGCGTGAGTTTATGTATGTATGTATTGTAAGATATCTATTATTTTATCCCATGGGGGCCGTAAAAGCTGACTACAGGGAGAGATGCAGATAAAATGTATATGATAAGTTCAGGCCACCAGAACCAGAGCGGCCCAGACCACATTTTGTGATTTTTTTAGTTAGGCACGGCAATGCCCCCCTAAAACCCCTAAGTATATAATCAAAATGATTTTAAGTTAATTTTAAAATAAAATCATAGATGGCGTTATAAAAAAGAGTTTTGCCATTTCGAATTTTAAAGTAATAGCGAAAGACCACAGTGACCCAGATCACTTGGGTCTCTATGGTTTTCGGCGCCATTTTGGCTCATGTGACATGAGTTACTCTGGTTTTGAACCTTATGTTTTTACGAGTAGAGATTATTATTTTTGTACTTTTTAATTACAGAATAGTGTTTTTTAGAAATAAGTGTGTATATATTTTTCATTATTTTACGTAAGCGTGCAAGAAGTTTGTAGTACTGCAATAAGTTTAAAGGGAAGAATATCAATTTATTAGTCAATATTTTTTTGTTTTTTGGCGGCAACTAATTCAAACTTATAAATTACCATAATTTAAAGTATTTTTGTTTAGGATAGATCTACCTGGAGTTACAATGAGTGTAATTAAGAATGAATCCACTGACTACATTGAAGTTGACTTAAATGGCAAGTTTATCTTTCTAGAGTTCCGTAGTACAACAATGTAAGTATGAAGTTTTTCGCGGATCTTGGATAGTTAATTTGAAAAATCGTTTTTAAATGTAGGGGCGTTACAGACGGGTAAGAAGCTAACTATAATATATGATCTTATGATTATAAATTATATATTAGGCCATCACAGACTACAAAGATATAATATACTTATCACAACAAAGTAATTATTACATACTTGTAATAACTACTTTGTAGTTTTCCCTCATCAAATTCCTGTAACTAAGCTTTTCTTTTTATCCGACTCCAAATATTTTTTCATGTTTGGAACTTCATAACTCAGTCAATTACAAACCGATAAGAGAGAAAGAAAGAGAAAGAGTTTTCATTCTGATTAGTCTCATGGCAATTTTATCAGAATAGGTTTAGTAGTTTATTACTGTGTAATACCAAGAACACCATACCATTTTAATTAGTCTCTAGCTTAAGTAAGTTTTTTAATTGGAAATTTATAATTAAAAAAAATCGAGTGGTGACAGATTAAGAATACAATATGTACCTAACCACCCCATCACATCCCATGGGTGTCGTAAAAAGCGACTAAGAGACTTTCCGTGAATATTGTCTTTACGAAATAAAAAGAATAAAAACTTGAAATTAAACCCTATACCAATCCGTCTGGCCAGCGCCAGCAGCTTGCAAACTTAGTTTAAAAGGGAATCAAACCAGAGTTTTAAATGTTTTGTTATTATTCACAATTGCTTTATTTAATACGAGACAAATGTAAACATTTGTAAATTGAAATGTAAAATGGAAACTGACGTCTGAAAAATGCAGTAATAGAGTTTGTAGTAAGTATCCCTTCTTCTTTACTACCTAGACAGCGTTGGCAAAGTTAGTTATCCTTCAGAACATTAACTACGTCATTCTAATTAGTCGATATTGAGCCAATTTTTCAAAAAAAATCAAGCGTTTAAGTCATAGAAAAGAAAAACTTATATACTTATATAACTTACTCCAATAGTTTGGCTAATAAAATCTTTAATATTTGCATTCGATTATTGACACTTTTTATCCATTATTTTGTATGTAAGCCTAAAAATCACCAAAAGTGCGATGTTATCAATAGAAGCCTTATTTATTTAGTTTATTACAATGTTCTGACATTCAAAAATAGTTTAGTATATTTATTAATAGGATTGGAAACGATTAGAAACTAGTTATCTAAGTGCAGTGTTTACGTGTTATTCAATGTATGGTTTTGCCCACGTAAATGAAATGTTATTTTTTATTTTAAAAGGCTAAACTAAACCTATTTATTAAATAAATAACCATACCAGATTGTCCTAAGACGCGCTAAGTGTTTATAAATAAGCTAAAATTAATATAGTCTAAAGTCAAAATTAAACTAAGAAAAAAAAATTAAGATAAAACATAAATTTAATCAGAATTACACAGTAAATAAGTTAGTTTTAATTTTAATTTATCCTATTTAAGTTTAAAAAGGCCAACTTGCATTTAAATCAAAAGAAAAGGTTATAAGTTTCATATCTAGTGGCCCAACCCACTACACTATTTTTAAATTTATTGTCAATGCTAAATGCCATAGTGGCCCATGTCCAAATAAAATGGCAAATAAGTAAAATACCGATTGTTTTAATAGTTTATCTAAATTTTATCAATAACTACATCATATTTTTACAAATATTAAACATACTGTCCATATATTTTTTTTAAGTTACATTAACTTAAAATTTCGCATAAACTCTTTTGGCAGATATCCACATAATTGTATTTTGGGTCTGGGCCACTCTGGTTCTGGTGGCCTCAGTTTATAAAGACAACTTGAGAAACCTATACCAATTGGTTTGGCATGCGTGGAAGGTAATTGTAAAATGCTGTCCAAAGCTCTGTTTTTTCTGTGAATTTAGCCTTTTTAGCCTTTTGTTGTGAATTATATATGATTTCAAAAATAAATATAATAAGCCTTGCGGTTTCCGGTTAGAATAGGACTGCCCTATATACTCCCGTGGGTGTCGTAAGAGGCGACTAAGGGATAACACGACCCGGTGCATACCAACTAGCACTTCGGGTGAACCTCCGGGTGGGGAGTAAACCACGAATAACAGCGTTCCCAAGGAGGGTTGGCGTCAGGCAGGCGGCCGGCCGTACAATATAGCCAAAACTTTAAGCAGCATGTGGAAGAAGAATACATGCTGCGCCGAACCCAAAAAATAAATTGGGATAAGGGCAGGGGAATGATGATTTCAAAAATAAATACATAAGTCAATAGTACGGTTCTTCAGCATCATAACTGCTGAACAGACCAGTTAAAGCCAGTGACAATGGAACTGCAATGCCTGAAATTCGTTATGATATGTCCATCACCACACTGCTAATAATAACTGCTAGACTATATAAATGATAAATAAAAAAAATATCCAAAAACCTCATCAAACTTACGGTAAGAAGAAAGACAATGGAAAAAATTGGTACTCGAGGCGGGACTTGAACCCGCGTCTCTAGACTATAGGTGTCCAGCGCCATGACCAACTAGGCCAACCGAGTATCCTTTTCGGATTTTTCTAGTTATATCTAAGCTTTATAGGTAAAAAAAATATGTAAACTTACGGTAGTTGCAGCATTGGCATCGGCTTTGTTTTCCAGTAGAATGTTAACTATGTTAATATGACCTTGCTGAGCGGCGTGATGAAGGGCCGTGTAGCTGTGAAAGTAATAGCTCATTATAAAAAGTCTATACCATCCCATTGCTGGGCACAAGCCATCCCTTAGGATGATTCGTGGCTTCTATCTGCTAATTATTTTTGAAAACATCCAGTATAGACGACCTCTGTGGCGCAGTCGGTATATATTAAATGGCTGCTACGCAGAGGTTTCGGGTTCGATTCCTGCTCAATACAAATCTTTGTGTGCATGAACATGATTGTTTGCATAGTATTTACAAAAAAAAAGTATTTAATTGTTTGTCTAGTACCCATAGTACAAGCTTTGCTTAGTTTGGGACTAGGTGGCGATGTGTGAATGTGTGAGGATTATTTATTATTTATTTATTTATTGTACTTCCCAACTCAAATAAATAACGATGAAAATAACTCATTTATATATATTAATATAACATTGAATTCTCTGTTTGTTGGTTCTAATAATACCATTAACCTAAATTGTTCTGAATGTTTCATTGATACAAATGAAGTTTCATGTCATCAAGAGTTTGTCCAAAAAACTTCTTTGTTTATAATGAGAAGATTTTTATGAATAGAATAGAATAGAATATTTGGGTAGATCTCCAAAGGCATTTTTTATCGTGTCAGACTGGAGAAACCCATTTCGAAATCGATAAACGTTTTCATTACATTTTTTTATGTACAGTTTGGTGTCTAATCTATGTGGTGCAGGGCTGAAATTATGAATTAGTTTGTTATAAATATTAAAAAAAAAATCATAAACCCTAAAATCCTGATTGCTCTGGGTTGACCTAACTCCCGATTGAATGAGAAAACATTGTGTAACTTTTTATTGAGAAGGTTCATATGTCCGATGTTATTTTATATTACATAACAAATAGTTAATCTTCATTGTAATATTTTTTTTAAATTATATTAACAATATTTTTGGCACAATTTAAATTTATCGTCATGACCTGGCATTTTATCTCATCGCTCTGCGCTGGAGTAAAACATCACGCTCATCCCTCGTTTTACGAAATAGAAACTCTATTCCCCTTCCCCGGGGTAGTGGCAGTAGTGGTCTAACCTCAGAGGATGATATGTGTGTGCCACGTTCCCGCGCTCCCACATTGCGAAGGTAAGTTTATGATTTATCTGGGTTTGGTTCTCGAATTTGATGATTGATATAACATGTTTTTTAAATTAAGTAGTAAGGTTGTAAATGTGCTTATTAAGTGAATTAAGTGATAGTAATGATGTTCTTTATGAGATGTAAACATAACTTTCTACTGTTTTTATTTTGGGCTATATTAATGCTTTTATGACTTTTTTTGATCGCTATGTTTATGATTGCTCTGTCTAAAAGACCAGAGCGATGATATTTTGCAATAATTGTACGTTATAAAACTATTTTAAGTAATAATACCAGATTGTTACAACGACAAATGTCACGACTCAGCTGTCTAAATTTCTGTGACGTCACGCTCACGACTCATCTGTCAAAAATTCTATAACGTCACGACTCCCCTGAAAAATATTTTCCCGCCAATATTCTATGATGTCACGACTCATCTGTCAAAATTGTATGACGTCACGTGTCACGTGACCAAAATTCTATGGCGTCACTAGGCACGTGACTCAGCTGACAAAATTATTATGACTATGGCGAAATTATCAAAATATAATATGATGGAAGTCAAAATTTCAAGTTTTCGGAAGATTTCGTTAGATTAGAAATTTGATTTTTTTACAGCACTAATATTGGTAAAAATTTAAGCTTGATACCTCTACACGTTCCTGATATAAATGGTATTGACAGAGAGACGGACAACAAAGTAACAATAACAATAACAACACCAAATTGTGATGACGTCAGGACTCAGCTGTCTTAATATTATTTTTCCCGCCAAAATTCTATGACGTCACGGCTCATCTGTCAAAAATTCTGCGATGTCACGACACATCAGTCAAAAATTCAATGACGTCACGACTCATCTGTCGAAGATTCTGTAATGTCATGACACATCTGTCAAAAATTCAATGACGTCACGACTCAGCTGTCAAAAAATATTTTCCTGCCAAAATTATGTGACGTCACGACTTACTTATCTGTCAAAAATTCTATGACGTCACGTTTCATCACTTATAATATTTATTTGTTGAAAATTTTAGCTTGATACCTCCACGCGTTCCTGAGATAAATGGTCTTGACAGACAGACAGACAGACGGACAACGAAGTGATCCTATAAGGGTTCCGTTTTCAAAATCGGTACGCTGCCCTAAAAATGAACAAGTTAGCAAGACTAAAAATGACTAAATAAATAATATTATATTAACAATTTTATTACTTTTCTTTCACCATTTATGATCGCTCTAGCGCCTATCATGATTGCTCTGGACGCGAAAATGTTTGAACTTAAATATTTGCATAACTGTTTGTCAAAAATGAAGGCCAATAGTAAAAATGTAGTATTTTAATATCATTATTTTCAATGAGATACATAATTACCAAAAAATATCAAGATCTGAAAAGCACCAGAGCGATCACACGAATACGCCCGATTTGGAGATTGACCCATTTATTTATTTTGCAAATATAGGTAGGTATAAAATACATTTAAAGATATTAAAAATAAACATATAGTTCAGCTATATTTTACCTTTTGTAGGCATGCAAAATTTAACATAGGAAAATAAATTAAAAAGTTACTTTGCAAAAGTTTTTTTAAAATGTACAGAACCAAAGTCAATTAAGAAGTAAAATAAATTAATAAATAAAATAAAATCTATTAATGGAAACTAATACTAATAGGTATACTAAACTAATACATTATTTATTGTAAAAACTTTTTGTCAGTAAGGAATTCGGTGACATTATAATATGCCTTACTTATTAATTCATTCTTTATTACCTTTTTAAAAGATGGCATTGGTAATTCCCTTACACTCTTTGGTAAATTATTATACATAATTGGGGCCATGCAGTATATACTTTTACGAAGTAGGGCAGTTTTAGCAGCCTTCAAACAAAGACGCATGTTGTCTCGTCTTTGGCGTTGCACAACTTCGTCCAAACGTGTAAATCGATTAGGATTTAATTTTACAAATAAAGCAACTTCTAATATGTATAAACAAGGTAGTGTTAAAATTCTATGTTTTTTAAAATATGGCAGGCAACTATCAATCGGTTCGAGTTTGAACATAGCCCTTATACAGCTTTTTTGCGCTTTAAAAGCTGTTTCTCTTTCAGTAGAATTTCCCCAGAAAATAATTCCATACCGGAGGTGGGTTTCTGCTATACCGTAGTAAGCAGTAAGGAGCGCCTCTATATCTACTGTTGCTGACAATTTATATAATGCATATGCAGATTTATTAATTTTTTTACAAAGAGTATTAATATGTGTTTTCCAATTTAGGCTTTTGTCTATTTCGAGACCTAAAAATTTTGTAGTTTCAACATTTTGCACAACCTCATTATTGAGTTGAATGTTGAGTGTCATGCAAAGAGTTCGTTGATTAAAATGTATAATTTTGGTTTTGTTTATGTTAATTTTTAAATTATTTGAGTCCATCCAGTTAATAACTAATTTTAAAGCATTATGAATATCAGCATGTATTCAATAGTTAGTTTTGTTTGAATTATGTTGTAACTTTCATGGACATATAATGTTCATTATACACAGTAATTGTTAACACGTCTAGTTAAATTGTAGCGTATTGTGGAGAGCAAGATCTCCTAACACAGGTATATGTTTACTTAAAAGAAGTACTTATCTCAAAAATTTTATGTAGGTAACTAAGTAGTATGTAAAAAAAGCAAATATAAAATTGTTTTTAATTTAATTTAAGTAGTTATTTTAATATAATGTAAGTTATTACAATGTGTGTCCAAAGCAATTTAGTGTTAGTAATTATACTTTCAGATTCTTTTCATGGGTTACTAAGTACTTATTCTTATCTATACTCATGGTTCAACCTCATACGGCGGTACCTTATTCAGATTCAGAGTACTGATGTTCAGTGAGGAACTGTATCTCAGTTTAAGACTAGATGGCGTTGGCAGATTGTGCGAGGAGTACCATATATTATAAAGCTGCTTTGCAATAAATCATTTGTGAAATAATTAGAATATTTACATTTTTGAATGAACAAGTTCGTGTCAATGTCCTAAAATAAGAACGGATAATATCAATCATCAGTCATTACTCTTGCTCGGAATAAATAAATGTTACTAACATGAAATAAATAAACAAAACAAATACTGAATTCGTTTTTAAAATATAAATATGACCGTTCAATGAACCATTCATTATTATATACCCAATCTTAAATACATATATTTTGAAAATAATTCTTTTTCGATTACTACAAGTATGACTCCTCTAAGTTAGTATCAAACACATAGCATCGTAATAGCACCGAGCGTTCTAATTTGAACCTGTCAAATCAAAAGGTGGTAATACAAAACTATCGTTACTTATTATATTTCTAAATCAAAATAAAATCAAAACCTTTTAAAACTATATTTCGACATGTTCAAGATTTTTTACGAAAAGTTAGAATTAGACAAACTTGCTTAGAGTACTATTTTCATTGAACTCATTACACGACTAAATTAGTCAAACCTCCAAACACTGTATGATATTTACAGATTACAGTTTTGCAGACAGGAAAATAAAACATAAAAACTAATTCTTACCCGTGAGTGGTTTGCGCTTTGACAGAAGCTCCACTGTCGAGCAAGAAGCGCACCATGTTGGCCTGACCGTAGTGACTTGCGATGTGCAGCGGTGTGTACCCACCCTTAGTGCAGATATCCACCTGTAAACGGAGCGAAAAAGGCCTTAGATTAATTTCTGAATGGTATAGACGTGGTATATCCGTGTGGTGACGGAATAAGAATACAATATGTCACCACCCCATCTCATCCTATGGGTGTCGTAAAAACCGACTAAGGGAATAACCGTAACTACTATCTTTACGAAATAAAAAGAAGGAAAACTTGAAATTGAACCCTATACCAATCCGTCTGGCCAGCGTGGTATTAGTAAGCCGAGTAACCCTCCGTCACGGGAGGAGGCCTGTCCCTGCAGTGGGACATTAATGGGCTGTTATGATGATAGACGTGGTTTGTGGTACTACCACGATTTCTACAGGCTGTTAATATTATTAGTAGACATAGAATTGATAGATTCTAATCACCCTATCCAATAACCCCGGTCCTTTTTTGACTACGTCGTCACACTTCTGACACTAGGTCATGGATTCTAATCTCACGGAGACATTTATTTGTGTAAATTTTAAACGATTGCCTCGACTCTGAATGTCCTTTGTGTATGTAAAATTAAAATCCCTAATGTGGTAGTTGATATTTCAAAAATAAAGTCAATGAATAATTTTATCCTATAGACTATGCATTATGCGATTAGTCGGTGCGGGTAGGCCACGGAAAACATATGCTGACCAGATAGGTTGCATATTGGAGAAGGGCCAAATAAAGAGCACTCGTAACCGACGCGCATGTATGACTCGCTTAATGAATGTGGATGAGGCCCAAGCTGTTTGCCAGGATCGTGACAAGTGGCGCTGTGTCGTCTCTGCCTACCCCGGACGGGAGTTTATGTATGTATGTATGTAAACAATAAAGTTAAGGGATTTCTTACCTCAGCTCCATTCTTCGCAATAAGTTGTGCGACAGCCACTCTATCTTCTTGAGCAGCTAAATGTAACGCAGCAAGACCATTCTTGGACTGTTGGTCTACTTCTGCCTCATGCTCCAATAGTAACGAACACATTTCTGCGTGACCCTGAAATGGTTGAATTGGTTAGGAAACAATTACGCGAAAGAGAACCTGATATTATAAAGTCAACGTCGTTAATTCAACAAAAACTTGCAAGTTCGTTTAGGAGGCCCAGCGGGATTGATTTTGGGTAGATAAGAAAGAACCTCACTGGCAAAGCTCTGGCCTCGCAAAAGGCGGCAGCAGAACGGATTAGAGAGCTCAATGTTGAACGCTGTTCCGAAGTGTCATATTGCAAAATATGCCACCTAGTAGTGACCGCGGCAATAGCTTTTTGGTGGCACTCGAAACTCCAAGGAAGACAAAATGTGTACTGCCTGATACCACTTTCTTTAAACGTATATTAATTAACCAGATGTATACCTGCTGAGCAGCTAAATGCAATGGTGTGAATCCAGCTTTAGATTCAGCATTAGTCAATGCACCATACTCAAGTAGTGTGGCTGCCGTCTCCATTTGATTCTTGCGAGCTGCAATATGTAGCGGTGTATGTCCATTTTTAGCTACAGCCTGAAAAAAAAAGCATTTTAGAAAAACTGCCTTGGTGTCAAAAGGGTAATGTTTAAGGTGGCCTTGCACGATAGTGGATTGGATTTTAATTAATTATTCGTACGATTCAGAATTGGTTGTCTTGAATCTGAATGTACTTTGTGTGTTTATTGTATTGAATGGTTTTTGTTTGAGATCACGTAAACGATCACCTTGTTAAAATGAATTCATTAAAGAAGCACTAATTTATGTAATTCAATACACTGGGTTATTGCTCTGATTTGGAATTGCAACAGGCAGAACAGCAGGATTCAGGATTTGCAGTAAGCTGCAACCATATTCCTGGTTGTTCGCAGTAAGCTGCAACCATATTCCTGGTTGTGGATTCACATCGCAAAATATCGACAATGATTGTCATCAATACACTACCATCAAAGGTAATATTTTGTATCCAGTAACTTAATGTCTGAAAAATTCACCGCAGCATAAATCAAGAGCTTTTGTTTCATAACAGCCCATAAATGTCCTACTGCAAGGACGGGCCTCCTCCTGTGACAAAGGGTTACTTGGCCTACTAATACCACGCTGGCCAGACGGATTGGTATAGGGTTTAATTTCAAGTTTTCCTTCTTTTTATTTCGTAAAGATAGTAGTTACGGTTATTCCCTTAGTCGGTTTTTACGACACCCATGGGATGAGATGGGGTGGTGACATATTGTATCCAGTAAATTAATGCCTGTAAAATTCACACCAGCATAATTCAGGAGCTTAACACGCAAAATACATTATTGTTAACTAAAGAAAACATTTTCAAATTTACCTTAGCATCTGCCCCTTTTTCCAACAATGTTGTGGCAACAGCTTGTTGATCATATTGTGCTGCAATGTGAAGTGGTGTCATACCATTCTTGCCTGCCTGGTCCGGTGAAGCTCCGTGAGCCAATAGAAGGTTTGCCACCTGTTACAATTTTAGGTATATTAGTAAGATGACGTCTTCTTGTTTTTATTAAATATGGTGATTGTAGCTCATTTAAAACCAAAATGTTGCCTTGTAAGTATAATTTTGTTAGTAGTGTGTAAGAAACAGTGACATCTATCGGGTATTGAAACATCTAAAGTCACGTTTGCGGTGTCATTTGCAGTAAATGAAGACGTACTTAAATAAACTGAAAGCAGTGCAGTGTGTTGTATGTCTTGAGGAAAATCTGGTAGAAATAACTTATAAACCTATTTAGTAGATGTGGGCTACAAGACTAAATATTTCTTCATTCGTTAAAGAGGCGTGCTCTGGGTCTTTTCCAGTTTGATATTGTACCTTTAGGTTCCCATATTTGGCAGCTAGATGCAGCGCTGTGAATCCTTTCTTGGTTGTTGCTGTCAATGGAGCATTGTGCTCTATCAATGCTGCTGCCACCTGCCGTGAAAGAAATTAATATGAAATATTAATGATATAATATAACATAGATCAAACATCGCCGTCTAGTCCCTGAACTAAGTCGAGCTCTTACCATGGGTACTAGACAGCTGATAAATATTCTTAGATTCTTTTCTCTAAGCAGCGGTTTCGCTGTTCTTTGACATTGGTAACGTCTATGATCGGTGTTGACTGCATACCATTAGATATGCCATTTGCTCTTCTCATCATAACAGCCCATTAATGTCCCACTGCAGGGACGGGCCTCCTCCCGTGACAGAGGGATACTTAGCCTACTAATACCACGCTGACCAGACGGATTGGTATAGGGTTTAATTTCAAGTTTTCCTTCTTTTTTATTTCGTAAAGATAATATTCACGGATAGTCAATAAGTCGGTTTCTACGACACCCATGGGATGAGAGGGGGTTACTCCGTCATCACACGGAAAACATCCTGCCTTAACAATAAATATTTAAAGATGTACACTCACATCATGATTATGTTGTTTAGCAGCAATATGCAGCGGATTATAATGGTCTGCAGTCGAAGCTCTGACGTCAGCACCATGTTGCAGTAACAGTACTGCTATGTCCACGTTGCCCAGTCGTGATGCGATGTGTAATGGTGTTTGACGTTCGCGAGCCTTGGCTTCTACTGCTGCGCCATTGCGGAGTAGTATACGTATTATGTCAGTCTGCGAAATAATGGTATAGCTTTAATAAGTCGCATGAAAACCATGAAATAATTGTTTGTTTGTATTTAAACTTCCAAAAAAAAAAATATTTCTTGACCAGACGAATTGTTGTAGAGTTTTTGATGTTAAATTTTCCCTATTTTGTTGATTTTAATAAATAATCAATTTCTTTTGTATCATTTGTTAAGTTAATTTAATTGTAATAATTTAGGGACTAATTAGTATCCATAATATAAAACAGCTTCAGCAATAAGGTTTTTGTTGTGAATAATTCTATAACACAAATAAATAGATTTGCTAATCCAATTATCTCCGATAACATGTATGAGGTAGCTGATCCTAATGATGACATCGAACAATTAAGAAGACTTAAGAAAACACATAATGTTTAAGGGCCCAAAGTATGTAACTGCTAAAGCCATTCAGTAGATTTTTTTAAATTGGCCTACCAGAATGACTCTATGGTACCTGATGTTAAGCATCCATTAGAGTTCAAGAATGGCGACCACCATGCCAGCTCTAAATTTTGTAGAGGCATGAATGTGAAACTGCTATTTTTTTGTATTGGAAGAATTTACCTGGTTAGCTCTTGCAGCCAAATGTAAGGGTGTTTCACCCCTGACTGTAGGCACGTCAGGGTTGGCTTCATGCTGCAGAAGATATATCACGATGTTCATACAGCCCATGAACGCTGCGACGTGGAGGGGAGTCAGTCCTGATTCTGTTGTTGCTTGGATACCTGGTGAAAAGAAATAGTTTTGTGATTAGGGTTTAGTTTTCAGTAGTTGGTTTATTTTCTAACTTTTCTAAGAAAAATCTACGCATTTAATTATGTTTCGTTGGCTTTTAGACGAATAACTGTCACCTCTAATAACATCTACTTTAATCGGACTTGGCTCTGAACAATTTTCTGACTACTTTTATTATCGTGCCAAGAATAATTGTTGCATTCATAACGGCTTGGCGTTGCCATGGTAACAAAGAAATATGCGAACGGAAAATTCTTCTAGAAGCAACGATGTATTTTTCAAGATGATTGATTGATTGCCTTGAAGGTATAAAAGTTACAGAAAATAGTACTCACTTGCACCGTATTTAAGCAGCAATTCCACAACTTTAATTCTGTTCTTCTTGCAAGCAATATGCAGAGGTGTGAAGCCGTTAAGTGCACGTGCATTAGCATCAGCGTTCCTGGTGAATTAAAAAATTATAATCATTACTGCAGCTTATAATGCTCATCTCTCCGGGGAGTGACGGAGTAAAAATACAGTGTGTCACCACCCCATCTCATCCCATGGGTGTCGTAGAAACCGACTAAGGGACTAAACGTGAATATTATCTTTACGTAATAAAAAGAAGGAAAACTTGAAATTAAACCCTATACCAATCCGTTTGGCCAGCGTGGTTAGCAGGCCAAATGTCCCTCCGTCACTGGAGTAGGCCCGCCCCTGCAGTGGGTCATTAATAGGCTGTTCTGATAAGCCTCTCATTGCAGCAACGGGTCTCCTGCCTATGTTAAGGCGAAAGCTATAGAAATACACAGGTTGGTTATTTTCTATTTAAAAACAGACTCTAAAGCCAAAGCGTTTACACTGATAATAAAACGCAATTTGGTTAACATTCAGCTATATTTTAGGGTCAAAATTAAATTTTAAACCAATCAAGGTTTGCAAAATTTATTTGAAACTGTCTTCGAACAAAAATTGAGGTCTGTATAGAATCCTTTCAAACATAAATAGATTTTTACAAAAAGGTAAAATTTTTGGAGTCTATTAAATTTTTTAACTCACCTGTCCAGTAGTAGTTTAGCAACTTTAGCATGTCCACAATGTGCAGCAACATGTAGAGCAGTGAGATAATCAACAGTGACGTCATCGACCGGCGCGCGACGAGCTAGCAGCACTCTCGCTGCGTCAGCGTGGTCGCCCTGAGCTGCCATGTGCAGTGGGGCTAGACCGTTCTGGGAGGAACGAACATCTTATATTAGTAAAAATTATGGGGTTATTAGAAAGTTCAAATTCGTTCAGGCGGATGATAGAAAAAGGAGTTTTTTGATTGTGATGAGATCAGAAATGAGAAGGTTACCCGTCAACTTTTAATTCACTCAAGAGAGAGAAGAAAGGGGTATGTACAGCTCTGCTTGATCAATTTTAGGTAGTTGAGGGGGGCGAAAACCGGGCTAGAGGTTACTATGTAGCGGAAAAGTTAGAGTAGGCAAATAAGTGTTGTTAGATAGACGTGTTGTGAGAGAAAAAAGAAGGTGGACACTATTAAGTATTAATGCCACAGAAAAGCAGCAGAAAAAGCGTTTTAACTAGGTCCTATATTCAGGATCGTGACAAGTGGCGTTCTGTCGTCTCTGCCTACCCCGGATGGGATAAGGCGTGGTTCATGTATGTGTATGTATATTTAGCTGTACCTAAACACAAAACCATAAAAGAAGTCGAGAAGTACTTCTGTAATCGAACAGGTTCACACTTAAAATGTTTGTGCGGTAATCAAAACAAATATAATTAACTAGTCTTTTTTGTCGATAGTTTTTTCGGATTGTCGATCTCTATTTAATTTACCTTGCTCTTACTAGTGATGGGAGCACCTCTATCGAGTAAAGCCTCCACAACTCTCTCGTGTCCGGAACGCGCCGCACAATGAAGTGGTGTGAGGCCATCCCTAGTACGAGCTTCTACGTTAGCTCCGTTGTCGCATAGTAGTGTTACCATGTTGTCTTTACCTGAGGATAAATTAACAATACTTATTTAAATTATGTCTACTTAACTTCTTTTTTACCAAGTTTTTGTTTCAGACCCTGGTTTTCTAGGACAAAAGTCACGACAAATCAAACGAATTCAAACCCGAGGAAATTCTATCGTTCCATTACCGAGTTCCTTCCAGTGCCATCATCAAATCAGCTTCATGGCATACTAATTTTAGAACATCCTATTTACTTAAACATGCAATATTTTCACCAATCGGCAAACAGGAAGTGGTTCTAATTTAACTATAAATATTTGTTTAAAAAAACTCTCATAATCATGTAATTACATTGCAAACGTAATCACAGACTGTAGAATTGTCACTGGGAGCAAACATTTGACGTTTACGTTTACCAGCCATATTTGCCGCTTTGTTAGAATCCGGCGTACATGATCGTCCGTAGTCTCTACCTATATAAGCCTAGCTTGTATACCTCCACCTGCCAGAATTTCATTTGTCCGAATTTTCATTTTCCATAATTTCATTTGTACTAATATTGTTTGCCATAATCGTCCTTAGCCATAATATTTACTTGCCATAATTCAATTATGTTTAAACTGAGAGACTTAGAGCAATCCAACTTAGATAGTTTAGGTTAGGTTTATCCTTTAGACCACAAAGAAGTAGGAGACCCGCGAAGCTGACTGCTATCTGCTGACTCCGTCGAGCTGTTTTTGCCGTTATGTCTAATAAAATTATGTCAAAAGAAATTCGGGGAAATGAAACTAGCTACCTGAACAAGGCGTGAATTTATTTATATAACTTACCCCATTTAGCAGCTACATGTAGAGGGCATATATTATGTTTAGCAGAGCAGTTAACATCAGCTCCTTTAGCCAGAAGTAATCTTGCGACTGACTCATTGCCGTAGTGTGCAGCGATGTGGAGTGGAGTAAATCCTGATTTTGAAGTCACGTCTGGGTTGTGTTCATTCTGAAAAAAAAAACATTAATTCATGAAGAATGAAGAGCTGATACTCCGTGTGGTGACGGAGTAAGAATACAATATGTCACCACCTCATCTCATCCCATGGGTGTCGTAAAAACTGACTAAGGAATATTATCTTTACGTAATAAAAAGAAGGAAAACTTGAAACAAAACCCTGTACCAATCCGTTTGGCCAGCGTGATATCAGTATGTCAAATACCATCCCGTCACGGGAGGAGGCCCGTCCTTGCAGTGGGACATTAATGGGCTGTTATGATTATGATGAATATGATTTTGTGTTGCCCCAAGATGGTAGAAGAGGAAGCGGCGCACCTGATGGTAAGTGGTAACCCACTCATGGACTTCAGAAATGTCAGAGCACAGCCAAGTCCCTATCTACCTTACAATGTGACCTCACATTGACGACCTCTGTGGCGTAGTGGTCATATAACATGACTGTTATGCAGAGGTCTCGGGTTCGATTCCCGCTCAATGCAAATCTTTGTGTGCATGAACATGATTGTTCGCATTGGTCTGGGTGTTTTCTATGTATAATATGTACGTATTTACAAAAAAAATAAGTATTTAAGTAGGTTTATCCGTTGTCTAGTAGCCATAGTACAAGCTCTGCTTAGTTTGGGACTAGATGACGTTGTGTGAATGTGTAAGGATTATTTATTTATTTATAATGATGCTGATCTACTTACCTCTAACAATAAATTAGCAGCTTTGACATCGTCTTTCTTTGCAGCTATATGCAAAGCAGGCAGGCGAACTCTGCCACGGGTATCAGCTTCTAAAAGAACTGCTACCACCTTCTCATGGCCCTGTTGCATCGCCACTGCCAGGGGAGTAAAGCCATCCTGTAGATAAATATAAATATTAGGCTACATAATTACGGGTTGTTGCAATAATTTTAGATTTCAACGATGGCGTAAGAATACATGGTGTCTCCATTGCAGCTCTTGCCATGGGTCTTGTAAAAGCTTACATGATATTATATGTACGAAAACAAATAAGTGAAAGTAGGGGTAAAATCTTAATCCATTTGAGCAACGTGATCCAAGTCTCTAAGCCGGCCCTTCTTGTTCACGGAGTCTCTATCTTAATATCTCTGAAACTGTCTATAAAATTTTCAACATCAGTGAAAGCAACCAACCCTATTTCGCAATCGACGTTAATATGCTGGAAAAGACTTACTTCAGTGGCCAAGCTCTGGTTAGCACCATTTGCCAGCAGGAACTTCACAACACCATCGTGGTTCTCTTGCGCAGCCATGTACAGAGGCGTGAAGCCATTCTGGGATTGAATGTTGACCTACAAAGAAACAAAATATATAATACACAATACTAAAACAAAATCTGTAAACAAAATGACGACCTCGGTGGCGTGACGATAGCGCAAGCGGCTGCCGTGCAAGAGGTTGTGGGTTCGATCCCCACGCAGGACAATAATTTGTGAGATCTACAAATTATTGTCCTGGTTTGGGTGTTCTTTGTGTCCGTTAATTGATGTTTGTAAAAGGTCCTCGCAACACAGGGCATGATCCCTAGAGCGGGAGTTGTCTTTTTATAAATATAAGACCTAATCTTAGCATTCCATGGATTCTCCGTGCGGGTGCCGGGTCCATCGCGTGATAGAGGGCGGAACACTGGCGTAACAGCGTCTGGGACTTACGACCCAGATGTAGGTTTAAGGAGGCCCCCTTACAACGCGTTAGCGGTCACCTTCACTGTCCGCCATGTTCCGTCCTCTACCTATCCAAATTTGGGAGGAACCTAACAATGCCGTTTTGGACATTCGTGATAGTAGAGAGCTTACTGAAGTTCTCGGCAGTCCTAGTTCTTTTAATAGATTGTAGAGGGATTTAGCTGGTGTACCCCTCGCACCTATTTCCACGGCATACAGAGTAACCCTATAGCCATTTCTGGTTATCTCATTTGTCAAGTCAAAGTATTTATTTGTCTTAATTGCGTGGTCTTTAGGGATGTTAGTTTCCCACGGTACCGTGAGCTCAATAAGTACTACACGCTTTTTCAATTTTGAGTAGAGGAATATGTCTGGTCTCAACGGCGACACGCAGATATCCTCCGGGATTTTGTAGTGTGTTTCATACGTGTCAACCAGTAGAGTCCAATGGTCTGCCGAACTCAGGACCGAAAAAGGCTTGTAGGTGGTCTTTTTAGTAGTGCCTTCCTTAACAAATTGGATGTTTTGTCTTTCATTCGTAGTCAGTCCCTTTCTAGCTCTGGCAATCGACAGACTCACTGCCTCGCGTATAATCCCTAATACTTTGTCGTGACGTTGCGAGTAACGACCCCTATCCAAAAGCACTTTGCAGCCTACCAATAAGTGTCTTGCCGTACCAATTTCTTTGCCACATTCTGTGCATTTTTTGTCCGTGGCTTTTCCCCATCTTACAAGATTGCTTTGATCGGGGAGAGTCAATTGAAAGGCGTTGAGGTAGAATTTAAGTAATGCTGGTGACCAGTCGTAAAGCAAAGTGCGCCACTTCAAGGCTAAAGGTATACAGTAGTCCCCTAGAGTAACCCATTCATTTTGCATTTCTAGGTGCATTGCGTGCACTCTGTAGCTGTTATTCTCATCTTGGTTTAAGAAGGATTTTATAATTTCTTTGTCCGATTGACTTTCCGTGTTTTCTAGACCTACTCTACTAGTTTGTGCGCCTATCATGAACTTTTTGTGGAATTGTAACCGTGACTCGAGCGCAGATGAATTTTTATCTTTTGAGATGGATTTTATAATTTCGTCTTTAGATGTTGATAAGACTTGCATTTTAGTGACTCTTAGATGTTTGTAGAGTTCCGATGGTTTTTTTAGTTTCATCCCAAAGTTATTTGTGTCTCGATACAGAGCAGAAGAGTCTGCAGATTGAGCTAACCCTAGCCACGATTTCAATGTTTTCGTCACTTTAGCATCTAGTTGTTTCAAGAGGTTCTGGTTTAAATCATACACAAGGAAAGGCCAATTGAGACGTGATGTTAAATAGTTGTCGTATATCCAGACTTTTTTTACATTATTTATCGGTTGATGGTCTACCTTTTCAATGTCGTTTATGAAACTATTGACGACATCGTCTAGTACTGGTGAGCGACCTTTATCGTTTATCTTTCTACTAAGAAATTTAAAAGGCACGGTTTCTGATATTATTGAAACGTTTTCCCCGCCAATAGTGAGACCGGGGTCATATGAGGTATATCTCGTATCCCGCCTACCTAAACACAGACAATAACATTTGCTAGGTTTTACTCTCATTCCATCAGTCCACTCACAGAATTCATCAACCTTTCGCAGTAGTTCTTGGCACTGCTTTGGATTCCGAGTAAGTATCGCTAGGTCGTCAGCGAATGCTAGAATGGATTCTGTATATTTGCCATTGGACTTAAACCGATAGCCCCACCTTTTATCATCTATTGTTATGTTATCTATTAGTATGTTAATTACTGTGTTAAATACTATAGGAGATAAGCAGCAACCCTGGAACAGGCCCACGTTGTAGTTTAGGGGCTTTGTATGTCCGTCCTTCGTTGCAATTACAAATTTAAGTTTACTATAGTACTTAGCTATTATTTCTGAAACTACTGGCGGAAAGATATACCATTGAAGTGCAAATAACATAAGCTCGTGCTGTACTGAGCCAAATGCGTTTTCTTAATCTATCCAACAAACTGTTATTTGCCTTTCATTTGCTCTGGCATCTTTTAGACTCTCTGCTAATAAAGAATTATGTTCCAGACATCCAGATATTCCGGGAATAAAGCCCTTCTGGTGGCTTGGTCTGAAATAATTGTTAGTTACCATGTAATCTGTCATTTTTAACTGTAAAATGGTAAGTGCTATCGGTCTAGTGTCTTTTGGACGTAGGGTGACGGAAAAACAGTAAAACATGATAAAAGAACCTAAACTTACAATAAGTAAACTTGTGAAGGATAAGAAAAATTCCAAATAAGTTCCAGACTGTATTTTATGCGCGCAGAGTTTCTCCGTTTATCATAAGACCAACCCTAGTCAGACATTTCTGAATTGCAGTGTTAGATGACGTCAAAAAGATACAATATTATTGTAATACTTTGAATAAATAAATGAATACTGAATACTTTAATCCACCAAACAGAGCTATCCTATTGTTAAGGTGTATAAGGTAAAGTAGCTATTGAAATTACACGGTCATGAGATTAAACAACTTGTATACTAAGGGCGACTACAGTTGTGCAGAAGCACTATGACCTGTACATTTGTGAATCACAGAGCTCACTTGTATACTAAGGTGACTAGAGTAATTATTATTATTATTTATTTAAATTAAATTTCACGGCATGACAGAGCCGAGGCGTCAATGCGCCGTGAAACAATCGTTTATTGTACTCGCAGGTACAAACGTGTACTTAAAATAAAAGGAATCAATTCAAAATAAATTAAATTAATATTATAAACAGATATTTCAACGATCATCCATCCGCTCACAGAACGTCAAACACTCACGATACACACACGCCCACTTACTCCCCATCAAATCACACTCTGGCGCTGATTCAAGGAGAACATTGAGCATACGCAACACTTGAAGTAATGTCGTGAGTAATAAAATCACTTTGACCACAATACAACCAGTAGTCTATCTCGGCCGAATATTTATTATAAATGCCTACGGCTGCGCAGTACGTAAACATGCGATAGGGCTGCCCACCTCCAGTGTTTTAATTACATTTACCTACTTTCCCGCTCGTTACTGCGGCACTTCGCTCCCCAAAGCCACCTCTATCGTGAGCGTGTAGGTATAACTCGCGTTTCGTCCGTTTCTATGAAGTCGAAATACTGTATATCTTTGTACTATGCTTTGACCGCTATGTTAGTAAAACATAGACTTCTTATGCATTTGACGTCGATAAACGTAGAGGCAAATTACTTGTACAGAAACAAAAAACTAATCTAAACATTTTGTAAAGCTGCCAAAAGATCGAAGTGCTTTTGTGACGCACTGACTTGTTATAACAACTGTCAATTCATCACTATCCATCAAAGGTACAATTATAATTATTATTGTTTTGTCGAAATGGATAGTTTTTTAGCTAAGTGTTTGGTTATTAAAGAACCCGGACGTTTTATTTTCATTCATTAAGGTTTATACTACAATAATTAACTAATAAAGAAATAAAAAATCATTTATTGCTTTTAAGAAACACAGAAAAAAAAATACGACAATTAACAAAAAAAAAAATATTAAAAGCAATTGGAGAAGGCTCAGATTGTGCTGCACGTAGTGGTTACTCTGGGCAGCGCTGATTTTCAGCTAATTAATAAAAATACTTTTTTTTGTTAAAGACGAAAGTTTGTTAGAGAAGAAAACATTCAGTATTTAAACCATATTGTAACACTGAGGACTACGAAACGACAAACGACCAAGTTAGGGCGGCGTAGTAACTGATGGATGAGAGATGCACAGGACCGCGTAAAATGAAAATATTTAGAGGAGGCTTATGGCATAGTACAAATATATACAGTATTTCGACTTCATAGAAACGGACGAAACGCGAGTTATACCTACACGCTCACGATAGCGGTGGCGTTGCGCAGTGAACAGTCGCGACTGTGCCGCAGTAACGAGCGGGAAAGTAGGTAAATGTAATTAAAAAGCTGGAGGTGGGCAGCCCTATCGCATGTTTACATACCGCGCAGCAGTAGGCATTTATAATAAATATTCGGCCGAGATAGACTACTGGTTGTACTGTGCTTATGGTCAAATAAGAACGTTAAAAAATCCTTATTTTTAAAATTACCACTTCCACAAACGGAAATTTAATGGATACAAAGAACAATCAGACTCAGGACAAATAATTAGGATCGCACCAATAATTGTCCTGCGTGGGATTCGAGCCCGCAACCTCGTGAACGGCAGCTGTATACATGACCGCTTTACCAACAAAGCAATTAATATGTTTTTAGTTTAAAATGTTTTTAATTTTGTTTTCTTTACTATCATAAAAACAAAAAAAGGTTTAAAAATCATATTTGTGTTTTTTAATAAATTGCCGTACCTGAGCTCCATTGGACACTAGAAGCTTGACAACAGTCTCCTGTCCTGCCAGAGAAGCGATGTGCAGTGCAGTGTTCCCCTTCTTGGTGGCAGCATCGATAGCAGCACCTCTTTGTAGCAGTTCACGAACCACCTCCACATGGCCGTCTTTGGAGGCTAGATGAATGGCGTTCAGACCGTTCTGGGGACAAACACATTACTTATTATTTAACTACATAGTGTTTGAATATTATTTATTAAGTTATTGGTTTTACATAGAGCTTCAAATTCTTAAAGTATTAGTAAATTAAAAGTGTTAAAAACATAGAATACAAAAAAAATGCATATAAGTAGGTACATAAATAAATAAATAAATAATCCTCACACATTCACACAACGCCATCTAGTCCCAAACTAAGCAGAGCTTGTACTATGGGTACTAGACAACGGATAAACAAGCTTAAATACTTTTTTTTTGGAAATAGGTACATACATATTATACGTAGAAAACACTCACACCAATGCAAATAATTATGTTCATGGACACAAAGATTTGCATTGAGCGGCAATCGAACCCGAGACCTCTGAGCAGCCATGTAATATTCGGTATATTACATGGCTGCGCCACAGAGGTCGTCAAACACCTCAATCAAACACAAAAACAAATCATTAATTAATTATACCTACGTTGATACCCACATGAGTAACACGTTTTCAATCATTCCGAACACAAAATTACATTAGCGATGCAAAAGTAAAGACAATTTTTTGTCGAAATGATTACGAAATTGACAACACACACTAAATAATATAAAATAAATATAACTTAAAATCAAAATTGTATTTTATATAATTTATGTATGTAACAACAGATAACAGATGCTACAACTCACACTTCGCGCCAAAATGGTTATGCCAATTCTAAGAATAGAATAGAATAGAATAGAATAGAATATTTATTTATTTTGCAAATATAGGTAGGTATAAAATACATTTAAAGATATTAAAAATAAACATATAGTTCAGCTATATTTTACCTTTTGTAGGCATGCAAAATTTAACATATTATAGTTAGGAAAATAAATTAAAAAGTTACTTTGCTAAAGTTTTTTTAAAATGTACAGAACCAAAGTCAATTAAGAAGTAAAATAAATTAATAAATAAAATAAAATCTAATAATGGAAACTAATAAGGTTTACTAAACTAGTACATTCTTTATTGTAAAAACTTTTTGTCAGTAAGGAATTCGGTGACATTATAATATGCCTTACTTATTAATTCATTCTTTATTACCTTTTTAAAAGATGGCATTGGTAATTCCCTTACACTCTTTGGTAAATTAAAAAAGAAAACAAAAACAAAAAGAACTAAAATTTAAATTTGGAACCATAAGCAAATCAGCCATTCCCGATAATAAAATTTAGACAGAGGGAAAAAAGTTGCTCTAATATAACAAAACCATTAAAAAAAACAAAAATTTGAATTTGGAACCACAATCAATTGAGCCATTCCCGATGATTTGACAGTGTATTATAATACGCATTAAGTAAAGTTTTTTATCAAATAAATAAATACTATTATTATTTTAAACGCGAAAGCTTGTCAGTATGGAT
Organism: Schrankia costaestrigalis; assembly: GCA_905475405.1. Lineage (NCBI taxonomy): Eukaryota > Metazoa > Arthropoda > Insecta > Lepidoptera > Erebidae > Schrankia > Schrankia costaestrigalis. The sequence goes on from FR997850.1 coordinate 8,834,858, forward strand.
GTTTGTCACTCTTTCAGCTAAAAACTACTGAATGGATTTTATTGAAATACACTACGAATCTAGAAAAATATTTTTTATTTTCTCATTACGTGTGTGAAAAAATAAAATAAAATATTGATTACTAAGTATTATGCTTATATTTTATTCTATTTAGCATAAACACATGATACATTTATGCTAACTAATTAATAAGTATAATTTGTTTTTGATTTTTTTTAAATATGATTTTATACCTACTAACAAAGGTCTATTTTTATTTCTGCAAAGAGAGCTCTTACACAAAAAGGCCTTGATATCCCGAAATTGGAGCTATGAGGCCTTACCTATATTTGTAAAAGGAGGTCAAGGATACAGTCCGGATTGAGGTCAGGACCTACTTATGTTCGTCATAAAAATATCTCGTTGAAATTATTTAGAGTAAAATGGTCTGTTGAAATTTATAAAAATTAACAAATAATGCTTTATTTATAATAGATAATTACAATTTTCATAGACTTGATACAGTAGTTACTATTCAAGTGTAGTAAAAGTCAATAAAAAAGATTTATTTTTAAATTCATTAATTAATGTCACCAGCACCACCCCATCTCATCCTATGGGTGTCGTAAAAACCGACTAAGGGACTATCCGTGAATATTATCTTTACGAAATAAAAAGAAGGAAAACTTGAAATTGAACCCTATACCAATACGCCTGGCCAGCGTGGTATTAGTAGGCCAAGTATCCCTCCGTCACGGGAGGAGGCCCGTCCTTGCAGTGGGACATTAATGGGCTGTTATGATGAATAAAAGATGAACAAATGAATTGAAACCAGTGGGAAAAGTGTGTGTAAAAATTTAGTTATTGATTTTTGGAATTTGCCGAATAACGTTTAATACCGGCACATAACCTGGCTAAGAACTATAGACTGATACCTCCTATTGTGCCAAGTATCACGCCACATAAAGGTAACTGTTTGGGTTACAAAGAGATGTTGTGCGTTCTTCTTCTTAGTAATGGCACAGGCAAAACTAATCTCAGATGGCGACACCATCGTTGGTGGCTGTCATTCTTGTTGTTGGGACATTTGCTTGTAAATACGTAAGAATTTATTTTTCGAATTTTTCAATGAAAATGTAATGTGACCGCGGCAAATTTAAAAGTAGAGCTAAAGAAGAAAAATGCTTCCCTAGCTGACAAAAAAGAAATATAATTATTACAATAATACGTAAATAAACGATGAGTTCCTTTAATTTTACAGTTAAATGCACTACACACTGTCATTAATTACATCTAAATCACAGAACATTTTTTATACTCAAAGGATCTAAATCCTTTTTTTAAACATTTTGTATGAAGTTTGACAGGCAAACAAAACCAACGACAATGCGCCACCTATCGTGATAAATAAGCAGTGTGGCTCGTGTCTCTCCATTCATAGTTTGACGTTGCGCGAACGTCTCTAAAAGGAAAGTTCAAGCCGGGCTAGTAAGACTGCGTGAACTGTATGTATATCCGTTGTTAAGTATTGCTCTCCTTAATTATGGTCTAGATGGCGTAGTGTGAAAGTGGGATATTATTAAATTCTGTACAAAAGGCAAACATTTTGACGACCTCTGTGGCGCAGTCGGTAGGTATATTACATGGCTGCTACGCAGAGGTCTCGGGTTCGATTCCCGCTCAATGCCAATCTTTGTGTGCATGAACATGATTGTTCCCATTGGTCTGAGTGTTTTCTATGTATAATATGTATGTATTTACAACAAAAAAAAGTATTGATGTATGTTTATCCGTTGTCTAGTACCCATAGTACAAGCTTTGCTTAGTTTGGGACTAGGTGGCGATGTGTGAATGTGTGAGGATTATTTATTATTTATTTTTGAACCACATACAAAATGTCCTGTGCTGATCGCGACTGAAACATTTTAATTAAGTCAAAAGGGTTAACATTGGCTTTATTATATCATTAAAATATAAGGTATATATTACGGTAGCAACACGCAAACGTTACATAATACATACATAGTAACTTTACACGACAACTTTATATAATAACTAATTGTAGCCCGCAACTTTGTCACGAAAAGTTTCTACATGTACCTTTTAGGAAAAAATTTTCAGGTATAACACAGTCACATTATCTAGAGACTTCACTGGAATCCTCGCGCTCGCCACGGGCGCATCAGTGATACGTGCGACGCGACGAGACGTCATCGACGCCAGGTCTCAAGATAATGTGACCAGGTTATAGTGTACCTATAACCTGGTCACACTGGCAAACTGATGGCGACAGAGTAGATCGTTTAATGAATGTCATCCTCTGCTTTATGTCCTGAACTGTATTTGCACTTTTCATTAGGTCCCATACATTCATTTAGCCTCAGCATTAAACTGTCAATTACTTGAAAAAGTCTAGTCTAGGCCTAAGGAAAACATCTAATTTAAGATTATTAATAATAATATACCAATCGATAGAGCAAAAACTTCTGAATATAATTTATATTTCATTGTCGACATTTATATTTCAAATGTCCCTTGTGTTATTTTGTATCGAGGCCTAATCCCTTAGGCCTTTGAGTTGGCGAGTGCACAATAATCTAATATTACCTAGTACAAATTACCTAGTACAAATTACAGGACTATGAAATTTTTCAACTTGTGTTTTAGAATTACGAGCGTAACTTTACATTTGTAAAGCACCGGGTCCTACAACCGCACAGACTATGTTTACGCACAATAATATTTGACTTGCACGGGAATCAAAATCATGACCCTTGGCAGGCACATAATCCAACAACTATTCTACCTGTTTGCACTAAATGTTACAAAATAAAAAGCTTTTAACTATAACTAAAAACATTAAACCATACTCCCATTACATTATGGTTAGAAATAAAAATAATTTCACATTAAACCGCGGTATACAACATTGTCATAGCTATCAACATTTTATAGCTCTGTGACTATAAAATGGCGTCTCTACGTATGTATGGTTATTTAATGTATGTCTCTATTCATAGTCCAGGACATAAAACTATCTTTATACGATGCTCTGGACGTATTATGAGAATTTGAGGTCACAATTTTGTTATATAAAATAGAATAAGTAAAATAAATATTTCTCACTCATTCACACAACGCCATCTAGTCCCAAACTAAGCAGAGCTTGTACTAAGGGTACTAGACAACGGATAAACATACATTTTTTTGTAAATATATACAATACATAGAAAATACCCAGCCCAGAATATACTTTACTATAATATGTGAAAAGGCAAATTTTCGTCATCTACTATGGAAACAGGTCAGGTAAGATTGTAGTACAAAGCCAAATTATAAACAAATACAAAAATATTAAATTTTAAAAAGGTACTTAATGAGTCGTTTTAAAAAGTAGGGTAGATTAAACCTTAAAATTAAGTCAGTCATTTTGAAATAACTTCTATATTTGTTCAAAAGCTTTGTCTCCCCCAAGCGCTATAGAAATTTCGTCACAGTAGTTAATAATTTGATAAAAATGTTACAAAAAATACGTAATTACTAATTAAAAATCTTTATAGTAAGTAATGGAAATATAGTTTTCAAATTTTACAGTTTTTTTAGACATCCCTGTACTGTAGATAGGTTTCGTGCCATAGTTGCGTGCTTCAGGTAAATGTCCGGAAAATGCCAATAATTCACCCTTGGGACACAATAGTTTTTTTTTAAAAATGGGCCTAATTTCATACGTAGTAGAGTTGTTAATCCTTGTATTAGTACTTTATTATGTTTTCGCAAAGTAATGTTGGGTTATATGACTACGGATATCTTATTCAGTTAAAATGAAAAATATGTTTTATACAATTTCACTTAGGGTCGTGCTATTGTAAAAATTACTAAATCAATTGATGATTGTTTGGCTTGGACTTGTGAGTAAGGGCTAAACAGCAGGTAATTCAGTAACCTGCGCAGTGTAGTTAGATGGATTATGATTTTTTTTTATTATCTTTATTTATTTAGAGGCTTGTGGTCATTTATGACATAGTCAGCCTTCTCATATCTTACAACTAAATGCAACTTAAGAGTCTTATGAATAAACTTATAAATCCTATTTGCCTCATCACTGCTAGGGTGAGTTAAGAAACCCTGGAATACACCAATATCCAAATAATTTATTTTCAACTCGCTAACCAAGGTCTCTCTTTCAGCTTTGTTGTCGACACATTTCACCAACAACTGATTGACATCTTCATGAGCTTTTTTTTGTAAAGCTCAGAATTAACCTGCATGTGATACGGACAAGGGTAAAGCTCATCAAACTGCGAGTGCCGTAGGCCTTTTTATTTTCAAACGACCAACATAACAAACAGTCAAAACCCAGTATAATTATTATTTGCGAATAACATAATCGTATAATAACGCAGTGGGTCTGTCACATTATTTTACAGTTCTATAAAAGCGACATAACCTCTCAAAATGTCTTTCACCTCTCAAGCCACAGACTATAGATGATAATATCTACTGCACTATAAATAAGGCACATCTTTCCCTGTCTCAAGGGGTACTTGTGATGACGTCATGAAAAGGTACTTTCCTCTGGTATTACGATACAGACACTAACTATAACAGTTTGTTTTTGCTATCTTGTTTTGCATGTGTGAAAAGTTTACTATGTTTTTTTTGTTTATTTGTTTTGGCAAACCAGATCGCAAACTAGAGAGAAGAAGCTCTTTTCTGACCGGAGCTTTTCTGATGGGTTGGAGGGAGATTTGTGTTAAAGTTTTCCTCTCTAGTACTAGATTTTTCTTTGTGTGGTGACGCAGTAAATTTATGATGTCACAACATTTTTATCCCAGGAGTGTTTTAAAAGTCAACTAATAAAATATTAAATTACACTATGAAACTATCGAAAGTTACCCCCCCCGGTTTCCGAATGACTGATCAAGTAAAAATCAACTAATCAGGTGTCAAAACTGTCATTTTAGTTCCTGAAAATGATAGAACTTTTTGACACTTGGTTAGTTGATTTTTACTTGATCAGTCATTCGGAAACCGGGGGTTAGACTAATTTTGATAAACTGCGCTTGTAAACTTTAAGTATTAATGTAATTAGTTGTTAGACGTTGATTGATACAGGAAGCGCGGAAATATAAAGTAATCTATTTAAAATACAGAAAGGTCATCTTAAAATAAAATTGTCAGGGACAAAAATTATAAAATAAATATCATTACGAGAATTTGCGAAAATAGTCGTCATAACGAATATTATCATAACAGCCCAATAATGTCCCACTGCAGGGATGGGCCTCCTCCCGTGACGGAGGGATACTTGGCCTACTAATACCACGCTGGCCAGACGGATTGGTATAGGGTGTAGTTTCAATTTTTCCTTCTTTTTATTTCGTTAAAATAATTAATTCACGGATAGTCCCTTAGTCGGTTTTTACGACACCCATGGGATGAGATAGGGTGGTGACCTTGTATTCTTACTCGGTCGCCACACAGAGTACTGAGACTAGCTCATGTATTTTTTTTTCATAATATCTCTCTATCATATATACCTACAAATTAGTGGCTTCGAGACTATGCTGTTCTTCTCTATTTCTTTCTATAACTTGTACCTGCCGAATTCTTCCGGAGAACCATGGAACGACAACTTTACAAGCTGTTATTTTCTAAATTTGTGAATACCTACTTACATTATATTAACCCGCTTTACACAAGTAAATACATATTATGTAGAAAAGCTATTAAGAGCGTTTATAGGGCTCACTAGCGCAGCCAATTAAAAAAAAACTACTAATTCGCAAATTGGATCAATAATGCAAAATGTTGGTAACGGAGTCTTGAGAAAAGGCAATAAAGTATTTGCATAATAGACTCTCAACGCATTATGCGAATTATGATTTATTTTCTATTGGCGGCGCTAGTAAATCACGCTAAGGCCCTTAATAAAGAAAAAGTCTTATTACCTGTACAATACATCATAATATTTTTATAAAAAGATTAAAGTAAAATAAACTTACAGCATTGCTGACGTTGATGTCGACTCCTTGCTCCAACAAACTGATGATCTTCTCAATTTGTCCGGCACGAGCAGCGCGGAGGAACGCGGTGCTCGCGTCCGCCTGGTGACAAACAAACCACATTATTTATTACTCTCTTCAAATATATCAAATATATTTGATGCTGTGCCCGACAGGGCCCATAATTGATACCTAGATTTATTTTTAACATCTGTATAAACATTGTGGAAAAGCAATAAAAGTTTGAGTTTGAGAGACTATAAATTATACCGTGGACGGACAACCTAGTTAGGACGGCGAGTGACCGATAGATGAGGGAGGCGCAGGACAAGGTGCCAATATTTGGAGGAGGCCTGTGTCCAGCAGTGGACGTCAATAAGTTGATGTGATTCAAATTTCAAATTTCAAAATGCCTTATTTCATAAAATTTAACACAAATTGATTGAAATCGTCGTTTACAATTTACTTAAAATTGAAGCTACAGTTAATATTATAGATCGACACAGACAAACGCCACAGCACTAAAAAAAAACCACGTTGTATTGTCCAATGTAAATTAGAGGATAAAGATAGAACCAATCTACTACTCGAATCTACTTGTCTCTCTGTATTGATCCATAAATTCCAGTTTCCAAATGCATAGAGCCAATGAGAAGAAACCTAGTAAAGAAACTTATGGCAACTCTTTTAAAATTCAGTTGTCATAATAGCGCAGTTTTGTATTAATAGAAGTATAAGACGCTAAATAATGTCTGCCTACGGGGACAAGGCTTGATTTAACGTATGTAGTTACAGATAAATAAGGCACAAAAAGAAAAGTAAAAATATATCCTATATAGTGAACACAAATATCCAGTAGGTACATTATATACTCAAAAAGAAAGCACAATATGTTCTCATTGTAAGACAAGGGTAAATAAAAATTGCTTACTTTTATTTTTCGGAAAATGTCTACACGGACTTATCCCTCGAAAGGGTTTTATTACAATGTCTATTTCTGGAATATCTTTAAGGAATCTATTCCCGAAAGGACAGTACCTAGGTTTTCTAGCATAATTTAATATAATGTCAGTTCAAGGTATATACATAAAAACGTAAAAAGGAAAACGTAAATGGAAAACCAAATTTAAAATCAAGGCTGAAAAAAAATCAAGTGATTTTTGAAAGATTTTCTTTTATTTAAGGAAGACACTGGACTGTTGGTATAAGGAAGACTGTCTGCGGATGCGTCGCTAAGCTTTGAAATGTCCTCTTTACCATGAATGAAATGTCACCTTTATGCCATAAGTGGCGTATGTGCTCCTTGCGCCATCCAGTGCTGTTGGAGCCCGCCCACTCATGCCATCACGCGCCGAAGCGGCTGAGTTAATAGGTAATAGATTTTAACTTAATTTTTGGGACTCCAAGTCAATAAACATGTTCGTGGGGGTCAGCCATAAGCAATTATAGAAAAAGGTAATAAAAACTAAAGAAAAAAGACACAAGACGAAAGACACAATGATTTGCCATTCATTTCGGGTTTTTATTATACACATAAAACGGGGAAAACATAACTTTGCAACCAGAATAATTGGAGAAAAAACCTGGCAAACTTGAAACCTTCTTCCCCTTTTTATAAATGTTAGAAGAGCCTACAAAAGTTACATAGCTAGTTTCGCTCCAGTAGTCAAAGGCGTGACCTTGTTTGACCTCACAAGGTCAACGCTCCAGGGACGCAGTTTTATTAAGGCTGTTACTAAATTTGTTCAATAAAATATTCTCTAGGGTAACAAAAAGTCTTGTAATATTGCCTGTCTAGCTATCAGTCAAGCTTTTTGTGTGGGTGTAAGCGTTTCTCTTGCCTTTGTCAGGTATAATAAAAAAAGAATTATTTCGGTACATTACTTTTTTACGTGAGTACATAATATATTGTATTAACTTATATTGTGTATACGTATGGTGACGGAGTAAGAATACAATATGTCATTGTCATCACCCCATCTCATTCCATGGGTGTCGTAAAAACCGACTAAGGGAATAACCGTAACTACTATCTTTACGAAATAAGGAAAACGTGAAATTAAACCCTATACCAATCCGTCTGGCCAGCGTGGTATTAGTAGGCCAAGTAACCCTCCGTCACGGGAGGGGGCCTCCTCTCGTCCCTGCAGTGGGACATTAATGGGCTGTTATGATGATGAATATATTTGTGTGGTGATGGAGTAAGAATACATAAGGTATCCAGGATCAGGATCGTCTTGTACAGCATTTGCCAGTATCCGAGAACAACCATGATTCTTGCTGGGCTAGCCATCACCTATTGATTCAACGTGTTATGCCTTTCCTATCTATATCAATACTTAACACCCTCTTTTAGGTACAATTCGTTTAAGCTAAATCCGTTTCGTATTGATCTGGTGTCTAGACGCCCGATTGAAGCTTAAAATAATTTGTTACATTGGCATTCGAAGGGAAAACCTTTTACTTATTTTATTTTTGTTATCTATTAATCTGTTTAAGAGCTACATCTATATAGTTAGTCTCGTATAAATGTTGTTCGAAAGCCCTAGTTACTTTTCCCAGATGTAAAAAAGTCGTTAAGCCACGTCATAGCCCTGTAAGAACAAGTCTCGATACCAAGTTAGCCACTAACCTAACGATAAAGAATCACGGCCATCTCTACACAGCGTCATCTGTTCCCAAAGTTAAGGCTTAACCTGCTTGTGTTATGGGTAACAGAATAACGAATATTATATACTAGTCCTCTTACACTTTCCTTTTACAAACGCGTAACCTACCATAACATAAACATTTAAAGCCTATCTAAGACAATTGCCTTACCTAATGTCTTTCGCCCCCGTACTATTGAAGTTATTCAGCCGCTTGAAAACGACACTATTACGTGCTATTACTATAATAGGATTTTTATACTTATACTCTAGATATATTTTTATATTATAGTGTTTTCTATCTATAATATTTATGTATGCATTTACAAAAAAAAAAGTATTTAAGTATGTTTATCCGTTGTCTAGTACCTACCCATACTACAAGCTTTGTTTATTTTGGAACTTGGTGGCGATTTGTGAATGTGTGAGGATCATTTATTTATTTACATTTTCCGTATACCCGTTTCAACAACCCAGATCACTGTAGGGAATTTCTAAAACTAGACAAAGAGATCCAGATATATCTAAGAAATCAAATTTGGAGTAAAAGCTTATGTCAGACTTCCCATTGGCACATTTTTTATTAATTTATATATATACTATACACATTAATTGGTCTAGTTTCTTTCAGACACAACGTGAAAAAGGCCCAAACGAACCTTGCAGTGTGGTGACGGAGTAAGAATACAATATGTCACCACCCCACCTTATCCCATGGGTGTCGTAAAAACCGACTAAGGGATAATCCGTGATATCTTTACAAAATAAAAATATGGAAAACAAATTAAACCCTATACCAATTCGTCTGGCCAGCGTGGTATTAGTAGGCCAAGTATCCCTCCGTCATGGGAGGAGGCCCGTCCCTGCAGTGGGACATTATTGGGCTGTTATGATGATAATGAACCTTGCAGTTGGACCTCAATAGGCGCTGTTGTGATGATATTCTATATATTTTTACGAGTATTAAAGGATATCCAGGCTCTTGACCTTGGGAAGACAATGTCCAACGGTAGACCGCTCATGATTGAGAGAGAGAAGAAAAACTCATACATTAATTACTCAAGTTATATTATATTTTCGTCAACCATAAAAGTGGTAGGGGATTCGTACGACTTAAAAATTTTCACCACTAGTTAAGTACTAACACATAAAGGAAACTCCTAACGACTTTAACAATCGATGGAACCTAACTTCAATTGGAGGCAGTCATTAACTGTGTTCACCCTTTGGTAAAAAGTCGAGGGTACTCTGCAAGGGTGCAAAAAGGGTAAAACATCTTACATGAATATTTGGTTCTTAAAGATTCAGTGTAGCGTACCATTTTTAATTGCTATGTAAAATTCGTTGACCCTAAGTATATATATAATTTTACATCGTTCTTGATGTAAGTATAGTCAAGATTTTTATTTATTTATTTTATGGGTCTCCAACAAAGGCAATACACATTAGAAATTAATATAAAAAACTACAGAAATATTGCATGTACTCCTTTAATAATATAATATATTATGCAGCCCCAATATTACTCTACTGCACATCATCTATCATATAAAATTTGTCATCGAATATTCCAACCCCTGTTATTAAGTGTAGCTTCCTACAAAAACTGATAATAGTTACATTAATATTAATAGGCATTTTGTAGATATTTATTATAATAAGAAATAATGATTTTTTACGTTTGATTTAAGGGTGTTCTATTATGCGCGGAAACGGATTTTAAAACTGACTGAATAACTAATGGTTGTTCAAAAACAAATACCTCACAAAACAGCCCTTAACAGCCTTTTTATTGTCATTTAAGAAAGAAAAAGAATTATAAAAGTAGATATTAGATTATTCTTTGGTGATGAGAGTTAACCAGACCACAAATACAATTTTCGAGAGTCCTTCGATTTTCCTTTTATTCCAATTAAAGCTGCGATTAAAGTCTACCTCTCACAAAAAAAAACAGACAATATACATAATATAACATATAAATAAATAAGAAATAAAACGTGTTTTTTACGATAAAAGCATACAAAATAATAAAAATACAAAAAAAACTCGCCAAACAAAACTAACCCCGCGGTGCATTCAAAAAGAAAGCTAGTGCATGCCACGCGAGCAATTATATCACACCCTTCGCTAGGGACCCAGTGGGGTTCCCACCCTTAACGTGATGGTGATTTGTTAATCAATAGATTGTGTTCGTACGGATTATAATATAAATGAAAAGGGTATAATTTAGGTTTGAATCAAAATTGTGAATATTTAGTCGCCGTAGGAGATTGTCATGAGTAGGATGGTGGAATCGAGACCTAAACAAGATAATTGTTTGGGCGATTTTTGTATCCGTTTAAGTTATTTTTGGCCGTGTTGTGACGGAGTAAGAATACAATATGTCATCTCATCCCATGGGTGTCGTAAAAACCGAGTGAATATTATCTTTACGAAAAAAAAAGAAGGAAAACTTGAAATTAAACCCTATACCAATCCTTCTGGCCAGCGTGGTATTAATTGTCCAAGTATCCCTCTGTCACGGGAGGAGGCCCGTCCCTGCAGTGGGACGTTAATGGGCTGTTATGATAAAGCTATTTTTGTAAGTTCGCCCGACGAAGGAGTACATGCTCTTAGAGTCACTTTAGGAATTTTAATTGACGATCTGCGAAATAATTCCAAGTAAACTAGATATTGTATACGAAAAGTGAACAACCTTATGTAGAGAATCAAGTAGGCTTCTGACAACTTACAAAATCCATAATAATTTTCTCCGAACAAACTCTCAGTTCTCTATTAAACGCCTTCTTAAAATCACCTTAACTTAGGTCAAAATTTCAGACCCCACCTTACACAACACTGTTGTAGTGACGTTATATACAGTTAAAATAATTATATTAATATTATTTACAGCTTTAAAGTCAAAATTTTTATTATATAAAATCAATTTAAATATTCAAAAAGACAAACAGATTTTTATTGTATATAGTTAAAAACTCAACCGCTTTATAACGAAAACCGAACGTCGCTTTGGTATGTTACCATAGCGACCGCAATAATAAAATATAAAAAATTTAGATTATATATTATTAGGACTGGTGTTTCTTCTATCTTGCAAACTGTTATACTTTCTTTCTGTCTGTTACTCCTTCTATTACTTCGTGTGTGTGGTGTACATAATAAACTTTATTCTACTGTGAACTTTAAACTGTTTCTTTTCTATTTCCTACTACACGCACCTACACTGTTTAAACACAATTAGTAAGAGAACTCCCGAACAGAGGTGTACAATAGCTATAAATATCAATGAACAAATAGAAATCGATATCACGTAGAGGGTGGTTCCACCCCATGGGCACTCAGTATCAGCTACGTCATAAGTGACGTCACTTGGTAATTTATTATTGCTTGTGTTATTAATGATGGAGTGAAGAACTTATTCGGTGGCAACGTTTGAAGCTACAAAACCCATATAAAAAGCAGCTGTTTTTTGTGGTCTTTTAGCTTTATTTTTGTAACTAATGAATCAATCGTAACATAATTATTATTATTATTATTGGATGCTTAACATCAGGCACCATAGTCATTCCATAGTCATTCTGGTAAGCCAATTTAAAAAATATATATATAATTCGTGATCCTTATTATCTTAAACTCCTTTCGTTCCAATGGGTTTATGGCGGTTTTGATGGTCTTGATGATTTTTTTGAAATGGTCATATCTCCTAACCGTAATACGTAATTTTCGATGTTTTTTTTTGTTACAGCGTCGTAAATTGTATAACAAGCATGCATCAATTAATAAATGCCTTAAGTAATCCTGTTTCTATTTTTACGACTTCTTTGACTAAGATATTATTTCTCGAGTCAGCTCTTATAGGGCTCACTGGCGACGCCAATATAATGTAAAATGTTGATAACAAAGTCTTGAGAAAAGGCAATGCAGTATTTGTATAACACACTCTCAACAGTTTAAATGTGTTTCAATTAAATAAATATTGCATTATCAACAAAAAGGGCTTTTTTTTCGAATTCGAAAGGCCCAGTGTTTAGTGTAGTCAGCCGAAACTATACGACTATGTTTGGGAAGTTCATTCCATACTTTGATCACTCAAATATTGATAAAATGTTTGGAAGGGTTGTTGTTAGCAACGCTTGTACACCATTTCAGGTGTTGTTATTTCGTATGAATACATTGAGTTGTAAAATCCCATGAAAGTTGTTTTGGATCTTTGGCCTCTTAGTTTAAAAAATAATGTTTTGCGCACCTTAATATTATTATATTTATGTATGACCCTGCCGAAAAGCCTTGACCGATTTTATAGTTTTAAACAGCTGCTGAAATATCTATGTAGTTATATAAAAAGCAGTGAAGTCAGCATAAATTCGATAAGGTAGTGTAATATTCTAAGATGAAAAAAATATCGATTATTTAAGTACTTCTGTCATTGCAATCGAGAGTTATTCCTCACAAATTCACAACTTTATTTAACACCAATCTTACTTAGTTTGCACCAAACGAACTTGTACTACAAACAAAAAATATCTTGAACCGTGCGTCGCGTCGTATTCAATACATATAATTCGATCGATCAACAGTATAGCCACTTAGTAACCCCTCAAACGATAAGCAATCATGCTGTGATATAGCACACTATATTAGGGTGATAACAACCTCAAGACGACAGGGGGCGCCTCCTTATATTACAATGAAAATGTCCAGGGAAATGGGCATTATAAGAATAACCCCTTATGATGTTCAACACGTTTCTTTTAATACAATCATCATAACAGCCCCTTAATGTCCCACTGCAGGGACGGGCCTCCTCGTGACGGAGGGATACTTGGCCTACTAATACCATGCTGGCCAAACGTATTGGTATAGGGTTTAATTTCAAGTTTTCCTTCTTTTTATTTCGTTAAGATAATATTCACCACCACATCTTATCCCATGGGTGTTGTAAAAACCGACTAAGGGACTACTTAGTCGGTTTTTACAACACCCATGGGATAAGATGTGGTGGTGACATATTGTATTCTTACTCCGTCACCACACGGAGATTTTAATACAATAGTTTGAATTAAATCTATCCTTGTGGTAAAAGATTTGCATTAGGTACATATAATGGTCACTACGGGGTCATCCCGTAAGTGTCGTGAAATCGGCCTATACAAAAGCAGATTGTGTTGCACTTACAAACAATATACTTACGACGACCTCTGTGGCGTAGTGGATATATAACATGACTGCTACGCAGAAGTCTCGGGTTCGATTCACGCTCAATGCAAATCATTGTGTGCATGGACATGATTGTTTGCATTGGTCTGGGTGTTTTCTATGCATAATATCTATGTATATACAAAAAAAAACTAGATGGCGTTGTGTGAAAGACTAGATGGCGTTGTGTGAATGTGTGAGGAATATTTATATTTATTCGTGAACAAAATTTGATAAGTAGGTATATTATGTCATGGATAACTTACAAGATAAAGTACGTAGTAAAATATGTTTTCTTAGTAAGAAAATATTATACGAAGTCTGAGAAATAAATACATATCAGATAAAATACCAAGAATGACTCTCAAAAATCAAATTGAAACTAATTTAGAGAATAAAATCTTTTCGTGAAACTACTCTGCTCAAAAACCCTAACAGAATTATCTCAATATCCTTTTGAACAAACTTAATAAAACTTTCCTCAGTTTAGTCAAAGAGTTTTCTGTTAAATTACTTCTAGTCAGTACGAGTAAGTAGACAAAAGATTTGGTAGATAGGTATATACAGTAGAACCTCGATAACTCAAACCTCGGTAACTCAAAAACCTCTATAACTTAAAAAATAATGTGTTCCCTTCCCTTCAGAGCCCAAAACTTCTATAACTCAAAATTCGCAACCTGGATAAGTCAAATAAGTAATCTCTGTATTGGCCCTCAGTAACTAAAATAAATGTTTCCACAACCTCTATAACATAAAATTGTTTATTAATGAGTCATTTTGAATGAGTGTGCAAAACAAAAGTTTTCGGTATTTATGGCTTTCACATGTGTTACGCACTCTGCCTACACCAAATCTGCAAATCTAGCGTGACGAAGTATTTACGTTAAATATTGCACAATTGGACGTCGCCGGACTGTCGCCGCCCCAAGCTGCTGAGTCGGCGCCTCGTGCCGTCGCCTCGTGTATCCACGATCACCTCATTTTTCCATTATGTCTTGTCATCGATTAATATTTTATTGAACATTAAATGACCTTATTTTATGTCACTTTTGTACTAGCATCGTCTTAAGTCATACTTAGTTGTAATCCTTTTATTTTTCTTATATTAAAATTAAATATTATAAAAATTAAATCGGTTTTTTTTAAGTCCTTCGACTGTGTTAATCATAATTGGCGCAGCCGGTAGGATACTCGAGACAGTGCGCGGCGCGTTTAGAGACTTCCAAAATCGTGGTCCAGCAGACTCCGCTGTCGCTGCCAGTACTCCCTAGTACTATTTCGGGTATCTCACAAGAACCTACAGTCGACGGGCGTATTCAAGCATTAATACAAAGAAAACCAGATATGAAATATATGTAAGTACTTTGAAATATTTTCATATAGTTGCTTCCTTATTCCTTCCAAAATTTTCCATCCAAGGAAAACCAGGGAGACCTCTGTCTCACATCGACAGGTACTTAGGTATAGAAATCTAGACGTCACTAGAGACCTAGATTGTAGTTATTTTAGTTTAGATAGTATATTTAGTGAACCAAATATGTCGATTCATCCTGATACTATTTACAAGACCTTACGCACAGTGCCTGAGTTCGACGGCAATCCAAACGTACTTACTAGGTTTATTCAGATATGCGATCAATTAGTTGCAACTTTTATTATTGACGATCCAAATCACCAGTTAACAAATTTATGTGTCATAAATGGCATTTTAAATAAGATTACGGGCCCCGCGGCCAGAACTATAAATTCTAACGGCATAGCCGACAACTGGAGTGGTATACGGAACGCTCTTATAAATAATTTCGCCGATCAACGGGACGAAACTGCCCTGTATAATGACATCGCTATGTCATCTCAAGGTCACAGCTCGCCTCAAGAGTTTTACGACAAATGCCAGACCCTTTTCAGTACAATTATGACCTATGTGTCGTTACACGAGTCATTGGCTACTACTATCGAGGCCAAACGGGATTTGTACAAAAACTTAACTTTAAAGTCATTTATAAGAGGACTTAGAGAACCTCTAGGGTCGCGTATCCGTTGTATGAGACCGGATACAATCGAAAAGGCTCTGGAATTTGTTCATGAAGAGCAAAATGTAATGTACCTACAAAATAGGCATGGATACTCTGCGGAGAGACGACCGCCGCATACTACGCAGCCGACTGTCCAGAAATACGCAGGTACTGTACCTAGAGATAATACCCATGCAGGTCCGAGTTGGCGTACGCATATGCAAACGCCACAACAGCATTGGCAGCCCGCGTTTAAATTCTCGCAGCCACATTCATCACCGCGACCTTCAAATAATCCTAATATAACCCGTACTCAACAAATGTTCCGTTCACCACCACCTAATTATAACCCACGTAGTAACGTCTTTAAAGCTCCTCAAACGCGTACCTTTGGACCAAAACCTATGAGTGGAGTTAGTCATTATTCACAACGACCATTGCCACCAACCATGACCGGGCATGATTGGAGAAAATCGGGAAATCCACCACCCAACAACTACTTTAAATCGCGTGAAATAAATTTTAACGAAAGTACGGACTACTACGATACATATTACTACCCAGAGTATTATGACGAGCAACCCGATACTACCTATGACGATTATAACTATAATTATTCTAACTATAATAATGACTATGAACAA
Organism: Schrankia costaestrigalis; assembly: GCA_905475405.1. Lineage (NCBI taxonomy): Eukaryota > Metazoa > Arthropoda > Insecta > Lepidoptera > Erebidae > Schrankia > Schrankia costaestrigalis. The sequence goes on from FR997850.1 coordinate 8,851,345, forward strand.
CTTTATCATTATAACGAAGTACCGACTGACTTATGTTACAGGACGTTAGATAATACCGACTCTACGGAAATTCCTAAAGATTCGGATTTTCAAGAGAGTACACTGAAAATCGAACAAAAATAGAATTAAATTTACAATCAAAGAAAGAGTTACGTTATATACAGATATCTAATCCACCATTAAAATTGTTAGTCGATACCGGTGCTAACCAGTCGTTTATTTGCCCGAACGCAGTACAAAAATTTTACTCACACTTACCGCTTAACCTTGATCCCTTCGAAGTAACTAACTCACGTCTAACTAGTATTCATAATCATTCTATTACATTACCTAATTTTCCGGAATTTTGTGATGAGAAAGAAATCAAATTATTCATATATAATTTTCATAATTATTTCGATGGGCTATTAGGGTTAGACATTTTGAACAATTGCCAGATAGATTTAAAACGTAATTTATTAATAACCGACTATACAAGCATACCTATGCTAATACTTAAGTCTAAAAATTTAAATTTTCACGAAACGATTCCTTCCAATTCTAGTAAGTTAGTAAAAATCCCAGTTTATAACTATGACAGTGACATTTACATAAACGAACAGATCGTATGTCATTGCATTGTTCATGAATGTATTTCGAGCGTCAAAGATAAGTTAGCAGTAGTTGAAATAGAAAACCCGACTAATTCTGATATAATTATTCCATTTGAACGATTAGATTGTCCCTTGCAAATAAAATCTTTTAACTTAGAGTGCACGCGTACTGAACAACAAGACTCGTTACGAACGAAAAAGGTCTTAGAGCGATTACGAACAGAACATTTAAATGAAGAAGAAAAATTTAACTTAATAACTTTATGTAGTAAATATGCCGACGTATTTTATTTAGAAGATGAACCGCTTAGTTTTACAAATCAAATTAAACACCGTATAAGAACTAAAGATGAACTCCCAATTTATTCTAGAAGTTATCGTTACCCTTATATACATAGACAGGAAGTACGTGAACAAATTTCAAAGATGTTAGCTCAAGGTATTATACGACCTTCAGAAGCCGCTTGGAGCTCTCCTATATGGGTAGTTCCCAAGAAAATGGACGCTTCTGGGAAACAAAAGTGGAGACTTGTCGTTGACTACAGAAAATTAAATGAAAAAACTGTCGACGATAAGTATCCCATTCCTAACATCTCTGACGTGTTAGATAAGCTCGGTAGATGTCAATATTTCACTACATTAGATTTATCATCCGGTTTCTTTCAAGTTCAAATGCATCCCGAAGACATTGAGAAGACAGCATTCACTGTAGATCATGGGCACTACGAATTTTTGCGTATGCCTATGGGTTTAAAGAATGCCCCATCCACTTTTCAGCGTGTGATGGACAATGTTCTTCGTGGCCTGAATGAATGCTGTATCGTTTATTTGGACGACATCTGTGTCTATGGTACGTCACTCCAAGAGATGATGATTAATCTAGAGAAAGTATTCACGAGATTACGCAATTCTAACTTTAAAGTACAGCTCGACAAATCGGAATTCCTTAAATTAGAGACACCGTTCTTAGGACATATTATTAGCAAAGATGGCGTAAAACCTAATCCCGATAAGATAGCCGCTATACAAAAATATCCCTTGCCCAAAACTACAGAAGAAATTAAACAGTTTTTAGGACTAGTAGGCTATTACCGGAAATTCATACCCGACTTTGCCCGAATTACAAAACCTATGACTAAGTGTTTAAAGAAATCTAATAAAATAAATTTTAATACAGAATATATGGAATGTTTCGAGAAATGCAAATCTTTATTAACTAATGACCCCATACTCCAATATCCGGATTTTTCCAAAGAATTTATTTTAACTACAGACGCCTCTAATGTAGCGATTGGAGCCGTTTTATCACAAGAGCCCATTGGCAATGATAGACCCGTGTGTTACGCCTCTAGAACACTTAATGAAACAGAGACAAAGTATAGTACAATCGAAAAAGAATTACTAGCGGTTGTATGGGCTACTAAGTATTTCCGTCCTTATCTTTTTGGTCGAAAATTCAAAATTATTACCGACCACAAGCCACTAGTATGGATTACTGAACTTAAAGATAACGGTAATGCCAGGTTAACTAGATGGAGATTAAAGTTAAGTGAGTATGACTACACAGTAGTACACAAAGCAGGCAAATATAATAAAAATGCCGATGCACTATCCCGTATTCAGATTAATAATGAAGAAACGAACTCTTTAGCAGTTGTTCCATCAGATAACCCTCCATCTCAACATGGTTCTACGACAGCCACTATCCACACCAGTGACGAAAACCCTATCCTTGACATACCGATTACTGATATACCCCTTAACAAATTTCACCGACAAATATGTTTTACAATAGTAGGAGACATCAAACGACGACCGACTGCTATAAAACCATTTGACACCCATACACGCACCCTTATACAAGTCTCAGAATCAAACTTAGAACACGACGTAATTAACGCAATAAAAGAATTTGTTAACCCTAAGATAAAAACCGCAATCAAAATTACGCCTCCTCTAGGCATGTATTCTATCATACCTATAATCCAAAATAATTTTAAAAGTTCTTCAATGAACTTAGTTCTCACAAAACATGAATTAGAGGACGTAAAAGAATACTTAAGACAGCAGGAAATTATAAAACATTATCATGAAGGTAAAACAAATCACAGAGGTATACAAGAGTGTTACTTATCTTTATCTAGTAGATATTTTTGGCCTAAGATGAAAGATGAAATTGCCAAATACATAAATGAATGTACTATATGTGGCCAATCTAAATATGACCGCAATCCGATTCGACCACAATTCAATATCGTTCCACCAGCCTCTAAACCATTAGAAATAGTACATTTAGACTTATTCACTGCTCAAAATGAAAAGTATATAACATTCATGGATGTATTTTCTAAATACGGTCAAGCCTACCATCTACGAGATGGAACTGCTGTCAGCATTTTGCAAGCTTTATTAACTTATTGTACTCACCACGGTTTACCTTTGACAATAGTAACCGACAACGGTACCGAATTCAGTAACCAGCTGTTCGCTGAATTTATAAGACTACACAAAATCATTCACCATAAGACATTAGCACACTCTCCTAATGACAATGGTATTATAGAACGATTCCACCTGACTTTACTTGAACATTTACGTATATTAAGATTAGAAAAACCTTCAGAACCCATAATTAACCTAATGCCCTATGCCTTGCTAGCATACAATAGCTCCATTCACAGTTTCACTAAATGTAGACCCCATGACATCATAAGAGGTCATTTTGACCCTCGAGACCCTCTTGATTTTAATTTAAATGAACACTTAATGCAACAATACATATTAAATCATCGCGAACAAATGCAACGCGTATATAATTTAATAAATGAAACTTCTTTAGAAAACCGCACTAGATTAATAGATAATCGCAATAAAAATAGAGAACCAGAGATTGAGTATCACCCTGACCAACAAGTGTTCATCTCCAACCCGTTAGCTAGTCGTCAAAAGACCGCCCCACGCTACACACAAGACACCGTCTTGGCTGACTTACCAATCCATATTTACACATCTAAAAAGAAAGGTCCCATTGCTAAAAACCGACTTAAACGAATCCCTAAAACCTCGAAATTATTACAGATTGCTACTACTGATGACCGCCCACCTGACCAAGACGCTGGAGATAAAACTTGACTACTTGGGAAACGGACCTGGACTTCTACCTTTCGACCTTGGACCAACAAAACTGGTTACTCACTATCATTCATTCCTACATTACTTAAACCTAACCGACATTGAAGACAAATGTAATGCAGTAGAATCCCAAATTAACTTATTCGAATCTAAATTAGATAATAGTACATTTCCCTTATACTCTATACAAATTAACCATATACTTTCTAAATTAACTAAAATTCGGGAACAAATAACTAGTTTAGAACCAACTCGTAGTAAGAGAAGTCTTTTTGACGGTTTAGGCTCTATTATAAAAGAAATAACTGGAAATTTGGATTATAAAGATGCGGAAAAATACAATAACGCGATAAAACATTTAGAAAATAACGAAATTAAAATCTTGTCTGATCTGAATAAACATATAAGTCTTAATAAGGACTGGATGGTTCAACATGACTTATTACTTTCAGAAATAAGTTCTAATCAGGAAAAATTTAATAGTACGTTAGAATTAGTGTTAAGACAAGGTTATAAAAGTGATTTATTAAAATTCATTAAATTAAATCAACTTTTAACTATAACCAGCGAAAATACAGATGATTTACTTTTAGCATTAAATAGGATAGAAGATAATTTAGCTTGTATACGTGCTCATGGCACTCATCATAGTATGTTAAGATTTGATGTTTTACGAAATATGAAATGAAATGAAATGAAATGAAATGAAATTTATTATTCTCTCTCACACAGAATATAAGCAATACAAGTTAAGAAAACTAAACTAGGATATATACAATTAATTTATATAAGTCTGTGTGAGAGACTGGTATCTGTACTAGGAAATCCTGTATGACAGATTACCAGCCTCTCCTCACTCTTGACAGGCAGGGCACACGGATAATGTGTAACCCGGTCAAATAATAATAATAATAAGCCCGCAGGGGCAGCTTGTGGCGAGCTGTTGGTGAGTGGCGACACCACGGACCCTGATTCCTTGATGGCCTGGCTTACCTTCATTGGTCGGCCAGGACTGGAATACGCAAGAGCGGATCCTATGCTCCAAGCTGGAAGTGTAAAATGTCATAACGCCGGGGGCCCTTGAACGGTTGACCGGAATTTGGCGCCCCGCAGACTCACCTCTCCGCAGCTTCTAGCCTCTCTACGAGATGTTGCTCCATTGTCGCACTGTACGTGCGGCCGTTTTGTGGGGCCCACTCAACGAGGTGGCAAGTCACTACCTGTCTTTTTATAATATAGAGACTGATTATCACGACAGGTATCCGGTAGTCTCCTTCCATAGCCCAATAACTTATCCACCGAACATACTCATCCATAGACTATTATTTAAATTTCCATCGCATCCTTAGAGATGCACTACAATAGTTTTTGCACTCGGCAGGGACCATCTCTGGATGTATCATATTGTGTGTTCAGAGATGGTATCTGCCCTGTGTATCCATTACCAGATTAAATATCTCTTAAAGGGCCTCTTCGTCTTGGCTTCGGCCCGATGTATGCCTTCCAAAGAACCGGGTCTCCAATAGACCCGAGTATTATGGAAAAGAGAAACATAATAATAATAATATGATCGATCGACTCAAGTCTATTTATGGCAAAGATCACATTTTGTACACAGATTTGAGAGAATATTATAAAATTATTAAACCTAGCTACTTTTATTCAGATAATAGGATAGTATTTATATTTAAATTTCCTGTCATTTCACCCACCATTTACCAATTATATAAACTTGCAATTATTCCTAATAAATCCTCTCAAAGTATCATACCCCTTTACCCTTACCTAGCAACTGATGGGAAGAGTTTCATGTACATAGAGGCTGAATGCCCGAAGTATGACCAGCTACATATCTGTGAAGAAACAATTAATAATCATCCCAGCGAGCAACTAGACTGCGTGGAACATCTCATCACGAAGCAAGCCGTTTCTGCAAACTGCCTACCTACAAACATAACTGTCACTAAGCCAGCCCTGGAACAACTAGATGACCAACACTACACAATTACTTTCCCTAAACCCACGAAGATGGAACTTAAATGTGGTCACCAAGAATATCTAACCCTCAATGGAAGCTACCTTGTGACCGTTCCTCAAACCTGCATGCTACGCACCGAAGGACTCACTATTGTCAACCTAAACGACGAAGTGAAAGGAAACCCTATTATAATATCTGAATTACCAAGTTATAACATCAATGACTCTACTATTATTCCACATATTCATCTGAGCTCAATGAATCTGAATAAACTGCACAACCTGGAAGAAAAGATATTAATGCAGCATCCTAGCAAACTGGAGCCTGTTGAAACAAACGAAGCACTATACCACACTACTATACCTTTTTATGGAATACTATTCGGCGTAGTTGTATTCATCACTGCTTACGCAATCCGCCGTTTGAATGGAAACCTGAAAAGAAAGAACGTTACCAACCCATTACCTGCAGAAGAAATATATGCTACTCCAGACCCTAAAACAAGGAACTCTGCAGCAACTTTCTCGCTCAAAGTTCTCAAATAGTTGCTGTTCTGAGGGGGGAGGTGTTACGCACTCTGCCTACACCAAATCTGCAAATCTAGCGTGACGAAGTATTTACGTTAAATATTGCACAATTGGACGTCGCCGGACTGTCGCCGCCCCAAGCTGCTGAGTCGGCGCCTCGTGCCGTCGCCTCGTGTATCCACGATCACCTCATTTTTCCATTATGTCTTGTCATCGATTAATATTTTATTGAACATTAAATGAACCTTATTTTATGTCACTTTTGTACTAGCATCGTCTTAAGTCATACTTAGTTGTAATCCTTTTATTTTTCTTATATTAAAATTAAATATTATAAAAATTAAATCGTTTTTTTTTAAGTCCTTCGACTGTGTTAATCATAATTCGTGTTCACTACATAATTAAATTGATAACGTAAACAATACATACGTCACCTATTGTTTGCTTCTTCGAAATTCTTTAAAGCTTTGCGGTGGCGGCACATAGGAACAAGGGGTCATACATACACATGTACATACCTACCTCTATACATATTAACCTAAACCCTTGGTAACTAAAAACCTCGATAACTCAAAATATTTTGTGTTTCCCTTGGACTTTTACTTATCGAGGTTCTACTGTATTTACCAAAGTTTATTGTATAGGTACCTCCTCTCAGAATATCGGAAAGAACTGCGAAACAACCTATTTTATGCTTTTCATTTTAGACTAAACCTTTATGTACGGATCGAAATAATATTTCAAAGATCAAATATAAAAATAATCTCGCAGGACTCGCAGAAATTTACTTTGGTCGATGTTAGGTAAGGGCGTCCCTCTGCTATTTGTGTTTCCCCAAATTGTATTTATTTTTCTTCTATTACTATTGTCAGGACTTGTCATCTCACTATAATGTCATTGTTTGTGGTGGCGTGGAGGCCGGGTCAATCCCTTCCCTACGATATGGCGAGGGGGTTGATGGCTGGCCTTTGCGTTATACTCTTGAACGGGTGCTACTTGGGGTGACTGGTCGACCCTGACATTAAGTATTTTTCATTTTAGGTACACCACTTATTTATCTAGGGGATAATTTAGTTGAGCGACGTTTTTATTATGTAGGTACTAGAAAACTTTGTAAATGTGATTTGGTGCTACCACTTTTGTGTACTACCTACAGGACGAATCTTCTAGTTTAAAATATTTAAAAATGTATATTGATCCTTTAGTGCAATCCTTAGTTTTTATATGGTATACAATGGTTGCAGCACTTTGTTACTGTTACAAAATTGTTGTAAAATTATAGAGACGTCTAAAAAATGCTGCTTTAGAGTTTGTTACGCCGCTTCTTCTCTACTAGCGCCTTGGAAGCGGTGGTAAAGTTTGTAAAACTTTTAATATGTAAACTTAGACTAAGTAGTTTTAAACTGACGTCAATAAGCTGTTATTTTGTAACATTATGTTGAAAAATAAAGAAACTGAACTGAACTGAATGACAATGATCGACCAACTACTTTAAAAAGGTAAACCGAATATTGCATTCATTGTCAATCTCCCAGTCGTCTTTAATATTTTAACTTTAGCATAACCTAACAACATACCCACACAAAACATTACCTAAGTAAGTCAAAACTGTTGAAAATAAATGCCTTCTGGTCTAACTAAATAGAATATTTATTTAGTCCTTACATACTAGACACAGGCTGAACAATTTCAACTAGAAGGTAGATACGTAAAGCATAAAAATATTCAAGCGCAGACCAGACGAGAAATAAATAAGTAAGCAATGGCCTGCAAGATAAATGATCTGTCTGTGACAAGAGTTTACATTTCTGAAAGTTTTATTCCAAAGTTTCCAATTTCCCCCCTAGCTTTCAAACAAGGAAATTTTATTATGATTTACTTAGCAAAGTTGCATCGGGTTATTCACATCCGTCAACGCTGTCCCGCTGTGTGCTGTTTTAAAAGGAATGGAAAAATTCCTTGGAAAATATTTTTTTATGTCTGATTAGATGTTCTTTGTGTGGGAGGCAAACGAGCCAGCAGGTCACCTCATGAATCCAACACCAGAGGAATCACAGATGCGTTGCTGACCTTTAAAATGGGATACGCTTGTTTCTTGAAGCTCCCCAAGTCATAACGGTCCAAAAATATCGCCGTAGCGAGTGTTCCACAAAACAGTTGAAATGTTGCAAATGAAATGAGGTATGGGATTTATTACGAGATTTTTTACTTTACTCTTGGCTACCAGATTGTGGTATGGTTACAAACGGCCGCCTGCCTGACGCCAACTCTCTTTGGGAATGCTGTTGTTGGTGGTTTACTCCCCACCAGGACGTTGACCCGAGGTGCTATGTGGTATGCACCGGGTCGTGGTATCTCTTAGTTGCCTTTTACGACACCCACGGGAGGATATGGGGCAGTCCTACTCTAACCGCACGGCAATCTTCACTTACTTGATCAAAATCAAAAAGGATAAGAAGTAAACTTCATAACAATCTACCCTTAAAATTGTTAACTTCAAACCACATCTACAGTAAAATCACAACGATAAAACTTGAAGAAAAAAAAGATCTGTATGTAGGTACAGTGCGCAAAACAAATGAGTCGTTATACAAACAGGAGCTTCCGTAGCGACAGCAAACAAACGCTTGACAAATGGGGTACTTGTCTATGCCCGTTGTATTGTCTACGGCAACATGGCTGCGAGTTAGGGAACGTTTTTTTATGAACGTTTTATTTTACTTTTGTTGTTGGAAAACGTTTAGTATTTCTTAATGGTGTAGTTAGTTGGAAAGATTGGTTGTAGGAACAAACTGTTTTTAATATTATTGGTGTATTTGTGGTCTAAGGAGTAAGAAGAGCTTATTTTCTTTTTGTACATTATGCAGCTGCTTATGTTCCCAGACATTTGACAACTTGGAAGAGCACTATGTAGTTTAAGTTGGTTAGGTTCGGTTTCCGTGTGGTGACGGAGTAAGAATACAATACGTCACCACCCCATCTCACCCCATGGGTGTCGTAAAAACCGACTAAGGGACTATCCGTCAATATTATCTTTACAAAATGAAAAGAAGGAAAACTTGAAGTTAAACCCTATACTAATCCGTTTGGCCAGCGTAGTATTAGTAAGCCAAGTATCCCTCCGTCACGGGTCCCTGCAGTGGGACATTAATGGGCTGTTATGATGAAGTCTGACATGCCTATGACCATGACAGATAACATACAACATTATAGGCTGCCTACAAACAGGAGCGTGAATGCAAAGAGTAAAAGCAGCGATTTTTTATTTCTTCTCTCTATCATATACAATGAAATGAAAACGGAAATTATAGCAGCATTTAATTTGTCTGTCATGCAGTAATCTAAAGTGCTGCCCTCAGTGCAGTCTGCCTTACAGAAAAATACGACAATACCACGTAAGATACGTTCCAGAAATCATTGTCTATCTGACCAAATTGGAATTTAGTGATATTCTACTCGTCCTTCGAGACTCCTCCGTGTACTGGATATTTAACAAATATTATGACATAATCATGGACAAATAAGGGGCTGTCTCCAGTTACGAGCTTTGTAGAGCTAGTTATAATTTACTAATTACTTAATAACAAACAGTACTTATATATAAATAAAAAACCTTATAACGATTACAACATTAAACCAATTTTTTTATATAATATTTAATATGAAACTAAAATCATTTAACAAAGTTTGATGAAATTTGTATGGGAAAAAGTTAAAAGTAAATCCTTTGAAGTAAAAAGTTTGTACTCAAACTAGGCAATTAATGTAATTTGTACAAAAAAAATTACTGGCTTATACAACTAAATTGAACAAATCCTCCCCATTTTAATGTCTTTGAAATGGAATAAGTTGGACGACTCTTGCTAAGTAATATAAATTTAATTCAGCTAATCACCTCCTACACAGACAAAGCTTGATGCTTTAGCTGAATTTGAAGTTATTCAAGCTCATCCTACCAGTGGGACACAAGAACGATGAAATACAACTTTAATTCAATCTAGTTTACAGTTAACTTTTAAATTCAATGATAAATAGCACAATATGCCAAAAATAATAGCTTGACACAGAACAGAAAATGTATTTTCTCTTGGCGTTTCAAATGGATTTGGCAAAAATACTTAATAAGGGTCAATCTCCAAATCGGGCGTATTCGTGTGATCGCTCTGGTGCTTTTCAGATCTTGATATTTTTTGGTAATTATGTATCTCATTGAAAATAATGATATTAAAATACTACATTTTTACTATTGGCCTTCATTTTTGACAAACAGTTATGGAAATATTTAAGTTCAAATATTTTCGCGTCCAGAGCAATCATGATAGGCGCTAGAGCGATCATAAATGGTGAAACAAAAATAATAAAATTGGTAATATATTATTTATTTAGTCATTTTTAGTCTTGCATGTTACAAGATTTTATGATTTTATGTTTAGGGGATATATCTTGAGCTTTTTGAGAGCTCATCAGTTGAAAACTTGTTCATTTTTAGGGCAGCGTACCGATTTTGAAACAACGGAACCCTTATAGGATCACTTCGTTGTCCGTCTGTCTGTCTGTCTGTCTGTCAAGACCATTTATCTCAGGAACGCGTGGAGGTATCAATTTTCAACAAATATTATAAATGATGAGACGTGACGTCATAGAATTTTTGACAGATAAGTAAGTCGTGACGTCACATAATTTTGGCAGGAAGTTTTTTTTTGACAGCTGAGTCGTGACGTTATAGAATTTTGCCGGGAAAAATAATATTTAGACAGCTGAGTCCTGACGTCATCACAATTTGGCGAGAAAGTAAATAGGTTTGTACGGAACCCTCGGTGCGCGAGTGAGACTCGCACTTGACCGGTTTTATAAGGGTTCCGTACCGATTTTGGAAAAACGGAACCCTTTGTTGTCCGTTTCTCTATCAAGACTATTTATCTCAGGAACGCGTAGAGGTATCAAGCTGAAATTTTTACCAAATACTAAGGTCTGTTGCCTTTTAGTGCTGTAAAAAAATCAAACTTCTAATCTAACGAAATCAAGACATATAGCCGTTTATGTCGCAAATTTTCGATGAGCAAAGGGCAAAAAGCTACAGGGTACTTCCAGTCTACATACAAACTTGAAATTTGGCATGAAGCAAGGTCTTATAGTGCATGTAAAGGAAAACTTCCGAAAACTTGAAATTTTGGCTTCCATCATATTATATTTTGATAATTTCGTCATAGTCATAATAATTTTGACAGCTGAGTCACGTGACTAGTGACGCCATAGAATTTTGGTCACGTGACACGTGACGTCATAGAATTTTGACAGATGAGTCGTGACGTCACAGAATTTTTGACAGCTGAGTCGTGACATTTGTCGTTGTAACAATCTGGTATTATTACTTAAAGGAGTTTTATAACGTACAATTATTGCAAAATATCATCGCTCTGGTCTTTTGGACAGAGCAATCATAGCCATAGCGATCAAAAAAAGTCATAAAAGCATTAATATAGCCCAAAATAAAAACAGTAGAAAGTTGTGTTTACGCCTCATAAAGAACATCATTACTATCACTTAATTCACTTAATAAGCACATTTACAACCTTACTATTTAATTTATAAAACATGCCATATCAATCATCAAATTCAAGAACCAAACCCAGATAAATCATAAACTTACCCTCGTAATGTTGTAGTGGGGGACCGTGGCACAAATGTATCTTCCTCGGCGGTTAGACCACTACAGCCACTACCCCGGGGTAGAAGAATAGAGTTTCTATTTCGTAAAATGAGGGATGAGCGCGATGTTTTACGCCAGCGCAGAGCGATGAGATAAAATGCCAGGTCATGACGATAAATTTAAATTGTGCCAAAAATATTGTTAATATAATTTTAAAAAAAATATTACAATGAAGATTAACTATTTGTTATGTAATATAAAATAACATCGGACATATGAACCTTCTCAATAAAAAGTTACACAATGTTTTCTCATTCAATCGGGAGTTAGGTCAACCCAGAGCAATCAGGATTTTAGGGTTTATGATTTTTTTTTAAATATTTCTAATAAACTAATTCATAATTTCAGCCCTGCACCACATAGATTAGACACCAAAGTATACATAATAAAATGTAATGAAAACGTTTATCGATTTCAAAATGGGTTTCTCCAGTCCGACACGATAAAAAATGCCTCTGGAGATCTACCCATAAACATTTGGCTGCAGAAAATGGGACAAGCTAGGGGTCAGGGCTATAAAGACACGGACACAACGATATTGGGGTACAAAGTTACCCTAAGTTTGTTAAGGGTAAGTTGGAACCGCAGTTTTAACTTCCTCACACAGTTTCACCCCTACATTTTTCTTTGTATGTTTATTCAAAGCCGATTTTCAATGGTTGTCGATATAAATTCAGTCTTTCTAAGCCACCTTGCCTATATTTTTTGTCACAGACATTTGCAACTACTGATCGATAAACGATAGGACAGGTTAAGTAATGTCGGTGAGGTCATTCTATAGAAACGTGACAAAGGACATATTGCTGATGGGGCAGAAAGGTTTCGGAATTGCGACTGCTTACTAAGCGGAGTGAGTAAACTGGACTTTAAAAACGATGAATAAGGGAGACGTACGATGAAAAGTAAGGATTAGTGAAAAGAAGGAACTCTTATGCCCAGCAATTAATATTTCAGTTTATTAATAGTAATTTGCACAGTTAAAATTACAAAGAAGATTTTTACAAAGGGTTTTGATAAGGATTGAATAAACCTTTGATTTTTGGTCTGAATAGTGATGCAACTAATTCTATAGTAAAAAGCATATATTCTAATCAAGCGCTCTAGAAAATTAAACAAAAATGTGTTTATTGACGAGTAGTAAGTATTTGACTTTGGACAGCGAGGTAACAACTTGGGCGACAAATACTCCAAAAATTGCTTATTAGAAGCAGCTTTAAAATTTGAACATTGTTTTTCGATTAATTTCGATAACCGATAGCAAATCTAAACTCAAAATTGACACGTATAAGTTCTTGTGTATGTCCACGACATCAATAAAGGTAAGCATCCATGTGAAAAGTGGAACACACGTCATAACGACCGGTTATTATCACAGCGTTTAAAATCAATAATTCTCTACTCAAATGGAAGTGGAGGTAAACTTGGCTATTAGGTATTACGACGACAAGGTGCATTAGTATAGGTTATGTGGTTATCTTTTATATCTCTTTTATTATCTCTATCTCCTTTTATGACACCCAGATCACGTAATCTATCTTAATTTCAAAGATGGGATTTCGACAAAGCGCATTTACTTTTTGTCAACCACACGAAGAACAAAACACGTAAGTAAATGAAAATAAAATTTCTATTCACCACAAAATATTTACCCCAGTTCCAACTGATTGTAATACCGATAACTTACCCCTGCTATTACTCAGATTGAATTTCTAAATTATAGTATGCACAAATAATTCTACGTAAAGGGGGGGAAAGATTTTTATTTCATGCACGACTAAGTTGCGGTTTTTTAGAAAATTATTATTAGTAAATACTTTGCGGTGTAAAGGAGGGTAGGCAGAGAAAGTTTTGTTATTACTTCGCAATAAAAAGAATTAAAGAAAGTGGTTATAGGTTTAATCATCTTAGATGTAAATACCTGCCATGAGTTTCTTTGCCAGGTTTCTTCTCATTGGCTCTATGCATTTGGAAACTGGAATTTATGGATCAACACAGACAAACAAGTAGATTTGAATACTTAGTAGATTGTTTTATTTTTCTCCTCTAATTTATATTGGACAATACAACGCGGTTTTTTTAGTGCTGTGGCGTTTGTCTGAGTCGATCTATAATTTTAACTGTAGCTTCAATTTCAAGTAAATTGTAAAAGACGATTTCAAACAATTTGTGAAAAATTTTATGAAATAAAGTATTTTGACATTTGAAATTTGAATTCGAATTTTAGGTTGAGGTTTTTGGAGCCACAAGGGAAACTCCATTTACGTCAGTGTTTTAAGTGGAATATTTTTACTATACATTAAAACCTACAATGTTAACTACCCATAAAGGGTCTACCACGGGAAGACTGGCATTACTCGGGCCATCCCGGCGGTTGCTGCGGGTTCCGAAACTATTTCATGAACCCTGTGTCAAAAAGGTTACTACGGTTGACTTATTTTGTTATTTACACCATACCGTCAAAGGGGTTAGTTTTTGATCTATAATGTTTGCCTTTTTACATAGGTTTACATTCTCTACTCAACATTTACATTTTTTTGCAAAAGTGATAAAAATAGATATTTTTTAAGATATACCTCCTCTTTGCTGATATGATGATCATGAAAACTACCTTTAATAATATAATTATTATATCTAAACGAAATAAAAAGAAGGAAAACTTGAAATTAAACCCTATACCAATCCGTCTGGCAAGCGTGGTATTAGTAGGCCAAGTATCCCTCCTTTACGGGAGAAGACCCATCCCTGCAGTGGGATATTAATGGGCTGTTATGTAAACAAGGTGGCAAGCAGACAAATAAATTCACCTAGGATCATTATCATGTTTGTCCCAACTCTCATTGGTGATCAAATATTCTATTCATAGTCGGTCACCATATACATATAAATTACTTTAAATAGTCCCCGAAGTCCTCTACACCTATTAAGTGGTTAACCCGCAAATAACCTAATTATTATCGTGTCAGGTAATCGTTTGCTCCACTGTCCTGTAACACACCTTGATGACGACATTGAGATCATTATTAAAATTAAACTCTAACTAACTAACAGCGACATCTAGGCTTAATTAATAGAATTAATTTAAATTGTTTGGTGCTAGCATTTAACCTAGATATTACATTTTTATCATATTCATCATAACAGTCTACTAATATCGCACTGCAGTGACTGGCCTCCTCCCGTGACGGAGGGATACTTGGCCTACTAATACCACGCTGGCCAGACTGATTAGTATAGGGTTTCATTTCAAGTTTTCCTTTTTCGTTATTTCGTAAAGATAACATTCACTTATAGTCCTTAGTCGGTTTTTACGATACCCATGAAATGGGGTGGTGACATTATTGTATTCTAACTCCGTCACCACACGAAGAACTCATTATATAACTAGTAAATCGGATCAGAGCTCGTCTAGCCTATCTGCTTAGGAAGCCTTACGAGGCAAAACATGGATTCTCAAGGCCATTGTTACTGGATCAGCAATATTAAACTGATTTTAAAGAGACATACAACAAAGACTGATTCAGAAGTCAATGTACAAACAACCACAGAGCGTTTGATCAACTCTCAAAAATACTGATTAAGACCTATAGGTATAAACGAGAATTTTACGGTGTCCCCTAAATTGAGATGCTCAAGAGAAATGTCTCGATGTCGCAACGGATGGCGCAACGACCCCGTTGTCATCAACCAACCACCCGTGTTTGACCCCACGCAAGACAATTGCTTGTCCAAAAATGATAGCCTTGAGCTTACTTGCTCTTTTTATCTGTTATAAAGATGTTTATAATATCCGTGAGACAGGGCATTTACCCTTCCGAAAGAGTTATCTGTTTTAAAATTAAAACAAATACAACTAAATTCTCACCTATCTGTCGAAGAAAGTCATTGAAGTAAACTAAAACAATTGAGCGTCACAAACAGGAAAATTTAATGACGGATATCGATTGTGAGATTAAATTATGTAAAGAAGGATTTGCCATTTTAGCCGACCGATCCAATTTATTATAAGCGACCAATGTCAATATTTTCCAGTGAGCTTTTCCTTTGAATATCGAAGTCTGCATCAGTCCCGGTAATTGGTTTTATCGCGAAAGGAATATTAAATAAATTCGATCAATATTGACATCTCCTTTGAAATTATTTATTTTTTCTTTTGTACACGGGCAAACGTTTGAACGACAAGGTCTGAGTAATCTTTTGAACAAAATTTGTTTCGGTACTTGACTTCTCTTTGTTAAAACTTATTACTTTTTTGTAAAAATGCCAACTTGAAATGAAGCTCTTTAATCTAATACTACAAGGACGAAAACAAAGTTTAGACAGACGGATTAGATTGGGATTTTCCACAATTTTTTTCTTTCTGAATCTTCGTATTAAAAACAATATCTTGGTGGAATAGAAAAGCATGGTGTCACATCTCATATCAAGGTTGTTATAAAAGCCGGTTAATGGAAGTGGAGGAGGCCCGACCCTGTAGCGGGACATTAATGGGCTGTTATGATGATGATAGTTGTATTAGTAAGGCAAGTTTTCCTCCGTTATTAGAGAAGCTCAACCCCCGGATAATTGTTGGCTGTTTTTAGTGTTCATTTTGGGAACTTTTCAAAGTGTTATAAAAAGTATTTGAAAAGTTTCGTACATTGCCGAGTTTTTCAAACTTGGACCAAGACTGTTTATATTACAAAACCTCACTTGTGCTAATCGAAATTCATCTACGTATGAAGAGAGACAATGGAAATTGAATCGTTTGTGGTTGCGCTTTTGGTTTACCAACAATGTGTTTGTCCCATGTCGATTGAGCCCACAACATTCGGAATTGATGCCAAATTGCTGAGCGAACTTCGATAGCGGTTTTACTTGTCATTTAGATTATTCTTTTATCTCGTCGTTCTATTTGACTATACTATACCCGACTTTTTCAGTGTGGTGACGGAGTAAGAATACAGTGTGTACATCTCATCCCATGGGTGTCGCAAAATGTGTATCCGTGAATATTATCTTTACGTAATAAAAAGAAGGAAAACTTGAAATTAAACACTATACCAATCCGTTTGGCCAGTGTGGTATTAGTAGGCCAAGTATCCCTCCATCACTGGAGGAGGCCCGTCCCAACAGTGGGACATTAATGGAATTTTATGATGATACCCGACTTTTTCAAGAAGAGCCGTATATTTTTCACCTAAGCAATGAGTCGTATGCCTATTTGAACTGAGAACATCATGCCTGATGAGTATCTCATTCCAAGGGTGCGGTTAAAGCTGTCTGAGTGTCTACTTTCACACAAAACCATCTCTCCAGTAACTAGCACGGTGTTTGCAGACTTTATTTCTGTCATTACGAGAAATCCGGTACTCTAGTATATTTGTGAGTTTGAATCGAAAAGAGGTTTAATTCTATTCTTTGCTACTGTAGTCATCGATATAATGAGAAATAATAAATTTAAAGGAGCTAATTAGTAGTTACACTTTAATAAAAGTTTAATTTCTGTAAAGTGCTGTGCTATAAATTATTGATAAAATTTTCTTGGCAGTTTGCTGCCGATAATATGTAATGCCGATTATAGAGTTTTCTAAGATCAAACTTTGTATTTAACAAAGTTTGATCTTAGAAAACTCTATACAAACATAGATTATTACGCTCTTAGGAACTGTCACAAAGATTCCCTACAAACTACAAAGCATTTCAACATTTTTTCCAACTCATTAATCCACCCCAAACGCATGGTAGACACAAAAAGACCTCTATTCTAAATGCTCTGCAATCCATCAAAGGGGATGTTCAGAAAGGGTTCCTGTCTATCTACATAGATAAAGGGATTAAGTTCAAACGCGATGAATGGAAACAAGTGACATAGGCGACTAATGTTTCTATAAATTCTTTTGAATAAAAACTGGGCTTGATAACTAGTGATGTTTGCTATATGCTGATGATATTGTACTTAGTTACGATTATGGACTTGATGAATATCAAAGGGATGCTATCAGGGCCGAGGACTATTTGCTAGATTTGTTCTTAATTTGGTGTGCTATTTTTTTCAGAGCTGGCTATCTATCATAATTTATCTGAGGAGTTTGCTGTATTTTTGAGTCTTCGTAGATTCTTTTATGTCCTTTAAGTAGAAAACTCTACATTCTCCCCTTTTGGTGGATAAGAATTGACTACTACCAGTTCCACACAGGACATGCGGTTGAATACATTAAAAGGATTTAGATATAAAAATGTTATTATTTGAACAATTGTTATTAACAGATACCTAGATGTTTATTTAATTCTACTCAAGCGATTAGCAATGATAAACTACATAATACTAATAACTATTTAGTACAAAATAATATAATTAGTCTTAAATAAAGTCAAGATTTTACTGTTAAGTTTTGTAATTAATTGCGACTAAGATAATAATTGAGGCCACCAGAACCAGAGTGGCCCAGACCCAAAATACAATTATGTGGATATCTGCCAAAAGAGTTTATGCGAAATTTTAAGTTAATGTAACTTAATAAAAATATATGGACACTACGTTTAATATTTGTAAAAATATGATGTAGTTAATAATAAAATTTAGATAAACTATTAAAACAATCGGTATTTTACTTATTTAGTATTTTATTTGGACATGGGCCACTATGGCATTTAGCATTAACAACAAATTTAAAAATAGTGTAGTGGGTTGGGCCACTAGGTATGAAACTTCTAACCTTTT
Source organism: Schrankia costaestrigalis (assembly GCA_905475405.1). Classification (NCBI taxonomy): domain Eukaryota; kingdom Metazoa; phylum Arthropoda; class Insecta; order Lepidoptera; family Erebidae; genus Schrankia; species Schrankia costaestrigalis. The sequence goes on from FR997850.1 coordinate 8,869,985, forward strand.
CTTTTGATTTAAATGCAAGTTGGCCTTTTTAAACTTAAATAGGATAAATTGAAATTAAAACTAACTTATTTACTGTGTAATTTTGATTAAATTTATGTTTTATCTTAATTTCTTTTTCTTAGTTTAATTTTGACTTTAGACTATATTAATTTTAGCTTATTTATAAACACTTAGCGCGTCTTAGGACAATCTGGTATTTTTATTTATTTAATAAATAGGTTTAGTTTAGCCTTTTAAAATAAAAAATAACATTTCATTTACGTGGGCAAAACCATAAACCATAATCGAAATAGACAAAAGCCTAAATTGGAAAACACATATTAATACTCTTTGTAAAAAAATTAATAAATCTGCATATGCATTATATAAATTGTCAGCAAAAGTAGATATAGAGGCGCTCCTTACTGCTTACTACGGTATAGCAGAAACCCACCTCTGGTATGGAATTATTTTCTGGGGAAATTCTACTGAAAGAGAAACAGCTTTTAAAGCGCAAAAAAGCTGTATAAGGGCTATGTTCAAACTCGAACCGATTGATAGTTGCCTGCCATATTTTAAAAAACATAGAATTTTAACACTACCTTGTTTATACATATTAGAAGTTGCTTTATTTGTAAAATTAAATCCTAATCGATTTACACGTTTGGACGAAGTTATGCAACGCCAAAGACGAGACAACATGCGTCTTTGTTTGAAGGCTGCTAAAACTGCCCTACTCCGTAAAAGTATATACTGCATGGCCCCAATTATGTATAATAATTTACCAAAGAGTGTAAGGGAATTACCAATGCCATCTTTTAAAAAGGTAATAAAGAATGAATTAATAAGTAAGGCATATTATAATGTCACCGAATTCCTTACTGACAAAAAGTTTTTACAATAAAGAATGTATTAGTTTAGTAAACCTATTAGTATTAGTTTCCATTATTTGATTTTATTTTATTTATTAATTTATTTTACTTCTTAATTGACTTTGGTTCTGTACATTTTAAAAAAACTTTTGCAAAGTAACTTTTTAATTTATTTACCTAACTATAATATGTTAAATTTTGCATGCCTACAAAAGGTAAAATATAGCTGAACTATATGTTTATTTTTAATATCTTTAAATGTATTTTATACCTACCTATATTTGCAAAATAAATAAATATTCTATTCTATTCTATTCTATTCTATTCATACATTGAAGAGCATGTAAACACTGCACTTAGATAACTAGTTTCGAATCGTTTCCGATCCTATTAATAAATATACTAGACTATTTTTGAATGTCAGAACATTGTAATAAACTAAATAAATAAGGCTTCTAATGATAACATCGCATTTTTGGTGATTTTTAAGGCTTACATACAAAATAATGGATAAAAAGTGCCAATAATCGAATGCAAATATTAAAGATTTCATTAGCCAAACTATTGGAGTAAGTTATATCTGTTTTTCTTTTCTATGACTTAAACGCTTGATTTTTTTTTTTAAATTGGCTCAATATCGAATAATTAGACTGACGTAGTTAATGTTCCGAAGGATACCTAACATAATATAAGACTAGCGTGTCAAGATCTTATACCAACACAGATTAAAAGATAAATAAACGATTTCTGTGACGAGGTATAGTTCATGGCTGCTAAGCAGACGTCTCAACTTTATTCATTTCATTAACTTATTGATTTAAATTTTATTCTACATAGTCTAAGTTTACACAGTTAAATTTTACTAAACTTTGCCAACGCTGTCTAGGTAGTAAAGAAGAAGGGATACTTACTACAAACTCTATTACTGCATTTTCAGACGTCAGTTTCCATTTTACATTTCAATTTACAAATGTTTACATTTGTCTCGTATTAAATAAAGCAATTGTGAATAATAACAAAACATTTCAAACTCTGGTTTGATTCCCTCTTAAACTAAGTTTGCAAGCTGCTGGCGCTGGCCAGACGGATTGGTATAGGGTTTAATTTCCAGTTTTCATTTTTTTTATTTCGTAAAGACAATATTCACGGAAAGTCTCTTATTAGTCGCTTTTTACGACACCCATGGGATGAGATGGGGTGGTAATATATTGTATTCTTAATCTGTCACCAGTCGATTTTTTTTTATTAAGTATAAATTTTCAATTAAAAAAACTTACTTAAGCTAGAGACTAATTATATGACTAATGGTATGGTGTTCTTGGTATAAATTACTAAACCTAATCTGATAAAATTTCCATGAGACTATTCTGAATGAAAACTCTTTCTCTTTCTTTCTCTCTTATCGGTTTATAATTGACTGAGTTATGAAGTTCCAAACATGAAAAAAATATTTGGAGTCGGATAAAAAGAAAAGCTTAGTTACAGGAATTTGATGAGGGAAAACTACAAAGTAATTATTACAAGTATGTAATAATTACTTTTTAGTGATAAGTAGGTATATCATATCTTTGTAGTCTGTGATGGCCTAATATATAATTTATAATCATAAGATCATATATTATAGTTAGCTTCTTACCCGTCTGTAACGCCCCTACATTTAAAAACGATTTTTCAAATTAACTATCCAAGACCCGCGAAAAACTTCATACTTACATTGTTTTACTACGGAACTCTAGAAAGATAAACTTGCCATTTAAGTCAACTTCAATGTAGTCAGTGGATTCATTCTTTATTACACTCATTGTAACTCCAGCTAGATCTATCCTAAACAAAAATACTTTAAATTATGGTAATTTATAAGTTTGAATTAGTTGCCGCCAAAAACAAAAAAATATTGAATAATAAATTGATATTCTTCCCTTTAAACTTATTGCAGTACTGCAAACTTCTTGCACGCTTACGTAAAATAATAAAAAAATTATACACACTTATTTCTAAAAAACACTATTCAGTTAATAAAAAGTACAAAAATAATAATCTCTACTCGTAAAAACGTAAGTTTCAAAACCAGAGTAACTCATGTCACATGAGCCAAAATGGCGCCGAAAACCATAGTGACCCAAGTGATCTGGGTCACTGTGCTCTATCACTATTACTTTAAAATTCGAAATGGCAAAACTCTTTTTTATAACGCCATCTATGATTTTATTTTAAAATTAACTTAAAATCATTTTGATTATAAACTAAGGGGTTTTAAGGAGGCATTGCCGTGCCTAACTAAAAAAATCACAAATCGTGGTCTGGGCCGCTCTGGTTCTGGTGGCCTGATATAATGTCGCTAACCAGAATATAAAAAGAAAAGTAAGGAAGAGAAATATTTTTTACAAATTAAACTTGTGCAAATTTAGTGTGAGGTTCAGGTTTTAATATAAATAACAAGGGGACGAGACAAATAAGACGCTTGTCTGGTGAGAAGCTCAATATTTGTCCAAACCAGGCGCATAAGAACAGTGACTTAGACACAAGCTACTTCAAACTTCAAAATGCTTTATTTCATAAAATTTAAAGAAAGTTGAGGTTGTGAGGATGAATGGATGGATGTTTGTTACTCTTTCAAGCAAAAACTACTCAATGGATTCTGATGAAATTTGGAACATAGGTAGATTAGGGTGTAGAATAACATTTAGGCTAAATTTACCACGCGGGGGAAACCGCGGGCATCAGCTATTTAGTCATATACAGTTGAGGTATCAACCTAAACGATCACTTCTTGAAGAGACCTTTCAGCTGTTAAGATATACGTTTGCTAGTAAGTGGTAACCGCCGTTCATAAGACGTTGGTAATGCCAGAACACTGCCAAGTCGCTGTTAGTTAATATTAAAAACATAAATATTAAAATATTCCTCACACTTCCACACAACGCCATCTAATCCCAAACTAAGCAGAGCTTGTACTATGGGTACTAGACAACGGATAAACATACTTAAATACTGTTTTCTTTTTGTAAACCAGAGCAAACAATCATGTTCATGCACACAAAGACTTGAGCGGGAATCGAACCCAAGACCTCTACGTAGCAGTCATGTTAAATAACCACTACGCCACAGAGGTCCTCAAAAGCCCTGAAATTTTACAAGCTACTGTAACCTTCCATTTCAACATAGTTACATTTACACATTGGTAGTGTTTAGGTAGCTTGGAAGTTGTTTATGCTGCCTCAGCGGCAGTACCGACTTAAAAGGGTTATCTACTGTTTGCCCGAAAATTATATGCCATAATATTCTTATGCTTATGCCGTTATGTCTAATAAAATTTTGGCTAAAGAAATTCGGGCAAATGAAATTCTGGCAAGTGGAGGTATACGACCTGAAAGCCCTATTGTTGAAAAGAACTACTACCTGAGTAGTAGGTAGTTTATAGGCATTGTGATAAATAATTTACTGATTTCCGAAGAAGTTTCATAACTATTTATATTTATGTAAGAATTATTTGCAAACAGGAAACAATAATAAATTTATTTAGATGACAATTAATGTTTTGTCTTCAACGCTATTGTTTGTTATTTGTTTTATTTTTATTAATTGTGAATTCATAAGGTATAGACAGCAACCATAATATTGAGCTTTAAGGCACTAGAAGGTGATGGAAAAACAATATCAACTTTATCACCATCTTATCTTCATAACAGCTTATTAATGTCCCACTGCAGAGACGGGACTCCTCCCGTGACGGAGGGATACTTGGCCTTCTAATACCAAGCTGGTCAGACAGTTTTCCTTCTTTTTCTTTCGTAAAGATAGTACTCACGCATAATCCCTTAGTAGGTTTGTACGACACCCATGGAATGAGATGGGGTGGTGACATATTGTATTCTTACTCCGTCACCACACGGAGTATCCATCTTATCTTACCGAAGGTGATATAGAAAACTCCGTAACAGGCAGTATTTCTTAGAAGACAAACTTAAACCCAAATCTAATACCAACTTGCCTCGTCAATGTGGTATATGCAGACGAAGTTTCTCTGATGATATCTATCTACATGTTCATGCAGTGGGATGTTGAGCTATTATAGCATAAGTATATTAGAGCAAGTACAACCATTCAGCAATGTCTCTGGGTTGCGTGTTCTTAAAAGACAAAGTAACCTCCCGTCACTGGTAGAGACCCGTCACTGCAGTGGGACCCTAATGGATTTTGACATAGATATTTTATATTTATTACTAATGTTTAAGTTAGCAAATCAATTCGATGAAGAATGAATAAATAAACTACAAATGAAGTATATTATTGATCCATATAGGGACGTTCTTAATACCTATTGTAAATCAAAAACTATTTTGAACAACTCATAGTTAATTAATTTACTTAAACACAAACTAAAAAACAATTCAAAAACATAAATCACAAAGAAAATTGAACCAAAAACAGTTATATAACACCAAGGTGTCTAATTCTAGAGGCCAATGTCCTTGACACAAGGTACTACAGGCAGCGCCTATCGCCACATTGCGGCAAATTCACACCAACTTACCTGGTTAGGCGTTGCAGTTTCCGTCGTCATATCGACTTCCACCGACGCTAGTCTACTCCTCTTCTTTCTTTTCTGACATGAACAACAGTCTACAAACGAGTTCAGTGTAAAAACACTAACAACTTAAATCGACATTACCGATATATCGATTTTTTATGTCCCAACACTCGCGTTAAAAGTCAATCCAAAGTCCTCACTAGCATTCTCGATTAAAAAACAACATTAAAAAAAAGAATTTAATCTAATATCGATTGAGTTCTATATTCGAATTGAAACGTGCGACTCGCGCTCCGCCATTTTCCTTCCTTATTCAAATAACGCGATTGTTACCTTACTATTTTTTTCTTTTTTGCTTATAATATCACCTAAATAGAACACTAATGAAGCCACGATAAAAGCTAAAACAATACACTGCTATTTAATTAATAAATACGTTTAAAACGGTTAAAATTGTTTTTCGTACAAGTTGTTGCGTTTGGTAGTTCACCACGGGGGTGTAGAAGAATTTTGCCGGCTTTGGACGACAAGTGAGTTGGGTGGGGTGGAGAGTTCGCAACGCGCCTGCGCGGGGGAGTATGGTTGTGTGTGTGATTTGCTTTTATCATAACCAAGTTTGGTAGATCCATTCATCCCCCTCTGTATTTGTATGAGTTAGTGTGATACGGGGGTTGGTTTCTCAGTAGCGGAGGTCAATGTTGTGCGGTTACGTTGTATGTATTAAACAATCGATAATGTAGACTCAGATGTTAGGATATATCAGACAGAGAGGGGCCTATAATGAGCTACAGAATCGCATAGGCAGATATGTATTATAATAGAGCTCAAGTTCTGGATGTACAATCGAAATGAACACATCAAGTTAATTCCGTTTTCAAACAGTAGCGTTCTATTGTTTCGTTATTTATAGACGCCATTGTTTGGTTGATAGATCTGTGGCGTTTGGACTTTCCGACCGCGACAGATCTACTAATCAAACAATGGCGTTTTCAAAACCGCACAATCCAAAATATAGTTTTTGGGATTGTAAATTAAATTACCAATATAACTAGAGAGCCACAAAGACCACCAGAGAGATGACTAAAATTACAAAATTGAATTACCACTTCTCGTCCCTTAAAAGGCTAGTAGGTACTGGATAATCGAAAAACATTAGAGATGGATAACTCGATGCAAGCCCCATATCAATACGTTCACCTAGTATGCCAGCATGCTAGGCGTATAAGAATAACAAATTTCTGAAAATTACTCAAAGGATGCAATTTTGGGCATTGTTCAACCAGACATTGTTTGCTCTATTTGGACATGATATGAATATTTCAAAAGTTGCTTGCTTACCAGCCCTTTGATGTCGCCCTTGCAGGGACAGGGCTTTTCGTGACGTTGATGAACCGGTACATGGTTTGTATCGTAGCTTCTCTATTTGGCAATGAACAGCTAATTAATGTCTGCAGGAAATATAGTTATATTTATATTATATATTATAGTTATAGTATAGTTTTTTTTAAACTGTTTAATAAATGACCTAGTTTGAAAACATATCCAATTCTTAATTAACTTCACTTCTATTTAGATTTGATTAAAAAAAAAGTATAGTGGAAAATATATTTTGATATTTTTTAAAGCACCCTGATCGTGTTCTTAATTGCACATAAGCATTTTTTTACTATATCGACTATACCTTCACCCTTGACCTTCGGAGAAGTAGATTAAGATCGTACGTAGCCACGCTTAATATTTACTTATGTTGAATAGCCACTTAATATTTTTAGAGTTCCGTATCAAAAAGAACTTAGTATTTTTTGAGTTAGTTGTAAAACCCAGAGATAATACGATTAAAAGTCAGTTTAAGTACAAAGTTCTAAGGTACACGATTTCTCGGACTAGTTGAGAACAATACGAGCGCAAGATATTTGTTGCCATTGTTGACCTTCTTCAGAAAAATTGAGATCTTCCTTTTCTTTCGGGACGATGGCTACACAGTACAATCCAGGAAATCAGCGATTCACCCAGCTCATTTAACTAAGTAAAAGTTTTTTTTTTTTTTTTTTTTATAGTAAACACGGCAATATGACTATACTATACTTATATGACTATTATGTATTTGTAAATATATTTATGTATGCCTGTTTGCCTGTTACCCATAGTACGAGCTCTGTAGTTTGGGACCAGTCAACATTGATAAATTATATTATAAGTACCAATTATGTAATATTTTATATGTATAAATAAATTTGATGTTAATTTGAAGTTACTGCTACCGTAAGGGTTACACTATGCTCCGAAGATTTATTTGATATTGTTTCCCTCCCCTCTTCACAACAGGACCAATCGTGCCGATCTTCGATATCAGGCTTAGACAGTCTACTTAAACAAGCAAACCTAACCCTCCTGAGTCTAATAAAATTTAATGCCCTGATTACCTCAAACTACAATACGGTAAAGCCATGTAGTCATCTCATCCCATGTGTGACGTAAAAACCGACTTTCGTGGGAGGGACTATTCGTTCTTTACGAAATAAAAAGAAGGAAAACTTGAAATTAAACCCCATACCAATCCGTCTGGCAAGCGTGGTATTAGTAGGCCAAGTATCCCTCCATCACGGGAGGAGGCTCGTCCCTGCAGTGGGACATTAATGGGCTGTTATGATGATGATGATGATGTAAACTAAATCATCTCTAGCTATTCATCTTAACACAAAAAACTTTTTTTATTGTTATGTTAAATTGAATTATTGTTAGAACGACAACTATGTTAACTATGTATTACATTCTGTGACCTCCTGTAATTAAAGAAGCACGCTAAAGATCAAACTAAACTAAGTATATCAAGATCTAAACTAACTAACTAGTCTGTTAGTTTTGTTAAAAATATATAAAAAGTAAAGATAGACGGAACCCTCAGTAAACAATACTGAATCACACTTCACACAATTTATTTTCACCTGTATTATATTAATTAGGAGCGGGCGCTAACGTTTTTATGTAACAGCTTTATTTTCACGGACCCTTTTACCTAATTGACATTTAAAACGTTTTGTTTGGTGACATATCGTTTGTTAGCGTGATTTTTGTTACAAATTAATATATAAACTGCCTACGTGGTATTGTCATAACAGCCCATTAATGTCCCACTGCAGGGACGGGCCTCCTCCCAAGATAGAGGGATACAACTAATACCACGCTGGCCAGACGGGTTGGTATAGGGTTTAATTTCAAGTTTTCCTTCTTTTTGTTTCGTAAAGATATTATTCTCGGACAGTCCCTTTGTCGGTTTTTACGACACCTATGGGATGCGATGGGGTGGTGACATATTGTATTCTTACTCCGTCACCATGTTACGTAATGACTACGTGGTATTGCCCGGTATACTTATGACTCTAGTTTCTATTCAAAATTGATTGTTGTGAAACTTAGATGTTCTTCATATATCTGTTAAATTGACGTTTTAAATAAAAAAAAACTACAGAGAGAGAGAGCAGGAGTAGTCTTTTTAAGAAAAAATACTCTTCCTCTAACTCGGCTCTTACTTTTTCAGTGTTTAAAACCCGATACCAGCTTTGATCTAGCCAGAAATGGACACTGCAAGCCGTTTCTGCTGTTAGATATTCATTTAAGATGTTACATCTTGTAGGCACTTTTGTAGTGACGGATAACACATTACTTACTAATTTAACGGTATTTTTCTACGACCTCTGTAGCATAGTGGTTATAAATATAACATGACTGCTACGCAGAGGTCTCGGGCTTGATTCCCGCTCAATGCAAATCTTTGTGTGAATAAACATGATTGTTTGCATTGGTCTGGGTGTTTTCTATGTATAATAATGTATGTATTTACAAAAAAGAAAAGTATTTAAGTCCATTGTCTAGTACCCATTGTACAAGCTTTGCTTAGTTTGGGATTAGACGGCGTTGTGTGAATGTGTGAGGATTATTATATTATATAACAAGTTGTCTTATTTGTTTTCGTTGAGTTAAAACTGCAAAATTTCTTTACATCGCGTGCTTATTGACACTCATGTGACGAGATAGTATCCTATCTCGTATCGCGCTATAATTGGTTCTTACTCCATCACCATATTAAGCTATTTTAGCTATTACGATAGTAAAGCTAAACAGCCATACAAAATACCCTCTAGTAAAGATAACAAGTAAATAATCATAATTTACGTTCAAATTACGACTCAATATGAATCATTGTAGATAAATAATCGTATATTCATTCATCATTCGTCATATTAAGCGATGCAATCGGAATCAAATCGATACTCGTACATGTTTACTTTCGTTCTTCAGAGTTCCGCATTCCAAAATGAAAACGTTAGACTATTTCGAAATTTAAAAATAGATTTCTTTGTTTATGTGTTTGAAAACAATAAATATATTATAATGGCAACACTCGCACTAGGGTCATGACTTGGTGTCACGGAAATAAACACCAATTTAAGAAACACATCCAGACTCGGGCAATCTTTTATGGATCACACGACAAGCTATTTTTATTTGTGAGGTTCGAACCTGTGACTTTGTACATGGCAGCTGTCATCGGGATCCCCGCGACATTTATGTTCATGTTATGTTTATTCGAATAGGCTCCTTACGCAATAACCTACTTTTAAAACCCTAATGCATTTAACCCATGTTATATTTATGAAATACCATTTGTTAACCTAATGGAAAGACGGTTAACGTAAACCATCAAAACATCATAACCAAACTAAACAATAACTAAAACTTATACGGAACTGTAAAAAAACATCTGTACAATATCGTAAGTTCGATCCATTGATCGATCGCTTGCGCATGGCTTCGATACCAAACTACCGAACGATGCACCAAACGATGTTAAAATTAGCCAGTCTTACGCGCGATGTCAAACATATAGTACGATGAATGCGTTCACAAAAATACTGTCTTGGCTGAATAGGAAAAAGCGAGCCGAAAACAAAAAAAAAGTGATGACTGACAGTTATTTTGGCGGGAATTTGTAAATTTTATTTGTTGTAAAATCGCGGTAATTTTAACTCTACATTCGATAAATTTTGTTTAACTATTATATTTATTTCTGTTACAATGTGATTTTATTAAATAAAATTGTCTAAATGATAAAATATTATGATTGATGAAAAATGTAATAAGAGTGTTTAACAAATTGCTACTGTCATGCTGATTAGGATTCCGCGGAAAGCGTACTTTTTCATAAACGTTTAGGTACTCCGAGTTATTTTTATGAGTGAAAATCAGACGTGGTCTGTTTCTGCACGTTGCTAGTTCGTTCAGTAACAGTGCGGTCGCGGTTTCGAAAGTCTATCGTTTAACTATAGGATGTTAAAAGCAATGTCCCCGAAGTTCCTACCATATAGTTTTATTTCAACAGCTGTTTAGTGTGTCTGTGGTGTATTTTATTATTGTTTTAAAAGTGTTTTATTTGTTTGACTCTTTGGATTTTCTTCGGCTGTACATTCCAGCCTACGTTGTTACAATTCAGGTATGTTTATTTTTATCTTTTTTATTACTTTTAAATAAGAAATTAATTTAGATTTTAATAGAAAATAAGCGGCTTGGTATGTTTTCTTATTTATCATTATTTATTTTTTTAATTATTTGCAAAGCAGAGCATAACTACTTTTTTGAAAGCATATTAATGTATTTCGGGCTTGTACCTTTAAGTACCTAAATCTTTTATTTTTTATTACACCTGACCTACATTTCCCTAACAGGGGCCGGAGTAAGAAATATGGTGTCTCCACCATAACTCATTCCGTATTTGTCGTTAAATATAGCAGATATTAGGTATCTATAGGAAAACAGAAGAAGTATTATTTGCAGACTCTAAATCTATTCGTCGATCCAGGTTGCCTACTATAAGTAGAAAGTTTTTGTCTGTCAGCGGAAAAGACCTGCCCCTGGATTGGGATATTAATGGACTAGGACTAGGTAAACCTACAAATTATGTCTACAACTAGAGTTTATAACAATGAAATTATAGCAAAAATGATACCGATAAAAATAATATGAACTTGATAATCATAACAGCCCTTTAACGGTCTACTCTATGGAGAGAACATTTCCAGTAATAGAAGGAATCAAAGACTACCACCCTGGTCAAACAGATTGATATAGGTTTTATGTCAAGCTGTCCTTATTTTCTTCTCGCAGAGAAAATACGTTCCTTGATCGGTGTCTACGATATCCACAGAATAATAAAGGCATGGTAATACCAATTATTATTACGCCTATAACCACTCTAAAATTAAGACTTAATAATGAAGCCAAAGTGTTTAGTTATTTTACCACTAATGAAAACATCACACCGGTCTAGAAATAGAACTTCCTGTAGATATCGATCAACGATCAAATATAGGTTAGAATTCTATCTTAAGAGACTTAAGGTACCTACAATACGATACTGAATATTACATAAAGCCCGATCTACGTTGTCTTTGTGGTGACGGAATAAATAAATAATCCTCACACATTCACACAACGCCATCTAATCCCAAACTAAACAGAGCTTGTACTGTAGGTACTAGACAACGGATAAACAGACTTAAATACTTTTTTTTTGTAAATACATACATATTATACATAGAAACACTCAGACCAATGCAAACAATCATGCACACAAAGATTTGCATCGAGCGAGAATCGAACCCGAAACCTCTGCGTAGCAGTCATACGACCACTACGCCACAGAGGTCGTCTGTAATACAGTGTAGTACTTACTGTATGTCAAAATCATGGCTCCAGCTGAAAATCATCGCCCGGCTTTATGCTGAACTGGTTGCCTGTTTGTCGCAGGGTACTAACACTATGGACTTTGTTCCGAAATAAATGAATTGAATTGAAAATTGAATAAGACACATTTGTCGTTTTCTTTTGTTACTGATATATTTTTGTATAAATATTAAACAACTTAATATTAAGATATTATGTTAATTCATGTAATTAGGAAAGGGTTAAATTCTATTTGTATACAGTGTATACTGTGTCAAATACAGGTTAATTACTTACTTTCTTTCTAGTTGTAGAGCACGAGGATTGAACGAGACAAATGTTTAAGCGATCTAAATATTATTCCTGAATCCGGATGTACTCTGTGTACGTTAAGTACATCCGATTTGGTAACCTCCACTTTTTAAAATCATGTCAGAATCATGATAATGCTCAAAACATAATATTTATTTAAAGGGCAGTTGCTTAGTGCTCCAAACCGACAGCGATGTGGACGATAAATAAAAATCGTAGTCAACAGTGTTTCGTATTCTTTACCTAACTCCATAGGAAAATCATCATAACATCATCAAAAATTTTTGCACGATATATTTTGTGTTTGTATTTGTATTGTTTTTTTCCTCTCCTTTTCATTCTTTGATGTGAACTTTTAAATGTTGATGTATTAATCGTTTATCCTATCAAACTATATGCGGAAACTTGTAATTGGCCTTATTTACACTACTTTTTTGTTTAATGAACCACTCTAGCTGTAAGTTTTCCTAAAAATAATAAAATAAAATAAACATCATAACAGCCTCCTCCTCCCGTGGCGGAGGGATATTTGGCCTACTAATACCACGCTGGCCAGAGGGTACAGGGTTTGATTTTCAAGTTTTCCTTCTTTTTATTTCGTTAAGATGATAGTCCCTTAGTAGGTTTTACGACACCCAAGGGATGAGATGGGTTGGTAACATATTGTATTCTTACTCCGTCACCACACAAATGACTCTGAGTATTTATTTGTCTAAATACCTTTACAAAATCTATTACAAAGAGGCCAAAACAATAGAAATTACAAGCAAGATACAATCCAGAGCTACATAGTTGACGAGTTAGAATTAGCTTTATGTAAACAAAGAGTTATGTTACAACGCACCGGTCAGACACTTGCGTCAATCAAATTATACTATCATTTGTTCTCTCATTTCACATTTGTTTTCAATTCTGTTACATGTTTGTATTTTGTGTGATGGATTACTAGTTTATGGCAACACTGATCATAATCTTAGCCAAAAAACGTCAGCTGCTTGACATAGGCCTCTTTCGAACGCCTACTTGCACCTTTTTCTGTTCCTTTCTGTTCCTTTATCAGATTTGATGTCGTCACTATGGCGGCTTAAGAAGATGCTTTTTCACGGCTCGCTTGAAAGAAACAGGATCGTAGTATGAAAAAAACACGAGGGCTGGCAAAGAGTTCCATTGTTTGATGGTTTTGCATGTATGACGTGCTGAACCGCTTTGTTCGGACTTCTTTGGTCTCTACAGTGTAGCTGTGGCACTTAAGTCACGTAAAGAACGTCACGTAAGTCAAGTAAGTCACGTAAGGCACGTATTGTTCTGGATAAGAAAGGAGAGGGTGGGAGTGGGATCAGTTGGAAAAGTTCATCAGTTTACTCGCCGTGGTACAGGCGATAGAAGGTACAATAAATTCTAATTATCTGGTGAAGAAATAAATTTGTTGCCTCAAAGACCTCTTTTTTTCTTTGCCTCAACGTCAAACTTTGCCAATGTAGCTAAAGCTGTTTATATAACTTATCAAGACATCAGCTCTGTCTATCTTTTAGGCTCATAGACATTCCATTTTTAATTTCAAGTTGCATATTGTTTTGTATATGGCCAGTACTATGACAGGTCTATTAATTGCCGTGCCATAAACAGCAACCAATTAAGACAGGCCATATACATATCACGAAGGAGTCCATATAGGTTTAAGGTCCTATTGTGTTTTCGTTTGTATAAGTTTTATTGCGTCATAAAAGAGTTTACTTAACCTCACGCCTCGATAGATAAATTTAATATCATATTTTCTTCCTCTCGGTACAATGCTATTGCAGGGGGCCGTTATTAGAGCGAAACGTAGGATTGCTAATAAATAAAGAAAATAAATAATAATAATAATCCTCACAAATTCACACATCGCCACCTAGTCCCAAACTAAGCAAAGCTTGTACTATGGGTACTAGACAACGGATAAAAATACTTAAATATATTTTTTTTGTAAGTACATACATATTATACATAGAAACACTCAGACCAATGGAAACTTGGAAAACACACAAAGATTTGCATTGAGCGGGAATCGAACCCGAGACCTCTGCGTAGCAGCAATAACGCAGTCGGTAATGTGACGCAGTCGATAATATACCGACTGCGTCACAGAGGTCGTTAAACAAATGATATTTTATAATATGAGGGACACACATAGATGATAGCCACGCTTCAACATAGACCAAGCATTCAACATGGCGAGATCTTGTACGTCCCTCATTTATCGAGTGGCTGCTACCCTTAATGTATTAAGGGTAGCAGCGACTCCATAAATTAGTATTCATAATAATGTATTATGTTTGTTTAATATTTTTATTTCATATGGTTTTCAGAAAATTTTCGACTTCCATTAGACGAGAAAGAGTGACTTTTTCTTAGCCCGTTGCAACACAGGCGTCATTGTTTAAATACTTTTTCATAAAGGTAACAAGAGCATTACGTGTTTCTATTGAATGACTTGTAGGGCTTATCTTCACAGAACAAATAACTAATCCCTACTCTTCTATTTGGAGTGTTAGACGTGTAGCGTCATCTAGCGACTAACTCAAGCGAACGCCTACACTACGTCCTGAATCGCGATATCAACATTCGCACAGCGATTCCGCATATATACAACGTCCAACGAACAACCGTTGGGCAGTTGGCCCGCCAGGCACGATCACTCTTGCCTGGATGGAGGATCCTCCCTTTTCGTTGGAGGCGTGGTGCTGTTACGTCACCGCGACCTCCACACTGGTGACCCCAACGTGATGAAACCAACCTTCTCGGAGCGCACCAGCACCTTCGGTCTAAACAGCACTACTTTATATGCTCGCCGTCATGACAAGCCTGGAGAAGCCTGCGACCTCATCACCCATCATCCGACTCACTGGACACGTCCCGACTCACTGGGGAAAATGGGGAAGGTGGACACCGCAGTCCAATTCACTGGACATTCGCGATATCAACATTCGCACAGCGATTCCGCATTTATACGACGTCCAACGAACAACCGTTGGGCAATTGGCCCGCCAGGCACGATCACCCTTGCCTGGATGGAGGATCCTCCCTTTTCGTTAGAGGCGTGGTGCTGTTACGTCACCGCGACCTCCACAGGCGCAATTTTACTCCGAACACTACCTGTTATTTTAACATATTTATGAACAGTACAGCTGTTTACAGGTAGGTGCATAGGCCTAATTAAAATTAGAGTAATGTTTACGTCCACACAAGAAAAGACGTAAGACTGCGAATGAGACTGAAAGAAGTTATAGTATAGCGAGTGTGTGTGATTGTGTATTCTTGAAGGTTCTAATACAAGCTCAGGACAACAATCTGAGAATCACAAAAATTATAAAGTTGCGTGGGATTCAAACCCATGACAAACTTGCACGTTAGCCGCCTAGCCACCTAGGCAGTTAGGTGGTTAATCATTTACTTGTTTTATTTTCTATCATTAAATTGATTTTTGACATGAATATGTTTAGTAAAAAATCTATAATTTAAACAAAAATAACGACGATAACTAACACATAATACAATTTCATTTAAATGTTATACATATAGCTCATAAAAGCTCGATTTCCATAAGCAAGCAACAGCCGTATAAAGACTTCATGCAAAATGCACTATGATTACGTACAATGACTCATACCAGTAGGCATATGTTGGGAAATACGTTTCAATTAAATACTATATTATACGATGTTCTTTATATTATGCCATTTATGGAACTATGGCATGATAGGGGTCCACTTCAGGTACTTACTTACTTAAGTCTCAATTGCTATATGATATCAGCCAATTGACACCCACTGCTCTTTCATCTCCATGTGGTGACGGAGTAAGAATACAATATGTCACCACCCCATCTCCACCACCGACTATCCGTGAATATTATCTTTACTTAATAAAAAGAAGGAAAACTTGTAATTAAACCCTATAATAATCCGTTTGGCCAGCGTTATTAGTAGGCCAAGTATCCCTCCGTTACTGGAGGAGGCCCGTCCCTGCTATGGGATATTAATATAAAAATAACTGACTAGTGGAAGTGACACCATGTATTTTAACTCTATCGACACACACTTAACTGAACAAAGCTCTCAGGAGCTTAGGTACACCATCACAAAAGTCGTTCATGTATTACTTAATATTAATGACAAAACGATTATTTTACGATCACATCCTGCCTAAAACAGTGTGGACATTTGAACAGCAAAATAACGCCTCGCTTAACCTAGCGGTCAAGGCGCCTTGAAGACAAAGACTTGCATTGAACTAAACCATAGTACAACCATAGTATAGTAGTGTTTATTGTGCCATACAATAATTTTCATAACCCGTTAATAGTTCTTAGCTGTAAACAGGGTTATTAGTTTGCAATTAATCAACACCAGTAAAGTATTATGTTTATGTCCTATAAAATGGACTTGCAGGTTGTAAAAACTTAGATGCTCAATAAATACTAACTATATGCTAGTAACACTAGCGGTCTTGTTATACTCACACTATGTAATGAATACTTAAATTTTTAAGTATTAGTTAACTAGTTCTTTCATTGATTATTAACTGAGGAGAACACTCAGAAGATAATGGTCCGAATTCTGTCTCAAGCTTAAAAAAGGACATCCCTTCTTGAGATGCGACGGCTGTGCCACCGAGGCAGTCATAAAGTCGTGTGTAGTTTTTTTGGGCAGGCGTTTCTTTGGGCACAAATTTACAACAACATAATAACCATGATCTTTTGAGTGTTATCCCAAAAAAAATTGGTCTTATAGCACTTGCTTAAAATATTTTATCACTCGGTGTCACCTCCTCATCTCGTGGGTCTAATCTCAAAATATCGCCGATATTCTTTGTCCGAAAAGAAAAGTGACGAACACGAAACCAAGAGTAACTTTATAAAATTGTTTGCTTAGCATAGTATAGGCAGACATAGTTTCCCTTCCTCACTAGAAGAAGCTAGTCCCTACAATAGGACATTATTCATAATAACAGCCCATTAATGTCCCACTGTAGGGTCGGGCCTCCTCCCGTGACGGATGAATACTTGGCCTACTAATACCACGCTGGCCAGGCGGATTGGTATAGGGTTTAATTTCAAGTTTTCCTTCTTTTTATTTCGTAAAGACAATATTCACGGATAGTCCCTTAGTCAGTTTTTACGACACCCATGAGATGAGATGGGGTGGTGACATATTGTATTCTTACTCCGTCACCACACGGAGAAGGTCATTATTAGGCTGCTAGAATTAGGATTAATTCTTGCTTCAAACTAATCACTATGAAAGAGCTGCGGAATCAACTCTTTGAAATACACGTATCTATTGATAGTTCCCAAGCATACACACGTAGATAATTTACGTTGATTTATTACGCCATCATAAGTACATCAAAGAAACGTAGCTACGTTGTGGTTTGATTACCGTGAACGATAATCTGGCTTTAAAAGTTTTAACTCTATGAATTTCGTTTTCCTGTCTTCATAAAATTCGCGTGATTTCCTGTGTATTATCCTATGTTCTCGTAATTTACGTAAAGATAAAATTAACTTACGGCTTTATAATATGCCCGTAGAGTCATAAGAGTGGGTCCAGAAATATTTTTTTCCATTGAAGCCATTTTATGACTAGTATACGTTGTCTTCTAAATTCTATTCGCGCTTTACACGAGCTTCGAAAGTCATTTTGGCAGCTCCTATATAAAAAAGTCAGACAGAGTCACTTTTTAATTTATAAATCATTAAGTTTTTGCACACAAAGATTTTCATTGCTGAGATCGAATCTATTCCATAACAATAAGGTACTATTATTTTGAAACTTTACAAAAAACAGTACTATCACTAAAGTACCAATATCGAACCCCCAAAAACATAACTTTCCCTACCAAATAGAATCGTTAGCCTTAATTAAGATGCTTGTGAAGATTGTCCTACTTACATATGCCGGCAGAATATTCACGTTAATTTGTCTTACATGCATCGTGTACTAATGACCCCACGAACTTACGTGCCCTTGCTTGAATAGACAGTGAGGTGTTAGCGAGGGAATAATAGTGGAGGCCTGTTCGTGTAATAATTATCATTTTAACAGGCTTATAATGTTCTACTATAGGCTCAGCCCTCTTCTAGGGATAGACACAAATTAAGCCCCGTGCATAAGGTTGAGGGATTGAATGCCGCGTGAAAATTAAAAAATTGTGTTATCCAAATAAAATTGAAACCTTGACGTTTTCTTTAATTTCACATATTTTAACACATAAAAACGCGACACATAATAATCTCTGTATTTACTCTACTATTTTTTCTCTCTACTATTCTTTGTTTTAAACACAATACTTAGTTCTATCTGCGCCATTGCTTATACCAAATTTCATTCTATTATGTTTAATAATTATTGAAAAATCTAAGAAAATGTTAGTATGAAAAATCTAACTTCTGATAAAAAAATCTTCATACAAAACGGCAATTTCATAGGTAAAGACCTAATATTACTTGTATGTCGTAAATAAATAGTTTCACGGTTCTGCTTAACTTTTATTTTCTTAGAGTGACGAAGCCAAAAGTAATAAAGGGTGAATTGAATTATATCTCTTTGAAGTGCTTTTGTATTTATAATAAGTACCTAAATGTTATTAAAATCAGAGTACTCACTAAACCATTTCGACTCAAGGATAATGTAAAACACGTCTCCTGGGGTACCAAGATCTACTGTATGGTAAGGCCTTACCATACAGTAGATCATCTTAACAGCCCATTAATGTCCCACTGCAGGGACGGGCCTCCTCCCAGGACGGAGACATACTTGGCCTACTAATACCACGCTGGCCAGAAGGATTGGTATAGGGTTTAATTTCAAGTTTTCCTTCTTTTTCTAGTTGATAATTAGTTACTGTATATTGTGTGCAAAATAAATTATTTTCTTTCTTTCTTTCTTTCTTTTTATTTCGTAAAGATAATATTCACAGATAGTTCAGAGATGGGATGGTGACATATTGTATTCTTACTCCGTCACCACACGGAGATTGCACACATTTCGAGCCGATTATTGTCAGCTCGCTCTTGTGTGTGATCCTTAGTCAGCTTTTACGACACTAACGCATTGGAGTGGTAACCTATTATGTATTACTCTACGCAAACAAATTTAAACGCATCTCTAAACTTTAAATTTTTTTAAGTAGTTTTGTATCTGACTGTACCACCAGATGGCAATTGTCTTTGAAAAGAGGTCATCAAGCAAAGTGCAACCGTTGCGTTAAGTGATTGCTAGATGGATTGATTGATTGATTAGCAGGTGAATCCGACTCGGGATTAAAGGGGTAAAGTTTGCTATTTGTTTATGATTTAAATAAATTGGTGCGAAATAGTATATTTCATCACTAAAAGAAAAATAAAGGAATATAAAGAGAAAAACAGCTTGTAATACTAAAAATATACTTAAATGTGCATTTACAGATTTATGACATAGTACAAATTTAAACAGTATTTCGACTTCATAGAAACGGACGAAACGCGAGTTTTTTTTTTTTTTAAATGGCGATTCTAAGATTACGCCAATGACCAGTTAAAACAGTACTTTTAGTAGACGAGCAAGGTAATCAAAATTTGTTGTTATACATAAATACGTGTTATTCTATATCTACACGCTCACGATATCTATGATTAGACTGACATATGACATTTCGTATGCTTATGTTAGAATAGATAAGATCTTTTCAATTTCTTGCCATTAAAAATAGTCACATCGCGTAGCTTCACTCAACCCCAAACGTTGACAGCCAGCTAATCCTGACTCGCATTCTAATAAACGTTCTGATGCTCGGTGCTACATTCATCATGACGCTAGTACCAATGCCATCCCAGCGTCCGTTGCCAACTTGTCACGACGCTCGTGCGCACACCCGACCCGACACCCATCTTCACACCCGTCTCGACGCTAATCCGTGACAACCTCTGTGGCGCAGTCGGTATAATTACATAGCTGCTATGCAGAGGTCTCGGCTTCGATTCCCGCTCAATGCAAATCTTTGTGTGCATGAACATGATTGTTTGCATTGGTCTGAGTGTTTTCTATGTATAATATGTATTTACAAAAAAAAGTATTTAAGTATGTTTATCCGTTGTCTAGTATCCATAGTACAAGCTCTGCTTAGTTTGGGACTAGGTGGCGATGTGTGAATATGTGAGGATTAAATATATATTTATTTATTTATCGCTTTCGACGCTAATCCCGACGAGACGCCTTTTCCGACGCCAGTCACGAGGCTAGTCACGACACCCTTCTAGGCACTAGTCACGACGACCGGACCGTTCCGACGATTTACTCAACCAACCTAGTTGCTTTCCGTCAATGGAAGAGACCTGTCCCTGCTACCATAACAGCCCATTAATGTCCCACTGCAGGGACGGGCCTCCTCCCGTGACGGAGGGATACTTGGCCTACCAATACCACGCTGGCCAGACGGATTGGTTTAATTTCAAGTTTTCCCTTCTTTTTACTTCGTAAAATATTTGCAGTTAGTCCCTTAGTCTGTTTTTACGACACTCATGGGATGAGTTGGGGTGGTGACATTTTGTATTCTTACTCTATCACCACACGGACCCTGCTATGGGACATCAAAACTGTTTTAACGATATCTAAATTAGAATGTATGTCGTCAAGTTAATGGTAAACGGAAACTGAGACCTATTTTCATGGTAACATAACATAGATGTATCAATAGATATAAATGGCGCCATGTTCGTGTTGGTGTCATAACCTCATGTCAAGGCTAATAGGATACATATAGCAGACTATTACACCCATGACTTAGGGTTTTGTCACACTGTAGGAAGTATTTTATAGCTATCGTTTTACAAAATTCGTCTTTTTTCTGGGTTTTTATGGTTGGTATAATAATAATAATAGTTCTTTATTTTCAGAGAAAGAAAAGTATACAGTATTGTTACATTACAATAGTTTGTGATACATTTTTTACATTATGTGTGAATAATGACTCCTATGCTAGGAAATTCCTGTGTTACAGGAGTCATCCATTCGTCCGTTTATATGGCTATTAGTGGAATAGTTGCAGCGCCATAAAACAGTTACAATATTTTTACACTACATTATAATAAGTAACAAAATTATGTAATATTAAAATAAAACCGGTCAAGTGCGAGTCTGACTCGCGCACCGAGGGTTCCGTACAAACCTATTTGCCAAATTGTAATAACGTCAGGACTCAGCTGTTTAAATACAATTTTTCCCGCCAAAATTCAATGACGGCACGACTCAGCTCTATTAAAAAATATTTTCCCGCCAAAATACTATGACGTCACAACTCATCTGTCAAATATTATATGACGTCACGACTCATCTGTCAAAAATTATATGACGTCACGCACATCTGTCAAAGTGACAGCTGTGAAAGTGACTGGTGCCTAAAATATTTTCCCGCCAAAATAATATGACGTCACAACTCATCTGTCAAAAATTCTGTGACGTCATGACTTATCTGTCAAAAATTCAATTACGTCACGACACAACTGTCAAAAAATGTTTTCCCGCCAAAATTCTGTGACGTCACGACTCATCTGTCAAAAATTATATGACGTCACGTCCCATCTATGACAGATGTCAAAAGTGACAGCTGCCAAAGTGACTGTTGTCTAAAATATTTTTCCTCCAAAATAATATAACGTCACAACTCATCTGTCAAAAATTCTGTGACGTCACGATTTATCTGTCAAAAATTCAATGACGTCACGACACAACTGTCAAAAAATGTTATCCCGCCAAAATTCTGTGACGTCACAGCTCATCTGTCAAAATTCTATGACGTCACGTCCCATCTGTCAAAAGTGACAGCTGTCACTTTGACAGCTGTCAAAATTCTATGACGTCACTGGTCACGTGACTCAGCTTTCCCGCCAAAATTCTATGAAAACAAAATATAATGTGATTGAAGTAAAAATTTAAGGTTTTCGGAATTTTCCCATTACATGTACTACAAGACCTTGCTTCATGCCAAATTTCAAGTTTGTAGGTAGACTGGAAGTACCCTGTAGGTTTTTGCTCTTACCCCTCTAAATTTTGCGACAAAAACGGCTGTATCTCTTGATTGCGTTGGATTAGCAGTTTGATTTTTGTACGGTACTAAGAGGCAACAAGCTTTAGTATTTGGTGAAAATTTCAGCTTGATACCTTCACGCGTTCCTGAGATAAATGGTCTTGACAGACAGACGGACAGACGGACAGACGGACAGACGGACAACAAAGTGATCCTATAAGGGTTCCGTTTTTTCAAAACTGGTACGGAACCCTAAAAAGACTATTTTGGTGTTCGTAGTGTCGATTCTTTTCATGGGTCAACCCCATCTGGGGTGAGCTTGAACACAAACCTAATTAGTCTGAAGTCTAACTTTCTTAAATAGCTCTGTGTATCAAATAAATAACTTGACTTAGGGCTCATTCAATTTAACCGTTTCGGTACGCTAATTTCTCGTCTTTCGAACGGCAAACGTACGTTCGTTAGTTTTGATACCACTTTTGCCGTGCGGTGACACTAAAAATTCTTAGATTTGTATGTAAACAAACGTTTGCCGTTCGAAAAACGCACCGAAAACACGTACGGCACGGCATGTCAGCCATACGTACAGCGCGAAACGGCTAAATTAAAAGAGCTCACTAAACTTGACTTTCATAAGCGCCGATAACAAAACAATTACATAGAAATGGAAAGACTACATGTAGTGTCCTACAAGATGTAGTCTCCTACAAGATGTAGTTGACTACATGTAGTCTAGTGTAATCGGCGCTATAGATAGAATGAATTAAGAAACCCGTGCTATAAAAAATAGCTAACTATAGCATGTAGTGTACTACTATAATAATATAGAAATAGTTCACCTGTTTTATCAATAGTGTTGTTACTGTTTGTCTGTTTGTATCGATCTGTTATATAAGTTACTATTTTACTTTGAAATTGATGTTGTCTTTCTAAATATAACTTCAATGTTTTTAAAACTTTGATTTCTTGTTAGCTAAAGATATCGACATCCACAATTTATACTACGCTAACTCGAATTTTAGGAAAATTCGTTTTTTACGCTAAAGTGCTTAAAATATTTTATTTGTAATAAAAAAATCATGAAATATTATACAAAATTAACGAAGTTACAAATTTTATACAACGCTAAGTACAGTTAATTTTTAGAATCGTTTCTTTTAGTTTACGCTAACTTCACTTGTCGCATTATAAGTTGGAAGGTTTGAAACACTTTATTAGTATAATGCTAATTAATAGAGCTATTGTTTCAAGTTAGTCTAAATATTAATAGTGTTAGTGTATTTTTACAAAAATAACACGAATACGAGCTAAATATTTAGTGAAATTTGCCATAAAGGTAAAATATTCATTGAGGAGTGTTGATGAAAAGGATGACATTCTGCTTTATACTGCTAAAAGAGGTAAGTTTAATGTGCTATTAAATATTATATGGTATGTTTAAGTAAATAAAATATGGATTATAGAATTTACTATATTATTTTGTAAGTATCATATTATGATAGGAATCTTTGTATAGCAAGCTACAAATATTTCATTCACTCGTAAATTCAAGACATTAACTGTAGAAAACATATTTTTACCTATTACTTACAAACTAATCATTAAAATCAAATACTTGTTGATATTAAAATTTTAATGATCTCTGTGTGTCCACAACAGATCGTCGATCGATTCGTGCTGGTTTTAGGTGATTTCACCCCGTACAACATATTGATAAAATATAATTTCCCTAGCTGACCCGTGCCCATTTCGTTGGGCGGCGAAAAAAACGCGTCTGTTTTTAAAACATATTTCATTACTGCTCCATTCCTATTAGTCACAGCGTGATACTATATAGCCTATGACACTCCTCGATTAATGAACTATTATACACACAGAAAGAATTTTAAAAATCGGTTCAGTAGATTCAGAGATTACCCCTTACAACGTCACAAACACACAAACTTTACCTCTTTTTAATAGTAGTATAGAAGTATAGATTAACGATAATAAAAGGTTACGGTATCAATATAATTAAATGCCTCGTACAATCGCAAATCACACCCTAAATTACAAAGTCTTCTTTCATTTTTAGTAATTGTTATTATATTACTATGTAACTCCTTATAAAGCAGTAAAAATCAGTTACTTTGTGCTTAAACCTATATTAAATTAGCTATTATATTGATCAAGAAAAGCTATTACTGAGCCTTGGGCAACAATGTAAACGTTTTTAATATTTTACACCCAATTAATGTCCTTATCCGTGTGGTGACGGAGTAAGAATACAATATCTCACCTCCCAATCTCATCCCATAGGTGTCGTAAAAACGAGTGGGTCATTAATGGGCTGTTATGATGTTATGATGAAGCTCTTTGACGTAGTGTGACATGACTGCTATTCACAGATTAGTCGGTTTTTACAACACCCATGGGATGAGATGGGGTGGTGACATATTGTATTCTTACTCCGTCACCACAAGGTCAAAGAGCTTGTCATCTTATATTTAAGTATTCTTTCTCCATTAGCCAAGCTAGATGAGGTGGCGATATAATACTTCCATTTCATAATACAGATGTTTAATTTCCTCATACAAAACAAATCTATAAAACAGTAAATGTATTTAAGAGTAAAATGTGTACGTTATTAACAACGCCCACGTCTACTTCGCTCTACGAATGAAATTGTTAAGCAAATACTAAACAATACATAAATAGTGAACTTTAAGTGCTTTGTATACTAGTTGTAGTACGCAGATTTGCCCGGATATTAAAATATTACCGTCCAATCATTTTTTCGTTGTCTTTTACTTTTAGAGTACCTAGGTAATTAACATTTACACTCGAGAGCAAAAGTTCCGGGTCACTAGCATTTACTTCAATATCTTGAAAACGAATAAAGCTATCGTATTGAAATAAATTGAACTTTATAGACAATTTAATGTTACTAAAATAAATGCATTACATTTACTACTGACCATTTATTTTATTATGTTTAAAAGGACAAATTAAAAATGGCGTCATTTTGCTTGTAAAACCAAAACTGAAAATATTGAATTTTTTATATTTACAAGTAGTTTTAACACGGTTTAGTACTTGGTATTACCCCCACGTGCTGTCTGGACTGCTGCAATGCGATTTGGCATGCTGTACACCAAGTTTCTGAAACACTGTTGGGGAATGTTCTCCCATTCCTCTACCAATGCATGTTTCAAGTCACTAAGCGTAATTAAAGGAGGATCTTGTTGTCTTACCCGTCGTCCGAGCTCGTCCCAGGCGTGCTCGATTGGGTTGAGGTCGGGGCTACGCGCTGGCCACACCATGGGACGAATATTCACCTCATCAAGGTAGTCTTGCACTACACGAGCAGTGTGGGGACGGGCGTTATCCTGCATAAAGATGGCATTCTCACCAAGTCTTGCCATAAATGGACCGACGTGCTCGTTGAGGATTTCATCCACGTATCTTACGCCATTAAGAGTACCGTTTTCGATCAGTACAAGCTCTGTTCGGCTTTCCGCAGAAATTCCAGCCCACACGAGTACCGAACCACCACCGTATGACACCTTTTCTTCAATACAGGCTTGCATAAATCTTTCTCCTGGTCTTCTGTACACCTTTGCCCTTCCGTCGTGTGTATACAGCATAAATTTTGATTCGTCCGAGAATATGACATTTGACCAATTTTCAATCGTCCAATTCGAGTGTTCGCGTGCATAAATTCGTCTTGCTATACGATGGTGTCTCTCGAGTTTCGGACCATTTGCGGGTCTAAATGGTTTCAAATTACCTTCAGCAAGTCGCCGTCTTACAGTCCAAGCAGAAGGGCTGCTTCCACCAAGTCCTAAAAAATGATGAATCAGTGCTGTTCCCGTAAGAAACCTATTTCGTAGCATAGAGTTCACTAAATATCGATCTTCCCGTGCCGTCGTACACCTGGATCTGCCTGTTGTTGGTCTGCGTAGGTTCAAACCAGTTTCTAGAAACCGCTGGCGAACACGCTGAACTGTAGACAACGATACACCGACTATTCTTGCTGTTTCTCGCTGACTGCTCCCATTTTCCAGGATCGTGAGGATTCTCGTACATTCCTCAGATGTGAGTGACATAATTACCACTTTAATAATGACTATTGGATACCTGGATGACTCCTTATAAATACATTTTATGACAGAACAAAAACAAAAGCAAAAACAGTAGTGAAAATTAGAAGTTCTGATTTAAAAAAAATGGATCTTTTTTTTTATGACCTTTTTAATGCCATTACTTACCGCCAATCAATAAGTTTTTATATGTTTAATGAAAGATTATTAAATTGTCTATAAAGTTCAATTTATTTCAATACGATAGCTTTATTCGTTTTCAAGATATTGAAGTAAATGCTAGTGACCCGGAACTTTTGCTCTCGAGTGTATATAAAATTAATTTTCACAAAAAAAAAGAACCGACTTCAAAGACAAAAATTGCACTAAAAAGTAATAAATAATTACTTGTATTTTGATTTTACAACAATAAATCAGCCATTCTTTCTACTTAATTTTAATCTAAAGAATAGGTTCTTTTCATTAAGTATTGTAAAAGTATTGTTAAGGATATTTCTTGAAGAGTCTGTAAATATATTTATTTGTAGATTCTTTAAAAGATAATCAAATTATTACAAATAATGTAATATTATTGTTATTTTTGGAGGCGGAGTCAGCCACGATAGTTATTATTAAGTATACCATTTTTTATTTCTTACTGAAAACCTAAACAAATATTATGGCGCCGTGTTATACCTACACAGGCTAATAATTACATAAAATTCACATTCGAAAATGAAACGGCCGTTTTCGTTTTAAATGCAATATTTATCTAAATAGAAACCATTTAAAGTGATGAGAGTGTGTTATACAAAACTTTATTGCCTATTCTAACGACGTTGTAGACAACATTTTGCATTATTGATCCTATTCGCGAATTATTTCTTTAAATCTAATCTATTTTAAGTTCTGGAAAGCTTTAATCAGTTATTAAATATAATATTAAAACGTTTAAATGTGATACTGGTATTTTAAAATATATTTATTTAAATATGATAAGAATAGTTGTTTAATATTTGTTTAATTTTTAAACTAATCCATAAACAATCAACAACTATAATGTCGAAGTCATATATATGCCATAGCTCGACATATATGTTCGCAGACGACCTGTGCGCGCTTCATGCAGGGACTGACCTAACTGAAATCTATCGGTTCCTACAAACTGACGTAAACGCCGTAGTTAAACACATCAAAGACTAACACATCAAAGACTAAATATCTTATTATACATTCACCTTACCTACTCCCACCTGCTACTGTACCACACATCATCACACATAGTTTTGAATGTTTTCATAGTAATTTACAAAATTGTACATGTACATCTATTGAAAAATGTGAATATGTTACTTACCTGGGAATGAAAATAGATGAAAACTTCTCTTGGTCCTACCACATAGATTATTTATGTAACAAACTAAGAATATTATTAGGTAAATTTTACCATCTTAGTTATAAAGTACCTACTAGTACACTAAAGTGTTTATATTTTGCATTAGTTGATCCAATACTGAGTTATGGCCTTGATTGCTATGGACTTACCTTTAAAACTTACATTTTAAGATTAGAGACACTCCAAATTAGATTTTTAAAATTACGGGTAGCAAAAAAATTAAAGATAGTTGTTCTAAAGACTACAATAAATTATTTAAAATAACTAGTATACTTCCAATAAGTTTAAAACATAATTATTTACTACTACTAAACAATCATAGCAGTCAAGGAAATCACTCACTAGTCACCCATAGCACTCATACAAGGTCGATATCTGCAGGTAGGTACACCGTTCCCAGAGTTACTAATTATTATGGAGACAGAACATTAGAAAAACGCTTACCGTACCTGTTAAACGGTCTACCTGCTGATATTAGACACGAACCTAATAAGAATAAATTTGCTAAACTGCTAAAGAAATATTTATTAAATACTCTTACCTGATTTAACTGTTATTATGTAATTTAACTCTTAATTTAGATTTATCACTAAAGCTACCTCATTGATAATTGTATAATTATGTATTATGTTATTTAAGAGACTCCCTGATCTCACAGATAAACAGCGTCAGCTGTTTTGTGAGACTGATGTATAATTAGATGTAAACTTATATGTTAATAATAAACAATAAACAATAAACAATAATAATCTGTAATTCATGGCCGTCATTCCGTTTGCTTAGGTATTATCGTACTTATTTCGTTGGCTGACACCGCCTCCAAAAATAACAATAATATTACATTATTTGTAATAATTTGATTATCTTTTAAAGAATCTACAAATAAATATATATTTACAGACTCTTCAAGAAATATCCTTAACAATACTTTTACAATACTTAATGAAAAGAACCTATTCTTTAGATTAAAATTAAGTAGAAAGAATGGCTGATTTATTGTTGTAAAAGCAAAATACAAGTAATTATTTATTACTTTTTAGTGCAATTTTTGTCTTTGAAGTCGGTTCTTTTTTTTTGTGAAAATTAATTTTATTTCTAAATTTTTAGTGAATTCCAATTCTATAAATCCGTGTGGTGACGGAGTGAGAACACAATATGTCACCACCTCATTTCATCCCATGGGTGTAGTGATGTACCGTGCCCGGGCACACTGCCAAGGACTGGAAATATTGCCGGCAGCGCTGCCGGCAATGTTCCCAAAGTGGGAATTTACTGGGAATTTAGGTTAATTTTTCAGAAATTTTATTACATTTGTATTAAATTCGCTTTAATTTATTCATGTCTATAGACTTTTTATAAAAAAATGTCAATAAAACATCAAATTAACGAAAATTCCCAGTTCATTGGCAATATGCCCGGCAATACTCCCAGCATTATTTCCAGTTTGTTGCCGGCAATGTTCCCAATGGGTAAAAAGTTTTATAATTTTATTCTTTTTCGATCTTTAAATTAGATTTTAGAAAATTTTTGTTTTAGATAGATAGTGTTTTTCTTCAGATAGATAGTGTTTAAATGACAAAACATAATATGCAACTAATTTACTTTTATAAACAATGAAAATCTGTAATTATTATGATACGAATACTACAATCAAGACCATAATCTTCTGATTGAACTATAACTTGGATCAATCAGAAGATTATGAAGAGTAGGCATAGAATTAAATTAGGAAAAGTAATTTGAGAAGTACTTTTCTTATATTTACATCTATTCATATAGTTAAATAAAATTGGAGTGTCTGTTTGTAACATGATATCCACGGCTTTTACTAATTGCATATCAATGTGTACACGATCCCAATGCCGTAAATTTTTTTGTCTGTCTGTCTGTCTGTCTGTTTGTTCTGGCTAATCTCCGAAGCTGCTGGACCGATTTCGATGGGAATTTTCCAATTGGTTTGTAAATTTTACGGCGCGTAAACTTGGCTACTTTCGATTTTTATAAAGATTTAGGGTTCCGCAGAAATAATTAGAAAACTAGAAAAATGTCAATGTCTATAATTATGATTTTATTCAATGGGCTTTTACGGAAAGTTAAAACGAGTAACTTAGGCTTCTTTTTTTTTAGGATTCCGCAGTTTTTTTTTAAAAAACCTTGGTCGCAGGTAGGGGTTTGGCTTTTTAGATGAAGCTTTCACTGTTTATATTAAAAAAGTAATTTTGACAAATAATCTAAAAAAAACATTGTTAGGGTTCTGCAGAAAAAAAAAGAAAATTGTAACATTTTAGGTTTTTAACAGGGCTTTTTGAGGCATATAGCTGATGTTTTAACAAAGCACTAGGGGTTAAGGTCATAGCACACCTAAACAACTTTGCTCCCACCCGGCAAAAATAATATGATTCAAGTAAGGGCTATAAATATTGCTCTTTAAATATATTTTACATTGGCATCCTAAATTAGCAGACAGCTCGCTGTTAGCGAGTCTACCGCCGCCAGGCTGCTCGGTTGTTAAGGCCTAGCTTACCGCTCGTTACAGGTGAGCGGTCGGTGCGGTGTCTGCACGGTCACTGCTAGTTGTCGGTCGGTCAGTATCTATGAACTATCTATGGACAGCTGGCCGTCTACTAACAGTTACTGCATGGACTGCTGGGTGCCTGCTAGCTATCGCCGCGTAGACTATGAGCAGTCATTTTAGTATAGGAACGGTGTTGGGTGGGATCGGTGTTGGAGCAGAGTCATTAAAGTGTGCTATGACCTCAAGGCTTCTTTTTCAGGTTTTCGGAGAAAAAAAAAGGTTTTGTTTAAAATGCATTTTCTCTGGCAGCCACTCACAGCCCGTTGCGGTCACCGATTTAAAAGCGAAAAATTTCACCGAGGTCATTGCATAGACGGGTGACCACTCAGTGGTATTTTATTTGAACATATCCGTACTTCGGAGGGCATGTAAAACGTGGCTCCTGACTGTCGTTGTAGTGAGATAGTTGTTTAGTTACGTCAAAGGGTGTTTAAATGGTTCCGCAAAACAAAAAATGGTGAATGTGTGCTTTCGTGGACGAAGGTCGCGGGCAACAGCTAGTTATACAATAATATTTAAAGTAAAACTGTCACCAAAGAATGTGCATTTAAAAATTGTACGACACGTATTATTCTTGTCTTCTATAAAATATTCGTGTTCTTTTGATTTCTCTCGCATTACAATGAAATATAACGATGAGCCCAGTGCTTTAACAAGATATTATTAAGTATTATCGGCAACAAACACGTAAATACTGCGCACATAGGGGCGCGGGCGGCGCGTGAGCGGTGGGAGAGCGCGGGGGTCGGGGGGTAGCTATAGCGAGCGTAAACAGGTACAAGAGATAAAAATTAATCATATTTTACACTTTAAAAGTAACAATCTGTTTAGTGGGCATTTTCGGCAATATTGCCAATGCGCCCGGAAGTTTCCCGGGCACATTGGCAGTGGAAATTTGCCGGCAGTGGCAATATTCCCAAGCGTACATCACTACATGGGTGTCGTAAAAACCGTAAATATAATCTTTGAGATATAAAAAGAAGGAAAACTTAAAATTAAACCCTATACCAATCCGCCTGGCCAGCGTGATATTAGTAGGCCAAGTATTTCTCCGTCACAGAAGGAGGCCCGTCCCTGCAGTGGGACATTACTTTGTCTGAATATGGGTAGACCTACGAAACGCGCTGCTTATATGAGACAGCGCCGATTGAATGGAACAAACGAAGAAAGGGAGAAACGCCTTTTAATGTCGGAAATCTATCTACAATGTCATTTCAAAAGAGACTAGTGAACAACGGAGGACCTGCATGCAAAAAGTTTTAAATAGGGAGAACATCGAAAAGCGTAGCCACCGTCTCGGCATGGTTAATTGGTAATAATAATGAAGTTAATAAAAATAAAAATAAATCAAATAAATATAATAATTATTATTATCAAGAATAAGTTTAAAATAAATTAAATGCAATTCAACAATTTTGTCTATTTATAATCCGTTATTAATTACTATTTTAATTTAAAATAAGAATTTCATTCAAGTCTTAAACCACACCTGCGATTACATTCATAATGTTAAATTTTCATCAATACAATTAAAATAAGCCCAAACACAAGGTAGCTGCTATATGCCGTTGAGGAGTTTCCTCGACCCTCAGTCGTCTTTATCATGAGATCATGTTTGTGTAAAGTTGTGTAAAGTTTTCATCAATACGAATAAAATAAGCCCAAACACTCGGTAGCTGCTATATACCGTTGAGGATTTGCCTCGACCCTCAATCTTCTTCATCATCAGATCATGTTTGTGTAAAGTTGTGTACAGTTTTCATCAATACGAATAAAATAAGCCCAAACACTCGGTAACTGCTATATACCGTTGAGGAGTTGCCTCGACCCTCAATCTTCTTCATCATCAGATCATGTTTGTGTAAAGTTTTGTAAAGTCTTCATCAATACAATTAAAATAAGCCCAAACACAAGGTAGCTGCAATATGCCGTTGAGGTGTTCCCTCGACTTTCTCTGGTCTCCAGGATCTGACCAGTTCTTACTCTTGACTATTTGGTAGTGACGTCAGAGATGCACATGCATGACAAGATTTTACACAATGCGTCCTTACAATTTTCAAGAGATGCCCTCGATTTCTCTGGGATCCCGTCATCCAGATCCAGATCTGGTGACAATGGGACCAAATGGGAAGCATACCCATACGAACAAAAAAAAATTTTTTCAAATCGGTCTAGCTGTTTTCGAGAAATCAGGTAACAAACACAAAAAATAAAAAAAAATACAACCGAATTGAGAACCTCCTCCTTTTTGAAGTCGGTTGAAAATATTGGTTAAAGGTCTTCGTTTTTCATGTCAAAAGCTTTTTGAGGAAAATCATTTAATATTCACCACTGCTATATAAGATTAATTTGTTAGGCAAATTAACGGTTAACTTTTGGAATTCTTTTGGTTATAATATGTTTTGGGTTATTGAAGGTATAAGTCGAGTTTTTCAAAACTGAGTCATGCATTTGATTAGATAGAGTAACATATAAAGTCGCTTATGAAATCAAAACTCCAAGATAATAATTGAACTCCTACTTAATTGATGCGTAAGTATTGGACGACAGTGGCACAGAACAATAAATAATAATCAGACAGACGGACAACAAGGTGATCCTATAAGGGTTCTAGTTTTTTTATAATCAGTACAGAACCCTAAAAACCAGAACAATATTAAGTATCGAAACTTAACTTTTCACTATGCATCATTACGAAACATAATGAAAAGTTTGAATAAGACGTAAGCCCTATAAAAATGAAGATAATAAAAACCATTACAGTTTTACGCTATTTCAGATTTTTTGTTTGCATAATACTCGTACCTTGCTATAAACAAATCTTAAAGACAAATAATAGCCCCACAACTGCTTAAATAACACACAAATCTTGGATTTAGATCATAAAAACTTCACAAACTAAATACATAGAGGAAACGCATGAAAAAATTACAAATAATGGCCTAAGCAGACCCGGACGGCATGGCAAGGGATTTTAATTTTTACTCATGGAAATTCAACCGTACTTTTACAGAAATACGACATAAATTGCTATGCTTTAAAATGATGCCGCGGCATTGAAAGGGATTTTATCGCACGGCATTTTTCATTTTAAAGCAAAGCAATTTATGTCCTATTACAGTAACAGTACGGTTGAATGTCCAATAATAAAAATTAAAATCCCTTGCCATGCCGTCCGGGTCTGCGTAGGCCATAAACTTGTCTATTAAAAATATCTGGATACGGTTTTTGAACGCGAATAGTTTCATGACGAGATATTAAATTATTCTCTGTTTGGATTACGATGTTTATATAGGTCAAGTTCTAGTTAAATGTTAGGGATTAATATTATAAGCAACCTTGATTTCGATGGGATATCAAAAAAATGTTTCGGAAAATTTTTGTAAGTATGATGTATATTTATATTTATATTCAGGCCTTTTTGTTTGGGCGGCTCTCGTTACCAACACGTGGTGTTACGTACTTGTAGAAGCACGATAAACATTTTTGTTACTTCTGCGTAGCAGTCTAGCAGTCATGTTATATAACCACTACGCCGCAGAGGTCGTCAACTACTAGACCATTAACAATAATTAAAAAATTGATCTATATTTTATTCTTGATGCAGTAGACACCATTAAGCCACAGTTTTCCCTATCACTGGAAAACGCTTGTCCGAGCTGTGTGATACTTAAAAGCTTGTAAGACAGACAACAACGAGTATTAAAAACACACTCACCAATTTAATGCCTTATCAATTTATGTATACTAGATACATTTTAAGAACATCACACTCTCTGCTCATTATAGCCCTTTACAGGATTAGACTAAATAAAGTAAAAGATAAAACTAAAAGCTATTTCTATTAGATACTAGCTTTGCCCGCGGCTTCGCTCGCGTTAAATTCGAGGTAGCAAAAAGTAGCCTATGTTACTCTCCATCCCTTCAACTATCTCCACTTAAAAAATCACTTAAATTTGTCGCTCCGTTTTGCCGTGAAAGGAAGACAAACAGACAGACACACTTTCCCATTTACAATATTAGTATGGATGCAAGACAAAATCCGTCAAGAAAAACTGGTTCAAAAACCGTATCCACAAAGGTTTTATCAGCCAACAGACGTCCACTGCTGGGCATGGACCTCAGAGACCACATTTCGCCGTCTTGTGCCTCCTTCATACATCGATTTCCCACTATGCAACACAGTATTAAATAAATAAATATACCCAGTGTTATTATTTTCTAAATAAATAAATATGCTATTAGGTATTATTTCAAATGTATATGTAAATTTGTGAAGTATGTTAATTGTTTTGTTTTATATTTCCTGCCAAATGTAGTTAAAAGTTATGGGAAAACGTATTTACATGATTATTATTTAGGGCAGTTTAGACCCTTATTCAAAACCAGACCCTATTCTCCAGGGCCAAACGCCTCGTTCTGATTGTAACCCGTTTTTATTTTAAGAAAGATCAGAGATTTACTAGCTTCACGCTTGCTACACTGAATTTCGAAGATCAAAATAGAGATGAACGGTAGCCGTCAAGTACTGTAACGCGATTCACGTTAGTGCAAAAATGTCACATCAAACACAAAAATTCGAATGTTTAATATCGCGCGTTACGAAAATATTGCACTACAAATATTCGACATAGGTATATAGCGCCGATTACACTACCCTACATGTAGGGCCCTACATCTTGTAGGGCACTACATGTTGTCTAGTGTAATCACATGTAGGCTGTTAGAACACTACATATCGAAGATTGTCGAGTCCCGACCGCCCTACATCATGTAGTGCCCAACAAGATGTAGGGCCCTAAATGTAGGGTAATGTAATCGGCGATTTAGTTATGTTAAATTATTAAAACTAACTTCGAATTTAAACTAGAAGCCAACAATCAAAATAAATATCACTGCAAATTACAAAGATATACCACTGTGGATAATCCTGAACGTTTTGTCCTAAATATCTGTACAAGAACGAGGTGAACCGGTTTAATTTGTTACAAATATAAACGTAATTAAACCTCTTTGGTAAACAGAATAACATCAAGAATATTGGCATCTGGTAACTCGGGTTTATAAACAGATTACACGGCAACACTTATCTGCTGTAACGGAGAGTTAATATAGTTGATAGTTAAGTGTACCTGTCAGCTACGCGGTATTGCAGGTTCAATTCCCGCTGAAAACAAACATTTTTGTACATGGAATGGTGTATTTATTTATTTGTAAAGTGTGGCGTAAACCTTAGAAACTTTAGTTCGTGCTGCTTTAGCATAATCGAGCACTGACTTGATTGATAGTACTATCATTACTGACAACAAAGTGAATCTCCTTTCTTACTAATCAGAGTCTGCCTTTCGACTACTCATTTGGTTGAAATCGTTGGTCTAAAGTCAACTACTTCGGTGTCGTGGTGCGGCGCGGCGGCCGCATTAGCGGCTGGCTTCAACTAAGTCGCAAGTTCTACCTATTTTTGTGCAATCAACAAATTATTGTCCCGAATTTGGATGTTTGTCTCTTTTAAGTTGATGTTTGTAAAGTCTAAAGTCCGCAACACGGGGCTACATTCCTACTCAATACGTTTATTGCACACCATAATGTAACAGGGTTCGTACAATTAGCATAATAAGTAGCATCATGGACCCTGTCGGGCACGGCAAACGTAGGACGTCCTAGTACGGCAATTGTCTTTAAAAAAAGTGTCATAAGATGTCGTACATTATATCTACTCCGACAGGTGTTACCATGTCACTAAAATACTTCTTTCAGCCCTATAATAGCTGTACGTGAATGACCCCGACTAGCAATACCAGCTAAATTTACATCTGCATGCTCTAGTGCGTTCGCGTCGCATCCCAACTGTTATTTACGGAATAGTTTGCATGCTTTCCCTTGTATGATCTGGATTTTACATTTCTATTAAGACTATTCTATTAAGATTATGTATGGTTGTATGTGTTGGTTGCAGATTATGTAATCAATCAATCAAATAATTAACCTATCGCACTCCACTGCATGCATTATGCAATTCAATGACTAAACTACGGATAAGATAATGAAAAATCTATGTTTGGTGTATAAAATTATAGAAGATCCGCAGGAAAACTAAATTGAACAAATCTTTTTGGCCATACAACACGGAGAATCAGTAACGAATGAGGCAGACAGTATCTTTTCTTGTCAGTGTTTTTGAGAGTTTTAAGTTTTAGGCCTATTTTCTCAATGAGAAGATTCCTTAATTGAAAAAATTAGGCCTACAACTTAATGTAATACATACAATAACGACCGACTATCGGGAGACGCATAGTGACCAGAAACCTCACGTGTCAGACCAACGACCTGCTGTTAATCTGGGATGTTAAGAAAATAACCTTTGGTACCGATACCAGTGTACATACATTGTCTTGTTCCCAATGTGTAAGCAGAGACTACTGATCACCGTGTGCTACGAATATCCAAATCACTCACATACCCTAAAACTCTAAATATTATTATTCTCTCTCTCTCTCTCCTAACATCATAGGAGAGATAAAGCTCACAGACTCCGCTGGCTCGGCCACGTCGAGAGAATGGATGAGGTGTTAAAAAGGCGTATGTGGGTCAACCAACAGGACGTCGGCCTGTCGATCACCCCAGATACCACTGGAAAGATATGGTTAGGAACGATCTGAGAGAACTTGAAGTCAGCAACTGGCAAGAGGTGACCAAGGATCGATCAGAGTGGCGTTCTCTCGTGTCGGAGGCCAAGACACATTTTGGGTCGTTGAGCTAACGGAATAAGTAAGTGTACCTTAAAACTCTAGCCATCAATAACCAAATTACGCAAATCAACGAAGCTTACACAATCATACAATTTAGTAAAAGGTTTCCTTAGTATACAAAGCTACATCATAACTTTGGCTATTGTGTTTACTAAACATCGGGTTACGATTAACGTGTGTTCAGCAAGGTCATATGTCTGTTACTCTTTATGTGTTTATCTACGGAACAGGAAATTTTATCGATTATGTTATTTTTGGTTAAGAGATTGTAATGTAGAAGTGTAATATTTCTTTATTTTTTCATTTAAATCAGAAAAGAAGACAAATAAATATTCCTTACACATTTCCACAACGCCTTCTAGTCCCAAACTAAGCAAAGCTTGTGCTATGGGTACTAGACAACGGATAAACATACTTTAATACTTTTTTTGTTCATGCACACAAAGATTTGCATTGAACGGAAATCAAACCCGAGACCTCTGCGTAGCAGTCATGTTATATAACCACTACGACATACAGGTCGTCAAGAAACGATTAGATTACTGCTATGATATAAGCCTCTTCTGAATAATTCTAATTTGTGTGGAAACTTTTTTAATAAACCTACTTTAGAATATAAGTACCTATAGATATTAGACGATGACAAGAACTATTAATCTACTCTGCAGGGACGGTCCTCGTCCAGTAATAGAGGGATACTTGACCTACTAACACTAAGCCGGGCAGACACATTGATTCAAGGTTTTATGTAAATTTTTCTCCTTTTATTTTTAAAGAGATAATTAATTAGTCCACTTTTCTTCTAAACCTGCTTTCACGACACCCATAGGATGTTATGAGGTGATGTCACCATGATTTCTTACTCTTACATACATACATAGACTCACGCCTTATCCCGTCCGGGGTAGGCAGAGACGACAGAACAAACAGTAATTTTACTACTTAACAATTTTATAGATTCATTCGTATCAAGTTTTTGGCTGAATTCTTTTTGTATATAGCGTCTACTGTGTCAAATAAAGGTGATTTTCTTTCTTTCTTTCTAAAGTTAGTTATAAAAGTAAGCACCATAAACAACAATAAATATTTTTAAATTCAAATATTTGTTTAAAAAGGGCTTATGAAAAAGATTAGGCGGTCAAAGTCGCATGTGTATTTTCAGTTGGTAATACATGACCGTCACTAAACATTGCCAGACTAAAAAAATATTTACACGTTTCCACGGGCGCTGTGTCAACCGGAATAAAATTAACACAAAAACAAATAATAAAATTGAAACATTTTATGCGTACGTTGTCAACGTGTTTTAAAATTAAAACTCTCATCTATTTTTGTTAAGAAAATATTACTCACGGTCTTAAAATTCGGTAGACGTATTCTGGTGAACGAACGATAAATTTGTTTTCAAAATTCACGTTCTATGAAAACATTACTTAGGCGGGAACTTACTTATAAGACATTTGTAAAATATCAATCATTAAATGTCTCAAAAATTGACCTGAGGCTAAAGAACATGATTTATAGAGATCCATGGGCGGCGGTGATCCCTTACCATCAGGTGACCTGCTGGCTCGTTTGCCTCCTATTACATAAAAAAAAATAGGTCTCACCAACAATGTTCTGAATTGGAATTCTGAATAAGATTCGAATGTGCCAAGCTTTCACACCCTGACCAAAATTTACATGTAGCAGCAGTGTATTTATTATATTATTAATCTTTAATTAAATGTCCTCCTTTGCTTTTAATAGAGAGTTAAGATGAACGTTAGTTTATCCTTAAATAATAAATAAATAATCCTCACACATTTACACATCGCCACCTAGTCCCAAACTAAGCAAAGCTTGTACTATGAGTTTCCAACGGTTAAACATACTTAAATACTTTTTTTTTGTAAATATGTACATACATATTTTACACTCAGACCAATGCAAACAATCATGTTTATTTGCATTGAGCGGAAATCGAACCCGAGACCTCTGCGTAGCAGCCATGTACTAAGTATACCGCCGACTGCGCCACAGATGTCGTCGGATAGGAAGATGATGAACCTGAAAATACCGAAAATACTCCAAATATTAAAAAAATAACTGGCATAAATTATATTAATGTTGTTCCGACTTAAAAAAAAAAAAAAAAAACTGAAAAAAAATATTAATGTTCTTTTAACATTATCTGAAGGTGAAACATTATATTCTTCATAATTTATGTGTTTATTTGGTTTGAAGAAAAAATAATATTTTCTGTTTATGCTACGCACATGTTTCATTACGGCCTCGATTCTCGATACACGGTTTTATTACTCACAGGTCCTACTTGAAAAACTATAAAAATATGATTTAGTTTAATATCTAGGTCTTTACAAGTGTTTAATACTCCAGTAAAATAAGCATTCAACCTCGGAATGGAAGCGAATAAGCTGTAAATTTGCATAAACCTTTGTTTTGGTGTACTAATGACTGGTAGAAAAGTCTCATATGATCACGTGTCTGCGTCACAAGTTATTCAAGGTCAAAGGTCACGAAAATCAGTTTTTTCCCATTATCTCGTTTTCTATGGGAAATACGCATTTAACGTCATTATAAATATTGTAGATCATAAAATTGTCTACAAAAAATATCTGAACACTTTTCTCCTAAAAAGCATCGCTTTCGAGATATCGTGACTTTAGAGCGCAGGAAAGTCGTATTTTCGACTATATGCACACACTAGCTTTTTCCCGTGATTTCGCTCGCGTTTATAAATATTATGAAAAATAAGGCTTATTTCAATATATAGTAGCATATGCATGCTTGGTCTCAGCCTAATCGGTTTGAAATTGACAAGGTTACATACAAACTTCCATCCCCTATCTTATCCCTTTAGGGGTAATATTTATCAAAATCCTTTCTTAGCGGGTGCCTACGTTATATCATCTACCTGCATGCCAAAATTCAGCTAGATCTGTCCAGTGGTTT
This sequence comes from Schrankia costaestrigalis, assembly GCA_905475405.1. NCBI lineage: Eukaryota > Metazoa > Arthropoda > Insecta > Lepidoptera > Erebidae > Schrankia > Schrankia costaestrigalis. The sequence continues at coordinate 8,910,179 of FR997850.1, forward strand.
AGGCTGCTCGGCGGTTTTTATTAACGTGGTTTCTCAAGTAGGAATACTCCTACCACATAGTGATCTATCAACGCACAGCCCAAACCACTGGACAGATCTGGCTGAATTTTGGCGTGCAGGTAGATGATATAACGTAGGCACCCGCTAAGAAAGGATTTTGATAAATTCTACCCCTAAAGGGATAAGATAGGGGATGGAAGTTTGTATGTAACCTTGTCAATTTCAAACCGATTAGGCTGAGACCAAGCATGTGTTAGATTTATGTATATTTGTGTAATAAGACAACATCTTAACTTTGTATATTATATATTCAAGAGGTATTCGGCTATAACAACTAGGTATTTGTGTATAAAGCAGTGAAATAAGTATTAACACATTAATAGCCATTAAGACATTTAAGTAATTACATTATAATAATATTTAATAATATTCAATACAATATCGTACCTTTTCTATTCCGATGTTATTACATAATTACCATGACAACCACCGAGAGACCGGCATAGATTATTCACTACTACTAAAGAGACTGACTTCCAGTGTCCGCCTCCTTTTATCCTAAGACGATTCATACAGAAGTAATTATATATATATATACATTTAATTCTAACTATAACTGTTTTATAACATAATCTAATACGGCCATTCTGATTAGTACTTCGCTCTCGAAGTACATACATAATATTTTGTATTGTATTCTGTGATTATTTTCTAAAAATAATAAATAATAAAAATAAATATACATTTAATTCTAACTAACTGTTTTATAACATAATCAAATACGGCCATTCTGATTAGTACTTCGCTCTCGAAGTACGTACATATTTTGTATTGTATTCTGTGTTTATTTTCTGTGTAATTTTATTATTATTTTTCGTTTTTACTTATGTTTGCCATTTGGCTCGACATATTTTATTTATTATTTTTTTATTTATGTTTGCCAATTGCCTCGACATACAAGCCTTCCACCCGCTGCTTGTGGCACGGACTTGCACCAAACAATTGGCCGACCAGCGGAAACATATTTTTTTTTTCTTTTTTTTTTTTATTTATGTTTGCCAATTGCCTCGACATACAAGCCTTCCACCCGCTGCTTGTGGCACGGACTTGCACCAAACAATTGGCCGACCAGCGGAAACATATCTTTTTTTTTTTACTATTTTTTTTTATTTATGTTTGCCAATTGCCTCGACATACAAGCCTTCCACCCGCTGCTTGTGGCACGGACTTGCACCAAACAATTGGCCGACCAGCGGAAACATATATTTTTTTTTACTATTTTTTTTTCTTATGTTTGCCAATTGCCTCGACATACAAGCCTTCCACCCGCTGCTTGTGGCACGGACTTGCACCAAACAATTGGCCGACCAGCGGAAACATATATTTTTTTTGGGTCTAGTTACATACGTCAAAATCTCAATTCGTCTAGTCATTGCACTGTCAAGTTCTCTTATGGTCAAATTACACTTTATGACAAGTTCTCTTAAGGTCAAATTACATTTTATGACAAATTCTCTTTTCGTCAAGTCTTTCATTCGTCCAATTTCATTTACGTCAACGCCAAGTAATCAGTTGGTCAGAGCTGGATAACATTTTTTTATTATTTTTTTGGAAACGTATATTTTTTTTATATTTTTTTTTTCATTCAATGTGACTTGTGCATTAATTTTCACAACTGATATTACAAACCGTTTTACATTTTTTTTTTTTACCATATAAGTAAAATAAAATCAATCAAACAAAATATCATTCATTTACATAAGATATAACGATATTGCTTGTGATAGTCGTTTTATAGTGATCACATCTAACTTAACGGCTAAGTTTACTGAGGGTTCGGAACACGACCATGTCAGAGAAGACACCCACAAGAAACTCTGCTGGGTTCCTATCGCTCTTTTGGTTGATCACTTCACAAATATTACTTTGTTTATTAAACAGGACAATTCATATCCAAGCATTTTTTATCGTTATAGTAATCCTTTACACTATAAAATAGTATTTCGATATTAACTTATGTATAATAAAAGATCTAAATTTATTATCTGAAAATTCTTTAATTCTTTAACTTCACTAGGGAGCTTATTATAAAAACGAATACCATTACCAGCGAAAGAATTACTTATTTTATGAAGCAATTTTATTTCTAGTGTTAACATTATGTATACAGCTCATTTTTTTGTACATTAGATTATCAAATATATACTGGCAATGCACAGTCACAATCTTAATCATTTTAAATTTATCTTTAAGAGACTCTCTTGGGCCCTTATTATATATACAACGTATCGCTCTTTTTTGCAAACAAATATTGTGTTTCGAGTAATATCAGCCGCATTACCAAACAACAGAATACAATAACTAAAATAAACTAGCCTAGCTGTGTCTATATCTGTAAACTGACTAGGTAAGTAATTCCTAGGAATACTGTAGTGTTAATTATTCCCAGTTCCTCATCATTGATCTTAACAATAACATTAATGTAAGTACATTTTTTTATGTAATTAATTTTACAATAACGTTCGGCCAATCTGACTGTTCATTATACATAGTGCTAGGCATACCAGTTACAGTAGATACCTACGTAACGTTCTACTTGTCCGTTACCTGATTTAGTCACAGTTTTTACGCAATCCATCTCAATTCCTTAGATAGTTTTCGATGTTGTGACATCAACTTTCAGCACCGTTGTCACTCGTGGCAGGGTCGAAGATCGGGCTATGTCGTCATCCGATCGGTGATTTCCAGAGATAGCATCGCGAATCGCGTTGAGCAGGTCCAAGGTTGAGGAATTCGTTCTGGAACTCGAAATTAATTGTGTTAGCAATGTAGGCGAAGAATCTATCCCACTTCTGATGTTAGATTTATGTATATTTGTGTAATAAGACAACATCTTAACTTTGTATATTATATATTCAAGAGGTATTCGGCTATAACAACTAGGTATTTGTGTATAAAGCAGTGAAATAAGTATTAACACATTAATAGCCATTAAGACATTTAAGTAATTACATTATAATAATATTTAATAATATTCAATACAATATCGTACCTTTTCTATTCCGATGTTATTACATGCATATGCTACTATATATTGAAATAAGCCTTATTTTTCATAATATTTATAAACGCGAGCGAAATCACGGGAAAAAGCTAGTGTGTGCATATAGTCGAAAATACGACTTTCCTGCGCTCTAAAGTCACGATATCTCGAAAGCGATGCTTTTTAGGAGAAAAGTGTTCAGATATTTTTTGTAGACAATTTTATGATCTACAATATTTATAATGACGTTAAATGCGTATTTCCCATAGAAAACGAGATAATGGGAAAAAACTAACTTTCGTGACCTTTGACCTTGAATAACTTATGACGCAGACACGTGATCGTATGAGACTTTTTCACCAGTCATCAGAACATCAAAACAAAGGATTATACGAATTTACAGCTTATTCGCTTCCGTTCCGAGGTTTGCCCCTATTTTAGTCTTATTTGACTGTACTATAAGTAAAATTATGAGGCGCTTATAGACAGCTGCAATCACTGATTCATAAATGATAGAGCTGGTTAAGGAACGTTGGTGAGGTCATTCCATACATGGGTGACCGCTCAAAGAGATTTCATGTGAGCGTCTCCGTGCTTCGGAGTACATGTTATTATCTTAACAGCACATTAATGTTCCACTCCAGGGACGGGCCTCCTCCCGTGACGGAGGGATACTTGATTGATAATACCACGCTGGCTAAACGGATTGGTATAGGGTTTAATTTCAAGTTTTCCACCTTTTTACTTCGTAAAGATAATATTAACGGATAGTCCTCTAGTCGATTTTTACGACACCCATGGGATGAGATGGGGTGGTGTCATATTGTATTCTTACTCCGTCACCACACGGAAAATTAGATTATTAATACAGTATAGTTTTCTTTAGCTTGCGGAAGGAACAAGGTGGACGCGCCTTTCAAAGGGTGGACAGAATACCTGACTAAGGTGGCAAAAGCTCATATAATACGGAGTTGTATCTAGCAGTGAATGCCTAGTACTAGGCTCCGTTGATTTAGCAACCGTTCACCGAGAGCCGTTTCTGCGTCGGATATTCTATTCACTGACACAACATTACATTTTTAAAACATTCACCGAAAGAACGATCCAACTATGGACGTTTCACCGAAATTATTCTGGTACCGAGAGCTACGCACAAAATATTTGAAAGAAATTTACAGAATCAGGCGCCGCGATTTATTATTTTAGTTTTAACGTTAATACCGTGACAAACGTGGAACGAGATCAAACTTTATGTTTTTATTTCATTAGCTACGTAATATACATATTAATATAAAATTTAAATAACTCAATGAGACGATCAGGTTTTATTTATATAATAACGGCGCTTCTGTAATAGCAATCATACTTTAAAATGTTATGTTCCAATTATAAATCCTAACAACGCCATCTAGTTCCAACTAAGCAAAACTAATACCAGCCTGTCCGTGTTTTTTGTTACTTTGTGGCATTCTATACACTAAACGCGTTAGCTAATTGTGATAGTACTTGAATGTATAAATTTGCCTCAATCTTGCAAGTATTAGTGAAGACAAAAAAAGTATCAAAATTCAATATGGGCGCTACCAACCGAAATGTTGTTTAAAATAAATGTTTTTTTTTTATAAAAGACAACTTCTGTATGCCATGTGTCGTCGAAGGGACTTTACAAACAACAATTTAACGGTCACAAAGAACATCCAGACTCAGGGCAATAATTTGTGTATCGCAAATGAATGAAAAATATCTCCGTGTGGTGACGGAGTAAGAATACAATGTATTACCACCCTATCTCATCCCATGGGTGTCGTAAAAACCGACTTACGGCGCTTGTACACGCTAAGAAAATTCACCGGGCCTACGCAAGAATTCGTGTCGTTTCTAAGCACGACCTGTGTACACTGCGCCGGCGATGTATAAGAAAATAATCTTGTCCGTGCATAAGAAGACACGACGCGGCGAACGTTGTTGCGGAGGGGTGGGGAGCGGTGTAGTAGGGTATCATACTGTTTTGCTTTCTAGTTAACATTTTTACTAAAGGAAACTCACACTGATTATCACACTTGTTATTACTTGCGCGCCCTACGCCCGTCTGACGACTGCACGAAAAAAATCCTGTCGTGTACACGTTTCGATTGGTCTTGTCTGCGGAAGACACGAAAAGTTTTCGTGTGTGGAACAGACAAAATTCTTGACGTCTACACGAAGATTTGTCTTGTCTGTCGCAGACACGGTAAATTTTCTTGGTGTGTACAAGCGCCCTTAGGGACTATCCGTCAATATTATGGCTACGAAATAAAAAGAAGGAAAACTTGAAATTAAACCCTGTCCCCATCCGTCAGGCCAGCGTGGTATTAGTAGGACAAGTATCCCTCCGCCACGGGAGGAGGCCCGTCCCTGCAGTGGGACCTTAATGGGCTGTTATGACGATGATTGTGAAATGAATAAAGGTCGATGAGCTGTGTTATGTAACGTTATCGTTATGTCCCATAGCCCTATTATTTCACTAGTTACTTCCACTTAAACGTATTTTTTAAAGAACTCATTTCATGAAAAACTCTGTCTCTAGGCAAAATAATTATTATAAATTCCGTCGCGCTGTCTGTGGAAACTATTATTCACAAGTATAATAAAAAGTTGTTCAACCATATCATTATTTTTCACAATAGTTTAGTCAAAATATTTAGATACCATAAAACATTATCAATTTAAATTTTATTTAGTTGAGTCATTATTGTTGTCGTCATTAAAATGTTTTTATAAAATGTGAAAATGCCTGGGATATTGTGTACGTAGGTAGAAATGTGTTTACTGAGAAGTGTATATGGATTAAGACTGTTTGATAGAGTAAGGAATGATAAGATAAGAATACGTTGTGGCCTCAAAGATGATAGTGACCAAAATCGAGAAAGAATTGTTTCGTTGGTTTGGTTACATTGAGAGAATGAACGTTGAACAAGTATACAAGGCTAGTGCCCCGGAAAACATATGTTGACCAGATAGGTTGCATATAGGAGAAGGGCCAAATAAAGGGCACTCGTAACCAACGCGCATGTATGACTCGCTTAATGAATGTGGACGAGGCCCAATCTGTTTGGTAGGATCGTGACAAGTGGCGTTCTGTCGTCTCTGCCTACCCTGGACGGGATAAGGCGTGAATTTATGTATGATGTATGTATATTGTGTACGTCTTTGTGTTAATTAAAGATTATTTTTCTACAGCATGTGGTTGTCTATGAAAACTCTTAATCATCATCATATAAACCAAAATTCGTTCTTTCCTGTAGGCGTAGTGGCTTATCTACTGGAAAGATTCAGTTTCCTCCAAGCGAATAATTTGTGTCCGATCCTGTGCCTCCTCTGTCCATCAATTCCTTATCACCTTTATCAGGTCTCCACGTAGAACATGGTTTAAACTCCAATAATAATGAGCTTTTACTTCTTTACAAATTATTTTCAGGACTGTTTATGTTTAAAGCCGAACGTCCACCGCCGGCTAAACTAAGTTGGTTTAGCTTAGCTCGCATAGTTGAGCCAGTTTTTCATACATGTGCGTCCACCGCAAACTATGCCACATGTTTGAAAAACTGGCTCAGCAATACTAAACTAAGTTGGTTTAGCTTAGCTCGCATAGTTGAGCCAGTTTTTCATACATGTGCGTCCACCGCAAACTAGGCCACATGTATGAAAAACTGGCTCAACAATACTAAACTAAGTTGGTTTAGCTTAGCTCGCATAGTTGAGCCAGTTTTTCATACATGTGCGTCCACCGCAAACTATGCCACATGTATGAAAAACTGGCTCAACTATGCGAGCTAAGCTAAACCAACTTAGTTTAGCCGGCGGTGGACGTTCGGCTTTAGGGTCAATAGTTGCACCAAACGCAGTAAAAGAAAATATAGTTTATATTAAATTGAAATTATACTCACAGGTTCAATGTTTATTTTCTTTACATTAACCTATTTAATTGCAAATATATAAAACGAGATAAAGAAACACCACTAATCATTTCTAGATAAATTTTTCATCGCTATACTAAAAACGGAAAGGCGTGTGCTTTGAAAATGTCGATCACAATTACTCATCGTTGAATTGAACTTATGCCAAAACGTAAATATTGAGTTCAATGGCGGGCTGCGTAGCCAATGCGTTTGTTGAATCATAAATAATGATAATGGTATATATCTCATGTACTGTTTCTCTTTTAGATAACGCGATATTTCGAAAGGTGTTATTAGTATCCTATTACTGAGTTAAAAAAGGTAATGGACATAGCTTGTAAGATTAGGGGTAGTATATACTATTCCCGCACAAACTAAATACATATAAATTTGTGTTTGAACATGGCCGCTTGATTTAATCAGCATGGCAATTCTCGTACTTTAAAATCGTTAAAAATTCGGTTAAGTTAACTTTAGTTGTCAAATTATCTCACCTATTGTATGACAATTAAAGTTAACCTAACCGCATTTTTAACGATTTTAAGGTACGAGAATTGACAAGCTAAGTGCAGACCTGTCGCCTGTGGTGGAGTACCACTGATTCAAACAAAGAAGAAGAAATCTGATAATTACAGAAGGGCACAGTCTTCTTTGCAGTATTGTTTTCCCTAGTCTCTTTGGATGTCCCATTGATAGACAACTTGACATGTTCCGTCGTAAATTTTAAAATAAGGATAATAGGAACTTCTTTTTTCGTAACGCTCGTGTACAGTAAAGGAATTTTATTTCATCCAACAGACAGACCCGTTCCAAGTTGCACATACTCGTGCCTTTTTAATACATCTAACTTTTAAATGTAGCTCCTCCTACAGTAGGGATTAAACCCTGTTTGACGACTTTTCATTTCACTGGAGACAATAGATCTCCAAACTCAGGAAAATCATTGAAATTTTTCATTTTGGTAGTTAGAACCGGTATCCGGGACCAGATTAGGCGCAACATTCACTTATGCTGATCCCTACGACATTCTAACGCCATATTTGTGTTCGATTCAATAACTTTTCGATCACGAAAACCTTTTCAATTTTTTCTATCGGAAAGTATTCAATTGAATTTCAATAAAATAGGTAGAAAAGTACTTCGCTTTGTTATATCTGTGTGATTGTTTGTTTTTTTAAGTCTCATTGAGACGCAAACATCAACAAGAATAGTTTTTTTAAACTTATTGTTTACATACAAAGTAGATGTCGTCTAAAAGTCCACATTAAATTATCCTGACATCATAACCATTTACCGTCACTGTGTCTACAGTTTATCACTTTATCCTTAATTACATCCAAACCTAACGTGTTTTCGTACAGTTTTACGCTTCATAGTAGTGTGCTTAAATCGCCATCAGGGAATATAGGAAACCATATAGGAAAATAGATTTGCAGTACATTTTTTACTCTCTATTTAGATTCCCGAAAGCATACCTATTAATAACTTTTTATAAATTAATCAAGTGCCACATTCCCTGAGTCCACTATCAGCAATAACAGTGACGTATCAAAGCCAAAAAAAACACTAACAAAACTTTACAAAAAATCAGACAAAGAATAAAAATACCAAATTCAATAAATGCCTACAACATACATCGAAAAAGATGCAAGGACATCAAAAATATTTGATGTAGCAACACATTGGGTTTATGCCAACCGTGTCACATATTTAAATCATATCATAAATGAACGTGTGATATAATAATCTATTGATTCATACATTCATTACATCACATATATAAATAAATATTCCTCACACATTCACACAACGCCATCTGGTCCCAAACTAAGCAAAGCTTGTACAATGGGTACAAGACAACGGATAAACATATTTAAATACTTTTTTTTGTAAATGCATACACATAGAAAACATACCAGACCAATGCAAAAAATCATGTTTATGCACACAACGATTTGCATTGAGCGGGAATTCAACCCGAGACCTCTGCGTAGCAGTCATGTTATATACTACAGAGCTCGTCAAGAAATGGCAGTTACCATTAAATATCTGCAGTTTAGATTAAAGCTAAAGTGCTTTTGTATTTACGTATCTGCTTCAGGTGATTGAGTGGTTGAGCCAACATCTTCTTCAAGCAGATAAGCTGCTTTAGTTATAACTCAACGATGATGCTAGTCTATTAGCTAGCGTGAATAAGACTACCGCTACTTTATTCAGTACTAGCTGACCCGTGCCCACTTCATTGGGCGGCAAACAAACGCGTTCCTTTTTTATACAATATTTCATTACTGTTCCACTCCTATTAGTCATAGCGTGATACTAAGTATATAGCCTATGACACTTCCCGATAAATGGACTATTCAACACAGAAATAATTTTTAAAATCGGTTCATTAGATAAAGAGATTACTCTACAACGGCACAAACTCACAAACAAACAAACACACAAACTTTACCTCTTTATAATATTAGTATAGACGATGATGCTAGTCTATTGGCTACCGTGAATAAGACTACAGCTGCTTTATTCAGTATCTATTTCATATCAATAACTAACTTTCGTTTCTTTCATTACATTTAAATTACAAAAGAAAACTTATGATCATCAAAAATCAAATATCTGTCAAAATACCACCTTTTTTCACTATCACCTTAAATAAGCTGTTAGACTTAACAGCTTAAACGGTAAGTTACAGTCTATGAACGGCAAATTAGCCTAGTAATTTCCCTAGGTACTGACGTAAGCGAAGTATAACAATATCGACTAGCCCTTGTAACGTGATTTCTTTCAAGTCCGTTTACAGCTCAATCGAAATTTTGCCATTTTATTCAAAGTAACGTAAATGTAAAGAAATTCTCTAAGCAGTAGTTAAGCATATACTCGTAGTTATTCTGTTTAGGTGGAATTACGAGACTTAACAACTTACGGTGTGAATCAAGTAAATAATCCTCACACATTCACACAACGTCATCTAGTCCCAAACTAACCAGAGTAATATGAGTACTAGACAACGGACAAACATACTTAAATACTTTTTATTTCTTATAAATACATACATATTATACATAGAAACACTCAGACTAATGCAAACAATCATGTTCATGCACACAAAGATTTGCATTTAGCGGGAATCGAACCCGAGACCTCTGCGTAGCAGTTATGTTATATTATTATAACCACTACGCCACGGAGGTCGTCAAAGTAATTATCTGGTGAGGCTTGCATAGCAAACACACGCCGATTTTTACGTTTGTGAAAGACCGAGTTTTTCTGATAAATAACAGGCAAGCTAAGTTCCGTGTGGTGACGGAGTAAGAATACAATGTCACCACCCCATCTCATCCCATGGGTGTCATAAAAACCGACTAAGGGACTTTTCGTAAATATTATCTTTACAAAATAAAAACAATATATATACCAATTCGATTGGCCAGCGTGGTATTAGTAGGCCAAATATCCCTCCGTCACGAAAGGAGGCCCGTCCCTGCAGTGGGACATTAATGGGCTGTTATGATGAAGTAAATATTTAGATAAGAAGTTATGATGAAATAAATATTTAGATAATAATATTTAGATGAAAAAAATATTTAGTTTTGTGACTGAGTTGAATATAAAACCCAACAGATAGTTTCACAATATTTCTTTACGAACCAAATCTGTATCTGTAAAGTTGATGATACAAGTTAAAGCTCTCACAAGTAAAGCTCATAATATATTTAACTTAAACATCCAAATATAGCAACAATGTGAACGAACTCAAAACGTTGCATTACCAGTGCATTGATCGAGTGATGTACCATTGCAGAAACTCGGTTGCGAATATTTTATAACGAGTGATGATAAAAATATATTCGAATTGTATTACTTGTGTAGGCTGCAGTTATATTTGGAGATGGTCAAAGGGTACTTGGATTATCTGGTCTGCTTTACAGTTATGATTATAAATGGACTCTGCATGTCAATTCTCGTACCTAAAATTCGGTTAAGTTAACTTTTAGTTGTCAAATTGTCACACTCTAAATAAAACTTTAACACGACCACAAAAGATTACAATTGCAATAGCAAAACATGACAATTAAAAGTTAACTTAACCGAATTTTAGGTACGAGAATTGACACGCTGATTAAAACATGTACGTAAACTAAGTATTTTTATAGACTTCCGGCCTACAAAAGTATGCGTGGAAAAACAAATTATGGTGGCCGCTACCTTTACAATTGTTCTGAAAAATTCTTATGATAATTAAAAAACCTGGGTTGGAGTTATATACCATACTTGGAATGGTTTAACATCTCTAGGGATGTCCGACAGTTGCGGTGTGTTAATTACGCTATGCTTGTAGGAAGCTATGTGTGAAAACTCGGTACACAAATATGTAAGTAGTACCTGATGTTCCATATTCTCGAAAAAATACTTGAAAAAACAGGGCCGCGGCGGAGAATTAATGTTTGTATATAAGCTTGAGTCTATCGATAGGACAAATACACAAAAGCACAATGATAATTATGCTACATTTCTTTAAACAATATAGATAGGATGAAAGACAACCGGAATAACACGTGCTACTTCCATCTTTACCCAATCGAAACAAAGATAAATACATCAAAATAAGTTTATATTAAAACCTTTATTTACAATGTAATACTTTCATAATGATAGACGAACAGACAAACATACATTTCTTGAACAAATTGTATACAATTGAGTAAGACAGTTATGTGGGTAGGTGAAGAAAAATAATACTGGCAGCTAAGATATAAATGACAGAATTATTTGTTTTACCTACGTCAGTAAATGTGATGATGTTTTACGTAGACTTGTAGAAAATTGTAGATTAGGAACAAAATTATTTTCTAGATGTACCTATTTAAGTAATTAGTATTTCGACCTTTTTACTATAAAGAAGCCTTTTTTTTATATCACATAAAAATGTCATCAGCATCAAAACAGCCCATTAATGTCCCACAGCAGGGACGGGCCTCCTCCAGTGACGGAGGAATACTTGGCCTACTAATACCACGCTGTGCCAAACGGATTGGTATAGGGTTTAATTTTAAGCTTTCCTTCTTTTTATTACGTAATATTAATATTGACGGATAACCCTTAGTCGGTTTTTACGACACCCATGGGATGAGATGGGGTGGTGACTGGTGACACACTGTATTCTTACTCCGTCATCACACGGATAACATAAAAATATGACTTTTATCAAAATGCCATAAATCATTTTACCAGAGTGGTCACACCTGTGCTTTTAATATACACCGGCTGCTCCCCGAATACTATCCCAATGCAAGTGCAAGATCGAATGGAAGCTGGTTAGTCATATCTTACCGCCAACTTAAGGTTAACTCCCTGACTTACCTTGAAAAACTTGACACAAAATCTAAGAAATTAAATCAAACATGAAATAAAACCATACAGTCGCCAACTAACGGAAGAATTTAATCCCCAAAACATCTGCATTTAGGTCGCAAATGAAATTATTTCACCGGATATTATGTCGTGTTACTGTAAACAAAGGCATAGGCCGATTCCGATATGATTTAAACCGTCATTAATTTATGATTTATAAACACCTTTTAATCCGCAACTCCCTTAGGAAAAGTATATTTAAGTAGGTAAAATTATTTCTCCCGCTTCAACTACCGCAAAAGAGATTAATCCTTGATCAGGGTTCAGGCCAATAATTGTCTTACATAGAGCTTAAGCTCGACAACTTGAGCACGTAAACTGTTTGATACACTGTGTAGAATACGACTGAATAAAACCTTACCGGCCACAAAACCCAGAAATCTCATAAATTTATACTCACTTAGAATAAAACCAAACAGTCTCAAACTAACGGTACAAATAATCCCCAAAACATCTGCATTTAGGTCGCAAATGAAATTATTTCACCGGATATTATGTCGTATTACTGTAAACAAAGGCACAGGTCGATTCTAAGAAATGATTTCGTAAGCTTGTTATACGTAATTGTGTTTACAATTACTGCGGACCTCGATTATGATGGGTGGCACAAGATCAATCAACTTGACTAATAACTGTGTTGTGGGACACATTCATTTTGTACTGGAAAACAAGACAAACTTACATACATACATAAACTCACACCTTATCCCGTCCGGGGTAGGCAGAGACGACAGAACGCCACTTGTCACGATCCTGGCAAACAGATAGGGCCTCGTCCACATTCATTAAGCGAGTCATACATGTGTTACGAGTGCTCTTTATTTGGCCCTTCTCCAATATGCAACCTATCTGGTCAACATATGTTTTCCGGGGCCTACCCGCACCGACTAGCCCTTTTACACTAGCCTTGTATACTTGTTTCGTCAAACGCTCATCGTTCATTCTCAAAGATAAACTTAGTTTCGAGTTATAGACATAACGCCATCTAGCGATAACAGAAGCAAATATCTTTGAGTTTAGATTTAGAGATTCGTAAGATTGGCTATTATCTAGTCTTCGTCTCTAACATATTTTAAAGTAGAAGGATGTGGTAACTTTAACCTTACTCATAAACGCCTCTTAAATATAATTCACTTGATTAGCTTAAATTCTTACAGTTTTGTTTGGAATAACGTTGGTTTTAGTAATTAAAATTTTTGTAAACAGTGATTAAATTTAAGAGGCATTTATGAGTAAGGGAGTAATTGTTCGTCAGGACATGGACAAATAGATAGGTACATACGATTAAATAGAAAGAAAAAAAAACACAGTTTAATTTAAGAGCAGATGTTTTTATATAATATTTCTTTCTTATTACTGAAAATCAAATATATACAAATATCACTTAAAAATAAAGAATAATTAAATCTAAAACAGAAGTTTCAGAAAACAAATATTTAACTTTCTTCTTACCTACCTACACACAGTACCAAATCCGCCAAGTTATAAATATTCATTTGAAAATGTGCCTTATTACAAGGGAAAAAGGTATACAGGTCGCTGCGTGTACAACATAAAGAGTTTGCGAAAATAATCTAGTGGTACAAGAGATCACAGAAATATGGAAGAGATCTACTATGAGGAATTCTTTTTTTTTATTGCTTAAAGTTAATAATATAAGTAGGATAATGATAATTAAGTAATACTCGGCAATCATAGTGTAGGACGCCCCCCAGCCAGGTGGACCGACGACCTCAAAAAGATCTCTGAGTCGAACAGGCTCTGACCGTGTTCTGTGGTGCGTGTTGGGGGAAGCCTACCAAAAAAAATCTTTACATACCGAATTGTGCCGACCTAGGAGGCTTGTCGCTTTTGCTTGATGAAGTAGGCCTATTAGCTTTTACTAGTGCACGGCAGTGGTCTAAACGCTGTGCATAAGCATAAGCTCCTACAATTTACTTTACTCAAATTATTGCTCAAACATCCATACTAATATTATAAACGGGGAAAGTGTGTGTGTCTGTTTGTCTTTCTTTCACGGCAAAACGGAGCGACGAATTGACGTGATTGACGTGAGACAGTTGAAGGGATGGAGAGTAACATAGGCTACTTTTTTTTTTTTTTTCTTTCTGTGTTCAGGAATGTTCCCCTTTCCCAAATTTAACACGAGCGAATCTTTGATAAATTACTGTATCTCTGTTTCTGGGGGCGCAGGGGTGTCGTGGTTGCAGCCATACATGAAGTTGCAATTCGAATCCCAGAGAGGGAGGGACACAAACACAATAGATTATATTATTTTATTTTCAATCATTAAATGTTGTCTGATTATCTTCATATTTGTTACATAGATGTTTATAAAGAGTCGCGACACACGGCTTGACATCCAGTGCCGAAATTGTCTTTTTTAATGAAATTGGCAATGAAAAATATATGTCATAGGGTTATTTTTCTATATACATTTAAATTTCATTTTTACATATATTTAAATTAAACAAAGAAAGAATCCTAAATAGGAATAACTTGCAGACAACTAAAATAATTGTGTGGAATGGATATCGACTGCAGTACCTCTAAGACCTGTACCAGACAAAGGCAATTAAAGTGATACGGTAATACAGAATAAATATTAGTAGGCCAAGTATCCCTCCGTCATGGGAGAGGGCCGGCCCTGCAGTGGGACATTAATGGGCTGTTATGGTGATGAAATAAAATCATAACCTTACACTGACAAAATTACTGTAAAATGATAAACGTTTCTTTAAATTAAATAAGAAGTTTTATTTAGCTAAGTTTATTGTAAGATACCGAAATAAACTGAATAACAATTCAAAAATTTGACATAATTCAAAAGTTTCGCTCTGTCTATTAGGGCATCAAATATGATTTCGTTTTTCTCTTTTGGAATTCACTAACATCAATTTAACTAACACAAAGAATATTCGGACTATGATTTGTGATTACTGTTTTACACGGACCACGGCCCTTGCAAGTCGGCCGAAACGTCGGAGAAAAACCTAGGTATTTATCCTATTAGTATCTAGGCTAAGTAATATTATACCGCAAGTAAGACCCGTGTAAAACAGTTATATGTATACAAATCGCAATAGTTTTAAATCTATAATGGTTTGTGAATCGAATTTCACAAATTAATTGTAATTTTTGTTTTAAATCAACTATTAATAGATAGATTTATTTATAAATTCGATAGCTAAATAAGTTTAATCAATAGTTATAATATTTATACTGTAACTTAAAATCTAAAACATTCATACACTTCTAAATAGAAAATCAGTCCTAAATAATAGTCAAGAGTTCATACATACATATTAAATTCTAGCAAACAATAGACTACGTATCATTATACACAGTATTATAAACTAATTCCTGAATCTTCATCCTCAACATTAACTTTTTAGCCGGTCCTAACTTCTTAACATGTGGTAAAAGGCTATCAAAAAAGCCTATATCCTCATCTTTAGCTATCTCCGAAGTTCCTTCACCAGAAGCACTTTTATGTGCTTCGTCATCATCATCGTAAAAATCAGTCTCCATTATAATAGGCTTTGTATCGAATTCATCAAATTCATCATCTTTGTCAAGCGTCAGACCAGCGCCAGAACCAAGTGGTTCGCTAGAAACAAGCGGCGGTGGTTCTGTATTCTCCATATAGAAACTGCTACTTTGATCTGCATCATAATGATCTTGATCGTCATGAGCGAAATGATCGTCCTGAACTTCGTTGCCTTCGTACTCATTGAACTGGTTTGTTAGGAACTGTAACTTTGGAAGGTATTCCCATTCGGATTCACCTTGCTTTCTTACTTCTTTTCTTGCTTGGTCTCTTAGGTATTTCCATTTTAATCTTGCTTCGTCACCTGGAATTGAAATAAAGCAAATTTATTAACTGTAATATTCGGTATAAATGGAGACTGTAACATGTTGTGTATACACAGAAAACTGACGTAACACAACAGCTAGTTACTGCTGCGTTTCGCTCGGTAAGTGTAAAGTACCACAAGCCTAACCCTTTATATCCTCTTTTCTGTTGTGGAAGCCTCTCTTCTAAACCGCCATACCAAACAGGGTCCACATTGTATCTGTGTTTTTATAAGTAACACCTTTTTGTAACATATGGAGTGCAGAGATATTGAGTATTGAGAGCGTTAGAAGTGGCAGGGGGCGGGGGTATGAGCGACATTTACTTTTTATGATTAAGTGAACCATTGGCTCGTTAAAAAAAAAACAAGATTTAATAACCAACTATGTTTATGCACACGAATATTTTGATGTATTAATAAAATCTCTACCTACTGATACTATTATCTAATTAAAGACACAATGACTATTGACAAATTTGTTATCATTTATCAGTATTATGATATAACCGAATTATAAAATCATCCAAAGTAATTATATATCACTTTTTAATGACAATTAATTACACTGGCTGATTAGGGGCTTTCTCAAAGCTTTTTCAGTCACCTAGAGGGCAACTGAGAGAGCCATATGTTTGGTGTTACCAGCATGATCGAATCAGAAATGTGGAAAACTAAAGTAACCAAGTAGTCCTCAGAATTTCCCGATTGACGTGATTGTGGGCAAGACACATAGTCTGCAAAACTTATGTCATTTTGGCAGAGAGGTACAGGAATCACGACCGCGTACTAAAAGACGCATCCTTCACTGATGGACAGATCAACTGGAACTGACAATATTTGGACAACACCTACGTCCACTAATGTGACTCCGTGTGGTGACGGAGTAAGAATACAGAGTGTCACCACCCCGTCTCATCCCATGGGTGTTGTAAAAACAGACTAAGGGACTATTCGTGGATTTTATCTTAACGAAATAAAAAGAAGGAAAACTTGAAATAAAACCCTATACCAATCCGTTTGGCCAGCGTGGTATTAGTAGGCCAAGTATCCCTCTGTCACTGGAGGAGGCCCGTCCCTGCAGTGGGACATTAATGGGCTGTTATGATGATGATGTCCACCAATATACGTTACATTGGCAGATACTATGTTCATGGCAATGATGATATTCATATTGGTAGTCTTGACCTTTGAACCTGTATGTTCACTTTCTCAAACAAACACTGATGTTTAATAGCACCAGTGATTGACCAATTATCTTTTTGAATTTTGTGTTAAATGACGAGCTGTCACTGGGACTTTAAGAGACATGCAATTAACGTATACAAAGACAATAATTTGTAGATCGCACACTTCATTGGATTGTGTTCAATTCAGACCCTCGACCTCGGGTACGGCAGCCTCGTACATAACCACTTTGCCGTCTAGACAGTTTATTAGATGCAGTCCTAAATCAAAAACCCTGTTTTTATCATTGAGAGCCATTTGTCGATTATGTTCTAACCCTCTCAGCCCAAGTTATATTCAAAAAGAAAAAGTTAACGCAGTTTTCTTCTTTCCTCTACTCAAAATGCTCAAAACTTATTTGTTAAAAAAATTAATAGTTTAAAATCTAATAAAACAAAAAAAAAAGAGTTAACTGTTCTTATTTCTTTGTCGTACATGTTTAAAAAACGAAGACTTTGGATACCTCCTATACTTAGAGTAACCAGATTTACAGCTAATGAAGGGTAACTCAGACTACACTTCTGTGAACTCGTTATTGTTACTGAATATAGATTTTCCTTAACTTTACGTACTAAAGCAAAAGTTGGGTAAGCTTTATTATATTTATTTTAACCCATTCAATCTTATTTGAAAGGTTTTTAAATCTGTTGATTACTCAGTCATCATTTTAATTAAATACAACTTTCCTACTAGGGATGCCCTGTGTTGCGTGGACTCTACAAACATCAGTTTAACACACACACACACACACACAAAGATTATCCAGGCTCAAGAATTAATGGATCACACAAATAATTATATTGTGTGGAATTCAAACCTGCGACTTCGTCCACGCCAACCGCTTTCACAACCTCTTTTATCTATACTAATATTATAAAGAGGTAAAGTTTGTGAGTTTGTGACGTTGCTAGGGAGTAATCTCTGGATCTACTGAACCGATTTCAAATACTCTTTCTGTGTTGAATAGTCCATTTATCGGGGAGTGTCATGGACTATGATATCACGCTATGACTAATAGGAGTGGAGCAGTAATGGAATATGTTTAAAAAAGGGACGCGTTTTTTTTCGCCGCCCAAAGAAGTGGACACGGGTCAGATAGTCATTAATAAAAACTTACGTGTAACATCTAACTCCTGAGCAATTTCCTTCCAGCTTTCATCGAGCTTGTACCAATTGTGATGTCCTTTCAATTGCCTATTCCAAATTATCTCCCTAACCCTTACTAGTTCTATCAACTTATTCATATCTACATCTATAGTTCTTCGTTTATTCATCAAGAGTTTCTTTCTTAATGTATAACCAAGTTTTGGTCTTTTAATAGACTCGTCTAAGGAGTTGAATACTTCATCCGTCGTATCCTCATCCCCTTCCTCGTCTTCTGTCAAGAATTGATGATGAATGAATTTTAATTTTGGAAAATGCGGCCATTCTGAATCCGTTGGATTTTTCTTCATTTCTTTCCGACATTGGTCTTTCAGATTCTTCCATTTCTTTCTGCAGTTCAAACCTGAAATTGTACGTTTAATTTTTTTATTCTTGGTCGTTATGGAATTGAATGTTGAGTTTAAATTATATGATAAGATATTTTGTACATATTAATATCCTAAAATAGGTTAAATAGGATATTTATTGTAAAAACGCCTGCTTGGGTATGTTTTTTTTATCCGAGACTGTTTATTACTGTGAAATAGATCCGATCGAATACCATAAACTAATACCATTGGTATAATAATTAAATATGTATTACATAACTCTAATTAAATATGTATTAAAAAATAGATACGGAATACGAAATCTCTTTTCACGAATTTTGAAGAATATATTAATAGATTTGCGCATATTCGGACAAAATAACTTAGACGTCCGACATGTATCTCACTGCAGCTCACCTAACACAAAATACCAGGAATTTCCTGATTTTTTTCGTGAATAAAAAAATGTGCGTGCTACATCAAAACATAGCAGGAATAATTAATAAATCTGATTTTTTATCAATATGTCTCGAAGAACTAAAAAGTAAAAATATAAATGTAGAAATAGTATGCGTCACAGAGCATTTCATGATGGCCGGATATGAATCTTTCCTGCACATACAAAACTATTCATTAGCCGCATCTTACAGCAGAAGTAATAGTAAGAGAGGAGGAGCGTGCATACTCGTAAAAAACGGATACCAGTGGTGTGAAATACCCGAGATAAAGAAACTGTCTATCTCAGGTCTATGTGAGTGCTGTGCTATAGAACTTATTAGTTATAAGATAGTTATAGTATGTATCTATAGGGTCCCCAAAGCAGAGAATTTAAACACTTTTTTTATCAAGTTAGAGGCTATATTGCATTTTCTTATTAAGCGCTCCTACAAGAATGTAATCCTTGCAGGAGATTATAATATAGACATTTTGAAACATAATAATGTAACATTTGACTTTGAAAATCTTCTACTAAATTATAATTTGACATTAGCTTTGAAACAACCTACTAGATTAGTAAGCGGTTCCTGTATCGATAATTTTGCACATAATTTTTCAAAATCGTGTAGGGCGGAAGTGCTGGATCTAGCTCTTTCTGACCATACCGCGCAACTGATTACATTGCCCCTACGTCAGTTAAATATAGAAGTGTGGAAGAAACAGGTTCGTGATTTTTGTGCTGAGAATATTTTAAAATTTAAAAATTGCCTTAGTACTTACTCATTTTCGAATGTTTTTCTAGAGTCTGATCCAAATGTAGCTTATGATTGTTTTATAGAAGACTTTAAAATGTTTTACGATCTTTGTTTTCCTTATAAAACTATTAAGGTACATGTGAAGGGGAAGGTAAAGTGGCTATCACGTGGATTAAAAAAATGTAGTAAAAAGAAAAAACATTTATTATGGAAATTTAGACTAAAACCATCGCAAGCAAATAAAATTAACTATAAAAATTATTCAAAACTATTTAGAAAAATAATTAAACTAACTCAACGAGCCCAAAATGACCACAAAATAAAAACATCAGATAACAAATGCAAAACGACTTGGAAAATTATAAATGATACCAGAATGAACGTCCCACGAGACCCTATCACTCAAATTAAAGTAGATGATAATAATAACTTAACTAATCCGAAAATAATCGCCAACACTTTAAATAATTATTTCATTGATAAAATTCAGCCCATCTCAAACCGCGGTCAAAATGTGACCTCAAAAATCGAAAATACTATTGACTCTATCTTTATTACTCCAAGCATACCCAACGACATACATAGAATTATAAATGGACTAAAAAATACTGATAGTATAGGATATGATGGCATCTCAACAAAAATAATTAAAATAGTCAATATTTACATCTGCCCACAGTTAAGTTATATATTAAACCTATGCATTAGTACTGGTATATTTCCCGACAGACTGAAGACTGCCATAATAAAACCCTTGTACAAAAAAGGCAATAAATACCAAATGGAATCCTACAGGCCGATTGCTCTGCTTCCAGTTATCTCTAAAATTTTTGAAAAGTACATTCATGGCAAGATTAATAATTATCTGGAAACTAAGAACATATTGTGTTCAGAACAGAAAGGATTTAGACAAAATAAAAACATCAATTTGGCCATATATGACTTCTACAAAACAATTATTAATAATGTAGATAAAAGGATCCCTGTTTGCTCTATATTCTGTGATATGACACAGGCTTTTGACTACATTGATCACTCCATACTATTAAAAAAGCTAGAGTCGTATGGTGTAAGAAGCAATATTTTAAGCTTGATAAAATCTTATCTTTCTGGCAGATCACAAATGACCAGTATCTCCAGAGTAAATAAAAATAAAGTGGAAATGGTATATGTGTCTGAATCGCGATCAGTAATATACGGTGTGCCCCAAGGGGGGGTATTATCTCCGTTACTATTTAACATGTACATAAATGATCTGCCTAAATGGGTAAACCAACCTATGTCTCTTTTTGCCGATGACAGTACTGTCACTATCCAATATAGATCAGTAGAATCATATCAAGTAGATATAAATGAAACTCTAGCATCAATTATACGTTGGCTGGATAATAATAATTTAAAAATAAACCTGACTAAAACCCAAATCATGCACTACAGCCAAAGACCCCAACCACAGAATTTAGATGTTAGCTACAAGGGTCATACTTTAGAAGCAGTTAACTCTGTTAAATTCTTAGGCATAACTATCGACACGCGGCTAAACTGGAAAGACCATATCGAAGAAATGTGTAGAAAAGTTAGTAAGTCGGCTTACGCGCTTTACAAAATAACTAAGATAGTTAACATAGATGCGGTCCTTTCTGCATATCACAGCCTATCAGCATCACTATTACGGTATGGGATAATATTTTGGGGGAACTCTACAAACAGTGAAATGGCATTTAAAGCTCAGAAACGTTGCATTCGAGCTATGTTTTCTCTGCAACAAACAGATAGTTGTAGGCCATATTTTATTAGATATAAAATACTAACGCTTCCATCGTTATACATCTATGAAGTAGCATTATTTGTACATAGTAATCCTCATTTATTTCTGCGTTTGTGTGATGTTGTGAAACGAAACAGACGAAATAATGGTGTCTTGTGTTTACAAAGTGCAAAAACAAGGCTAATGTCAAAGAGTCTATTGGGAATTGCTCCTAAAATCTATAATAAATTACCAAATAAATTAAAACTGTCCAATTTGATTAATTTTAAGAATGAATTAAGGAATGTATTAGAAAACAAATGTTATTATAGTATAGAAGACTTTTTAAATGATAAGAATATTAATTAATAATTTATTAGTCAATTTGAAATTTATTTTAGTAAACCTGACATTTAGTAGCCAATTTTATGTTTTTTTTTTTTTTTTTAATTCTATTTAGTAGCCAATTTTATATGTTTTTTTTTAATTCTATTTAGTAGCCAATTTTATGTGTTTTTTCTTTTATTTTTATTTTAAATATGTATTGTGTTGATTATAATTTTGAAATTAATTTAATAATGTATTATGTATATAGTTAATAGATTGTAATTACTATTGATTATTTAAACCACATTTGTACGCCTGTAAAGGCAAAATGTAGCGCTCCTTTATTGTAATTTGACCATTGTATCCACCTGCATTTAACAAATAAAGAATTTGATTGATTGATTGATTGATTGATAACATTTATGTGTATAAAATACCTAGAGACTGTACTTTACTATCCACTTTGATCAATAGGTAGGCTTTACTTAGTGCTAAGAAGTGACTAGTACACAGTATACTAGCCAAGACATAGTATTATTTAACTTACTAACTAAAGTCGCGGGACCAACTTTAAGTAAAATGACGGACAAACGGAATGTAAATATAACAATGCAACGCGAATGTTATTTATTTGTATTGATGTTTTTGGCTTTCTTTTTGCAACTTTCCGTTATCACTCAGTACTCTATAATTGAATAACGGTAAACTAAATAAGTAAATACATGTACAATACATCTGTTATTGTATAAAAACCAAAAAGTTTCATAGAAATCTTGTTTCATAATAATATTTATGCAGTAACAATTGCTTATCTTTTTTAATACTACTTTTTTTTTAACAAAATTGTGAAGGATTATAGCAGCATAGCAGTTCATAGTATTATGTAAGACTTGTCTGCAAATAACTCACTTACAGTTAAATAAATAAAGTTAATATCATTCTATGGACATACATAAAATTTGCATTTTTCTATACCTAGCAAAACGTGAACAAATAATTAGTTAGCATATCTTCTTCGAGCTCTATTATCATAATAAAATACATTCCAAATAACAAAACTCTAAAAAATATCTTAATAAATATCCAAAAATAACAAAAAATAAAAAGGTAACATCCACAAACTATACAAATATATATTAAAATCATCAACTCAAATATTACAATTACAATTTCTTTGCGCAAAGAATGTTGCGCGTAGGAAAGCAAACATTTCATCAATATTATAAGCTGTGTACCGCGGCGGGCAAACGTAGCCGTCTGCCATACACTACGGACGTTAACCTTGTTGAAACAAAACGCTACTCACTTGTCGTGCCCACTTCTGTTGCCACTTCATTCCAATATCGCTCTAACTTGAACCTATTCCTATGACCACGATAACTCTTGTCCCATAAACACTCTCTTGCTTGGACAGCCGCTATCAGCTTGTCCATATTCTTAGTCCGGGCTCCTTTGACTTTCATTTTGTAGCGGATGCGCA